>JAUPFT010000006.1:37250966-37940966 GCA_036936625.1 Parnassius smintheus behrii
ATTAAGAAAAATCATTCCCACTTTACATATAGGGGGGGCTACCCTAATAAAACATTTTTTCCAATTTTAATTTTACCACTTTGTCGGCGTGATTGATACACATATTGGTACCAAATTTCAGCTTTCTAGTGCTAACGGTCACAGAGATTAAGCGAGGACGGACAGACGGACAGACAGACATGGCGAAACTATAAGGGTTCCTAGTTGACTACGGAACCCTAATACATCGATTGGTTTTTGATTAATCATTCGAACAACTATCTACTGGTAGCTCAGTGTACACTTACCGTATATATAAAGTTGTTAACTTGATTAAACTATTAATATTCATTCGAGTTGTGTGTGTGACTATTTAATAAGTTCACGATAAATGCATTCTTATTTTTTATCAAGTTCAAGCGATTTGGTTTAAACTCAGAAAATTAAAACACTACACTACTAATACGTAGGAAAGTCAAAAGTACAAGAATTTCTATTAATATCCATGCGATTAGTAGTCGTTGAAAATATTTTAAGCAAAAAACGCATTAAATCCGGCGCTGACTTCTTCGCCGTCGCCCACACAGTCTCTTACACACGCTCTACGAATGAATGGATTATACACAAAAGGAAACAATCGATAAAAATACTGGACTTAACCTGTAATTACAATCTAAATCAGCAGTTACTCCTACACAATCTATGCGAAACACAAGATTAACTTTAAATGCTTATCTTAATGCTAGATCACTTTTAAAAATTGTATTAAGTTAGTTTGAGTATTGTGCTTATTACTTAAATGTACTCAACTAGAAGGCGAACGTCACGCTTTGCTGAAAATGGTGTAATTTAATTTTAACGTTAATTTCTTATCTGTTTGTTACAAAATATTAAAAAGTTAGTGCACAAAATCTCTAATAAAATCTACTTTTATAATACCTAAATTAAGTGACTGTCTAGTGATGTTAGTGTTAGTGTAGTTGCACATTAAGTTAAAATGTATTCCAACTTTCCAGTACTTTACAGCAATGTGCACCCGTGATCAGGGAGGCTGAGGTATTCAACGTCACAATGTCATAGATCATAATTAACCACGGCTAAATACAGTATTTCAAAATAACTTACGGTAATAATATATATGTATGCATAGAGGGAACCTACAATTCTACATACATATATTGATATACTTGTTTCGCTTTTACTAAATTTAATTTTCAAATAAGGCAAAAAGAGAAACGTATTGAAAGATGTTGCGTGTAATTTACGCGGAAAGCTTTAATGACAAGTGGTCACCTTTGGTCTCTTTATACTTTGCCAAATATGAGAGTAAGTACACTCGTATCTTCTGATTTACTAGAAAAAAGACATCTCGATTGTAGTAGTATTACGCTTGACGTTATTTCCAATGACACGATGCTTTACTGAATTATGTTTTTTTTTGTTTATGTATTTAACTTTTATATATTTATCATATGTCTAAAAATATAATGTAAATATGACTAAACTTATTATTATTCGAGCGATGAAGTAAATTGTTTTCTAAATCAAGTGATGATTATGTTGCAAATATTCGTATATCAAATTTTAAGAACTAGTTACACGGTAAATAAATGAGTTGGATCCCATTTGTAATCCTAATTTTATATGCTGATTTACCGCTTGCTCAGTGGAAGATAAAACCATCGATGCAGCCAAAACAACTTAGATAAAAAAATATTTCAATATCACGAGGTAAAGGCAGGATCTTGATAATGCCGTGTGACGGTGTAAAAAATCCATTACAAAAAAATATGTATGACATAATGTATACGTAAAAGGCGACACAAGGAAATTAAACAGGAGATAGGGAGCAGTATCTTCCTAACAGTACGCTTACACTGAGAAACATCCAACATGTAATGTTATGAAAACAAATCGCATAAAATAAATCACAACATGTTTTATTGATGGTGGCGTTTGCATTCACAAAATTTTCAACATTGTGTAAAATTTTCAATAGATATTCAAACATCTTTCAACATGACAATATTTCTGGAAATTTTTTTTCAAACGTTTTGTTTCTGTAGTTATAAAGACATAATATCGTAGACAGAGAAACCTATAGACAAATTGATGCCTTCTTTTGCATTCGCACACGAAAAAGATAGATTTGTGCATACTTCTTGCATAGAAATGAGACAGAGCGGTGTGATTGTTTGTCCATTTCTCCGTGCCGGTTTTTTTGTTTAGCAAACTACACTTTGCTAAATAACTTTGACAGTTCGTAGCGATCTAAGGAGTTTACAAGTTGGTTTAAGTGAGAAAAAGGTGTTTTGTGAGCTTAAGATTGGTGAATCTTGTTAAGTTCAGTTCTTAAAACAATTAAAATTTTATCTAAATATGTTTAAAAGTCATAAAGATTATTGTATAACCTAAAACTACGTTATCGTCCTTTCTCACTCGAGGCCACGCTAATCATTAGTCTATAGGTTTCTCTGTCTACGCATAATATAGTTAAAATATGTAATGTACAATAAACTGTCAAACATATTTCACCACATCATGTTCTTTGACTATGCAAACGCTTTTGATACATTGACAGAAAACAGTGTTTAAAACATGTTTTTGTGAAAATCGCGTCAGTGCAATCTCACGGTAATAACAACTCAAAATAATAAAACATTGCTTTTGCCAACCTACTTGCTTGCTAAGAGAGGGAACTATGGCAAATATTATCCCCATGCCTAAGCAGCGGACTTTTTATAGGCTATAATTAATGAATGTATGATGGATAACATCTTGAGGGAGCAGAGAGGAAAACGGTTAATACTTTCGTAATCGATTTATTGTTCGTTGGAATTGTGCAGACCGTGATTGTACTTCGGTATTTGCGAGTATACTATCATAACAGTGCTCTCTGTGTACGTTCCGTGAAGCCGAGAAGCGGTGTCGATTATACAGACAAATAAATGAAATATTTTAAAGAGAAATTGGTTATATGTTTACAGATCTCATAGTGACCTTTTCAACGACATATTTTAACTTACCACAGAAGTGCAAAATTCCGTATTATTTGACGGTGTTTTATAGTATAATGTCCAGTGAAGTTTTTAATAACGGTTTTTGATATAAAAAGTAGTAAACGAACTAAACTAACCAAAAAAAGGCCTAGCAACTATTACTGGGTAAAACATATTTTCACCAACATTACACTTGCACAATCTTTACTACTCCCTATCCTCGATTATGCTGATATTTGTTACCTTGATATCGCCATGGAGCAACTTAACAAACATGAGCGACTCAAAATCTCTGTATAAGGTTCATATTTGGGATTCGTAATTATGACCATGTCAAATATGTCCAATTCATCTTCGTCGGAATACTCATATACATTATGCGCTCTACTGCGCCTTATTTTATGTATCAAGTCCTCCCTATCTAAAAGAACTTTTTAAATTTCTTAGCTCCTGTCATGATTTTTTCTTACGGCCCAAAGAAAATCTTTCTCTCCAACGTCCTATGCACTTCTCGATATTTTATTATAAATCTTTTGCTGTTCTTGCAGTAAGAACTGGAACTCCTTTGAATAAAACTATTATTTACGGATTTTATTGCGTTTAATTTTTTATTATCCCGACAACTTTAATTTAAAAAATTACAACTTTAATTTTTTTTATTATCTCGACGTTTCGGATGCTTTACAGCACCCGTGGTCACGGGGGGAATGAGATGTTTGCCGTCCCAATGTCGTAGTTAGTCCGGCTACCTTCAGTTTTTGAATATTAATTTCTTCCTTACCCCAGTCAATTAAAAGTGCTCAAACCATGAATGTGTTTAAGAAACAGGTTAAGGAATATATAAATATTTGTCTACCTGAACAGTGTTGTCTTTTTGGTAATTAAGTTGGTATTTTTTCTTATTTTAGTGCACCCTACCCGTTAGGTAATCTTTTTCTTATTTAATTCTTCTTCTGGGTTGTCTAGAAGAGATTTCTATAAGACCGACTTTTGTTTTTTCACTCACGCCTGTCACCCAGAGGGGTAGGCAGAGACTACAGACTTCCATTTGGTACGATCCCGACATATTTCTCTCGCGTCCTCCACATCCATATACGTACGCGCACATGCTCGTCGGTCAAAGGTACTCCTAATTTGGTCCATTTTCAATATATCGCCAATTTGGTCGATAAACTTTTGCCTAGGACGTTTCTTTTGGACTCTGCTGTTCACTTCTGCAACTTAAATTTGCTTTGTACACTTTTCTTTTTTTATAGAATAAGGGTGACAAACGAGCACACAGTCCACCTGATGGTAAGTGGATGCTGTGGCCCATAGACATCCACATTTATCCTCGATTAAGAATCAAAACGCAGATGCGTTGTCACCCTTAAGGACTAAGATGGAATGCCTCGTTTCCAGTAAAAAAGGGTCTCCGGATCTCTACATTCATCATACGAAACACAGCAGTATAAGCTGCTATTTAACGCTGGTAATCTGTGAGAGCGTGGTCCTTCCCCGGTCGAGCCGACCCACTCGTGCTACAACCATAATATAGCTGCAGCGGGGCTCTACCACTTAAAAATTTTCTCATTCATTATTTCCACATGACCAAACCACAAGCATTCCTTTCTTAATCCTGGTCATAACATCATCTTGCAAACCACACTTTTGTCTTATCACACAACTACTCACCCTGTTACTCAGATTCAGCCCTATCGTACTCCTTAACGACTGCATTTCCACTGCGTTTATTCTACTCTCGTGCTTCTTCTGCCACACCCAACTTTCTCTACCATACGTTAAAGTAGAAACCAACACAGCATTGTAAATTGTCATACGTGCCTTTTTTGACACATTCTGGCTTTTCACAATAGAGTGTAGGGCCCCATTTACTCTATTTCCTTGAAAAGGAAATAGGGTATTTGTTTATTTCTTGTTATATTAATCTTTTTTTGTGTACGATAAAGATTATATAAATCGAGACTAGTATTAACAAAACGTAAAAAACCAAGCCTACTTCAAATAACTAAAAAGTATAAAATAATTTTACCTTGTTAAGTCGGGGTTTTAACTCTTCTAAACTCTATGGCTATTATTGTTAATAAAGAAAAAGCAAGCAACGAGCACACAGTCTCCCTTTAGCATGTACAAAAACGCAGTCGTTCTAACCGAAATTGTGTTGCCAGCACGCTGTTTGAGAGCCTTCATCCATTAGTATGCCGCATGAAGCACATATTTGAGCATGAAGATTAAACATAATATGTTGTGTTAACGAGTCATCTTTCAACGAGCCCATATATCAGTGGCTATTAGTGAAATATGTCAAATTAAAGATGATGACACTGAACCTATAATTATGATAAATTGTCAGCCAAAATTTATGTACTCAGCTCAACCTTAAACCCATCCTATATTTTGGCAACGCAAGCTGGCAATCTTCAAGAAACACATCGCAAGGTTTATTTTAAATAAGCAAGTATGAGACCAATTATTTAACTCTCTCGGTTATTATATTGTTGGTCATACGAAAACTACCGCAGAAATGAAGTTCTTTAAAGGACAAGATAGAATATCTATATGATAAATAGAATTTTTGGTATCTCCTAAAATATTTAGGAAAACTAAATTGAATTTACTACAATATGAAACATAGCATACACATGCAGCCAAAACGTATATTCAAAGCCTGTTTTATGTCTACCTCTGGACATAGGCCCTTCCATAACTATTAAGGTAGCTACCATTTTTACTAGAAAGATTTACCTAAACCACAGCCTCCTTTGTAGAGCAATATAGAAGGCTGTGACCTAAACATATCACTTTCAATTTTATTACATTAGAGATCCTTAGGAAAAATACTATACTTTTTGATCTATGATCCCTAGATCCACCCTTTAAAAATATATAAAAAGTAAAAATCTGTGATCACTACAAAAAAAATCAAACTTACTTAAATTTATTATTATTATTATTATCTCAGATTTAAGCGTTCTTAAGCAAATTAAATTGATTAATGATACAAAATTTCAACAGCTAGCAATCATTCCTCAATCTCAGTCACAACTTGAACGGAAGACAAATGGCTTGTCCTGCGAACTGTAAAATTAAGCCGAAGCTACTGTACACTTTCACCGTCGGCGTCATTCTGGGGTCAAGTTTATATGACTTCCGATCACATCCCATCTGGCTCCGCAAGTAGGTCATTTCACGGCCTCTTAATGCAATCATTAATTATATTGACAGCAGGTTGTAATTTACAATTTGGCCGTTATGATGTTTAACGACCACGATAGACGTTTAAATACTATTCAGTGTGAAGAAAGGATTTGATTGGTGTTGTCATGTCTTAAAATAATTGAATAGGCACAGTCAGAGTATGCATGTAACACACTTTCTTTTAAGGAAAGTTGTGGCCGTAATCGATAGTTCAACAAAACTGTTCATATGATGCACAATCATAAAGTGTCGTGGAATCTGTCATTTTGGTAAATACGACTATACACTACGGATTTATAATCCTTCATTCAAATTCATCTTACAAACATACATATACTTTAAAAACAAGTTTTGCTGGGTTTCTTGTTAATCATGACACAGGCTTCAGAGCTAGTGGCAAAAAGAAAAAAACTTCTTTCAAAAATATTATTTATAATCTATTTTAAATAATAAAAGTATTCTACTCTATTGCGTACTACCAGAAGCACTGTTGCACAGCACAGCAACTCTGTACATAAGCGTTTAATTGCATCGCTGTGGGCCTCCGGTTTGAATCCCGCACGGGCCTAAATGTTTATGCATGTGTAACGCTGTAATAATATGTGTATGTATAACGGCTTGGTGATACAGGAAAAAATGTGTTTGGTCACTTTTATAAATAAAGAAACATATTCTACACTCCTCGAATCTCCTCATACGAGGGTGACACTGGAAATTCTTAGAAAATCAAAAACTTAGCAAACTTTTATACGTGGTAGAGCCATGCTGCAGTTATATTAGTAGTATAGTTGTAGCACAAATGGGTTGACTCGACCGGGGAAGGGCCACGCTCTCACGGAATACCAGCGTAAAATATTAGTTTAATGCTGCTGTGTTTCGTATGGTGAGTGTAAAGAACCTGCGACCTTTTTTATTGGAAACGAGGCATTCCACCTTGGTCCACCTTGGTGTGACAACGCATCTGCATTTTTATTCGTAATCGAGGATAGATGTAGATGTCTATGGGCCACAGCATCCACTTACCATCAAGTGGACTGTGTGCTCGATTGTCACCCTATCTTATAAAAGCTAGCAAATTGTTAGTTTTATTATATCTTTTCAAAGCAGTGTCCATTTACATCAATACATCGCTGCATCCGATGGAACTACTGAGAAAAGCACTTTGCCCACTTGTCCTTAGGGGTCTCTTCGACAACATTTCGAAACGCAGCCACTGCTTCCTCGGCGTTCATAAAGCGTTTTCCTCGAAGTTTTTCTTTTATTTTCGGAAATAAATAAAAATCGCAAGGTGCGAGGTCGGGGCCGTAGGGCGGGTGACCCAGTAATTCCACGTCTGACGTCGCAAGTAGTCGATTGTTTGCTTGGCGGTGTGCGACGAGGCGTTGTCGCAGTGAAGGAGTATCCTACTGCGAGGTCGTTTCTCCCGAACTTTTTTCAAGACAAGTGACAAACAATTGTAAGTGTACCACTCTGCAGTAAGTGTTTTTCGATCCTCTAAAACAATTGTATCGTAATGACCTGTTCTTCCGAAGAACGAGGCCACCATCTTTTTTCCACGCTTCGAACTCTTTTCACTCTAGTTGGAAACTCCTCGAAGGAAACACCCAGACCGTAGACTGACTCTTAGTTTCAGGATCATAACAATAAATCCAGCCTTCATCACCCGTAATTATATAGAACACTGCATTTGAGTCACCTTCGTTAAATCTTTGAACCATTTCACGACACCAATCAACACGACGGAGTTTTGGCCATCTGTCAAATTATGAGGTAACCATCGGGCACAAAGCTTCCTGACCGCTAAATGTTCGTGGATGATTTTGTGAACTTGACTCATAGCGATGCCTAAGCTTGTCCAAATCTGCTGATAAGTCACTCTTTTGTCAGTCTCTATCATACGCCGCACACCACTGATGTTATCTTCAGTCGTCGCCGTAGAAGGCCGTCCCTCACGCAGATCATCGGTGAGATTAGTACGACGACGTTTAAACTCATTAAACCAGTTGTAAACAGTGGCACGAGATGGGGCATCATAATGAAAAGCCAATCAAAGTCTGTGATAACTTTATTGTTGACTTAAATGACGAAAGTGATAAAAAATCATTGTACGAAAATATTCTCGCGTTAAATTCATGCTGACAGACAGACAATTTTCAATTTGCCGTCAAATCGCAAACAAATGACAAATTAATAAAATACGTAACACAATAATATTGGAGAGTTCCATTTTCAAAATTTTAACTTATTTTTTATTATATCGTTTAAAAGTGGCCAGTTCTATAAACTTTCAGTGTCGCCCTTGTAGGTGATGCGACAGTTTTCAATTAGTCGCTCAACTGTAGCCATTTTTATCAACCTTTCGATTTTTACGAATTCCATCAGAAACGTGGCCACCATCAAATTTTACTTATCAACGCCATATTGTGCTCAAATGTGGTGCTTTCCACCCAAAAGCATTTTGAAGACGAGCAGTACAATCTTGGGGAGAAGGTGAAATTTAGAATCATAAAACATACACTACACTACGTATAAACATTGTCCTAAAATCTTTACACGTTCTATGCTTTAACATTAATTCCGTTTTTGCTACTAATGACGATCTTCAACATGTAATAAAAAACAATTAAAAAACACTTAATCTACTTCCTGCTAAAAATTATAATATATAATAATAATTTTAATCAATATTTTATAAGTTTCTTATGTTTTAGAAATTCGAAATTCAAACATTTATGAGCGGCCTGGAGCGCAGGGCTTGTGCCTTATGTATAAAGTTTGTATAATATGTGTAATTAATACAACTAAAAGTTAGTTTGTACATACATTGGAGAACAATAATAATTGATGTACGAGTTACGGGTCCCTATAATATTATTTTATTAACACCTTAATATATTTCCTGCTAAAAATTATTTTAATCAATATATTATGAATTTCTTATGTTTTAGAAATATAACATTCGAAATTCAAACATTTACGAGCGGTCTGGAGCGCAGAGCTTGTGCCCTATCTATAAAGTGTGTATAATATGTATAAGTAATATAACTAAAACTTAGTTTGTACATACATAGGAGAACAATAATAATTGATGTACGAGTTACGAGTCCCTATAATATTATTTTATTATTACGTAGCTCTTCTGTAAGTAGTGTTACGGCAGCGCGCATTCTACAAGTTTCCTTTTATGGTTTGCCTGCTTGCGTCCCGCACTTGTCGCGGAACCTGAGCGCCACACTTGCATCCGTCTTTTAACCTATAAATTGTAATTTTCTATTAGACTAGCTCGCCAAACAGATGTTCCTCCGTCCTTTCCGGTAGGTGACGCGATGTTTCGATCCATTTCATTCTGCACTTTTTACAATATAATCTAATACTTTTAAATGAACAATTGTTATATATATATATATATATATATATATATAAAATCGGAATCTTGAATACGGCTCCAACTATTTTCATAAAATTTAGTGTCCTGGGTGTTTCGGGGGTAATCGATCTAGCTAGGATCATCATTTTTTATAAATCTCGTTTTATATGTGTTTTCCGGCAATGAAAACTTGCTACAATATCGTTACAATAAGAAGGTAAATTTTGGCAGCTTCTTAATGATTAAAATGGCTCAAATGGGATAATGGGTTGTCTCGAAGTAGTAGTACTCTGGTTCAAGTCCTGTTTTCGGACCGATTTTTTTTTCCTTTTTTTTTTCAAGTTCCCTACTTTTATGAGAAAATCTATTATTTCGATCCCTATTTTTAGTATTTTTTAAAAAAAGACGAAAATTTAATTTAAACTGCAATTAGGTTAAATTAAATTTTCGTCTTTTTTAAAACTCATGATTTTTTATTCAAATAACCAGTCAAAAAATATCATTTATATTTCATCAGTGTGTAATTTGTACCTAAATATAATTTCCAAAATACACAATTTCAAAAAAAAAAATACCGAGCGAAGCTCGGTCCTCCAGGTACTATAATATAATATAAAATAACCATTCGGTACCTATTAGCTATATTTCAAAGATAAAGTTTTTAGTAATATAGAGCTAACTATACACGCAAGTAATAAAAATAAAAAAAAATTGTACAATCGACTTCAATACAAATAAAATGAGAACATCATCAGTGTAGTCGAAGTCAATCAAATGCGCATTATTAGGGATAACTCAATAAACTACTGGTCAGATCTCGATCAAATTTATAAGAGGCTACGTGAGAATTCACCTTTCAAATAAAAAAGAATCACAAAATACACTCGAATTGATTACCTCTTCAGTTCTTTGAAGTCGGTTGAAAAACAGACCAGACTGTGCTTATTGTCATTCCTTGGGGAAAGTCTATGTTTAGCACTAGACTTATAAAAGGCACTGCACTGGTGAGGAAAAATTGTTCTACAACGCGACACATTTTTAGGGTTCCGTAGTCAATTAGGAACCCTTATAGTTTCGCCATGTCTGTCCGTCTGTCCGTCCTCGCTTAATCTCTGTGACCGTTAGCACTAGAAAGCTGAAATTTGGTACCAATATGTGTATCAATCACGCCGACAAAGTGCTAAAATAAAAATTGGAAAAAAATGTTTTATTAGGGTAGCCCCCTATATGTAACCTACTTTATATATGTATATGTAAAGTGGGAAGTGATTTTTTTTTAATTTCAACCCTAACGTGTGATATATTGTTGGAAAGGTATTTAAAAATGAATAGGGGTTTACTAAAATCATTTTTTGATAATGTCAATAATTTCGGAAATAATCGCTCGAAAATTAAAAAACAATGTGTCCCCTCCCCCTCTAACTTTTGAAACATAAGTTTAGAAAATATGAAAAAAATCTGAAAAGTAGAACTTTATAAGGACTTTCTGGGAAAATTATTTTGAACTTGGATGAAAACAACAGTTTTTGTACAAACTCATAAGTGGGAACACTTATTGTGACGGACGGGAAACTACGGAACCCTACACTGAGCGTGGCCCGACACGCTCTTGGCCGCTTTTTTTTAAAAGTTTAAATAAAATATTTTATGAGTATAACATGAATAAACCTATAAACATTTGCAACCGCAACTTAAATATCGGTTTGGTATAGAAGAACTTACGAAACTATTACGTTTCAATACTTTTAAGATAACATTAAAAGTTTATAGATTAGCATTTTGTTTACGAGTATGTTTTTAAAGTATAAAAGCCTATTCTGGCGACGGACGGCAGCGTCAAAGGTGAGAGCAGTTTGGCACTGCGATCATAACCTGCCAGGTGTAACGATTAAGGTGATGTGGGCGCCAAAAGCAGATTTTTCACGCTTTAAAAGTGCAATTTTTGTCATTAAAAACTACGAATTCACTTTTTATATTTCATTATAAAAGTTAAAGATTTTTCTTAGTGAATAATGGTAGCCGAAACACGATTGACACATTTTGGCTTGATATAAAAAGATCGCAAAGTTTCCTCGAAATCTATAATTTAGGTACGTCCTTAGTAGTGAAAAAGCAGTTTCATTCGAATGTAATGAAATCAATTTTAATTAAATTAGGGCTATGTATTCACCAGTAAATACGTGAGTGAATTATGGGGTTATTTTTCAATAAAAGAGTAGTATCATTTTAAAAAGAAATATCAAATAAATATTGAGCGATTAAATAGAGCGTGGGCCGATCAAACAGTCCATATAAAGCGTAAAAAATCTGCTTTTGGCCCACACTTCACCTTAATGCTAATCCCCCCTGCAACGGAAGAGACACTCATTCGCATCAATAGGCTTCTTCGGGCCGACAAAGATAGAAGTGGAAGATTAACATTGTAGGACCTCACTAGCATTGCAATATTATAAGCATAACTTAACAACAGCGTACCGGAAAATAATCTCTGTGAATACCAGCGTAAAATAGCAGCTAACATTAGGCTGCTATTGCTGTGTTTCGTATGGTGAGTCTAAAGAACCGGTGACCCTTTTTACTGGAAACAAGGCATACCATCCTAGTGCTCACGGGTGATAACGCATCTACATTTTGATTCGTAATCGAGAATAGATGTAAATTATATATATATATATATATATATATATATATATATATATATATATATATATATATATATATATATATATATATATCAAGTCCACTGCTAATAATATTCCATTACAAGAATGCATCAATTGGCATAAATTACGTGGACAGTTTGCCCGCCGTAATGAAGAATGCAACTGCTCGCCATAATCAGTTTGAGTAAGTTTATTTTCCAGCACCGACGGAGTCTTGCATAAATAACAAGCAACGTGGATAGGTAAATTTAAGACAAAAATTTCTATATTCATATACAAGTATTGTCTTATAAACATTCAGTGAAGACATCTAGTCTTTTTAACTTTTTACTGAAAAGAATAAATAAATAAGCTAACTCTCTGCATTCAACATCACTTATCGTAGTCACAATTCCACTCAGCAACTGCAAAGCACCCTGAGCTAGTTGCATTGACCGACTCTAACCTACTAGGCTCGCCAAAGCCTTGCTTAGCCCTAAATACGAAGAAGCTGTAAAAGCCAAAAGACCAACATCACGGAATCTAGACGAGAATGGAGCCGCTCAAAAACCTTTCTTCTCTGTCAAATTTCGGTCTTGTATTTATGACGGAAACATTAATTATAAATTAAAAGTAGGCTGCCGAGCTATTTTCCCCTCTTTTCAGCTTACATACTTACACTACAGACGGTTTTCAATTATTCTACATTAATATAACATACTTAAACTTAGCGGTAACATATTTTGTTATCTTAATTGTTATTGGCGTTCCTTATTGTAGGTATAAAATAAGTCATCAAACAATGTTTCAGTATTCATCACAGCGAAACCACTACGAATAAGATCTTCAATGCGTTTACAGTTTATCAATCTGGACAACATTTTTTTACCGTCTGGAAAAAATACTAGATGTGAACGGAGTAGAAGCATATGGCACTGATATTTTACAAAAAACAAAAACAAAAATTATCTATTGAGCGTTCGAAAAAAAAATTTAACAATTACTTTGCCCTTTACCCTTGAGCTTGTGACTCTAAAGTGACAAGGTCAAAGATGCCTACTAAGTTTATAGTTTTATTGCCATTCGTAAAGTAGGGTGGATATGATTTGAATTTCAATAGATTTGAATTAATATTATATTTAATTCATAACTTTTGTTTTTATTTTTTGTAAAATATCACATGTTACACTCTATGTTTTTCAGACGGTAAAAAAGGTCATCCAGTAGGTATAATTAATTATTCTGTACGTGTATGTTGTCACTGATATGCTCTTCAACGGCTAGACCAATTTGGTTGATTTTTTCGTGTGTTTGAGCTGGGTGGATTATATTTCACAGTTGGTATCCGGTATGTGGCACTGTTGTCGAGATCCAGAAATCACCTATGAGAAGCTTCGAAGATCACTAGTTTCTTATAAACTTCTATTGATATAGAAATTAATTAGAATATTGCAAAATTGTATTGCACTAATTAGGAATTTCACAAGTCAACTATAGACCGTAATAATCCTATAAACTGGAATCACATGTGGTGAAAGAAAATTTTAAAAAACTTCTTACCTATACCGTAGTCGTAGTGCTTGTTGGACAACCATGTTAATACATTAAATATGTTTTCTTCCTTACACAACTTCCTTGTGAAATCGACTAATACCAGAGATTTTTCCGGACCGATACGACTTAGGCACCTTCAAGAGCCTACTCCTTTTTAAAATGCTGGCAACGCACCTGCAATTTCCCTGGTGTTGCAGTTGTTCATGGGCGGCGGTAATCATTTACCATCAGGTGAGCCGTAAGCTCATTTGCCGCCTCTCCTATAAAAAAAATTAAATACGCATTTGTTTCAATATATACACAGCCGAGAATAAGCGTTTTTAAGGCGATATAATATTGAATACACGTATACTTCACACGCTTAAATGTTTAAAATAACAATAAATACAATTTTAAAAATTACTGATGCAAACCCGAATGTACAATAATAAACAAGGTAACAGTGAAAAGTATTTAGGAATGTTATATATCACTTTTGATCCCAACCATACGTTTTTCGTAACCCGATGGAGCGAATGCACCACGGTGCAACGTCCCGGGCAGTGCACCGGTGAAAGACCCCTAGAGATCACCAACCCGCCGTTCAACGGATGATTAGATAAAGTTTCTTAGTTAATCAGATACGAGCTGTTTGCCGCTTTAAATACTTAAAGTGGTCGGAATGCTTTTGCGAGTAAGTACTGGAATATGGATAAATAGACGATTGCAAATGCGTATACTCGTAGAGTTTATATAGAGCTGGTATGGAATAGAGATAAGAGTAATATAGAATAGCGAAATTATTTAGATTTATTAACCATATATTAGAAAACGTACACGCTAATCAGGTGGAGATTGTAGGAGCTATTCGTAAAATTGGTGTCAATATTAAAAAAGATGGGTCAGAGCGTAAAACATTAGATTATTTTAAAAGAAAACTTGAGGTTTTGGATTCGTACTGGCAAGATTATCAGAACAATCACAGCCAAATAGTAAAAAGTGAGAGTCGTACACATCCCTACTTTACAAACTCCGAGTACGAAATTGCAAGGGAGCAATATAACTCGGTAAAAGAAGTCTCTCCGCCCACAGGTACATCGAGGAGCGACCAGTAAGTTAGATGACATGTTGCGCGAACAATATAGATTCGGTCGGCTATAGATTCTCTGCATTGGGAATTCTGACAGAAAATCGTTTCATTATTGTACAAAATCGGACGGAGAAAGAACAATTAATTTCTTTTCTTTTTTTATAAAGTAAGAGTAAGAAACATGTAAACAGCCCACCTAATAGTAAATGGATGTTGTGACCCATAGACATCTACATATATACTCGATTAAGAATTTTTTACCTACATGCTTCATACTAAACAGCAAACAGCAGCATTATCTGGTGTTTCACGCTGATATTCTGTAAGAGCGTGGTCACACCCCGGCAGAGACGACACATTCATGTACAGCCATAATATAGTTGCAGCACGTATAACTTCTTTGGATACATATACTATACGATATACTGCGTTCTGCGACCGCCTAGTGGTCAGGGTAACTGAATTCTACACCACGGTCACTAAATCCAAAACCCAGCGGCAGCCAACATTTGTTATGGTGTTCTCTTTTATATTGGTTTTCTTCTTGGCCTCCTTCTTCAATTTTTTTGACATAAACGTTACATCATACACGGATAGGTTAAGAAAAGTGGGTATGTTTTGGATTTTATTGTGGCTTTATCGTCCCAGGCAGTTGATACCATACGATTGTAAGGAAGTTGATCAAAATCGATAGATATAATCTAAACTCGATCGAATACGAATACACCATGTCAATATGGTGATATGTAGAATATGGTAATAATTATATTGGAAATAAAAAATGAATTTAGTACCTAAATTAAAAGACCTAATTTAAGTTCCCGATAAATAGTTTTTGTTAATTATAATAATAAACGACAGTCTAAATTTCTAACAACACGTAATCCTGGGTGAACGAGTCAAGGGCGTATTAGATAACTTTAATAAAAGTGATAGTACGCGATAATATGGCGCATAGGTTTTGCTTGCAACGAGAGCCTATTAAGCTACGCCGGCTTTGATCTTTGGTGCTTGATGTCAGACAGTAAGTCGGAAGCATCGTAGTTTAGTCCTCATCACCGTCGAAGTGACGCTTGACAAACTAACTCCATTACAAGCTTAATATCGAAATCAAGTGATTGTAATTTATATTATATATTCTTCGCCGGATGCCTATAGTTCCCTTAATCTGCCTTAGTTAGGCACTCTTCTAAGCGGCTTTTCGCCGCTTGCGCCCTCCTTTCTGCCAAGGAGGGTCGCGTTCGTATACGGCTTAGAGATCTCTAGTCAGATCGTTAAGCCAATTCCTAAAAGGTTGGGTTTAGTGGGTAAAAGTCACCACATAACCACGCAGCCGGCTGCGTGATATGCTATGAGCATTCCCAACCTCCCTCCCCCGCTTTCCGGAGGGTTGCCCATATTTGTTTCGGGCACAAAAAAAATGCCTAGTGTCTAGTCAAACATGTACACATAATGAGTTATAATGAGTTAGTATATCCCGCAGTGTTAACAGATTTTATGTTGTTTGTAATAAGTTATTGGTAATTTATTATTCTTGTTAGGCACAGGGAGGACACTCGAAAACAGCAAATAGTTTTGTACAGAAATGTTATACCTATGCAACTTCATAGAAATTCGTTGACAACTGTTGAGAGCAAAAAAAAAACAACTTAAATATCTACTTAACAAATTCAACCGAAAAACTATCCTGAGTATTAACTATACTAGTCCTCGTCTCTTTATAACTAATTACTTGACTCCACTCCTTTTTAATAAACAGTGACACAAATATCATGGATTTTCTACTACTATTTAAAAGAAAATTAAAACCTACTTTTAAAAAAAAGCGACCAAGAGCGTGTCGGGCCACGCTCAATGTAGGGTTCCGTAGTTTCCCGTACGTCACAGTAAGTATTCCCACTTATGAGTTTGTACAAAAACTGTAGTTTCCATCCAAGTTCAAAATAATTTTCCTAGAAAGTCCTTATAAAGTTCTACTTTCCAGATTTTTTTCATATTTTCTAAACTTATGGTTCAAAAGTTAGAGGGGGGGGGGACACATTGTTTTTTACTTTTGGAGCGATTATTTCCGAAATTATTGACATTATCAAAAAATGATTTTAGTAAACCCCTATTCATTTTTAAATACCTTTCCAACAATATATCACACGTTAGGGTTGAAATTAAAAAAAAATCACTTCCCACTTTACATATAGGGGGGCTACCCTAATAAAACATTTTTTTCCAATTTTTATTTTACCACTTTGTCGGCGTGATTGATACACATATTGATACCAAATTTCAGCTTTCTAGTGCTAACGGTCACAGAGATTAAGCGAGGACGGACAGACGGACAGACAGACATGGCGAAACTATAAGGGTTCCTAGTTGACTACGGAACCCTAAAAACAACACTGTTAAACTTTCAAATACCTGTTTCAAATAATGGTTTCATATGTTTATTACTAATTCTGATTTAATTTTTTTATAATTTTATTTCTTACGTTACTCACTCAATTCAGCCCATTTCATAACTTAGTAGTTTGTGACTTAGTTGTAAGCTTGCTTTATTTGCGTAAAAGAATCAAGGGCGTCCCGTGGGTGTCATAAGAGGCGACTTTGATTAAGTAATACCAATAGGTTTTGTCACTTACGATAAGTGGCGGTATTACCATATCGCTTAGGCCAGACGTAAAATATACAGTCAGAACAGCGTCCAAGGTGCGAACGTTTGAGTCAATTCCTCCCTAACAGCCTGGCCACGGGACATTCGCCGTAGCGAAAATTCGCGCGGCGCGAACGGCGAGGCGTCTAGCGACTAAAACAAATATATGGAAATGTATGAAGCATGCCACGCGTAGCGGCGAGTGGCGACGCGACTGGCGAAAATTACCGGGCGAATCGCGCGGGCGACTGGCGGCGCGGCGGGAGACAAACAAATGTATGAATCAGTACGGTGCAAGCCACGGGTCGGGCGGCAATCGCGGCGGCAGACGCGGCGAATATTGTAGGGAACAAAATATTTTAGTTGTTTTCGCCACGAAAAATGCCGGGCCGACAAAAACAACTTAAAATTCTATCCGCATTGTTTTTTATCTCCAATTCTGGTTGAATATGAACAAGAATATAATCGCAGGTTGCAACACTCATTCTGGTATTTACTCGAATTTTTTTCTAGATGCATTCTATTTGTTGTGGAATTCTCCATCTATAACCCGATTCCTATTCAAATCAAGTACTCCGCAATCTCATCCAAATATTATGTCTTGAATCAAAAAACAATTACTTTCTAAGCAATATCGAGATAACTGTGATAAAGACATTTCACTCTCGGCCCATCTGGTCGCGGCGGCAAACGTGGCTTCCCGTGGCCCTCAAATCGCGCCGCGCGAATTTTCGCCCCGCCTGTCGCTTCGCCGTTCGCGCCGCCGATCCCCGTGGCCAGGCCGTAAAGCGGAAGCGACCTATGTACAGCAAACTTTAATGAGTTGATGAAGAAGTTTTATTATAACATTAAAGCGGCAAACAAACTTAATGATCACCTGATAGTTAGCGGCTTCTGCAGCACACCTGTAACCAGAGCAGGTGGAGGTATTCAAGCAGAGAGAGTTATGCTTTGTCACGTCCATGTACGAAGATGGAACACCTCACAGTCTATAATTATAATGTCTATATATACTCCTCAGACTGGACCATAGCAATGGAGGTGCTGCTTTGCGGCAGAAATAATAATACTTAATAATTAAGCAATATGCTTGTGTAGGTTTAAAATATACTATCACTAACACTTACATAATACACATGTATGTAAATCAAGCTTGGGCAACGGGCTAGCGATACAACAGTCACTTATCTGACCGCTTACCTAGCGCCATATTAGATTTGTTCGTTTTAATAGCTACTATCATTGCTGTATGCTATTTATTTGAAATAATTTCGCAGAACTAGTGACCCATCTTTTATCGTCAGAATCACAAGAAACGGTAGCAGTTAACGGTAACGGGATATGAGAAGTCAGTGAGGTTAGGATATTGTTTATATTTCGTGAGCTCCTGTTATTTTTACACCGGTGTTCTATTAAAGAGCGGACGCGATCAGCGTTTTATAAAAAGCTTTATTCTCGTTCAGAAATACTTAAGGGTTCCTAACATGGAATTAATTATTAAAATCAAGCGTAAATTCTATTATATAAAACCTTTTGCAGTCTCGTTGTGACAGTTTAATATGGCCGTTACTTAAATCGAAAGTAATCCACATATTTTTATACACCTATACACATATAAATAATTGACTAAGACGATCTTAGCCGTAGAGTCAACATCACCTGCAGATGCCTCGTGTATAGGCGAAACATGTGTCGTATTATCGTCAATGGTGTGTATTTCCTAGGGAGTAGTGGTGCTGGGATTGGTGGTGACGGGATTGGTGCACGCAATTGAGGGAGGGCGGGAGGTGCTCTTCAAACTAGGTAAGACACATCATTTTATTTAATTTAGCGGATGTTTGCAAAATAACTATTAATATCATTTACACATAAATAAATCCGAAGTAAAAAGTAAAGTTACAGCCTATATACGTCCCACTACTAGGCACACGCCTCCTCACACTTCTGAGAGGGTTTTAGGACAAGGAAGTGTCTGCCGCGCCACCTCATTGCTGTGTAGGCAGACTTCAGGTCTTCAAAAAAAATTTAATTTTACAGATATGTAGGTTTTCTAACGATGTTTTCCTTCACCGTCGAGCACATGTAAAATCACCACTTAAAATTGCAATTTACAATTTCATTGATGCCGACGGGAATTGAACCCGGGTTGTTCGTGTAATGTGATATATGCCACGGCTACTGAAGTATCTGCTTTAATATTGAAATAACTACCTTTTTTAATTTGAAGAGGTTATTTGTGTACCAATAAACATGAATAACTTTTTTTTTAATCTGTCTATGCGAGCTAAAATCAGAATGACTGAACCGATTGCAATGAAACTACATGAACAGATAGAGAGCAGTACCAGAAGTCATCTAAAAAAAAACTAAAAATTTATAAATAAGTGGTTATTGATCATCCTCAACTTAATGCCACTTTTATAGAACCTACCAACGCAAAGCCAGGGCGGCTCGCTAGTTAAGAATATAACTGCCATATTTTTTTAATATTAACAATGCTATAAACATTACTAATATTCCCCTTAACCAATTGTGGTAAGCTTAAATTGCTTGTGTTACGAGTGGTTAACGCCAGTAGTCGAATGGCGGATTCGAACCCACGACCTTTTTGAGTTCGCGGTCCGCGCCCTGCCATTAGGCTACTGTACTTAACTCATGATATTTTACATCTAGGCGTAGGTGATGGTAATTATTTTTATCATCTTTGATCATAAAGCTTAGCTTAGTAAGTAGTCCTGAGTATATTTACCTATTCAAGTGACATACTTGTGAACGGATGATCTGCTCGCATTTGAAACATATTTATTTAACCTTAGTTATTCATAGTTTTTTTTGTGATGAAATATTTTTACAGAGCCTGTTTTGATTACCTAGGGGTCTTTTCCTTTTCAACTTTGATTAAGAATAACATATTATTAGCTTATAAAAATAATAATAAAGGGGATCATTTTAAAACTCTATTAGATTATAAAACATGTTCACGTTTGATAAACGAAATTTTAATTTCTTACGTCGATAATTAAATAATTTTCATTTCATTTAATTTCATTCATTTCATTTCAATGCTGCCTATAGCAACCTATAAAATATAAACCAAATTTTTGGGGTGTGTAATACGTTGCCGGTTTATGGTAAAATAAGGTTTACGATAAAAAACCTAGGCTTTTGATGAAGAAACCTGTTTTTTGATCAAAATCCTGAACTTATTTAGCTTTATGATCAAATTTAAGCTTAGGTCAGATTAAGTTAGGTTGATTTTATCATAAAACTAAATCTGTCAAGGTTTTTGATCAAAAAATTGGATTTTCGCGGGTTAATGATAACATAAACTAGTAATTTTGTCTTCTTCCGGTTCTTGATCAAAAGCCCAGGTTTTGAATTAAAAACCAGGTTTTGTCATAAACCTGCGACATATACACCCATGATAATTAAGAAAGAGAAAAGGAATACGAGAAATAACTAAACCTGTAATTGAGGAATATTATGGCTTATCCGAATATAGCCATGAAGTTACGGTGTAAGAATATCTACTAACCTTTATATCCCTGTGTGTGTGTGACGTAAGAGGTGACAGAAAAACTGAAACATGAGGTTGGTAGCAGCATTTTCCTAATAAAAATTCAAAATTATAAAAAAAGCGGTTGCCAACTTGCCCGCCGAGCGTGGTATTGCACTATGGCAAAAATATGATTATTATTTATATTTATGAGACATTTGATGGACATGAATACATGGATATGAATATATCGGTCTTAAAATATATTTTCAACGGTATATATGATGAATACAAAAGTATATATAATTATATACAAAAGCAAAATTATTTTTTTACTTTTAACTTATTTTCATATTTCCAACGTATCCAACAGTACATGTCTTTTCAAAGGCGGTTGCGAAACGCTATTCGTTTTCTATGGAGTTCTCTTGCGTTCTTCAAATGTGTTACTGCGCGTTCTTGGAACTCGCCAATAGTCACCTGCTGCGACAGCTTCTTGATAAATAAGACGTTGGAATAATTACTTCCTTCAGCACACATTCCTATGCTATATAAGTATTATTAAACAGTTATCACTTAATAATTTTTGACGTTTGTATTAGTCAAAGTTTTTGACATAACCATAGGCAACTTTTTTCAGCGTGATTCAAACACGTGGCTCACTTATTACAGCTGTCACTTTGTATTGCGATACTCAACATTATTTAATAAAGGTGGGGACTAGTCCGGCCTAGTCTAGAAATAATCTCGATTTCGCCACAGGCGTTTCGGTGATTCACACTCAAAACTATCACTGAACTCAGATTTTACAATTTAATTTAGTTTTTAATCAATTATACCGATGTGATACAATTATGTGCCAATATTATCACGGTCCATAATGAAAATATAAACAACCCTACTTAAATATACATTATATACTTAAAATAATGTGATGGTGGCGTATGAAACTTCAATCTAATCTAAGAATCCATTTTAAAATGAACCAACATCTTCCAAAGTAATGTTATTGAGTAGTGCCGGGAAAATTTTGACGAGGTATCTGATACCAATTCCATTATGTAATCTAAGAAGCATCAATTCGAATTCGAATAGTACACCACCAAATTTTTGCCAACTGTTCACTGTTGTGAGCAACAGGGGACGGGACTCCGCGAGCTACCGTTACATTACGACAGCACCCTTGCATTCAGATCAAATATCAGATATTTCGTACTCATTATATCACAATATGGTGAAATTTGGAGCGCTTTGAATTTGAAATTAGCGGGAAGTTCCAGGGATGGCCTGCGGGGTCAACCAATATTTTTTAAACTTTAACTCTTTGTCTGTCTGTCAGTCTGTCCGGGATAATATTTGGAATGGCTGAACCGATCGTAACGAACCACGAACAGATAGAGAGCAATGCCAGGAGTCTATCTATATAGTTTTTTTTTTTTCAAATATCTAGGCCATATTTGAAAAAAAAAAACGAAAGACTGATACAATAAATGCTCTTTCACTATCTCTAATCTAAGCAATCTAACCCATTTGATTTCGGTTATTAGTATTACAATAAAGTGTCATTTAATGTCAATGCTTGCCCTAAATAATTGAACATTTACTCTTTATGATTTGAAGAGGCGAGTTTACTTCAATATTTTTATTATGCTTTTAAACGAATTTATTTTCAAAGTGAGCAATTATTTTTGCACAAACCTTGTACCTAATAGATATTTACAATAAAATTTTCTGTATATGTATATTAAAACGTTTTAGTTTATTAAATGGAGGCGTTATTATAATCGCTAATTGTATAATAAATGATAGTGTTTAAGAATTCACCAAAACGTTCCTCTTCGTCTTCTTCTTTCCATTTTGGTTGAAAGTAGGCCTAAATTATTAAAACTTACAGATACGAATTAGTAACCATCTCAAAATTCGTAACTATTTTGTATTAAGAAAAGGAAAGATGAATGTTAAGAAATAACACTTCTCTAAGCCAATATGTTCTGTGTGAATAAACATTTCCCGAAAACATAAGCGTATTCGTTTCATTTCTCCTGTTTTCAATATCGATCAAATAATAACACTCTCACAGTAAATTAATATACTCGTCATAAAAGTTTATTATCGGACTTCTTAATTTTTTATGTTATAAAATAGTTATAAATAATGAGTGCATCCTTAGAGTTTCATGTATTGCATTATGATAATGTGCCATTTTCAATGAGCGCATCGTGGTCGTGCGCAGTAGAGTACACGTCCTCCCTGGCGCCCAGGCGTACTAACAGAAACGTCATACATAACAGTAGGTATACATTCAACTTTACGTCTTACTATGTCTAATATTAAAGTTAAAATCACATAACCATTTGCAGGACGTAAAGTAGAGAAAGGTCTAATAAAACTAAATGCCAATCGAGACAATAGTACCTATCTAATAGAGTCGAAGATAGAATATTCCCTTTAATAGGGAAATATTTCGTTGAGATTCGATAACATTATTTATTTTCCACAATGCGACATGCATGAATGCTGTATATTAATATTTCACTTTATCACAATATAATGGAAATCAATTATCACAATATAATGGAGTAATATTAATGTATTACTATTTTATAATGTCATTAACTTATGGGGGAGTTCAGCGGTGGATTTTCGATAGGCTATAATGGTAATGTCCTCAATACAAATTTGTTTAATACCGTCTCGACATCATTGCAAAAACAAGTGGCAAAATTAAACATTTTGTACAACCGACTTCAATATAAATAAAATGCGAACTTTATCAATGTAATCAATATCAAAGTCAAATAAATATGAATTATTAAGGATAACTTAAAACCACTGGTCAAATCTTGATCAAATGAAGATGAATGAAGATTTGACCAGTGGTTTTAAGTTATCCTTAATAATTCATATTTATTTGACTTTGATTACATTGATAAAGTTCGCATTTTATTTATATTGAAGTCGGTTGTACAAAATGTTTAATTTTGCCACTTGTTTTTGCAATGATGTCGCGACGGTCTTAAACAAATTTGTATTGAGGACATTACCATTATAGCCTATCGAAAATCCACCGCTGAACTCCCCCATAAGTTAATGGGACTTTTTTTTTCCAAGCTTTTATCAATTTCCTTACCAATTAAATAAATAAAAAAAACTGTTAATTGGTTAGAAAGGGTATTATTAACGTATCAAAATGTACGTAAAAAGGCCAATGAATATGATGTAATTATTTACCCAATCACAGTCAACGGATAGAATTTCTACCGAACAAAAGTGTAAATAAAAGATCTTTATTTGTTTTTTCAAAATATTTTATTTTTATTTACTTTAAACAAAATCTAGCCAAAATTATTCATTGATGTGAGCAATTAATTATAAAAAACGCAACAACGAAAGTATTTTAAAACTAGACAAAGAGAAAACTATTACTGTTTAATTGCAACCTTGACATGTATACTCGATATTCATGATGCTATAAAATACCGTTTACTGTCAAAGCATCAAAATTAAAGTACGATTCGAGGTTAAATATACATTGCAATAATTCATTAAATAAGTTTGCAAAATGCTTTATTGTTTTCGTTCAAATTCTGAATATCTATTTTTTTTTTCAAGAATTTTTGTTGTGTTTGTCATTTAAAAGAGGTATTGAATTATTCCATAGTATGGTCTAGACTTAAATTTTGGCATTGTGTAATTTGAGCTTAAACTCGATATTGTTTTTGAATACTTACATTAGTATTCCGTGTTTTAATACTCCTGTGACAAACAATCTTACAGTACAACTGATGGTAAGTGGTACTACATATCATAGACACCGCCAGCCAGCTTCAAACAATGATGAAACTCCTCTATGGTCTAAGATGGAATGCCGCACAGTCAGTAATTATGGATTATTATTTAATTAATTAAACGGCTTTGAATTCGCGCCTCGAAGAGCAATTTTAACTTTTATCCAAAAATTCAAATTTCGATCTCACGACTGTATTTTGGATACTAGAATAAAATAGAATAAAATATTTATATTCACATAGTATTTATTAAAAGTCAATGTTTTCTTAAATGTTTTAACTGTATCAAATTATTTTAATAAATCAACTAAAAAAAAAGATTAAACATACAGGCAGTTCACTGTTACTATGGTCTTTTACCTTTACTGTATTTAATAAAGAATACTAAATAAACAGACCAAAACTTATCTCATAGAAACAACTTGGTTTCCAAACGCTTACTAACTCACTTTTATCCATGTTTAGCCAAACATGGATAAAAGTGAGTATTTAGATATATAGTTGTAAACATCAGTTCGTTATTTCCCGTCTATTCTTGACAGATTCTGAAAAGGGAGACATTTATCACTTCTCTGATCGCATTGATGTAGGCAGGACGTTGAATGAATGCGGTGTAATTTAAATCTCGCTCGTTGAAGTCTGGTGGGTGGTTCACCATCAATCCAGACTAAGGGATAGACAAGCTTGCGCAACAAAGTGCTAATTATGTAACATTTCTCCTCGCTCTGACTTAAATGTGAATATCCAATACGATCTGCGTTAGCGATCCCTGCTTTGTTGAAGGTAGAATTTAACTTACAATACAAAGCTTTTGTAATACCAGGCAGTGATTTATTATGGTTATGTGCGATAGTATAAATTATTATTTAAGTATTGCGCCAATATAAAAGTTTATACGCATAAGAGGTCGTTTTTTTATTATGTACGAAAACTCAAAAATAAGTGTGTTTAACTTTTTAACTTCCCGCTTTGAAAGTTAGTAGTTTTCAAAAGAAGAAGTTAAAGATTTTGGTCCGATTTTGAGAATGCGAGTTTTCATCATGCTTTGAGGTCCTAGGAAGATGTTTCAGTTCTAATTTCGGCTAGACGTCCGACTGTGTATGTGTGTGAGTGTAAAACAGCCGGATATCTAGCCGATAATAAGACTGGAACAGCTTCCTAGGACTTCAAAACTTGGAGATCTAATGAAAACTCGTGTTTATTGAGACTTCGACAAACACATAAAATATATTTATTTCCAATACGTATTTTTTTATTATTGTTACGAGCTTGAGGTTCGTGACAATAAAAATTGCCGATAAAATTACCTAAATTAACACTTTAATTTACTTTATACAAATTAAAGTTAAAAACACTAATAATTAAACACACTAATTCACTTAATTCCGCTCCGAAGCTTCGCTTGTGTCGCCGAGTTCCACTCTGTCTCAATCGCATCTTGCGCCACCTATTTATTTAAATTAGCAAAATATCCGGAATGTTCAAGTAAACACGCGCAAGGTACCGAGAGCTCGAGTATAGATTCTCTAGAAACTTAGTTCTTCGGGTGGCGCTGTCGGTCGAAAGATCTGTGATGTCATAAACTGCAACGCTCCCCTCGCTCTCGTTCCTGACACTAGATGGCGCTAGTTGTGTCGTTGACTGGAGCGCGTAACATTATTTATAACTTATTTTTCTTTTATTAGTGTATACAGCTAAGTATTCTTATTAATAAAATATTATTAAAAAAAAAACAAATAAACATATTAGTATTGAATTATAAAATATTTAAGTATGATCATAAATATTTAAAATTTGTATGTATGTGTATTGTATAGTTACGACCAATATACGTCCAACTGCTGGACACAGGTCTTTCCTTATTTCTGAGAGAGTTTTAGGGCAAGGAAATGTCAAGCGCGATGCCACGAAGCGTGTTGGTAAACTTCAGATCTATTCGAAATATTTTTTTTATTATTTCCCTGACATGCATGTTTGCTCACGATATTTTCCTTCACCGCCGCACATGGTAAATCTACACTTAAAACAGCAATTAACAATTTAATCGGTACCAGCGGGGATCGAACCCTGGTCGCTCGCGCAATGTAAAATTTACAGCGAGCTCGAATTTAGTGACCATAAATTGATTTATTAAGCATTAATTTATAGTGACTATATTCTAACCAGTCCTTTATAAAAGTGGAAATTGCGTAAATGGAATATAGTTTTTAATTAACTTTAGACCCAAGTCTAAAAAAAGATCAGTGTTACCCTCAAGTCGCGCCTAACGTCTTGCTAAAAGATGTTTACTATCGATATCATTAATTCATACATTAAAGCCCATCAAAGTTAACTACTGAGCTTTGGTGACATGGGGAAGACATTTTCGCCATAAATGCCACGCCTGGCCTGGGTCGCATTCTTAATACCGAGTGTTAATCAGGTAGATGGGGCTGCCCATTTTCTGTTTCAATTTTCATTTGTCGCCTTTTACGAAACCCACCTGTTGATATAGCATAGTAGATTCTCTCACATAACTCACTACGCGGCATTGTTTCTACTTTTACTCTTCGATCCCCACAAAATCCTATGCAGTCGCATGCGTCTGGCATATCCCGAGCGATCAAATGCGACCGCACCCACCCACAGTACTTTAAACCATTTGGACTTATATTTAGAGAGTACTTTTCTGTGAAGAAGAATGTCATTATAAAATCTATACAAAATTCTATATTCTCTAGTCTCAACAAAAGTAAGGTATTATAAAAGTATATTATTGTATTTTGATAACAAAAAAATACATACCAAGAGGATGTCGGCAGCGTGAATATCACAATTATTTCTATATAAATATATATATATATATATATATATATATATATATATATATATATATATATATATATATATATATATATATTACTCGAATTCATCTATGTTAAAAGATAAATTATATTCACACAAAAACTTACATTACAATTTTATATTAAAATACTAATAAAATACTATAAAAAAAAAACCAAATTCAAGACAATAACACTCACACGAAAATGGTGTACGAAATAAATAAATATCCATAAACTAACTGATTTTATATTCCACTAGAGGATAGAAAATTTTACATTGATTCTATAATGCCAAACTTCTTCATAGAAAAGTAGAACTAGTAGTCTCTAAACATAATTATTGATGGGTTAAAGTGCTGTGGGTTTGACCTCTTGAATTTTGACGCAATATCGAAGGGGTCAAATTTGGACGCTTGCCGTTTGAGAGGTTAAATAATTAAATGAAGTAAAAATTTATGGTGAAATTATATTAAAATATGCTTAGATGGTTTATTACTGATGATTCCTTAAGACCGCAAATACTAATCACAAGTCAACACTTATTATTAATATCATCATTATCATTACAGCTCGTCACAAATTCACTGTCTCCCCAGGGAATGCTACAAAGCGCGTCCTGGAGGCGCGGTCCATTCAATACTTATAATAAATGTCCTGGTTCTGGTTTGCAAATTAAAAAAAAAGACATTTCTATTTTCCTTACCTCCCGTGTTAAGCAAGTAGTGTATGGACGTTTGACGACTTAATTTTTTTTAGTTTAAGTTTAAAGTTTTAAGTGATTAGTTTTAATAGTTTATATTAGGAATTGTTTTCACGTGTATAATGAAACGAATAGTAATGGAGAACGAATCTTTTTGGAATTGAGGTAGATTAAGCAATATCTGTTCATAAATAAACATGGCTTACTTTTGGTGTAATATGTTTTAACGTTTATAACACTATGCTAGAAATTATGGAACATAATATTTCAGTATATCGATGTTTTGATTATAATCTTCTGATGTAAGCTATTAGAAACAGTAACAAAATCTAATAAAAATAATAATTTAATCAGTGACAAGTCGAACTGATTAATAACTTCCTTATCTAAAATTAATTAAAATAGTAGTCGAAATAATATTAAATCCAAATTTATTGCTTTGACCTGCAAAAATAATTTATACAGTTCAGTTTTAAAAAGTATCTAATTAGAAATTAAAATTAGCTATGTATGTATAAGTAAAATAGATTTGGTAAATTGACGACTTACAGTAAAGATGCGAGGCACCATTTGCAAACCTCGTTCTCAACCGACTTCGAAATAAGGAGGGTGTTTTCAATATGAGTGTATTTTTTAATGTGTGTTACCTCAGAATTTTTTCTAGGTTAATCGATTTTGATGGTTATTTTTATATTTGATAGCTGGTACTTCTTATGTGGTCCAATATAAATTTGATCAAGATCTAACCAGTATCAGTTTTTGAATTATTCTTAATTGAATTCGACTACAATGATTATGTTCTCATTTCATTTATATTGACTGAAGTCGGTTGTACAAAATTTCAACTTCACCATTTGGAGTAATAAATATTCGTTTGATCGTTCTTAAACAAAAGAAATATAATGTCTCTCATAGATAGAAGCAAATATTATATAGTAGGTATTATTGTGACATCAAAACAAATATTATATTTAATTTAAGTGTTTATGACAAAAGTTATGTAAATAAAAATCTAATATAACCATTTTGGTCAAAAATTAAACAATGATTACTAAGTTTCTAATTAATTTTGTACTATTCCAGGCAGTGTAATGCTAATCCGTACATTAATCCGCTTTGGTGCTTAAGTGTTCAAATTTAATTGGTTATCTTGGTGGCTAGTTAACTCGTGAGCTAACAGCAGTGGGAGTTGCTGTGGAGTGCACAAATCAGTTTCGAGTGGGTGGAGAAGCCATTGCTATAACAATTTCTTCGTAATAACAGCGAAAGTAATTTTAATTTGTCGATGCAATAAATGCGAGTTTCGCCATGTTTCGCATACGTTCAAGTAGTTGTTAGAAAAGTGGATCTTTATTGACCGGTGAAAGGCGTCGATTTACTTGTTATTTACCAGTATAGCTGTCCGACAGCAAAGCTAGAAACATTTTGTTTAAATTTATGCTTACTAAGGCGAAGCAACACGCTGTCTTTTCACACTGATACGCCAAGTTGTAGATGTCCGCTTGTCTATAAAGCTGCAAGAGTATAACCGTTAATTAGCGTCTCGTATATATCCTGTTCCTCACTTCATTTGTAAGAAACGACTACTTTAGTACATGTTTCTACAATTTTCCGCCTTTATCAACAAACAACGATGCATTTTATGTCCGAGTATATCGCACAATTCGTAAGATCATTAAACATGCAAAGAACTTTACATTTGAATGTTCTGTAATGTGGCATCTCCCACATTTCACATTAAAATTACAAATGAACATCAAACAAATTAATATGTTATTTTAAATGCTGCGTGTAGTAATAGTTGGAAAAATTTAGACATAGTTTTATGATTTATTTAACCTTTCTATTATTAGGAAAATGATAGAGCAAGGTCATGAAAAAACTCTATTCAATGTTCAATTGAGCGTTACATTATTAAATTTTTGTATCTTAAATACAAAAATTAGTGAAAAAAGGAAAGTAACGCAGCCTAAATACGTCGCAATGCTTGGCAAATGCCTCCTCTACATGCGTTTAATTTTATTATAAAATAATGGTGAACAACGAGCACACAGTCCACCCGATGGTAAGTGTAAGCTATAACCCATAGACATCTACATTTACTATATCCTCGATTAAGAATCAAAATGCACAATGCGTTGTCGCCCCTGAGGACTAAGATGGAATGCCTCGTTTCGTTAGTAAAGAGTGGTCTCCTCTCCTAACAACGTCCTCTAATTTCTGAAAGCTTTTTAGTCTGGAAAAGAACCCACCATGATGCCCCAATGCGTGTTGGCCGTCATTAAATGTTTTAGAAATAAATATATTTTTTATTTCTTGGACCGTGGAGAACGTAGTAAATCAGCATGAAAAATTACAATTAACAATTTTATTGGTGCTAGCGAAGATATTACACGGGTTACTGGCAAATTGGCACGCCATGAAATTTAATTAATATATTTTTTGTATAAAAATTATGTATGTATGTATTTAAATTTGAAACATTATTTCCACGTATTTTCTGCAGAGGTACATTTTATGTTTTATTTTATTTTATATTTTGCTGGTATTATGTTTCACACGCTGTATCTTGTTAATAATAAAGTATTTAATTTGTATCATGTCATATATTATATACATATTTTATTAATCATTTATTTTATAAGTAATTATATATGTTTTTTCATAGAGTTCACGTATACTGATTGTTCTTGCGGAAGTACACGGTAACTGGTTTCGGAGGTGAAGACGAATGCAACCCAGGGGGCCAATAGAAAATCAGCGTTAGGTTTCCAACCTGACATCATGCTGAAATGGTTCCTACCTTTTGGCAACACCCTGAGGCACTAGTTTTAAGAATATATATTATGTATATTTATTTTTTTACCTAATTTTAACTGGCTGTTTGTTTGTGCTTAAATTGTTTATTTTTGTTTTGTTTTACTTGTTTCTGTGTTCAGGTGCCCTGTGTGTGTCAAAAATAAATATTTTTTCTTTCTTTCTCTCTATTTATATTTAAGGACGCAAAGTTAGTCAATACTGAGTATCTGGTACTCAGTAGTGACTAACTTTGTTTAGAATAACTAACTTTGATTCAATCATCGTTAACAATTAATTTGAAGGGCATTGCTACCCTATGCCTTTCAAATATTATACATTTTTATAGTACAGTGTAAAAAACGAGTACACAGTCTACCTGATGGCAAATGGATACTGTGGCTCATAGACATCAATATCTGACGACTATCTATATTCACGGCCCCGTGGCGCAGTGGCTTAGCAATGAGTTACAGCGCCGCGGGTTCGAATCCTGCACAGAACAAATATTTGTATAATTAATTTTTTCGGGTCTGGATGTTTGTCCTTGTGAAATTTATGTTTGTAAACTACTCCCACGATACAGGAGAAAATCCTAGTATGGAGGTAACGTTTTAAAAAAAAAGAAATTAAGGATATCTATCCTCAATTAAGAATCAAATTGCAGATGCGTTATTACCCCTGAGTACTAAGATGGAATGACTTATTTCCAGTAAAAAGGGTTTCCGGTTCTCTACACTCACCACACGAAACACAGCAGCATTAAGATGATATTTTACGCTGGTATTCTGTGAGAAAGTGGTACTTTCCCGGTCGAGCCGATCCATTCGTGCTACTGCCATAACATTGTTGCAGCGTGGCTATACCACCTGAAATAGAGTATTGCATTCCTTAAAATCATCAAATTCAAATTCATTTATTCGCCTTGCATCAACACAAATGTGCCTGCATCGTCAGGACCTAGTATATTATAAGCAATACTTATTCATAAAGTTAAGAGAATATATTTTGTATCTAAATGTGATGTCATTAACAGTTCAGTGGCGCAGTGGCTTAGCTTAGTAAGTTGTAGCGCTAAGGATCGCTGATTTGAATCCCGTACAAAGCAAGTACGTATATAGCCTACAAATAATTGATCCGTGCCTGGATCTTTGTCCTTGTGCAATTATTTATGCCTCCATGGTACAGGAGAAAATCTAAATGTGGGAGTGAATTAAAAAAAAACATAAAGACGTATTACCAGGCGGTCCCATAATGAACTGGCCTGATATAGTTCAACGCGACATGTCGCTACATGTTGTGTTGCATTAAATAGTATGTTTATCGTGCACTTAATATAAGAAACATGCATCGACATGAAATGCTTAGTCTTAGTTTAACAGGCATTTGAATAACGAGAGTCGCGTATTTTTTCAAAATGTCGAAAACTGAGTATCGAAGTGTCATAAAGTTTCTGTTTAAAGAAGGTTTATCCCCTGCCCAAATAAAAGAACGATTGGATGGCGTGTATAAGGAGTCTGCCCCCTCCTATAGCACAGTGAAAAATTGGGTGAAAGAGTTTCGCCTCGGTAGAGAAACCGTCGAAGACTTTGGCTACGACGGTCGACCTGTGGAAGTGCTCACTCCAGAAACGATTGCTCTTATCGAAGAGGAGGTTCTGAGTGACCGCCGTTTGAAGATTAGAGAAATTGCAGCAAGGCTTGGGCTCTCTAAGAGTACCGTTCATCGCGCGATCCACGAACATCTTCACATGAAAAAAGTGAGTGCAAGTTGGGTACCGAAACTTCTTTCAGCGGTACAGAGACAGGAAAGAGTGCGCTGCGCTTCGGAGTTTTTGGATCTTTGTGGCGAAAATCCAAAGACTGTGATCGAGCGGCTAGTGACTGGTGATGAAACTATGATCTTGTATTATGATCCACAAAGCAAGCGCGAGTCAATGGAATGGCGTTATAGGGGTGAAAATCCCCCTAGAAAGGCAAAGGTGCAACAATTGACTAAAAAACTGATGTGCACAATATTTTGGGATTTTCTAGGCATTTTGATGGTGGATTTCAAAGAACGTAATACAATCGTGAACGGCAAATATTATGCTTCTTGAATATATAAATTACGAGACAAGATAAAGGAAAAACTAAAAGGCAAGCTGTCTAAAGGTGTCCTGTTGCTCCATGACAACGCCCCTGTTCATATCGCTGGTGTTTCGAAGGATGCAGTTCGTCAATGCGGGTTCACAGAAGTTCAACTTCCACCTTACAGTCCAGACATAGCCCCGTCCGACTATTATTTATTTCCAAATTTAAAGCGGGACTTAAGAGGAAGAAAATTTTCAAGCGATGAAGAGTTGCAGGCGGCCGTCTTCAGTCATTTTGAGGATAAAAAATGTGATTATTTTTATAAAGGTTTAGAGATGTTGATTCACAGATGTCAGAAGTGTGTTAGTATTCATGGTGATTATATTGAAAAATAAAATTGGTTTCGTTTCATTTCCTTCATTGGTTCATAGTTAGGCCAATTCATTATGGGACCGCCTACGTATGTAGGTAGCGGTTTTCCAACCATCACTCCATTTAGTTCTACGAGTCGTAAGAGGCGAGAGAGATCACTTCCTGGCTTCTGTACTAAAAGTAAACCATCTCGTATGTGAACTTGCGATTACCAATCCGTTTGCCAAGCGTGGCGATTAGGTAAGTCTTTCCCCTTACGGTGGAGACCCATGTTAAGCCGAGGTCTTTTAGGGGATGATAAATATTTATTTACATTCTTGGCTTCAGTAAACCTAAAAATCAAGTAATATCAGATATTTTCCCTTTAAACGATCTTAATGTTCACTTTTCTTCAAAATATGCTTGTCTTCCATCCCACAATAAAATGAAAACTATTTCGGATATTACTTCCATGTCATCTCCGCATACTGATTGATTAACTTTTTGTACTTTCACCGAGGAGGATGTTTTAAAAGTATTAAACAAACCTAAGTCAAAGGCAGTAGGTCATGACAACATAGGGCGCACCATGATATCATATGTTTTAGAACATATTGTACCAATTTTAACCTCTATTATAAACCGCTCGTTGCTTACTGGGGAGTTTCCTTTATGCTGGTAGAAGGCCTTTGTTCTCTCTCTTCCAAAAATCTCTATGCCCAGTGCCCTCATCCACTTCCGGCCTATCTTGATTTTGCCGCTTTTGTTAAAACTTTTAGAAGCTGTAGCGCACAAACAGATACAAACCTACTTAACTAAAAGCAACTTATTAAATCAACACCAATCAGGATTTCGACCTGGACATAGCACCATAACGGCGCTTTTTAAAATAGCGAAGGATGTGCGTGATAACATGGGGTTTGGAAAGTTGACGGTGTTAGTCTTAATCGATATTTCTAACGCCTTTAATACCGTTGACCATGATATTTTCATCGCCATCTTGTCCTACATAGGTTTCTCCTTATCAGCACGGAATTGGATATCCTCCTAACTTCGTGGTCACAAGCAAGCGATCCATTTCAACGATATGGTTTCCGATTGGTGTGACTTAATCACGGGTGTTCCGCAAGGCAGAATTCTCTCTCCATTACTATTCTCTATATTTATTAATATGATTACTAGCAACTTTCGAGCCTCCTACCATATGTAGGCCGACGATTTGCAACGATATGCTCATGCCAATGTTACTGACATAAATAATGCTGTAAGCGTGATTATCTCCGACCTTAGTTGGATTCTTAATTGTCAAGAAGGTACGGGGTCAATGTTAATTCTAGCAAATGCCAAGCTATAGTTTTAGGCAGCGCACGTCATTTAGTTAAACTTTGTCACACATCACTAAATCCACTGATTTATAATGGCGAGGTAATTCCATGTAGCACTCGTGTTATGGACTTGGGATTGATCTTGGACTGTTCTCTTACTTAGCGTAGTCATGTTGAGGAAGTAAGCCGTAAAGTTTGTGCTATTTTGAGACAATTGTACAGATTTAGAAATATTTTATTTAAGAAAGTTCTAATTCAATCTATTATTCTTCCTATGTTTGATTATGCTGATGTGTGTTACTTAGATGCAGATAATTACTTAGTCAATAAATTACATCGACTTCTCAACAACTTCTATCGCTCTCAACTTAAATATCCACTTTAATATCCAACAACGCAAGAATCTTAGAATTCTTAGCACTCTTTTCAGATTAGGCCCCAGAGTATTTGAAATGTAAGTTTCAATACATGGGTTCTTCCCATAATTGCCATCTTCGCTCCCATAACAATCTCATACTGCAAATTCCTTCTCACCGTACTGGTTTTCTCTCAAACTCTTTCGCTTTTATAGCTGTATGACTCTGGAATGCGCTTCCCTTACCAATAAGAAAATCTACTAACATTTTTTTCACCCTAGCCCACTGTAGTTTACGCTTCTCCCACTAACTTTCCGATTGGCTGGTATAAAATGCCATACGGCATTAATTCCGCCGTTTGTACCTTTAGTACAATAAAGTGTATAATAATAAAGAAGATTGTTGTGTTAAATAAATTGAAATACTATTATTTGGGTTATGATTTTTACACCTTTATGATCGTAGTGATTTTTTTTTATACGATGGGGTGACAAACGAGCACACAGTCCACCTGATGGTAAGTAGTTGCTGCGGCCCTGCGGCCTACAACTCTACTACTAATATAACTGCAGCATGGCTCTACTACGTAGAAATAAGTGATAATATAAAGAAAATAGACTAAGATATGATACTAAAAGGAAAAGAGATTAAACAAATAATTAGAAAGCGAAAAGGTAGGAATAAATAAAAGCAAATTTAAATTAATAATACAATATGTATTTTTTGAAATTATACAAGTAATCAGTTATGTGACATTATAAGCAAACGCTATTACGCTATCGAATGGTATTTTAAGCATTTCAAACAACATTTACAAAGGTAAAATGGTCCACTGGTTTATTACCCAAATGTCGGGTAAAATGTCATTAAATTACTAACAAAATCTAAAATTAATATTAAAGTAATGACTGAAACATATCAAGGTGGGATAACATTAGGACTTGACTTTAATTAACAAGATTCTTACAAAAATCAAATTATATTGAAGCTACAATATTTACAAGTTCCGTCAACAATACAACGACAAAGAAATTATAAACAAGACATTGGACTACTCGTAGTGTCTTTGAGTAAGATCGCTTGAAATTAATATTGAAAAAAATAAACACTATCAAGATATTTTAACTTTCAAAATAATGTGACAATTTACACAACTATTACTATGGAGCAATAATTTATTAAGGTCATCGTTAAATGCGATGGAACCTATAAGTACGCCATGTACGCAGAAATTATCTTAACCTTTTTAAATATTTACATAGATGACATATTTGAAAAAAATGTGTACAATAAATGAATTACTTTAATACAACAAAAAGAAATAATTTTAGTTTACACTTCAACAATGTTTTTATACTTATATAGTTTAGTAATGGATAATCATTTCACAGTTTTCAAAAAAATAAAACCGGCCAAGAGCGTGTCAGGCCACGATCAGTGTAGGGTTCCGTAGTTTCCCGTCCGTCACAATAAGTGTTCCCACTTTGAGTTTAAAGGTGGGTATCCATTATGTTCGCGCTCCAGCAGCGCTCCGCGCTCCTGCAACTGCTCCCGGTAGTGGGTACGTGCGCGAACATGGAGCGTGCAACATTGCACGCTCCGCGGCAGGCGATGCCAAGGAGAGACCAACCGAACAATTCGATAATACCCGACCCAATGTAGTAAGTACCTACAGCGCCGTCTCTCAGGGAATTGGGTTACTAATTAATACATAGACGTGCCAGAAGTTTTCGGTGGTAATTTTGGATTGCGAGAACCGATTTTAATAATTCTTTTTTTGTTTGAAAAAAGATACGTTCAGGATAATAAAATATGTAAAAGAAGTTAAAAAAAATGCTTGCATATACGATTATACTACAAACTTAGTCCAGAAATTATTTTGTACAACTTTTTGTCTTTTTTGTACAAAAACTGTTTCCATCCAAGTTCAAAATGATTTTCATAGAAAGTCCTTATAAAGTTCTACCTTTCAGATTTTTTTCATATTTTCTAAACTTATGGTTCAAAAGTTAGAGGGGGGGGGGGTCACATTCTTTTTTACTTTTGTAGCGATTATTTCCGAAATTATTGACATTATCAAAAAATGATTTTAGTAAACCCCTATTCATTTTTAAATACCTTTCCAACAATATATCACACGTTAGGGTTGAAGTTAAAAAAAATCACTTCCCACTTTACATATAGGGGGACTACCCTAATAAAACATTTTTTCCAATTTTTATTTTACCACTTTGTCGCCGTGATTGATACACATATTGGTACTAAATTTCAGCTTTCTAGTGCTAACGGTCACAGAGATTAAGCGAGGACGGACAGACGGACAGACAGACATGGCCAAACTATAAGGGTTCCTAGTTGACTACGGAACCCTAAAAACATAATTTGAATTTGAGACATAATTAATTAAACATTGTTGTAAAGTCATTATAATACGATACGTGCATTGACTGTGGTAACAATAATAATTCAGCTATAAGAAAATTGCAAATGCACCATTTATAATCACATAGAAGTTTGATTAAATATTTTTTCCTTAAAATCTATATGCGCATTTGAATAACAGTGCTTTTTTACAAAGGGAAATATCAATCTATCTTTAATAAGCCTCGTACCAAAATACTCTGGCCCACTTCATTTACGTACTCCCAAGCGTGAGCCGCTTTCAACCAACAAAATTTTCTGCGCCGTGCAGAAAGAAAAGAAACTCCTGTCTCGGAGCGAACAACAAGATCCAGTTAACAGCCATGATGAAGCAGTTCATATGCTTAGCGACGGTCGTTTCTTCCTCACACTTTTGTTGCTCAAACCGAGAATCGTGCCAATAACCTGTGAGAAATATAAATAATTGAACGACTTTGTTTGTTTGTTTAAACTTATGCATGTTACTTGTGGGTAGGTGGTTGCTTTTGGCCAAAAGTAGGTTTAGTAAAGTACGAATAATAATTAAAATAACTTTGAACTACTTTAACTTTGTCAAGATTCGAAAACATCTGTCAGGTTTTACGTATCAACAACAGTAGATTAAGTTGCGGCTGCGACAGAGGTATTTCTATATAATTAAAATTATTAGGACTTTACTTAAAATTCATTAGTAATTCTACGTAAATAAGGTAAACCTAGGTTTATTTTTTCTACCCGAGATTCAGCTCAAAAGTGCCCACTGCTCTTGTTGTACTTCATACTGTTAGTATTATACACGAAGGAGACACGCCGAGGAGTAGACTGCGAGCTTACTGGGCAGCACAGACAGCGGTAGGAACTGACATGAGATAGTTTTGTACCATGCGTGAGTTACCTTGGGGACGAAGTATGCCGCGATCTTATAGCACGGAGTATGCAGCAATAAGCTTGCAGCAAGAAGCTGATAGTAAGCCTGTAGAATAACGGCGTGAGCTGCAGCAGCGCGTAGAATGAAATTGTGTTAAAAGTGGGGTGACGTACCTTAGAGACGGAGTAGCAACGAGTTTATGGTGCGCACTTCACTTTGTTAAATGGTGCGTTACGTACCTTAGAGACAGAGTAGCCAGCGAGCTTGCGACGCGGTGCGGGTAGCAGCAGCGCTAATGCTAGCGCCTCCCGCAGTAGCGCGTGGAACTCAATTACGCAATAGTGTTGTATGGTGTGTGACGTACCTTGGAGACAGAGTAAGCAGCGAGCTTACGGCGTCGTGCGGGTAGCAGCAGCACCAGTGCTCGCGCCTCCCGCAGCAGTGTGTGGAATGCAACAGTGTTGTATGGTGTGTGACGTACCTTGGAGACAGAGTAGGCAGCGAGCTTGCAGCGCGGTGCGGGTAGCAACAGTGCCAGTCCTTGCACCTCCCGCAGCAGCGCGTGGAATGCAATAGTGTTGTACGGTGTGTGACGTACCTTGGAGACAGAGTAGGCAGCGAGCTTGCAGCGCGGTGCGGGTAGCAACAGTGCCAGTCCTTGCACCTCCCGCAGCAGCGCGTGGAATGCAATAGTGTTGTACGGTGTGTGACGTACCTTGGAGACAGAGTAGGCAGCGAGCTTGCGGCGCGGTGCGGGTAGCAACAGTGCCAGTGCTCGCACCTCCTGCAGCAGCGCGTGGAATGCAATAGTGTTGTATGGTGTGTGACGTACCTTGGAGACAGAGTAGGCAGCGAGTTTGCAGCGCGGTGCGGGTAGCAACAGTGCCAGTCCTTGCACCTCCCGCAGCAGCGCGTGGAATGCAATAGTGTTGTACGGTGTGTGACGTACCTTGGAGACAGAGTAGGCAGCGAGCTTGCGGCGCGGTGCGGGTAGCAACAGTGCCAGTGCTCGCACCTCCTGCAGCAGCGCGTGGAATGCAATAGTGTTGTATGGTGTGTGACGTACCTTGGAGACAGAGTAGGCAGCGAGTTTGCAGCGCGGTGCGGGTAGCAACAGTGCCAGTCCTTGCACCTCCCGCAGCAGCGCGTGGAATGCAATAGTGTTGTACGGTGTGTGACGTACCTTGGAGACAGAGTAGGCAGCGAGCTTGCGGCGCGGTGCGGGTAGCAACAGTGCCAGTGCTCGCACCTCCCGCAGCAGTGCGTGGAATGCAATAGTGTTGTATGGTGTGTGACGTACCTTGGAGACAGAGTAGGCAGCGAGCTTGCAGCGCGGTGCGGGTAGCAACAGTGCCAGTCCTTGCACCTCCCGCAGCAGCGCGTGGAATGCAATAGTGTTGTACGGTGTGTGACGTACCTTGGAGACAGAGTAGGCAGCGAGCTTGCGGCGCGGTGCGGGTAGCAACAGTGCCAGTGCTCGCACCTCCCGCAGCAGCGCGTGGAATGCAATAGTGTTGTACGGTGTGTGACGTACCTTGGAGACAGAGTAGGCAGCGAGCTTGCGGCGCGGTGCGGGTAGCAACAGTGCCAGTGCTCGCACCTCCCGCAGCAGTGCGTGGAATGCAATAGTGTTGTACGGTGTGTGACGTACCTTGGAGACAGAGTAGGCAGCGAGCTCGCGGCGCGGTGCGGGTAGCAACAGTGCCAGTGCTCGCACCTCCCGCAGCAGCGCGTGGAATGCAATAGTGTTGTACGGTGTGTGACGTACCTTGGAGACAGAGTAGGCAGCGAGCTTGCGGCGCGGTGCGGGTAGCAACAGTGCCAGTGCTCGCACCTCCCGCAGCAGCGCGTGGAATGCAATAGTGTTGTACGGTGTGTGACGTACCTTGGAGACGGAGTAGGCAGCGAGCTTGCGGCGCGGTGCGGGTAGCAACAGCGCCAGTGCTCTTGCCTCCCGCAGCAGCGCGTGGAAGGCTAGCGCTGCGCCCGCACTCGACTCCGCAGCCGACACCTCGTAGAATTGGCAACCGAACCGTAGCGACAGCTCCTGACCCTCCTCAGCTTTGACAACCCTATTACGAAATGATAGCTGCTCAGTATTATTTTAATTAATCTCTGATTCTGTGTGATCTGTTGTCGGTTATTGAAAAACAAAAACTTTCACACAAAATATCATTATAAAGTGTTTTGATACGTGGTAAAGCAACACTGCAGCTATTTTATAATGAGTCGGCTCGACCTTGGAAGGACCACGCTCTCACAGAATACCAACGTAAAATAGCAGCTTAATGCTGCTGTGTTTCATTATTTTAATATTTTACTAACCTTGCATGTTCTAAATCTCTCTTGTTCCCGAGTAATGTCACAGCAGCACAACTAGGAAGCCTTGTTCGCTCTAACAGAGAAAGCAGCTCGGATGCTGCCAAGAATGAGCGTCGATCGCAAACTGAATAAACCACAACAAAAGCGTCGCCCCAACGAAGGTGTTCCGCGAGACATCCTCGTTTCTATTTAAGAAAATTAAAAATTAACTTAAAAATGAAAATATTTATATCAATAAACGTAATCAAAAAGCATATCAAAAATTTTACCGCACAACCGCATGTATCCAAAACTTCTACTTCTGATGTGGCTTCGTCAAATGCAACCCGATGTTGATATAAGAAATCTGCAAAACATTTCATACCTTCAGTACATTAATAATAATAATGTCCTCCAGACCGAATTTCGGCCACGGCGGCCTGCCTCAACGGAGGCTAGCCATCGGCGCAAGACAGGATTATAGTGCTCAAGTGTATGCGCAAGCACAGGTGCACACTCTATTCCCTCACTCTCATAATCCGATGGGACGGTAAACCGACACGACCGGAGAGAGATCAGGCGCAGGACCAACGGCTTTACGTGCTTTCCGAGGCACGGGGGTGAGACACCGCCAACTTCCTGACTCCGGGCAGCTACTGAAAATTTTTTGACGGAAAAACTCAATAATTGATTTTTTGGCCCAACCCGGGATTCGACCATGATCAGCAGTCGCACTACTACAACCACTAGACCAACGGAGCAGTCATTACAGATCAGATCAGTACATTACAGATTGTATGACAATCAAGTGGCCTGGTCGTAAGAGTAGTATACAGAATAAATTAGAATAGTATAGAATCATATAGGATATGATACAATAGGATAGAACAGAATAGAATAGAACAGGACAAATTAGAATAGAACAATTTTCATTTGATATTGATTATTACTTAATACTTATTAAATGCAAATTTTTATTACCACTGGTTCGGAAAATACCCCTATCCTGGGAAGACCCAGTAAGAAGCCCAACGGGATTGAATTAAATATAATGGTCACCGGTCCTGGGTTTAATTCTCAGATGAAGCCAACATTATTTGTGTTTATAAAACACAAGTTGTTGGTCTGGTTGTATTGTTGTTATTCAGTATATCATATCACTGACACCGCATTTCAACATTGTTCCTATCTTTTCTTGGAAGTGTAATATCGGGCACAAGTAGGCTAGAACACTGTTGATATCTTTTGCATAGTTGACATCAGCTTCTTACTCTATTCAAAAGTTTTCGCCACGGACGCAATTAGTGAGATAAATATCTATCTTAATTATCTATCTAATGACTACTATTGGGATAACGTAATATTATGACTTAATATGTAAACTTTTTTTCTCAAAACATTTACCGTACAGCCTAGTACTGTATAAGTAATAGCAGAAAAAACAAAAAGAACAGGACGTTAATGGATGTTAATGGTTAATAATCTAAGATCGTTTAGATTGTATTCATATATTTTTGTTTCTAGTTACTTTATTTATAACTCACCACAAACATATAATTAATAAAAAAAAGCATTAAAATGATAATTGACATTGATTCAAGGTCAAATAAATTATTCGTATTCTCATTGTTTTTCATTTAAAATTTTTACGTAAAGTCAACGGCCGTATGATATCGGGCGCCGGCGTCGCTCAGCCTTGGCATGACGCTCCGCCAATACAGTTGCCAATATTCACAAATAAACTCTTACAATGGCATCCAGAGCTTGGCATTAGAAACAGCAACCCCCTTGGAGGGCCCATCATCGAACCTATTAATATCTGTCTGTCGCATTTTGCTAATAATTATGTCCATACAATCTAGAACGCTCATTACAAGTTATGTCGAATTACAACGGTTATACTCACCACCAGTGGAGCTATATTCTCCAATATAGCGCTTTGTGAGGTATCGTACGACGATAGCTGTAACAATACAAATATAAGTTATTATCTTACCATGAAAATTTAATAATATTTAAATCACCTTTACGCAATAAATAGATACCACCATTTTCTACCATAAGTCATAATTAAAATACCCATCTAATAAAAATTAAGCCCATTAAGACCCATTTTACTAGAAACGAAGCGTTCCATCTTAGTCCTCACGTGTGACAGCGTATCTGCATTTTGATTCGTAATCGAGAATAGATATAAATGTCTGTAGGCCACAGCAATCACTTAGCACCAGTTGGACTGTGTGCGCGTTTGTCATAAATTATAAATTAAAATATTCTACATACGCTGCACTTTATGAAAATGAAACTACAGTCCTATAAAAATAAACTCGCATAATAATAACACTTTGACGGTAATTAATTTTAATATGAATAAGATGAGAGGCATCTCTACAGGATAAAAGAAGTCAATCGTATTGGTTTTATCAACAAATAATCCGCACCCTTTGTCAACGAAAAAAGTCGTCTATCTAGTAATGCAGAAGGTGCAGTAATATTGATATCATTTTACAGTTGTGTAGAAAGTAAAACTATTTCTATAATGATTTATATTTTGTCTGTCTAGATAAAACATATCATAACTAATGAAATTCTTGTTTGTAGTACTACAGGGAAAACTGCAATTAGCAACTCAACGGCAAAAGGTGTTACAAAAGTTGTATTTCTGAATCAATTTATAACTACAAGTGTTAATTAGAGGGAAAGCAGACAAAGGGTTTTACGTTAACACTAATGGTTAAACTCCGACCAATTCCCAATTAAGCACTAAAACTGTACGCAGCAATTATCTGTTAACAGTTAAAACAAGTAACTATGCAAATTTCATCTGAAACAAGTAACTGAAGACAAAACGAAGCAAAATAATATCTTAACGAGTGAATTTCTAATTCTCTAGTTACAGATTGAGTCAAAGATTTCATATTATTGTAATCGGCTAAGACGATTCTGTCGTGTACGGTGATTGCTGGAGTTTGAACAGAACAAAAGGTTAGTCCCAACTGTTTAAAAACCACCGAATATTGAATTTGATTGTATATCTCCGTTTTCAGTGTTTAAGTGCTGTTATCCAAGGGGCTTTTACAGTTTCATCGACTCATGTAATATTATATAACGGCATACATTGCAATTTAATTCGAGAGGGTAAAGGAAATCATTGGTATAAAGGTAAAGTAGTAAATAAAGTATAAAAAAATACCATAAAGGCGACTAGGGGAAAAGACCTAAGCCTCGTAGTGTGGAGTGTAAAAGTAAGGAGTACCATCTCGCATAGTAGAATAGTTGAAAAAGTGGTCATCTGTAAGCAGTAAATAACAGCTCAAAAACTCTCCACAACAGCGCTGGAGTAGCTATTGGGATAAAATGAACTTAGAAGTTGTCGACGGTTTAAGTGTGTTGCTAAACTGCTCAGTAGCTCTAAAATCTAAAATAATTTTATTTAGTAAATATAACCTCGAAAAAGTCGTCTATCCTACTAATATTTTTCGGTGCGTTCTTTAAAATTTACCCCGTAGCTATAGGGGCGCCACCCTTATTTAAAGGTTTTTATGGATACTTTAATACACAGTCTGTACTCCTTACTTCTACACTCCGTACCTCAACAGAATCCGCAGAGTACTCAACCTGCCGACGAGGGGTAACGAGTAGCGACTAGATCAACAGTTCATCGCTTGTGAGTGACAGCTGGCTCAATTTAGAAAGGCCCATTGTTCAGCTGCACACTTAAAGGTGTTTGTACGATTGTACAAATTTCCTAAATATATTATTCTACCTACCATTACGTACTGTGTGTACGGATATAGCTCTAGCAAATTTTTCGTCAATGTTTACCTTAATGCTAAACACTGTAGTTTCCACTAAGTGCCCAAGTTTTTTTTTTAGAAATAACATGCACTGAATGGTTTTCAAACAACGATCACTCATTTACCATCGATAAAACTATATGATCATGAAGAACTTATAGTAGGACCGGCTTACTAATATAGTTAAAATAAGAGGGATATAAAAAAATCTAACAATGGTAATTTTTTTTATTACGAGTATTAAATCTTTTCCAAAACTTTTCAGCAGCTACCCTATCTAGTTACCAATTGTCAAAATACTTTCTTTTACGACCCGCTTTAACGCTGCTAGCGTATCTTTTGGCGATGTAAGCTAATTCCCTATAAGAAGATTTTCATTTTGGAGAGTAAGAAGTCACTCAGTGCCAAATCCAAACAAAAGTCCCTCGTTTAAAGCGTTGAGTACTCTGGCGCGTTTTTATGGTGAAGTAGTAGCCCGCGCAGCCCTGTGCTTAGCTGATTACTACTTACAGCAGTAAACTCTTCTGGCAAGCAATTGGTAGTACACTATTTGTCATTTATGATACTTCGATTCTCTCGATACCGTGTCAAAGAGAAAAAACTAGAGATCAAAATCTTCACTGCGCTTCTCGATCGCTACACTTTGATAGGCGTTACTCCATTTTGAAATAGCTAGACCAAAGAAAATAACTACTACGTCTTAAGTTAAACCGTGTACTGGCGCTTTGTTTCTGGATCGTATTGATAAATCCCACACTCATTACTTGTAACAATTACGGAAACACGTCGAGATAAGCTTGCTTCAAGTTTAGTAATCATGTCACGGCACCATTACACGCGGGCCTACATCTGAGTATAGGTGAAGTTGTAGTATGAGCATAAAATCTCGTAAACGTTTGCTTGAACATAATTCACCAAGCTAACAATTTCATTCGTGTCGCCTGGCATCAAAGACTATATAACCACAGTTAAATCCATACTAAGAACTTTTCCTAAGTATATCGTGGGAACAATTAACATTAGTACGTAAATTTCACAAGGACTAACATGCAGACACGAAACAATTATTTGTAGGAAATAAAAATGTTTGTTCCGGGAATCGAACCCACGATCCTCATTGCTACGCCACTCCACCATGGAGCCGTCAAATATATTTTTTATATCATTCTTTGCATCAAATTAATAATAAATAAAGAATAAGCATTGCAAGTCTAGGTTGTTATTGTACACGCACAACTAATCACGTAGCCGGTCTAAAACTAACTGATGAGTCTGTGCTCTGTGTAGTGTATTGCGGCGACAGACATGCCCGTCTAGTGAATTCCCCGCTTTAGTCCTTAATTTACTCTGTGCTTAATTCGTCCACAGTGCTAGCAGTTTCCTTCCGTAGCAGCGGTGACAACTATTTTTCTTCAACTAAGTAAAATTTGTTATACCAGCGGTACACAGTTACCTTACAAGGGCCTTTATGTGTCCAATTCGGTTTCAGGTGATTTAGGAAGTCGTAAAAATCATCATCAGCAAATCAATTTTTGAATGAAAAGCGGTACCTCATAATTCAATTCAGCTGGGTACAAGATGTGAAAAGAAATTTGAAAGTGGAAGGTAGGTATTTGTATTTTAAATAATCGTTTTAATAAATTTTAACTGGCTAAAAACTTTATTTGCAACTTTTCTGCATGGCCTGTCATAAATAATAAGCTAATACTCTATAACGTACTCATTGTGTTATTCCACATCATAAAGTAAATCATCGTCTGTTAAATGATATCTTTTATGTACCATCTCATCAGTTCCATCATTTTATTGAGTTTATCCTGAGTACAGACTAGAATACTTCGTGACAGACCAATAAACTGTCGTTCTATCAAATTTATAACCTGGCTTCTGTTTACGATGTTCACCTCATCCATTAGAATGCAGAAATATTGAAGAGCGTTGGCAGGGACTATTCGATTTGATATAAGATATGAAGCAGTAAAACGAATGAACAAAAATTGAATCCATTCAAGCGAACAATCGATGTGTGTTAATTGCGTGCTCTCAGTTATCTTTTGAGGTTGTCGAACTTGCCTTTTACGGACGCAACGGACGCACGTGGTCAATTAAGTGCACCATACATATTTGGTTAATACATATTTTGTACTCCTTCAAAAATCTCACTGTAATGATTTTATTTATATTGTCTCTTCTAAGTGAGAAATTTCTCGCATAAGCAATAAAATAAATCAATGAATTAATTTAATTAAAAATTAAAATACTTTTAAAAAAACCTGGTAATCATTAGCAACAATTTTTATAAACATAATTTTTTAATTCGCTGTTGGACAAAGGCTTTTTCTCCACGTACGTTCACCGCCATGAAATTAAGTTTGACACTTGAAAAAAAAACTATATAGGTATTCCCTTTATGCTTTAAGTATTTGAATTGAAGAGCCTTTCTAAAAGAATCCGAATTATTAAAATGAAATTTTATAAGTATTACAAAAATGAAAAAGTATACCTGGGTATATTCTTTCATATTCGTAATTTTAAGCCTTGATACACATTTCCGAAATGCTTCGAGTTTATTACAAATCCATAAAATATATACTATAGCATTATTTATTTTACTTTTTCGCATACTTTTACATTTAAAAATATAATTAAATTATTTGTAACTATATTTACTTAAACATCACCACACCTTTATTTTCAACCAAAGCGAGATTAATTGCACGGTCTTTGAAGTTGTATGCTTATCAGAACATGCGAAATGAGCGTGGAGTTGGAACGAAACACCCCAATTATACTAACAAGTACTTTCACCACTGATAACGTCCAGTTCAAGGTGATCCACAAGCACATTATTCTTTCAATGACGTGTATACTAACAAATAAATCTGGGTTGATAAATATTGTAACACTCTCAGTGAAGGAACTTTTATTACAGGAACCAGACGATTTATCCTTTCATTTGTCTGGTTGTTTAAGGTGCCCTAAATTTATATAACAAGACATTTAAATTTGCAGCAAGCGACCATTTACTTCTTGATGTCGATAACTGGACGCTTCTTCTTTTGTAATGTATGCAACAAATAATAAATAAGTTCTTTTCGGAAAAAAAATTAAGCACTTATTCCTTAGATTGGCGTCTTACTAAAAGTAAACTTTTCCTGTTTATCTGGTGAAGGTCTAATTATAAATTGTTGTATTTGATTTTTCTAGTTATTTATATTACTAGGTTATTATAATAATTTGATATGTTCATTGAAACGCGAAATTAATTAATTCACGAATTTTATTAGAACACACTTACATTCGCTTAACATGTCCAGAGAGCGAGAGAGATTGTTGCCCACACCACCTTTGTAAAATTTCCCATTATGTGTTACCACACTCTTCCCCACCCACAATGTTATAAAATTAGGACATATTTATCTTATTTTTATTTTATACAAAAGTGAAGGTTATTTATACAAATAATTTATAAATATTACATGACGAATAGTCAATTGTTACTGCACACTTCAACATTTGATTCACATGACGTTTTACAAGTCTCCCCTGAACTTCAATCGTATGGGTCAATTCACACGTACCACAACCACACCACGTCGCAGCGACAAAATGTGGTCAAGCTGTGGTTACGTGTGAAGTGTCGCAGCGGCTTTTTGCAGTTGCGTTGTGGTACCGACAAAATGTCGATGTGGTTGCGTTGTCGCTGTCGTTGCGATGTGGTAACCACGTGGTCATGTGCAGTTATACTCCGGCTTTCGTAGAGGAAACACAGCTTGACTGAACGTAGTCATGGAGGAAAGATTGTTGTTGATATCCTTGTTATGGCTTTTATTAATAAGAAGAAGACGACGACATCATCGTATTCGTCGAAATAGAATTTATTGGGTACATCCTTTATTGGAAAACAAAAGTCAAAGCCAATTTCGTACTGATTATCCTAAACTTCGAAGGTTCAAGAAGAAATTTTATAAAAAATTTAGAATGAACAAGAATACATTTGACTACTTGTTAAACGAACTGAATAGTGAGTTGCAAAAAAAAGACACGGCCATGAGAAAAAGCATACCATCTGTAGAACGTCTGGCAATGACATTGAGGTGAGTAATTTTTTTATAGTTAATTATTTTTAAGTACTTAGAAAATATAATTAGTTCCATCTACCGGGACAGACTCACCGGGCAGATGAAACTAATTTATAAAATATAAAATACAGGTGCAAATTAAGAGGCCGTACCTACCTGGTTTTGCTCGCGCCACTTTCATTAAAAAAATTATATGTTTTTATTTAAGGCATAGATAAAAAAATCTGTCTCAGCCAATTTGTAAATTTAGCAAAAAAAGAATTTAGCTAAAAAGTGGCTGAGACAGATTTTTTATCTTACTTACTTACTTACTTATCGTCACGCACAATCCCTAACGGGGTAGCCAGAGAGAACAGATCGCCAAGTGTCACGATCCTTACATACCTCTTTCGCTTCTTTCAGGTTCATTAACTTCTTCATACATGCACGTCTAGGTATCCGAGTACTCTTGACCCTCCCCTCTTCGAGCAATTTGCTCACATGGTCTTCGAAAGTTAGTCTCGGTCTACCTCGACACCTTTTAATATTTACTTTCGCTCTATATATTTTCTTCACCATTCGGTCTTCACTCATTCGTTCAACGTGTCCAAACCATTGGAGTACGCCCCTATCAATTTTTGTGATAAGGTCATCTTTCAATCCTGCCATATTGCGAATCTCTTCGTTTCGCTTTCGGTCGGCTATGGTAACGCCACACATTTTACGAAGAGATCGCATCTCCACTGCATTCAACTTGCTTTTATGCTTCTTCTGGCATACCCAGGTTTCGCTGCCATATAACAAAGTCGGTACCAACACTGCGTTATGTATTGCAAGGCGTGCACTCTTAGATTTTTTATCTATGCCTTAAATAAAAATATATTATTATTTTAATGAAAGTGGCGCTAGTGTTGCGAGCAAAACCAGGTACGGCCTCTTAATTCATTAACAATGAAAAGTAAGATTATGATTGTGGGCACGTTTCATATAGTTTCCTATTATTACAACAGTATGCATGTACAGTCAGCGCCATATCGACCTACCCTTATCTGTCAAATTTCTGCAACTGAATTTCAACCTAATTTCAAACGCATAGAGATCAACATCAGTTGTGGTTTTTTCACAGATTTTCGTAGGTCCATGTGTCGCTGACTGTACGTACTGTACTGTACACACGCCACGCATCCGGTCTGCTCAGGCCTTTATTATTGCCAATGAGTTAATTTGCAACTGTGGTAGGGAGGATAGGAAGGCGAAAACAAGGAGCGTACTTATATATTTTTATTTATTTTGTCATTCAAAAATCAACAGAGTAGGTAGGTAATTAATCAGTTAATCTCCGAAAATATCCGTTATAATCGGATCATTATAGTTTGAAGCCTGAGAAGAGACGCTGAGTGGAGATTCTGGTACTGAAATATCTCTTGGTGTGGATGCAGTACGCAAATTGTGAAGCTGCGGAGAGCCTGTTTCCATATCCGGCCGATTCCTAGACGTTGATCGTCGCTCGTACGGTTGGTACGCTGGTGTCGTATACCCCTGTCCATATTCACTGTAATTATCATTACGTGTAGTTGTAGGTGTGTGATATTTTTTAATTACATTCAATATTTTTATCTGAGCATTCAGTTTCCAATCATCGCGAATGGTCTTAAATCTATCGTATAAAGATAGCAAAAAATGCATATCACTGTCACAGGACTTGTCAGGTTCCTGTGTACGAGTATGTGCAGTTACTTGATCGCTCAAATGACTTGTAATTTTTTTTATTAACCCATATTCTGCATCATCTTTCTTTCTTTGGATATTTTTTGGTCTCTTCCAAACTTCAGAGTCACTCGTTTCAGTAGTATTATCGTCTTCATTATCGATTTGTTGGATGTCATCGTCTTTGTTTTGTACCGGTAGAGACGATGTTGTATTTCGATTTTCAGACAATGGCTTTAAAAATAATAATTGACTAAAGTAGTAGTATTTCTTTGAACTACCTGCTGAACCGCTTCTCTGTGAATTTTGGTTTTTAAGGTCTCTGTTGAAAGAGTCTCTTAAGCTTTTCCATTTTCTTTGTAAGTTGGCAGCTGAAAAATTAATTGTTAAATTGAAATTTGTAGAAAAGTAAGTTGGTAGTTAAATTTGAAAATAATACATATAAAATAATAATAGTATTTTACAATATCGAAATTACAGCGATCAGATCATATAATGAACTCAGTATTGAAGATAATTTCTGTATATTTAAATATCCATGTTAATAGTTTCAAGTTATTCTTAAATTTATGACAGCCAAGCATCTTTATAATTATGGTTTGATAAATGATTAGTTTTTCTTATACCGGTGGCATAAGCGCTTTTTGAAAGCGTAATATAATTATTTAATGTACTAGCTTTCTACCCGCGTGGACTACACGTTATGTAATATATAAATAAGTAGTATTTAATATATTACATTTTTTTTTAATTTTACCATATTAAAATTAACTGGATTTATTTTATATTAGTCCAGTATAATGTAAGATCGATCATTTCCCAAAATGTCATCAGCCTATTGAATGGTGTTAAAAAAGGTTGAAATACCTAACACTTTAAGGGGTCGTTGTACTCTTCAACACGAGCTACTTTTACTATGGGGACACATATACCTACATGACCTAAATGTATGAAACAGCTAATTTTTTACGATTTCGTATGTGTCCCCATAGTAAAAGTTGTTCATATTCATGAGTACAATACAATGACCCCAGTGTTATATATTTCAACCTTTTGTAACAGCCTGTATAATTCCATTTCATTATTATTTGTTTTTAATATAATTTTTTTGTTACAGATATTTGGCAATGGGGTGTTCGTTTGAAGATCTCGCCGATTTTTTTAAATGTGGTACTTCAACCGCTAGCAAAATTGTCCACGACGTGTGCCGCCTGATTTGGGATAAATTACAGCCTATTCATTTACCAACATGTAATAAAACAATGTGGCTTGATATTGCGAACAAATTTAAAAAGAAAACAAATTTTCCAAACTGCTTAGGGGCTGTAGATGGGAAACATATTAAGATTATTCATCCACCACGCAGTGGTTCATTATTCTTTAATTATAAACATTTCTTTTCTATTGTCTTAATGGCCGTATGTGACGCCGATTATTTATTCGTGTATGTTGATGTAGGAGCCTACGGTAAAACTTCCGATTCAACTATTTGGAGGGACTGCAGTTTATATGATGCAATGGAAAGAAATGATTTAGATCTACCTGGACCACAAGCAATTATCCCTGTAGGTAGGCCCTTGCCTATGGTATTCATTGGCGATGAAGCCTTTGGATTACACAAACATTTGCTGCGACCATACAGCGGCAAGCAATTAACAATGAAAAAACGTGTTTTTAACTATAGATTATCACGAGCACGAAGATATGTGGAATGTTCCTTTGGAATTTTGACTAACAAATGGCGTATATTGCATAGGCCAATTAACGTGTCAGTTGAATTTGCAACAGACATAGTGAAAGCATGTGTTGTATTACATAATATAGTACGCAAGCGAGATGGCTATAAATTCGATGACACTTTATCGATAACTTCAAATTTGTTACGAATGCATTCCTTTGATCAAAGTCATGACGGGATTCGAGCAGATTCTGTTAGAAATGAATTTGCCGACTATTTTGTGAGCCCTGAAGGTGAATTATCGTGGCAGTACAATAAAGCGTGAATGGTGTTGTTAGGTATACTCGGTTTAATAAATAGTAATTAATAAACTTACCACACTGGTTTTTTTCTTTTGTTTCCTTATTATCAAAATCTTCATAAAACTTCATCCAAAGGTTTTCCCATGCTTTGTTTTTTAATATGCGATTGGAATACTCCTCTGTCCTTTGATCCCAAATGCATGGCAAATTGCGAATCTCCTCAATAAACATATCCGTGTCAAAAGTCTCGGAGTCGGACATTTTAATTTCTCGCACAACCACGCGGCAACTCAGTACAACGCAGAATGAAAGGGGGGAGCGCAGGCGCCAGCTAGGCGCGCGCTGTTGATGACGTCATGTCGTGGCGATGTGGCCGCGGTGCCGCCGCCGGTGGCGGCGTTGCCGTCGCGATGTGGTTACGATGTGGTCTTATTACACAGGTGGTCGATAACAACGGCAAAATGTGGTACGTGTAAATTGTAATATTCATTTTCAATACAAAATATACGCCCGACCACATGGCGTCGTTGTGGTGTGGTTGTGGCTGTGGTGTGGTTGTGGTACGTGTGAATTGACCCTAAATGTCACCCCCGGTGTTAAACACTGCTTTAACTTTTAACTAAATATTACCGACCTGCTTCCTCGACTACATTTTTTTTAATTTTTCATCAAGCATTTGTAATCGTGCACTAATTGGTGGTGGTCTTAAAAGTGAGAACCTAGATCTCAGTTCACGACGAAATAATAACTTTGCAGGGCTAACACCGGTGATTCTATTAATACTTGTTCGGAAGTCGAAAAGAAATAAATTAATGGCATACTCTAAATTATGACCACTTTCTACAATTTTTTTTACATGGCTTTTAAAAGTTTGAACAAATCTTTCTGCCGCCCCATTTGCTGCCGGATAGTAAGGTGGTGTGTAACTTATCCTAACACCTGTCACATTGCAAAATTCTTTAAACTCGTTGCTTGTCCAAGCTGTACCATTATCCACCACCAAATGGAGCGGGTAACCAAATCTAGAATATAAATCTTTAAAGATTGACATTGTTTTACATGCTGTAATATTTGACATCATAAAAGCTTCAGGCCATTTCGAGTAACTGTCAACTATTACAAGGAACATTTTCCCATAAATAGGTCCAAGAAAATCTGCATGCAACCTTTCCCACACAGACTCAGAACATGGCCATGTAGACAATAATGATTTTTCTGGGTTATCACGATTTTCTAGACAAATTAAACATGATACTGTTATACGTATTGCTTATGTCCTTGTCAATTGTTGGCCACCAAAAATAAGAACGTGCAATTTGTTTCATTCTATTTGTTCCAAAATGACTTGAATGTAATTCATTCATGATTAAATTCTGTAGGCATTCAGGAATGACCACTCTATAACCCCATAACAAACAACCTTGATCAATTGTTAATTCATTTTTTCTGTTAGAGAAAGGTCCGAACTTCTCACTTAATTTGTTTTTATCTGGCCAGACATCTATACAGTACCTCATAACAGTTGACAGCAAAGTACATTTAGCAGTTTCTTTTACAATATCTTTCCAATTAACACTTTCAAAATTTGACAATGACAAATAATTTAAAACACTTACTTCACTATTATCTAACAGTGGATGTTTAAAATTAGTTTTATCATCAATTGAGTTTCTTGACAAAAAATCTGCAGGATTATTTTTCGAATTAATATGACGGATACAATAGTTAAAGCCTGACAAGAATATGGCCCAATGTTGTAAACGTTTGCAAGCCATTTTTGGTATTCCCTTCTTAGGGCCAAAAATTCTTACCAGGCTTGATGGTAATATATTGGCCATGTTTATTCGTAATGATTCCTCAAGCGAATGCTTTTGTGTTGTTTTCACGTATGTCCTTAACAATTTTCGTAGTACTTCAATATTAATGTTTTGGTTTATAGTTAATATACCTAGGTCTCTAGCTAAAATTAACAAAGTTTCTTTATTTTCCGATTGTATCCAAGAAGTTTTGCCGCTTTTAATTTTCTTTTTAAGCTCTTCCATATATTACAACGTTAATGAAATTACTTGCTGTAAATTTTTAACCCACCAGTCATTGCTGTTTTATACAAGACAAGATGTCCGCCGACGCCGATGAAATGTTTGGTAATTTGCACACGTTTTTCTTAAGACCTCGTCGCCACTGTTGTATTTGATTTTTCTAGTTATTTATATTACTAGGTTATAATAATAATTTGATATGTTCATTGAAACGCGAAATTAATTAATTCACGAATTTTATTAGAACACACTTACATTCGCTTAACTTGTCCAGAGAGCGAGAGAGAGTGTTGCCCACTCCACCTTTGTAAAATTTCCCACTATGTGTTACCACATAAATAAAAGCTGGTATTATAAATAAAAAATGCGATCTATAAGTAGAAGGGAATCTTTACGAAAATAGATCTTATTTAAGAAGACTAACGATGGAAACGAGGTAGAGTAACGGAAACCAAAGTGACAGAACCGAATGAAAACGGTAGCACAAGGTAAATATTAATTAAACAGAGTGATCACAATCGAAGATACGGTTGCCGCTGCAGCCATGGTAATTGGAATCGAAACAAGCCGCTTTACAGATTCTTAAATTTTGCAAAAATCTTTAAACATCAGTTAATTAAAGTACCCCTTTCGCTCGTGCACCGGATAATCGCTACAACTTTATTGACTGCGAAACTTAAAAAAGGACAATGCACCTTTCTCTCGATTAAATATTATAGTAACTAGTGGTTAGACCACATGCTAATTCGAATTTCTCTGACCGACCTATTTTGACAGGTTATACTACACAAAACAATGATGTTTAGATTAATATGACCTAAAAGTCTACAAAACTAACGTTAGCGAAAATCGGACACGTCATTTTTAATGACGCTTAAAGCTTTGTAATTAGAAAATAATTACAACCTCCAGCTTACCATTCAATCAATATCGTGTAGTAAAAATATTATGTACATATATCGATTGTCTACGTTGTATTGTTCACTGTGAACTCTATCTGACATCAATTCGCGTTTATTATTTTGTAGGCGGGCTCTGAGATTAACATCCAACTGGTATGTATATATGTATGTTGGTGTCCCAGCAGACGTGTGACCGGGTGACTCACTCGCGCAGGCGATCGCCGGCATGCGGCTGAAGCCCTCTATAAATACAAATGCAGTTGGCATTTAACCGAACTCTCGATCTATGATCCCGAAACGCATTCTATGAGTTTCATGTCATCTATATTACGCGTTCTGATTTGCAACGTCCCCTTCTAAACTCGTAAAGTAGTTAAGCGAACAATGTTGTTTCGGTTGCATTACCTCAGTACGGTAATGGACGCTGACACTAGGAATTATATTCGGTTATTACACTGAATGTTTATCCAAAAGTACTCGGTGCCCGCGGCGAGAGCGTGGGCTGAGGCAGTGCCTCGAAGATAACTGCTTAATCACATAATCAAGATGCAGGCGGACTTGATTGATTGTTTTCTTACGTAACTGTATAATGATACTTCTTTTACTAGATGTTTGTTTCTCTAAACAAGATATGGGCAATATGTCTTAGAAGATTTTACATTTGAATATGAATTTATACAAATAAAATGTTTTCTCAGGGCCAATCCAGACGCAGATATATTTTTTGACAAACCCAGCGCAATGTATAAAAATGTATTAATATTCATAAACAACTTTGTAAGATAGTAGAATAGTATATGTTTAGGTAAAAGTTTAATTTATGATAAAGTAAATAGATCTCATTATACTGTTGTGGCTGTAATTTATATTGTCTATGGTAATATTTAATAATTGGTGATTTTTTTCTTGTGTATTTTATCTTACTTTGTAAATTTAGTATAGATATAAGCGATTCGGTTATATATACTGTAAGCTTACATTTTATCAATAAATGAATATGAATATGTTAAAAGTGAAATACGACATATTACAAGATAAATCTGTTTCATTATCCGTAATAGCTTATCAATAAACCACTACTTAACATTGGCTTCACCCACTGGTCGCCTCATATAGGGGAATTTTCTATAGTTGCCACGCTTGGCAGGCGGGTTGCCAACCTCAGTTTTTTTAATTTTTAGTTGTTATTATAGCCAATTTCTGGTTAGTCTCCCTCTGCCGCCTCTTACGACACCCACGGAGCGATATGAGGTGGTGGATATCCTTACATCGCATATTACCTACATGGTACCCAATCAACATGATTCCTCAGCGCATATGATAATTAATAGAGAAATTTTGATAATGTATTATATTTTATTTACTTACTACAAAACGGAGTTCGTTTTGAAAGTTATGATTTCAAGGATTTAATAATTTCGTTCTACCCGTTTAATAAAATATGTTGTGACATAAGCATCATAACGTCTAGAGTTTACAAATTGTTATTATGTATTTTTATACACTTCACTTACATTTAAGAAAGAGATGTAAACATATTCTTTTTTTTTCGATTATGTATAAGGAATTATTTATACGGGCTATAAATAATTTAAATGGTCTATTCATATCTTTTAAAAGATTTATTAGGTTCTATAAACTAATTTTAGCAAACAAGATTTTGCTATATGTAAACTATAAAGTTCGAAATAACAATCTGAAAAATAAATCTACTGGACGCTTCAGAAATATAAATTATAGACGATTGCATTTTCATACTACGCTGCTCTTTTTATATCATGATCGGCGAAGCTTTTAGGTTCCCGCCACCGCCTTTCGACTTTCCTGAACTAATACAATGTTATTATTTATTTTTCTTTAACAATCTCTTATAATCAACTGTTCGATGTAGGCATTTTCAGGTCACCGTTAACCGGACGGCGTAACTTGAACGATATGACCAATACTTACCATCTTACCACTTTTGGCCAAGGGTTGACAATCAATAGATAATGACTCTGTTCCCCATCAACAACCTGTGAAAGTTGGGTTCAACAATTCTAATGGGTAGCCAGAACTTTATTAAGTAGAAGGGTCATAATGTGAAGATAAGCTTGACATTTGCAGAAGAATTGTTACCGTTCTCATAATTAAAACTTGTATAATGTAGTATATAGAGTAGCCATATAGCTTGAAGAACCGACAACCGATGGGGAAGGAAGGTTCTCGAGTGGCAGCCTCGTGTCGGCAGGCGAAGTTTACGGCATCCCCCTACTAGATGGAGAGACGACCTGTTAAGATATGCAGGAAGACGATGGATGCAGGTGGTTCAGAATGCTTGAGACTATGTTCAGCAGTGGGCTTGTGGAGAGCTGTAGTGATGATGTTGATGATGAAGAGTACAGTATAATAATTTAATTGTAACTGACAGATTGCAATGTGCTTATAAGCAAACAAGAAAATCTAATTATCAAGATCGAATTAAGTAATTCCTAAACAATAACTTAACAAGGCCTAAAACTGTTATACAAGAGATCTTAACCAATCATACGCAATAAGTATCTAATAGATATGTACGAGATGTCCTTAACTGCTCTTACCTAATCTTTCTTTATTGTTATGTTAATGTGTTCGAGTGTTTCCCAAAAACGACATCCGACTGCCGTCCACGTCGCAATAAATCAATTTCACCCGTGTTAGCTTTCGCCGACTTATTGTTTATACTTTCTATTGCATAGGCAATAATTTATAATGAATAGTAGCATTTCACGGGCTATTAAGCAATAATATTTAGTAGCCAACGTTTTATTATATGACTTACATCGACATCGCCGGCGTGTGATTTAAGGTTTTAATTACTTTTCGCGGAACCCTAATTCTCTGTTACTTTTTCTAAAATAATACTCTTTTTCTAAAATAAAAGTAGCCTAAGGCGTTTTACACACGGAGCAACTTTAGTTGAGGCAACTATCAACTTTTCGAAAGATTTCTTTGCAAATAGCTAGTTGCTACAGCCAAATAGACTGGTTTATAATTGCAGCAATTTTATGGCAATCTGTGAGCAACGTTCATAACTGAGTCGCTCAATCTACGCAGCGACCAGTATTGTGACGACGGATAACGAAGAAGCAACACTTATTCTCATTTTATTACGTCGTCGCCGTCGAGGGCGTCAACGAAGTCAAAAAAACCGGTATATATATTTAACAGTTGCTAGTTGCGGCAATAAGAAACTAACTAACCCATCGATTAGAGCAACTAAAAACCGTTGACGATCATCGGAAATCGAAACTCGAGTTGCCATGTGTGCGCAATCCAATTTGATAATATCTAATCGGAGTTGCCCGTTGCCAGTTGCTGCAAAAGTTGCTTCATGTGCAAAGCGCCTAAGTTACTCCTTAAAACATCATCTATCTGCCAGACAACAAATTCACGTCAAAATCGGAGAAAAGGTGGAATAAACAGACAGACAGACAGACAAAAAAATTAAAAATTGTGTTTTTGTTATAAGTAGCGTGGATAATTTTGTATACAATACTTTTTACTAAAGAAAAAAGCTGTTATTTGTACGTTACAAACAGATATTTCAATTTTATTTATTTGTAGAGATTAGTATGCTATGCGTGCGAGAAAACATCGAGACTTGCAAACAGCGCGCACACGGCTGAACAGAATCACGTATCTAACCGAATTTGGCTGGTAATTGCATTCATTTGTTGTTTGTATTCCTTATACCACTTTAAGGCCTTATGAAAGACGGTCTTTACGGCATTATGGACAAAAAAAATATAGGATAATCTCACAAATACATTCAATAATAACGTTTATAAGATCTATTTGTGTTTCTTAAAAATCGGTCATACATTTTTTATTTTTTTTTACTAAAAGCTAAAAACAAGATGGATGATACACATTTAAATTAAACATATCACAATAATTAAATTGCAGCACTGGCGATAGGTACTTCCGACTTAGTTATATAACAACGTACAGAACAACTTTCCATCAATGTCATCATATCGATACTTAGAATTAACACCTACTTTCCTTTTCGAATAATTAAATGGGGTGTGGATTTATCCAATTCGTTATGGTTAACCTCCTTTTTTATCGGTTTTTGGTTATTCGTTTACTATATCATTACAGCTCGACATGGTTATCAAGATAATGGAAACATTTGTTTTATCATATTGTTGATGATTGTGTTTGATAGATAATAAACGATGTCGTTGTCCCCTATTGATGCTTAATACCAACAGCACAGTTAAAGATATGTCTAAAAACGATATAAATCAATAATGGTCGTTAGCGTACAAGACCACTTAATTCCGAGTTAGATGTTTGAATTCCATTTGAAATGAGTTTCATTGCAAACACAAATTATTGATGTTTATGTATGAATGTACTCGTATTGTAATTTGTGATTACCTAAAATCTTTAAAGCTTCATTATTATATTATTTAAGCTTACCTTTTTTAAGATGAAAGATACATGACTTTAGGGCTTAGCGCATTTGTTTTTGCTTATATCTTTACAACACTATAACACTACAACAATGCACAAATTACATTTAATTAAATTAGTCAAAAATCTTGAATATTTTCGAAAATATTACACATTGAATGAAATTAATTTTTACGATTGTTTTTAGTTGTAATTAAATTATATTAGAATAAAATAGAATAAAAATAACTTTTTTCATGAAAAGTAAAAGCCCACTACTAAAAAGACTAAAATAATTTTACATATCGATGTCGGTGCTAGGTAGTTTTTGCAAACCAGCACACTATTTAACCCAGCGGGATTTCGCATAGGTTAAAATTCTTTTTTGGAGTTTAAATAAATATTGTTTGTAATGGTATAATCAAATCATTAAATATTACAACTACTAACAATATCATTCTGCACCTAATTGATGAATTATTTTACTGTTTGACTACTTATTTATTTATAAAAAGTTCCCTTCCTTCAATAACATTTTCTTTTACGAAATAACCATCAATAGGTTTTCCACTTTCCTTTTTAGGAATTTCGTGGATGCTTTAGCTGAAGAATACTTTTGTTGATGTAATTGACCTTATATTATATTATATAATGTTTGCGGGTTACGGTTATAATGTCTGAAATTTTAGGAACTGCGGATCCGCAAGCTGTTGCGGCATTCCGAAGTTCTTAAAATTATGCGGGATCTCGCTCATTACACCCACATACATATCCCACTTCCTTCAATAAAATTTTCTTCCCTTCCTTTAATGGATTCGATTCGCTGAATTGGATTGATTAGTGCTAAGAAATAGTGTATAGAAAAATTAAATCCAAATCAGTTTAAAGTTGATTTTTACTTTTTATTAAAAAGTATTTATTTTTACTTATATGAGTCGACTAGGATATATTGCTCAATATCGTCTAAATAGTTCCATTAAAAACATCACCCATATTTTGCCACATGCAAGTGTGGTACTTTTCTCCAAATTTGTATGAAGCCCTGTACTTTTAGTACCTTTATCTAATAATAAAAAATATTTTTTTCAAAATCGATTAGCAATGGACGAAGAAATTATCGCGTAACTTATGTAAAACAAAAACATACCGTTGAATTGTTAACTTCCTCCTTTTTTGAAGTCGGATAATAAAATAAAATAAAATACAGCCTAAGACAAGAACCTTAAAATGGAAAAGAGAGTACCTATAAACGTAAAATGGTTTAATTGTAGAAAAAATAACGGTAAAAATCTGCTCCCTTTATTTGTTCTTTACTTTACTCTTTTTGTATACAAATAAATACAATTGAAGTACAAGTACAAGAATTCAGTTTGTAAAGTAAAAATAACATATTTTTACTAAATTAATATGAAAGTGTCGGTAGTTATAACAAAAACACGGTTTTTAAAATTTTTGTCTGTCTGTCTTACTGCCAGTCTGTCTGTCTGTGTGTTTGTATCGGCTAATCTCCGAAATGGCTGGACCGACTTTGACGGAACTTTACTGGAAGAGAGCTGATGTTACAAGGAGTAACCTAGGCTTAATCATATACCTTCCCATAGGAACACCACATAGCTTGGTCCTGAGCCACCTGCATACTATTGTATAGTACTCGCCCGCGTATTATTTAGGATTTTAATTTTTTTTCCCCAAACCCTATATCTTTAACACAAAAGTAGACTAAGTTACTTCTTAGTACAAGTAAATCAGCTATCTGCCAGTAAAATCCCGTTATTTGTCCAGCCATTTCGCGGATTGGCCGGAACAGTGAGACAGACAGGCATTCAGACAGACAGACAAAAATTACAAGATTTGTATTTTTGTTATAAGTATGTATCGTATATACTTTCATATACATTTGGTAAAAATATGTTACTTTAATTTTGATTTTGATTGATAACCTCTACCGAATAAAATTATCATTTTTGTTCTATTCAATAGATATAAATATTGCGACAATTGCGACTGTAATTAGTCATGTTGATCGACTTAGAAGTAACAGAATAGTAAGCACTTTAATTTCGGTGTATCGCTGTTTCGTCTGAGATTTTTTTTTCGCAAACACTGTTATTATTGGATCTAGCCACGAATTGTTGACATTACATCAAACTGAGTCAACGCTCTACCTTCTGTTCAACAAATAGTGGCCTTACAACTCGCATAAATAGAGCGTGACGAGTGTACCCGCATTCCGCGTGATTCGGAGAATGATTTTATGTCCATGAGTAATGTCCACTCCCGCCTACGGTTAGTGAAGCCCAATAACTGGATAAATCGATCCCTATCCGGCTTAAAAAGGCTTTTGTATCACACAAGGTAAATTGTTTACTAAAAGCGAAAACAAAAGTGCTTTGCGAATTATATCGGCATAAATATCTCACTAATTAGATTTTATTTAACCGTGTAGTTAGTTAATTAAATAGTTACCGAATTCGGTGTAATGACGATGTAAGAATATCCACTATCCCATATCTTCCCGTGGGTGTCGTAAGAGGCGACAGAGGGAGACAAAAGATGGGCAGCAGCGTCTTACTAATAACGACTAAAAAAAGCTGCGGCTGTCGACCCGCTTGCTAAGCGTGCCAACTATGGCAAATATCCCCCTATGTGGCAGTTTATAGTTGGGTATTCATCTGTGGACTTTAATAGGCTTTAACGGTTACGGTAAATTTTATTTTATTAAGAAGGTGATTTTAACAGTTTGTGTTAATATTTGAGCCAAATTGTCTCATTTTTCAACCGACTTAAAAAGGAGAAGGTACTCAATTCGACTGTATGTTCTTTTATGTGTGTTACCTCAAAACTTTTTTCTAGCTGAACCGATTTCGACATTTTTTTTTATTTGAGAGCTGGTACTTCTCGTATGGTCCCATATAACTTCGATCAAGATCTAACAAGTAGTTTTTAGTTTACCTTAACGATTCATATTGAAGTCGTTTGTAGAATTTTTTTTTACTACTTCACCAACGAAGTGTCGGTCGGTTCATCGGTTTGACTGTTCTTTTCCTGAAGAAATAAAAGCTTGATTCAGTGTTATCGACTGTTTCTTTTCTATAGCAATTTCAAAGTTGTGTGGCCGTGGAAGGGAAAGGGGGGATCTACCGCCGGACAAGGTGGTCTGCCCGGGGAGCGGCCAACGCTCCGTGTGATAATTCGGATTTATTCTAGTATAGTAGTATATAGTTTGGTTAGACGACGTAACTATTATTTTAGCGCTGCAGCGAAATTTAGTTCTAACTTTTACCAAAATGAAGCAAACTTCTGTCTGTTCTATACGCTATAATATAGTTCAATGAATAAAAGATATTACGAAATATTTAAATTCAAATCTACCTTTCGTCTCTTTATCAGACTTGTAATCCTTTCTTAACTATTTTAAGAAAGTTTATTTACACCGTTTACTTAAATTACTTTTAAACAGTAAAGTTTTTTGTACAAATAAAATAGGATCCTAAATGTAGTCAGTTAAATTTATGATCCTATTTTATTTGTATAAACAAAAAGTGCTAAAAATGAGCAGTGCCAAGGCATGCATTCAGCTCCCGCATCTGCCACGGCAGCCGGGCATAAATCCTACAAATTACTCCTGTTTGAATTTCGATGCCTGTTCTGTATCTTGTTTCTGGTAATCTATTTTCGGTTTGCAATCACTGCTGGTATGTGGGGTCAGTTCCAATCATTGTTCTACATATATGTACAATGCAGCAACAATATAATCAACCAGAATATATTTTTTTACTAGTTACTTCAATTTTCCTTTTCATTAAAAGAAAAGGAAAATTGAAGTTGAAGGAAAAGGGTCACAGCAGGACTGCAAAAACTACCGCGGTATCAGCTTGCTTAGTATTGTGGGTAAACTGTATGCTAAGGTGTTAATTGAAAGAGTTATGAAAGAAACTGATGGAAAAATTTGGGATGTGCAAGCGGGTTTTAGAAAGGGAATGGGGTGTACAGATCAAGTCTTTTCCATGCGCATGATTGCGGAGACGTTTTTGGCCAAAAACCAGAAAGTTTTTTGTGCGTTCATGGACTTGGAAAAGGCTTATGACAGAGTGGACAGGAATGTGTTATGGCAAACACTGAACTCATATGGGTTGAGCGCTGGTTTGATACAGGCATTAAGGTCTCTTTATAGGGACTCTAGTGCTTGTGTCAGGATCAATGGGGTCTACTCGGACTGGTTTGGCATCCAAAAAGGTGTCAGACAGGGCTGTGTAGCTTCCCCTTGGCTGTTCAACCTATTTATGGACCGGTGTTTGCAAACTTTGAAAGATGAAGAATGTGGGTTAAGAATGGGCGAGTTAACCGTCAAATGCCTTTTGTATGCCGATGATCCAGTCATACTTGCGTCATCGGCGGCAGAGTTGCCAATGATGGTTACATTAATGAACTGGGAATTGAAAGAAAGGGGAATGAAAGTGAACGCAAGTAAGACGAAAGTGATGGTTTTTGAAAGAGAAGAAAGCAAAACGGTATGTGAAATAAGAATAGAAGGAGAGTTAATTGAGCAAGTGGATGAGTTTGTGTATTTGGGATGTGTATTTAGCAGGGATGGTAGATATGATAGGGAAATAGAACGACGAGTAAATGCAGGGAATAGAGTGAATGGGGCACTACACTCTATTATGAAGAACCAGAATGTGTCAAAACAGGCACGTATGGTAATTCATAATGCTGTGTTAGTCCCTACTTTAATGTATGGTAGTGAAAGCTGGGTGTGGCAGAAGAAGCACGAAAGTACAATAAATGCTGTAGAAATGCGGTCTTTAAGGAATATGCTAGGGTTTAATCTGAATGACAGGGTGAGAAATTGCGTGATAAGAGATAAATGTGGTATGCAAGATGATGTTGTGACCAAGATTAAGAAAGGAATGCTTCGGTGGTTTGGTCACGTAGAAAGAATGAATGAGGAAAGAGTGACAAAGCAAATTTATATGGCAGATGTGAATGGCCGAGTCGGAAAGGGACGCCCTAGAAAAAAGTTTATCGACCAAATTGGCGATATTTTGAAAATGGGCCACGTTAGAAGTACCCTTAACCGACGAGCATGTATGCGTAGATATATGGATGTAAAGGAGGCGAAAAAGGTATGTCAGGATCGTGCCAAATGGAAGTCCGTAGTGTCTGCCTACCCCTCTGGGTGACAGGCGTGAGTGTTTATGTATTACTTCAATTTCTTGTAGATTTTTTTGAAGATTGAATGATGATGAAGCAACTCTACTTGACTCTACCTCTCTGCTTTACTATTTTTATCTTACATTACCAAATTTTGATTAAGAACGTTTTTTTTAAATTTTAATTAATTTCTCTATTAATGATGGTGACAGTGATGATGATGACGATATCCAAATGAACTCATTCTAACGGCACTAATTTTAGTACACAAAAAACCTAAGGATGTTACCATACCAACCGATCGATCGTCGAGAGATGTCATTGATCGTCGGTCGATGTCGATCGATTTGTGTGGTAGTTTTAGCTGACCGAAGGATACTGGTCGATAAAACTCTGTTCAATTTGCGATCGACAACTAATCGATGTGGTTGTGGGCTCATTATCAGTATATTTTAAAAAGCGGTCGTTGGAACGGGGTGGGTTTTAGAATAATCAAGCAGCTCGATCGACGTCGACCAACCCATTCTACCATCGACCGATATTCGATTGGTGTTGTAGAAATTATCGATCGACGTCGACTACTCCATTTCACTATTGATCAATACCATAGATCGACAATCGATCGATTGGTGTGGTAACACCCTTAAGCTTAGCCGGCTAGTTACATAGGCTTTTCGACCGATTAATTAAATCGTTCGAAAAGACGGATAGTTTATATATTTTGAAGATGTTCACCACGGCTTTAAAGTGGCTCAAGGTTCATAGGCGTATTCACCTTAATTTACTAATTACCAGCTAAATGCACTAGGTAGCCACGAATAAATCGAATACACCTAAGTTTAACTCCTAATTGGTTGATTTTAGTTGTTAAATACTTGCTAAATTCAATAAATAATTAGAGTAATGTCCTTAACTTCTCTTATTCCTTTCATTTTTATTTGCTAGTATAAAATATACTAGCAAATAACGGATTAGTTAGAAAACTTAGCATGAAAAAATATAACATTGTTTACGCTCAAAACTAAATCGAAGTTTAGCCGTGTGATCTTAAGTTTATTATTTATATTAACATAACGTAACATATTTACGCGGTGGAGCCATGCTGCAGCTATATAACTGATATAGTTGTAGCACGAACTGCGAACGAACGACAGAAAGCGAAACGAAGAGATTCGTAATATGGCAGGATTGAAAGATGACCTTATCACAAAAATTTACAGGGGCGTACTCCAATGGTTTGGGCACGTTGAGCGAATGAGTGAAGACCGAATGGTGAAGAAAATATATAGAGCGAAAGTAAATATTAAAAGGTGTCGAGGTAGACCGAGACTAACTTTCGAAGACCATGTGAGCAAATTGCTCGAAGAGGGGAGGGTCAAGAGTACTCGGATGCCTAGACGTGCATGTATGAAGAAGTTAATGAACCTGAAAGAAGCGAAAGAGGTATGTAAGGATCGTGACACTTGGCGATCTGTTCTCTCTGGCTACCCCGTTAGGGATTGTGCGTGAAGATAAGTAGGTAAGTAAGTACGAACTGGTGGGCTCGACCGGGGAGGAAACACGCTCTCACAGAATACCAGCGTGAAATAGCAGCTTAACGCTGTTGTGTTTCGTTTAGTGATTGTAGAGAACCGGAGACCCTTTTTACTGGAAACGAGGCATATCCATCTTAGTCCTCACGGGTGACAACGCATCTGCATTTTGATTCGCTATCGAGGATAGATGTAGATGTCTATGGGCCACAGCAACCACTTACAATCAGGTGTAATATGTGCTCGCACCCTTATACTATTAAAAAAACACGTGTAGCAAATTTTCATAGCATTTTCTGACTTTGAGTAGTAAATAGTTAGTAGATAATAGATGTAGAAAGCAAATAGCTCATCGCGCTGCTCTGATGCGTGTTAGCGGACTTTAGTCTTTAAAATATTTTTATTCCTTATACATGCAGGTTTCCTCTCGAAATTTTTATTCATTTTAAAAGTGTTTAGTAGTGTAATTAATAATTTCATTGGTGCCGCTGGGGATCTTACCCTTGTTACTCGCGTACGGAAATTTACGGTGAGTTTAGCCCTTGAGTCATTGCGACTCATAGGAATTTTAATACTAACCAAAGTGGTATTACTAAAACCTCTCTACTATGTGCGATAAAAAGGTAGTAAATTTATAATAATATACCTAATCACGAAAGTTACACGAAGCTAATAAAAGAACAGAAACACTTCAAGGTACTTATTACGCAGTTGCACAGAGGAATGCATTCGGCAAACAAAAACATCGCGTATCGTTAAAACAATCAGAGCGCATAACGTCAGCTATCTTACTGATATAAGTTCTATAGAATCAGCCGACGGCCTATTGACACAGTACCACTTATCAAACGGCAGGTATCCAAGACAACTGATAAGACACTACTCGCTTTAAACCTCGAGGCTCCGTAACAAAGAACATTTCTCTTATTACAGACAGGTGCAGTAAACGGCAGGAAGCGTTTGGTTTGAAAAGGATCTTGCGGCCTAACCCAATTATCATATCCCGTACTTCATTCATAGCTTCAAGGCATTGCAAGTGTCCAACTTGTCTAGTCGAGAAAGAGAATAATATTGTAAACTTCATTATAAAATGAAAAGACGACTTACGAGTTTTAGACAAATCTTTTATCAAAATCAGATTAATTTCACAACAACGAAAGATAAATAATATCATTGTATAGAGAATATGTAGAATGTGCAATGGTGTAAATTATTTATCGATCTAATAATTACTAACGGAAAGGATTTTAAAACATCATTAAGCAAATGCAAATAAAACACTAAAATATATTGGTCTAAGGTAATGAAGGTCTATAATATAGTAAATAGCTCGTTAAGTTTTCATAACAATCAGTTTTAATAAGGTACCTTGATAATAATAAACTATGCGTATCAAGTTATCAACCAGACCCATATTTTAAGTATAAAAATAACAAAATTACCAAAAGTCTCCAGTAAATTTAACGTGAACTAATTATTTGTACCAAGTTTACAATTCAAAACTTATTAAAATTTTATTGAAAAAATAATTTCAGCTAATGTAAGAATATCGTCTAAACTATCACTATCTATTAAGACACGTCATACAGAAAGAGTTCAATTAAATTACATGCCCAAATTACGACGATTACATGGCTATTAAATAATTAATGAGATTAGGATCTTTGAAATAAATCAAAGAACTTTTTCTAAAGCTATTAAATTAATTGATTTCGGCACCTTGTCCGTAGCAACAAACAATTTAGAAGTAAAACTATTTATGGTGTCAGGTCTATTTTGTAATAAACTTAACAATAACCACATATGTATATTTTTAATTATTATTGACCAGCAAAACTTACCAGATTTACCACAGCGTGCGCTACCAAGCACTACAACTCTTATTCGATTAACTGTCATCTTCATGGGTCCTTTAACACTACACAGTCAGTAAAAATGTCAATTGAGCATTTAAAATACCTTGACAATTTGTGTATAAATGTTGCTCGTAAATTAAATTTGATGGCGCCAAAACTATCTGATAAAAGATGGTGGACACGCGCGCACAACGCACATGCTAGCGAGCGACTGCAGTGTCAAACAAAATTATCAAGTCGCAAAACACTCAAGTCGCCTAATGGAGTGAGAAATATTTGAATTTCAATCCCATCCAGATTTTGTTGAGAGGTTACAATGTATGTATAGGCATCACCAGTTTTTTTGCCATCAATCAGACAGGCATAACTGGTAAAATGTAATTTACAGTCGCTCAATGATAACAGGAACATACGAAAGTAGTTGATTGACAACTTTCCAGCAAAAAAAGTAAGTTTACATGTATCTGCATACAAAATGTGAAAAGCAGCAAATACCCTTACTGTACCTACGTCAATTGGTTTATTGAAGTTAAATGCTTTGACTCTATCTTCTTCAATATATTTTCAGCCGCCAGTGAAAAATGTTATTGCGAGATCTTATTTTACTCTAACGTAATCGTCAAGATAAGTATATATCAAAAACACTTCTTGTTTTGCTTAAAATAAGTGTAATAGCTAGCCTCTATTGAGCTAGTCTCTATTGAGGTGCATGAGGGGGTGTTGGTTCCGACACTCATGTACGGAAGTGAAAGTTGGGTATGGCAGAAGAAATATGAAAGTAGAATAAATGCAGTTGAGATGAGAGCATTAAGAAGTATGATAGGAGTTAAACTGGGTGACAGGATAAGAAATAGTGAGATAAGGAAACGTTGTGGTCTGAAAGAAGATGTAGTGACAAAAATTGAGAAAGGTATGCTGAGATGGCTTGGCCACATCGAGAGAATGAATGAAGAACGATTGACGAAAAAAGTGTATAAGGCGAGTGTGAATGGAAGTGCTGGAAGGGGTAGACCTAGGCGGACTTTTCTAGACCAAATCAGGGACGTCTTGAAAAAAGGCCAGGTTAAGAGTACCCTAAACCGTAGAGCATGTATGAAGGGAATAATGAAAGTGGACGAAGCGAAACAAGTATGTAAGGATCGTAGCAAGTGGAAAGAAGTGGTCTCTGCCTACCCCTACGGGAAAGAGGCGTGACTATATGTATGTATGTATGTCTATTGAGGTTTAATCAAATAAGGTTAAATGTGCACAAGTGACATATTTAGTTATACGCGTACACTAATCTGACGTTAACATGATTTATGTATCAAAGCAAAAAAGTTTTGGGCCGATTTTGTTAAAGTTCTATCAGTATTAATATTACGGTTATTAGAACAGCCTTATCTATTTGTAACAAGATAATTTTTAAATATTGATCTATAGATCAATATAGACTTTGACTAATAAAACCGAAATAAGATTAAAATACATTACTTATTAAAATTAAATATTCGGTTTGATATTAATGGCTTACTTTACTAAAAGTAAATATCTATATTTTATCTATATATTCTCTTTAAATCTTAATATATATAAATTACGTGTCACGTTGTTTGTCCGCGATGGACTCCTAAACTACTTAACAGATTTTAATCAATCGAATTTGCACTGTGTGCAGTTTGGTCCAACTTGAGAGATAGGATAGTTTTTTTGCACATGACTGACCCACAATTTATTTTTAGCGAATTTAAGTATTTTATTTTAGCGAATTTAATGAGCCGGAGCGGATCGCGAAGTATATGAAATTTAAGTAGTATATATATATATATATATATATATATATATATATATATATATATATATATATATATAAATGACAAAAATACAATATGTGTTAGAATTATGTGTGAATTATTTTAGCTAGCTTGTTAAGTAACTAGCTAAATCGTTAGCTAGCTTACTTTGCTTTTAATTATGAATATACTGGCCAAAACGAATTTACAAAAAATAGGAGCCTGTTGATTGTTTCATTTTTATGTGTATATTTTGCCGCATCGAAATCTGATAATCTAGTTTTTGTTTGCAATTGAACTTAATTAAAGCTTAACCAATAAGCTTCGGCGGATATTAAAATATTTGCTAATTAATAAGCATCGCAATGATGATACACAACCAATTAGGTAGATCGTTAAACAATATAAATAGATAGAACATCCCTTAAATGTACTCAAAATATATTGATACCAAGGGCACACATAATATCGAAACGACATGCTGATTCAGCTAACTAAAAGAGGAGCAACAAAAACCATTAACGAATAAATACTTCTATCTATTTTAAATTATATAGTTACTAATTACTAAACACAAATAACCCAATAACCCTAAAGTTAAACAATTTTTTTGACTCAGAAACTGCACTCTAACAAATTATTTGATATAGAATCTAAATTATACTATCTTATATATAAACAATGTTATTTTGAAAATTATCGATAAAGATTGTAAAAAAATTGATGTATAAATTATAATACTTTTACACACTATTATACAACATTTAAGTACCCTATTGTCGATTTTACGGCAAAAAATATAAAGTAATACAATATACTACTATATACTACAACAATCAAAAATAAACTTAAGGATAACAACAATAAAAACGGTGTTCATTCGTTTCTATACTAACTTTAGATTTGTTAAAAGTAAAAAGTAAAAAGCCTACATAGCTTTTGTTTGATTTTAATGGGGCGATTTTTTAACGGTGCCGCTATTATATCTATTAAAGAATTTTAACAAGCTCTTTGTTAACATTTTCTAACCGCAAGCGTTTGATACATCAAATCGTCTGATAAAAACTATGCATCATCCAAAGAGACAATAAAAATTAGAGGCACTTAAAGGATAAGTAGTGTTGAGGCTGCTTTACCTTCGTTAAGTTAATAATATAATACTTATGCATTATTTGCCTTAGATAGGATTGCAACTTGTGTTATGTTCTGCCTAATGACTACTCCAAAAGTTCAAAACGCATCGAAATAAAAATAAAAGTACAGATAGGATGCAGATGGCACCTGTGGAGTTTGTAGGTCTTCTTTGTGGTTGTACCCCTCCCTCCCCCTCTTACGATTCCCTCTTGCCCTCATCCGACACCTCGGCATCCTATACTATGTTTCATGAGAATGGGTAGTAAAATGATTGCAGCGTAAAATACTTAATACAGTTAAAAATTTGTACATATGCGTTGAAACCTACTTGAAGAATACGCGATACTAGTCGCAATTTATGTGAAATATTTAGGTAAGCATGTTGTTTAAAACTTAAATTAAACTGGGCTTTGAATGCATGCATATGAGTTTTCTAATACCACTCTTTTTCTGGTCGTATGGAACTGAAAACTGGACTTTGTGCAGTTCAGATTTGAAGTCGTTGGACTATGAATTATGGTGGGTACTAGAGGAATGGCTTACTCAAAACATGCTGACATCTCAAGATAGCTTTAAAGCCAGTAGTGGGTAGATGTACTATAGGGACAATGCGTTAATCTTTAGATTTGTGGTCAGAGAGATGAAAGGCCTGTAACAAAGCTGAAAATATACGTTGAATAAAATTGTTTTAAATTAAGTTCCAGTTTTCTTATAATTACACTATTTCTTTAAATGATTTGCATTTTAATGTGTAAAATTAAGACAATTTACCTGCAAACAAACATTTAAGACAAACGATCAGGCTCATTTTCTAAAATTGCTTCTTAACTACTAAGCTTCATTATCGTTATAATTTATAATATTGTACCTAATGTCTGTTTTAGTTTCATCAGTATATTATGTATCTTTATGTATTTCATATATTTCTTTGTAACCGCCTTCGTAGTTCGAAATTAATAGTGTTCTTAAATAAATAAACCACGGTAACACTAGACAAACGTGAAACTTTACGTTCGGCTGTTCGTTGTTTAATCACTCTAACAGTTCTAAGAGGATTAAATTGAATTTTAATTGATAGCTTGAATAATTGAATGAGACTTAAGATACCTTTTTAAACTTGGTGTTAAACAAAGAGTTCATTGGTTACGAACGTGAGCAAAGCTCGCACAAAAATAATATTAAATAACATATATTCGTATCAAATTATTCACACATTGCATTTGAACAATTTTCGATTTGTACCGCTATTAATCACATGGCAGTGACCCTACTTGTCACGTAAATCTCTTAATCAATTTGTTAGACGCAGGATTTTAAGAATTTAATTACGATTTGTCAGAAGCCGTTATAGCTTTTAAGTTTTTGTTTAATATGTCAAGGAAGAAAAAGCAATTTTATCTTTTAGCTACTGCTACTTGTTGTGATCAATTTGGTTGTGAAGAGTTATTGATTATCATTTATTTTCATTATATTATATAAAATAATTATTATTTCATTGTTAAATAATTTCAATACTTTTTAAGTATGAAACTAATCACACGATCCAATAATCTATACCAGCACTACTGAATTCGTTTGATTGGGTTCATCCGTAGCGACAGGCGTTACTGAGGAATCAGCTGCGGCTCCAGTTACAAGACTTACAAGGATATTTATTCGGTAGCCAACCGATCTCCTATAAAAAAGAAAACACATAAAAACTAACGCATTGGAGCTAAATTGTGATTGACGGGTAATTTCCTCTGTTATGGCAAGAAAAAGTAAGTTAAGCCCGCTATTGTAATTTGGTCTTCTCAAAAATGTAATATTGTGTTGTGTGATCATTCCACACAAAATTCATAATTAACTTTTTTTTAACAGCTTTTGATTTTATATAAGTTCTACATTTTAGGGTTGGAAAGAATCTGTTTCTTATTTATATAATTTTTATCAAACGGCGTTAGCTCTTAATTATGTCATAGACAATAGATATAAAATCTTGAAAAAGATAGTAACGTATACTTGCAATAATTTTCTTAATTATTTCAAGTATACGTTACTATCTTTTTCATGATACAATTATCTTTACCAAGTATACATCCACCTTTATCTGTTCATCAGTCAAACAACCCTTCAAATATTTAAGAATTGGTTATGGTGTACCCCAAAAAATACTTTAATAAAACGATGAGTTTTTTTTATATATAGGATAGGGTGACAAACGAGCACACAGTTCACCTGATGGTAAGTGGTTGCTGTGGCCCATAGACATCTACATCTATCCTCGATTACGAATCAAAATGCAGATGCGTTGTCACCCGTGAGGACTAAGATGGAATGCCTCGTTTCCAGTAAAAAGGGTCTCCGGTTCTCTACACTCACCATACGAAATACAGCAGCATTAAGCTACTATTTTACGCTGGTATTCTGTGAGAGCGTGGTCCTTCCCCGGTCGAGCCGACCCATTCGTGCTACAACTATACTACTAATATAACTGCAGCATGGCTCTACCACGTATAAAATAAATAGAGTGTTATAGATAACATACTCGTATTATATGAATAGTAAAAAAAACTCTTAATGAAGGCGTAAAACTTTCACACGCTTTTTCTTTCACTACTTTTTGGGTTAAGAATTAAGGTCTTCTACCAAAACTGTAAAAAGAAGTATTTTTTTTAAAGTTGTCCTTTGTGACCGACTTGCCCCAATTTTACTGTCAAGTTTTTTTTGCGGTGTGGTCATCGCAGACGCATTTATCTCCATCAGTCCATCGTGAACTAAATTATACACAAAAAGAGTAGATGTCAGAGCGTTATCCATACACTGAGTGGTTCGTAAAAAATTCGCTTTGAGTCCCGCAATCAATATGATTCCTTATGTTCTCCAATATAGCGAATATCAGTATTTTTATCACCGGTATTTAAATGTATACTGGCTATCTTCACTTTTATGATTAACGAGGTGTAAGAATTTGTTTAAAGATTTTTTACTCGTGAGTTTTATAAATTAACTTCCGTTCTCCACAGACGTTTCCTTGTATGTACTTAACACTTATTCAAGGTTGCGTCGCGGTCACATCACATACGAAAATAACTTGTCAGTTAAGCATTAATTATTTCCCTGAAACGGTTTATGTTCAAATTTCTATTTCTCTATTTCTTTTGTCAGCAGCCTTTTATAACCAACTGCAGGGTATAAGCTCCACAAAAAATAAAAAATACACTAACTGCTTAGAAGCTATTATGTTAATACAGACCCTGATGGACAGTCACCCTTTCCTGTGGAATATCTGAAACTGCCCCCGCCATTTTATCAGATTTAATACACAATATATCCTCGCAATATTAATTTCTAACAAGGATGATCTGATAAGCTTTTAAAATTACATTAAATTCACTAGAGGAAATGGCTGGTAGATAGCATCATTAGGGACCCAGTAATAATTAAATTAAATGCAAATGAAACGTAACGCAAGCTCTCAATATTCAGTAATTTGCATAGTTCGTACCAATATTAATAATTACAAGCAGGAAACAGAAATCCCCGATCATGAATATTGTAAAGAAAAATCCTGAAGAAGGCATTCTGGGGAAAATCATGACATAGAGACATCGAACCTTAATCTCAGAACAATGAAACTTATGAAACCTCGGGAACTTAAAACAAATTATACATTTAATAAACACAGTAAAATTCGTAAAAGTTAGTTTATCCTTTATTATTCTTTTCTTCTTCTTCGTCTCTTTTTAATGTCTGTCAAAAAAGCGCCTCTACAATAAAGAAAACTTTAATATGAAGACCGGTCTGACCGATGGCGAAATCTCGCAGTGATTATAATAATTTCTGGACATTCTACCGTAGTTGTTTTTCCCAATTCTCTGAAATTTTACATCAGTCTTTTAATTTAATATTGCCATGATAAAGCATTGCATCTTTATGTTTCTCCATTATTTTAATTTTATGAAGAACAATGGTCTTTTAAAGCCTTATAGGGAACCCTAATGACTTAATACCGACACTTGCATTAACGCAGTAATTAAAGCACCGGTGTTTGCACTTTTTATATCCGAATCTTCAAGCAATTAGTGACGTTAGACAAATAAAACTACCATGAGTAAAAGTTTATTAGAATGTTTAGGATATTAAAAAGAATACATTTATATTGCACTAAATGTACTGCTAATTCTCATTTCGCCATTCGTCATAGAACGGACTACAGAATTTTTTTTAAAGAAAACAAAGTTACAATTATAAATATAACTTAGTGATCACTTACCACTGTTACACTACACCTATATATATATATCTATATATATATATATATATATATATATATATATATATATATATATATATATATAAAGTGTGTCTAAGATATAAATACAAATTAAATCAATTTTTAGAAGTTCAATGAATTGTCATAAAATTGAATATATTTTATTTTAAAAGAATTCATAGATTAGAGATTGAGTTTTCTATCATTTTCAATGCACCTTAAAACAAACTTAAATGAAACAATGTGTTATAATACGAAGTACTACACCATTTTTAAATGCACCCTAATATTTTTAATGTTTATAACGTTATAAAACAACAAAAATAATCTCCTTTTGTAACTATAAGTACCTCGTAATTTATTAATTCTGCCCTTCGTTCGCCATTAACGTATGAGAAACGTTTGGATGACGCAGGATGCTGTTATTACTAATCAATAAACACAATAATGCAACTAGGACTTATCAAAGTTCAAAACAACAGGCCAAATGATTTAGTTGTATGTTTATTCGTACAAAGGTGAGTTTTTGTCGACCTCCTTTGTACACAATTCACGTGAATATGAGCCAAAGCGTTTCCTTTTTACATTAACTTCGATATTAATACAAAGGAATAAGTTGAATGTACATCACCATGATTAATAAATAAAATTTTGAATTTTTGAACAATTACTTGCAATAATTATAAAAAAAATTGAGCTATAGTAGCATAGGGTCTAAGCGCTCGCTGTAAATATCGCAAAACGTGAGCAACCTGGGTCCGAACCCCGCCGGAACCAATAACATTGTCATAGGATGTAACTTTATTTTAACTCAGGCTCTCATATGATTTCGAATTATTACTTGCAAAAATTATAAAAATTGAGCCGTAGTAGCTTAGGGACTAAGCGCTTGCTGTAAATTTCGCTTAACGTGAGCAACCCGGGTCCGATCCTCGCCGGCACCAATAACATTGTAATAGGGTATAACTTTATTTTGACTCAGGCTTTCATATGATTCTGAATTATTTACTTGCAAAAATTATAAAAATTGAGCCGTAGCAGCTTCGGTACTAAGCGCTCGCTGTAAATTTCGCAAAACGTGAGCAAACCGGGTCCGATCCTCGCCGGCACCAATAACATTGTAATAGGGTATAACTTTATTTTGACTCAGGCTTTCATATGATTCTGAATTATTTACTTGCAAAAATTATAAAAATTGAGCCGTAGCAGCTTCGGTACTAAGCGCTCGCTGTAAATTTCGCAAAACGTGAGCAAACCGGGTCCGATCCTCGCCGGCACCAATAACATTGTAATAGGGTATAACTTTATTTTGACTCAGGCTTTCATATGATTCTGAATTATTTACTTGCAAAAATTATAAAAATTGAGCCGTAGCAGCTTCGGTACTAAGCGCTCGCTGTAAATTTCGCAAAACGTGAGCAAACCGGGTCCGATCCTCGCCGGCACCAATAACATTGTAATAAGGTACAACTTTATTTTAAAAAATTGTACAACTAGACTCAGACCCTTCCATGATTATTGAACAAGATTTTGAATAATTACTTATAATAATTATAAAAAATTTAGCCGTGGTAGCTTAGGGACTAAGCGCTCGCTGTAAATTTCGCAAAACGTGAGCAACCCGGGTCCGATCCCCGCCGGCACCAGTAACATTGTAATAGAGTCTAACTTTATTTTAAAAATGGTACAACTAGACTCAGGCCATCCTATGATTATTGAACAAGATTTTGAATAATTACTTGCATAATTATAAAAATTTTTGCCGTGATAGCTTAGGGACTAAGCGCTCGCTGTAAATTGCGCAAAACGTTAGCAACCCGGGTCCGATCCCCGCCGGCAACAATTTTTCGTAAAACCCCAGGCACCAATTTTTTGTGTAACTTTTTTGTAAAAAAAAAATGGTACACTAGACTCAAGCCCTCACATGAGTTATTAAGATATATTGTGATTGTCATGTTTAGCTGGAAAATTTGTTAAAGTCGCGGTTTTAGACCCGCCCCTTATTAGATACTGCTTCCCGTCACGTAGTCGTCCATGTTTTGATTGATTAATATTCCTTTACGCCGAACCTCATGAACGAGTACTTTTTTGTGTTAGAGATTTTCAATATTTCCATCTCTTTCCTTGCCCGGATAGGAACTCATACCGTAGTAGCTACTAGCTGACCACAATACTACCTACCTTTTTGTCATCTCGCTTCACGACAGATAGGCGAATGTTGACAAATAGACGTGTTTTTAGTAGGGCAAGAGTGACCAACGAGCACAGTCCATCTGATGGTATGTAGTTGCTGTGGACCATAGTAACAATATTAACAGCCATTTAATTCCCAAGTTTTATATAACATTCGATATTAGTTAAATAATTTACAATATTATGATTCTTGCAATTTTAACTAAATTATTTTTGTAATTAAATACTAAATGTCATGTCAATGTGTCAATATCAAATAAAAAAGCTCAAAATTAATTTACAAAATCAACTTTCGATTATAAATAACGTTAGAGTAAATCAATATTTTATACTCAAGTAATTATCAATTGATTTTTTCTTTAAGTTGATTTTACCTCACTTATATCATAATATATTATTAAAATAATAATATAATTGAAGCTAATAATCAATCGAGTATGGCTATAAACATAAAATAATATCCAGGATAATATAAGGATAAGTACCCATTTCTGGAAAAAAGCCTCCTCCCTTCTTTTCCATGAGGTTCTCTCCGCTAGCCTGGTCCACGTTGCTGCTGCCATGTCTACAATGTCGTCGCACGAGCGCGCATCACGCGGGTATCAATGAAGCACCCACCCAATCTATCTCCCATCATTGACTCTCACTTTATGCTACAACTATACTAAACTCTAGTTGCAGCATGGCTTTACCACATAAAAGACGTCTCACACGTTTCACCCTGCTACTGTTCAGGGGCGAAACGTTCGCTGTAAATTTCACAGTACGCAAGTATTCCGGTTTAGATCGGCATCAAAGAAATTCTTAATTGTAATTATAAGTTCTGTTTCACCACGTGCTCAACGATTAGAAAGTATTGTAAGGAAAAATACGTATCTGAGAAATAACAAAAAGTCAAAGATTTACGCGTTTGAGAAAGAAAAAGAAAGGCATTTCTTTGTCCTAAAACCGTCACAGGAATGAGAAGAAGCCTGTAATTAGTAGTGGGACGTATTAAATGCTGCAAATGAACTTATGTTTAACTTTTAAATGGCTGTACGAACATCTATCGTAGGCCAAAATATAATCGAGCACATTCTCTATATAGCCTATTATGATATTCACGACATGAAATACGTTGAAGGTTACTTCATGAGAGAAAATCCACACTGCTACTAAATTAGTAATACAAGATAATAACTTCTCACCTCGCGACGTAACACTATTTATATTGCGTGTGATACTAAAAAAACTGTCTGCATTTCCTCGCATAATCAAATACTCAAACTATGAATAAAAAAGTGGCTCAGCATTTTGTTATAAGATTTAGTTATTTCGAAGACTTTATAGCGTAAGAGCCTCGCATTTGTTCAGCAAACGCCAAAAATATTATATTTTTCGGACGTGATTTGTCGTCACGTAGAGATTTATACGGTTTTCCCACAATTTGGCTGTATTTGATATTGCTCCGCTCTTTATAGACGGACTTTATTTATATTATTCATGATATTTATATCTCTGGAATAAATAAACATTACATAATTCCTCTGTGCGTAATGTGTATAATATTATATTCATCGGCCGGTAAAGAGTCTTTTGTCAGTAAAAACCTCTGCGTCCGATTTTCCGTAAATTGCGTGCGCCGTTGTAGTACCAGACATCTCTTATATCTAATTTTCATACGCAATTGGGTATCACCTTTTGAAAACCATAGGCCTTCCCTTAGTTTTGATAACATTTACGCAATGAACGATGAGACTGTGTGAAGAATTTGCTAAAGCCTTACCTTTAGTACCAGATATGGTTACCACTCACCTTTGAGCAATCATAAATTTGTTCATAACCTTTTTTGTGTTCATAAGCGTGAAGTGTCTCAAACCAGTTAGGTTCCTCGAACCTGAAGACGTCGCCCTTTTTCTCAGATCGGCTTGACGTCAGTGTGATCTTCTTGATCGTTCTGTGAAGTTAGTTGTAATGTTTATGCAGTGATTCGAAATCGGTTTCTTGAGTAACAATTCTTCATTTAGATTTTAAAAATATCACACTTTTCGGTACAATTCCAGTAGTGTTTCTGGTTATGGTATTATGGCTTAACCGGGACCAGAACCGGAATTGAAACCTTTTTTTTAACAGCTAAATGTAGATCCAAAAAATTTGGAAATGGTTTTTAATCCCTGATGAATTGTACAGCATATAATACATAATGAGGAATAAATGTATCACGATACTTTCTGCTAGTTCATCTCTAAATTAAGAAAGAAATTATAACTGTATGTACAGAAAATATACAAATTTATTCTAAACAAACAAAAGCTGTGGAAATTGACATAACATAACGTAAGGACACGATACGGGTATCTCCACAATAAATGGGATGCAATACCTTCATCTCGAGTTGTAATAAAATAAAGTAAATAGTGAGTTTTCCTTATTTCTATCCAATTTAATAATTTAATAACATATAAACATTAAATACGTATGTAGGTATATGTGAACAGTTGTGACATGGGCCAAGACAAGCTGCTTTCGTGTAGATAAACTCGTCGGAAATAGTGGTGTTATGTAGAAATTCACGATCGTTTTATTTCTTTGACAGCGAAAGGACATAGAACGCATACAACCACATATTTCGATAGAAATCCATGCGATTTATCACCGTGATGTGTTACTGCGTCGTCGCTGTTGGTTAAAAGTTAAAACATAAATTTTGTATCAACATATTATTTTACTAGCTAATATAAAACATAACACTTTAAATACATAACTTAAACAATTAATAATGTTTATTTAAAGGTTTTGTCCAGTACTGTACGTATTGTTTAATTATTAGAAATATTGCATATATTTTAACATCAAATATTTTAATAACATTGTATATATAATTAAAATATTTATTAAAATATTAATTAGTAAACCTTAATTTACTATACTTACTATAAAATTTGGCGCGCCGAAAGAAACTACAACCAAAGACAACGAGGTTATATATCGAGGTTATAATGACTTTATCCTTAATTGTTAGAAGAACGTTACGTACTGTATTATGAAATAATGTGGGACCGTCAATGATATAACGTTTCAGTTTCATCACTGAGAAAGATATGTGAATTCACCCGTGCATAGGCATTTAGAACGTGTGTCAAATCCATTTGCATGGAAAATAGGTTGGACAAATTTATTTGATTGTCTGTCTACGTGAGAATATTGTGTGTTAATTGTATTGCAATTCAATTTGATACGACTTACCAATCAAGATATTACAACAGCAAAACTATAGAGGCTTCACTCTCTTAAATCTATGGGATTTAGGTTGGACATTCGCGCCGAGTTTAATACAGTCTTAAATAACTAAGACTGTATTAAACTCAAAAAACGTTGTTACGGGATATAGCGTTCCAAAGTTTTAATAATTTATATTAACATTTTTACATGTAGAGTCACGCTGCAGCTATATTATAGTTGTAGCACGAATGGGTCGGTCTGACTGGGGCAGGACCATGCTTTCACGGTATACCAGTGTAAAATAGCAGCGTAATGCTGCTGTGTTTCGTATGGTGAGTGTAGAGAACCGGAGACCCTTTTTACTGGAATCGAGGCATTCCATCTTAGTCCTCAGGGGTGACAACGCATTTGCATTTTGATCCTTAATTGAGGATAAATGCGGATTTCTATGGGCCTCAGCATCCATTTACTTACATCAGGTGGAATGTGTGCTCGTTTGTCACCCAATGCGGTATTTTTTAAATCATACTTTTTTATGAAGAAATTTAATTTTTTTTTATGAATAACATTAAGCAATATAAAATTTAATTAATCGTCTTTAAATTTTGACAATTTAGTACCTACCAATAATGTTGAATATTAGGGTTTTACCTATGAAATTGCCGTTTTCTACGAATTAAGTTAACGTAATTTTTTTTCCTGATTTTTTATTTTAACAATAAAAGTAATGAGCCATGCAATTGATGCATCTATGCCAACGCAGTGCTAGTTTATTCATGCCCTTCTTGCTGCCTTTCGGCTATTGAGTTCTTTTTACGCCACAAAGTTATCCAAATTCTGGAAAAAATGGAATTCTGTAGACGCAAGGTCTTGTGAGTACGACGGATGACGAAGAGCTTCCAACCGCAGCTCTTGCAACTTGGAGAGCGTCTGGCAACTAGCACGTTCTGTACAATTATTTATTTGAATGACAAAAAGGTATTTAAATGAATTTACTTGCGTTATAAATTTAAATAAAGCGGTCTACGTGAGATCCAAAAGGTTCACACGACTAACTTCCCAGCGGAAAGAATAAAAAAATATCTAAAAATTTTAATATTTTATACAAGTTTTCATGCGACAAAAAAAAACGACTTGACCGATTTTGCTCAAAATTTAATGAGGTCTAAGTTACATAATTACGCGTTAAATGAAACTGGTCATATGTCAATATTATCACCCTTTGTTCTCGAGACACACGAGGCGAAGATTGAATGCAAACATACATATATACATACGTACATGTACACACATGGACATCCTCTTAAAAAACCGTACTATTCGATTCTAAGGGCCTTGAAACGTGGAGATATGTTAAAATTTCCAATTAGCAAGTCGGACCCATTAGAATAACTTCTCACTGGGAAGTTAAAAATATTAGAATATTTTTCTTTCCATAATTACCTTTAGACATAAATATTTTTTATAACTCAACACCAGTTATTATTTATGCATTTCTAATTTGTAATATTGATTATATATTTATATAACGTCCATTTTACACCTATGTCGTTAGTTGTTGGGAATAATAGGTTCGAATCTGTTGACATGTTTGTACATAGGACAAATTGTCCGAATAGGAAAATCCAACTTTGACAAATTGTTTGATTAGGTAAGTCTAATTTCGACCAAGAGGTCAATCGACAGATTCAATGATTTTTTTTTTATAGGAGAGGGTGACAAACGAGCACACAGTCCACCTGATGGTAAGTGGTTGCTGTGGCCCATAGACATCTACATCTGTCCTCGATTACGAATCACAATGCAGATGCGTTGTCACCCGTGAGGACTAAGATGGAATGCCTCGTTTCCAGTAAAAAGGGTCTCCGGTTCTCTACACTCACCATACGAAACACAGCAGCATTAAGCTACCATTTGACGCTGGTATTCTGTGAGAGCGTGGTCCTTCCCCGGTCGAGCCGACCCATTCCTGCTACAACTATACTACTAATATAGCTGTAGTATGGCTCTACCACGTCAATTATAGATTCTGTTCGGGAAATTAAGATACACGTCTTTTCATTACGTCGAATGGGCAGCGTTCAGGAAATTACGACAAATGTTCTCTTCAGGTATACCTCAAAATTTAAAAACAAGATTGTACAACCAGTGCGTGTTGCCAGTGATGACTTATGTATCTGGCATGTGGTCTTTCACTGCTGGTCGTATGAGGCTATTATGCTCAGTGTTTCTCTGCGTGATAAACTTAGAAATGGGGTTATTCGCAGTGGATTCAGAATTATCGACTAGCCCAACGGATTAGTAAGCTGAAGCGATAATGGGCTGACCATATAGCTTGAAGCACCGACAACCAATGGGGAAGCTAAGTTCTCGAGTGCAGCCTCGTACCCGCAGGTGAAGTGTAGGGCGACCCCCACTAGATGGAGTGACGATTTGCTAAGACATACAGTAAGTCAATGGAGGCAGGTGGGTCAGGACCGTGCTTTGTTGAGGCCTATGTTCAGCAGTGGACTTGTGAAGGGTTGTAGTGATGATGATGATGAACTAAATAACGGTTAAATAAAGGGTTCTCGAGTTGCAGTATAGAGTGGTCCCTCTTAGATGGAGTGACGACCTCGTAAGACATGCAGGAAGTCGATGGATGTAGGTGTATCATCGATAGAGAATCAAAATGCAAATGCGTTGTCATCCTTTCGTCATGTAGACTTTTAAAGTGCTATAATTTATTTATTTATTTAATTTTGATAGAAAATAAGGTAATAATGATGATGACGATGATTTTGAAGACTCATACACTTGTATAGGTTTTGCAAGAAATAAGCAGATTGGAGCAAGATCCGCTTAAGTCGTATGCTAGAAAATATTACGAAACTATGCCTCGCCTGTGGCTGTCAAACCAAAATCGAATCGTTTAGCTAATTTATCTTTACATTTTTGTGTTGATAGGTTTAAATAAATTTAATAAAAAGTGTAGTGTTTCATTGTAACATTCAAATTAGTAACAATGAAACCCTATCCTGATAACAACTCTAATAAAAAACTGCGGTTGCCAATCCTATTGGGCAATCTGTGAGGAAGCCCTGTGTTCAGCAAAGGTCTTTTACACACAGTGGTAGATGGATGGAGGGATACTCTATCATTCAAAGAAAATAAACAAGTTTTTATAGGGATATATTTATGAATGAAAAAATGAACATTTGTATGAAAATATTATCTGTGATTATGATATCGATGTGTATTACGATTACCTACTTCAAAACATAAAACTGTTGACCTTTTCCAATATTATGAAGTAAGGAATCAGTTTAATGCTGACCCCACACTATATGAATGAATTAGCGGTCTTAAACGCCTTATATCGACATAACGACTCCTTGTTACTTCAAGATTTTGTAATTTAAGTAGTCCTTAATATGGTATTCAGATTAAAAAGATATCTTTCGCCTTTGCGTCATAAAAATTGAATGTAGAGCAAATATGTTTAAATTTGCTGTCGTTAGCAAAGAACTTTTATGGCAGTTAAAATCTTTGTTTATTTTAACCTGACAAAATTTTTCTTAAATTAAATTTGACAAGTTAAGATATTTTTCTTTCAATTAAAATTATTTATTGATAAATTAGCAATAAAATATAGAGAGTGATGAGATCGCTGTCATGTTTTGTATTTTAAATAATTAAAATACGACACGAATCGGAATGTGCTCGTTATACAAAGTCGGTCACGACGCTCATGTTGGATCTATTTCGCTAGCTTGCGAAATTTTATTTCACTCTGTTCTAATACAGAGCTGAGATGCTTCTGTCTTGTAAAAACTCTTAACATCTATTTATAAATACTTTGCGTTTTGATGAGTTTTCGTTTTGAAACGAATCTGGACGACGTCGACGAGTCTGACGAACAAAATTTATAATGAAAATTTTTGTTTTTGATTGTAATGTTTAGAGATAATATAATAGATATTTATTACATAACATATGTAATAAATATCTATTATATTGTTTGTTTTTATTGTTTTTATTTTTTTATTGTTTTTATATATGCTACCACCATAGATATTCTCATAGTAGGATTTCCATAGTTCCCACGCTCGGCTTTAATTTTTTAGTTCTTTTTAGGAAGACGCTGCTGCTCCATCACCTTATTTGTTTCCCTCTGTCGCTATAGTAGCATTACTAGTACCCTTTATTATTTTAAAGAAAAAATGGTCAATAATTATACATAATTTTTATTTGTTTTTGTTTATTGATGTTGGCGACGCGCCTATAAGAATGTTTCAGTTTATTAAGTCAACCGATGACGAATAACTTTTCAAAGACTCATTGTCCAATAGAAATGTTCTGATAAGAAAATGCTTAGTTAAATCTTAAAGAAATGTCGAATTAATGGTATGAAGGTCTTGGGTTCGACTCCCAGGCCGGACTAGTTTACTGTTTTCTAAGTAATATCGTTCAATAAATTCATATAGGGAATTTTATGTTATAAATTATGTTACCGGATTTGTTCCCCGGTTGAAATCGTCTTTCCAACGATGTAAATTCAAAGGAATATTAAAGTGAAGTTAGAGATCGGATTTGTTCCCCGGTCGAGATGATCACTCTGTGCATAAACAGAATTAACGGAAATTAATTGCATAAGTATTGTCTTGTATAAGTTTGATATGTTTGTACGAAAACAAATGCCTATTTGTTATGATTGATTAATGAGAACATTCACTTGTATTGTTATCTGATAAGAAACATGATAACTGATAAGAATCTTATCAGAGATAGTTTCCTACAGTTTGAAAATTATGTAGAAGCACTTATTTATCTAATATTGTTAAAATTAGTGTATTTCAGACTTTCATTTTTTCTGATAGCCGAGAGCCGTGCAAAGTTAGTTGTTCAAATAGTGTGAGTTCACGGAAGCACGCTGACCACGCCCCTAGGAGGCCAAATATGTAAAAATTTAAAATGTTTGTAATTTCAGCAATTTATGTAAAAATGACTTGTAAAACATTTCAGGTTGATTGTACGTGCTAAAAAGGTGAATTCTGTGTTATTTTTATGTGAAAATTCCTGTGTATAAGTGAAATAATGATTTAACTTTCTGTGTTAAATATTTAAGAAGTTTGGACTTTGAATTTGTGATTAAAATAGGCATATTTTGTTTTATAAATTAAAGGATTTTTGTGATACGAAAATATAATGTATGTCATGGTGTAGATATTGTTTTGTGCTATCTAAATAGATAACTTGTATTTGTGTATGACTTATGTGAATAAAGAAATTAAGTGAAACGTGAGAGAGTAATAGTACAAATTCATGTAATTAAGTTGCGCAGGCACGCGAATGGCGCGGCTCACTTTCGCGTATAGCTCTGGGGGTAGCTTAGTGAACGGGTTTTATTGCAATTCGTTCGGGGAATTAGTTCGGAAAAATAAGAAAATCCTTCGGGAAAAGTGAAGAACCAGCAGTCAATAAGAAGAAAAAGTGTAGGGAAGTGATAGGGAAAGTGATTACTCTCTCACGGAACGGTTTGAAGATAATTGCTGTTTTATTCCCAAGTAATTCATCCCTAAAGTTATACAGTCCACATCGAAGAATTAAGGCGTCGGGACCGGGACGACTTCGGAAGACCCGTAATCCCCGTCTGAACCTACTTGCTGAAAAAGAAAGAGGTTATCGCCCTAGTGTGTTACTCCGTTGCGGAGATCACATACGTTGTTCCCGAACCCAACGTAGGCGTTATAGGAGGCCGGATCGAGAGAAGCCTCGATTCCTCCCTTCTGTTTCTTTATCGAACATTCCAGCCCGTCTGGTTCGTTTTAAATTGGTCCTGCCGAACCTGTTTCCTTTTCAATTGGTCCTTCGAGCAGGATTAAAAGGACCACCCGAACCCCGCCAGCTGGATCAAGGAACCAGCTGTGGACTGCTGGTTGTGGAAAAGAAGACCTTCGGAGCCGAGTGAAGATCAGCAACCGAAGGAAGCCGGAGGTTTGAGCTGAAGCAATAGGACCAAAGGCCAGAAGACCAGGACGTCAGCGCTGAAGGACTGGACCTGGAACTACCGGAAGAAAGAAAACCGGGATTGCGGCCTGGGGCGTGTGCTCGCATGGGGCACGTATCGCAGCCGGGCGCAGGTGTCTTGTGAAGGCACTCATCGTGGCCAAGCAGGGCTTGGCATTTTTCCTGTCGGGCAAGCGTGCTCGGCATTTCCTGTCGGACGACCGTGTCTGGCATTTTCCTGTCGGACGACCGTGTCCGGCATTTCCTGTCAGGTCATCAGAGGGTGCAAGAAGAAGCATCCACCGCTGCTGCTGCCAGGCGAGGGTGCGCGCGGGCACCTGACTGCATCGTGGCCGGAGGAGGGCGCTCGGACGAGGCGTCACCGGCAACTGGGCGGCGAGCACAGCATACATCCCGACCACCTAACGGTGCCAAACGGTTGGGCTCTGGCACAACACCTTCGGGTGGAGCAGTTCTCTCGAGCGAGACTGCGCTTGCACTACCGCTCGACTGTTTCGTCATATTCCTTGGCGGGACAGTTCCTAAACCTTTCCTCCATTCCATTCCTGCACGACTCCATCCCTGGACGGCTCACCTCGGTAGGCCCCGTCCAGGATTGATAGGGCTGATAGGGCTGTTAGGGTGGTAGTAGGGTTGTAGGGTTGGGAGATAAGGGGGGGAGGGGTAGTGGTGTTAGGTTGGGGTGTAGAAGGGTTGTAAGTAAGGGGTTGTAGGGACCGTAGGGACAGTTAGGGACCGTAGGCCAACAATCACCTTCCTGCAAGATGAAGAAGGCACAAGACCAGACAGGGAGAAGCGAAGGGAGCAGGACAAGGACAGGGCTCTCAAGAAAAGCTAAAGAAGCGGAACCATCTGGAGCGACCACAGCTACTGCGTCAAATGGAGCAACTCCTTCAAGTGGAGCCACCACCGACACGTCCACATGCACGTGGGACTCAGGGACGTCCATGGCAACGACAAGCAACAGGACGGACACCAGTGGTACGCAGGCCAGCACCGCACAACAATCCGTTATATCCAGGAGTGAAACGGTGGTCGAAAAAGTAGGTCAAAGGACCGAAGAAGCGGCATCGTCAAGGACAGTAATCGGGCACACTAGTGATAAAGGGTCACAGAGAGGTAGTAGGTCATCGCGATCGGCGAGGCTGAAAGCCGAATTAGAGGCGCGGATTAAATTCGAACGCTCAGAGCTCGAACGAGCACAGGCAGCTGCTGCCTTGGCCAAGTCTCAATTGGAGTTGGCACGACTCAACCGAGAAGAGGAGATCGACTCGAGTGAGGATGATGAAGAGCGGAATACTCAGGTGGAACCTTTCGTAAGGAGTTGAGTTCAGCAGACCATAATGAGCGCGCCGGTTAGCGTAGCACAACCCGATATTACTGATAAGGAAGCGTGTAAAGGATCACGCCGCAAAGGGGCGGAGATCGAGCGCAACCAAGGAAATGCACAGAAAACACACGCGAGTGAGGTGTCAGAATTGACCGAAGCGATTGTGAGTGCAATAAAAATAGCGGGTAAAGATAAGTCTTCCCAGCTTCATTTTCTCCAGGAATTACCGGTGTTCGATGGAGACCCGGGGGAATGGATAATTTTCAAAACGGTGTTTGAAGACACGAGAAGCCAATTTTCAGGGGTGCAAAATGTTGCACGCCTTAGGAGGGCATTAAAGGGCACCGCTAAAGAGGCGGTAAAGTCGCTGTTATTTACTTTGTGTGAACCGGAAAAAATAATGAACGCTCTCGAAAAAAGATTCGGTAGGGTTGAGATGCTCATTCTAGCCGAAATCGAGAATGTAAAGCGTATGCCAAGATTGGCAGAAGATTGCCGGAATATAGGATCTTTTGCAAGTCGTATTACGAACGTGGTTGCCACGATACAAGCGTTGAATTAACCACAGTATTTGTACTCACCGGAGTTAGTGAGCCGCATAGTGGAGAAACTCGGAACTATGATTAAATTTAAATGGTTTGAATATCGAGCTCAGTATCCTTTGGAGCCAGAGTTACAGAAGATGGCCAAGTTTTTAAATTTATTAAGTGAACAATTTGGAGCGTCCTTAAACAATGAAAATGCGCTTGAAAAAAGGAAGCGTCCTGAATTCAGGAAGCAAACTGTACACACTGCAAAGGGAGGTGTACGCAGCTGTGCCGTGAGCGAGCGCTATATGCGCCGAAGTAATTCGAGCGAGCGTCTAGAATGCCGAAATAGTAAAGGGCACAACCGACAAGTCGTTATGACAACCCAGGATAAGCCTGTAAGTCGGGTAACACATAAGTGTGTTATATGCAACAAGGAGCACTCTATAGGGAGTTGTTACAAGTTTAAGGACATGAATATTCACGAGAAATGGGAAGCGGTCAAAAAAGCGAAAGTATGTTTCCAATGTTTGTCACCTAACCATAGGAGGTTAGAGTGCAAAGCGAAAAAATGTGGTGTAGAGGGATGTAGAATGTCACATCATCGAATGCTACACCGATACCCCAATGAAAAAACCTCGCCACAAGGAGACGAGGGGGGTAAAGATACTCAGATCACAACTGTTAGTACAGTGAATGCACTGGCATGTGCATACTTAAAGATTATACCGGTCGAGTTGTATGGACCTAGAGGAAAGGTCAAGACAACAGCTCTTCTGGATGAGGGATCGACCATGACACTCATAGAGGAGTGGATGGCTCAGAAATTAGCGCCTCGCGGACGTAAAGAGGGATTACGTATCGAAGCCGTGGGAGGTAAGCGAATTAGCGACGACATTTCGTATCGCTTAAACGTTAAGATAAAAGGCATTTACTCGAGCGACTTGGAAGAGATAAGTGTACAAACAATTAAGTCACTTAACCTTTCTCCTCAGTCGGTAAGCCGAGAATTATTGCAACGGTGTTCTCATTTGACACCGATTAAGGATGAGTTGATGTATAAGAGGTCCAAACCTACCATATTAATTGGTCAGGACAATTGGCATCTCATAGTTACTCGTGAATTAATTTCAGGAGGTAAGAACCTACCTGTAGCATCGCTCACCAAACTTGGATGGGTTTTACATGGTCACATATCGGGTGGTATTAAACCGATCAAGATCGTTAACCACATTTCCGCCAAGAAGGAGGAAGATATGGATAAATTGATCAAGGATTATTTTAGTTTGGAATCTCTGGGATTGTCGGCTAGAAAGCCCGCGAACGACCCAGAAGAACGAGCTTTAAGTATTTTGAACAAAACGGTACGTCGTATACCTAATAATAGGTACGAGACTGCTTTGTTATGGCGCACAGACAATGAGTGCATGCCGTCGAATAGAGCGCAGGTTGAAAGTCGCCTGTTGAATATTGAAAAAAAACTCGACAAAAATAGCGAGTTGAAAAAGGAATATGAGAAGCAAATTGAAAATCTCATCGTTAATGGTTACGCAGAGAAAGCGAACCATATTCCCATTTCCCCACGTACGTGGTACCTTCCTCACTTCGCAGTGACTCACCCACAAAAAAGGAAAATAAGGATAGTTTTCGACGCCGCCGCAAAGACGGGCGGACGTTGTCTCAATGATGCATTATTAACCGGACCGGACTTATTGAAGTCGTTGTTCGGAGTCCTGCTACGATTCAGAGAAGGAAGCGTGGCAGTAATGGCAGACATTAAAGAAATGTTCCTGCAAGTGAAAATCCGGGATGAAGACAGGGATAGCCTTCGATTCTTATGGCGGCACAATCGTGACGCGCCACCGGAAGAGTATAGAATGACGTCACTCATATTTGGAGCGGCATCATCACCATGCATCGCTATACATGTAAAGAATAGGAATGCGCAGGACAACGCACATATCTATCCAGAAGCAGCTTCCGCTACGGAAAGCAATTTTTATATGGATGACTATCTACAGGCATTTCCCGACGTGACGACGGCCGAAAGGATAGTAAACGATATGTATGAATTACATAAACATGCTTCTTTCCAACTGAGGGGATGGGCTAGCAACCGACCCGAAGTTTTAAGTAAAATGGAAAATAAATATAAGAGCGACAGTGCTTCGCTGGGAGATAAAGAGCACACAGAGCGCACGTTAGGTTTGATTTGGAATATCAAACGGGATATAATAAGTTTCTCCACAAGTCTTCGTAACACACCGGAAGAGGTGATGGAAGGTTTACGACCGCCTACGAAGAGGGAGATAACTAGCGCTGTGATGTCAGTCTTCGATCCTTTAGGACTCGCATCACCCATAACGATTCAAGGGAAGTCGCTGATCCAGCAAGTATGGAGGACAGGCATCTCTTGGGATGAAGAAGTTTCACACGAATTACACGTGTTATTTTGTAAATGGATATCGGAAGTGAAGAAATTAGGTCATTTAGAGGTACCTAGACCCGTTGCTGAAGGCGTCGGCAAGGGAGAGTTACACACTTTCACGGATGCTAGTGAAAAAGCATACGCTGCCGCGGTGTATTACGTCACCACGGACGAGCTAGGAATAAGGCGGATTACGCTGATCGCCGCAAAGGCAAGAGTAGCGCCATTGAAACCAATTTCGATTCCAAGGCTTGAATTGCAAGCAGCTCTTATGGGCAGCAGGCTGGCTGCCTCGGTTAGTGAAGAGAGCAAGTACGAGATGTCCGAGAGAGTATTTTGGACAGACTCACGTACAGTGTTAGCGTGGATTAAGTCAGATCCTCGCGCCTTTAAACCATTCGTTGCTCATCGATTGGCTGAGATCGAAGATCACAGTAAACCATGTGAATGGCGATGGGTTCCAACGTCACAAAATGTGGCAGACGACGCCACTAGAAATTTTCCTTCCACCTTCGATGTAAGTCATCGCTGGTTTCAAGGACCTGAATTCCTCAGGAAGAGTCCTGATTTATGGCCTAAACAAGTGGACACCATAAAAAGCTTAGAAACAGATGAAGAAAAATCGCCAAAGGGCGTAAATGCGTTAAGAAAGCAAGAACCGTTAAGTCTACCCGACTACGGACGATTTAGCAGCTTTAAGAGATTCCTTGGGGCAACTACACGCACCTTACAAGCGGTAGAAAAATTCAAGAGTTTAAGAAAGTCGGTTAAAGGACCCGACGACGCAGCCGAAAAGTCGGTTATGTGTTCCAACAAAGTTTTAGCAAAGTCGGTTAAAGGACCCGATGGCGCGTTGGACATAGCGCTCTTGAAAAAAGCGGAATTATTAATTTGGAAGTTCGTTCAAGACGAGTGTTTTTATTCGGAAATAAAATGCTTGAAAGCAGGCAAAAGTGTTGAAAGAAGTTCACGCTTAAGTAAATTATCTATGGAAATAGGAGAAGATAACTTACTCCGTTTAAATGGACGATTACCTTTCAAGTCTAATTTGACCGAGGAAAGTAGAAAACCTGTCATATTGGACGGTAAACACGAAATCGTTAAAATGATGATTAGAGAAGTTCATCATCATTTTGGACATGCCAATCACCAGACGGTGATGAATGAGGTGAACCAGAAATTTTATGTCTTGAACTTACGTAATGTAGTACGAAGTGTATCACATCATTGTCAGTGGTGCAGGACATACAGGTCAAAACCGCAGAACGTGCCACAAGGAAATATTCCTCTGGAGAGAATAGCTCATCATGAACCACCTTTTACATGCTCAGCTGTGGATTATTTCGGTCCTATGAGTGTGACTATAGGAAGGCGACACGAAAAACGTTGGGGTGTTTTATTCACGTGTCTGACTACCAGAGCAGTACATCTGGAATTAGCAGCCTCGTTGACACCAGCGTCAATGATAATGGCGCTGAGGCGATTTATCGCCAGAAGAGGAAAACCAGCCGTTATATGCAGCGATAACGGGACAAATTTCAAAGCTGCGAATAAAGAATTATTGAAAGCATGCGAAGAATGCCATGAGGGCATGAAAAATGAGTCATTTAAGAAATACATTAAATGGAAATTTATACCTCCGGGAGCACCGCACATGGGTGGCGCCTGGGAGAGGTTAGTAAGATCGATTAAAATTGCGTTGACCGCTACGCTCAGAGAAAGGAGCCCACGAGAGGAAATTCTACATACGCTACTTTTAGAAGCAGAGCACACAGTAAATTCCAGGCCTCTGGTAACATTCAGTATGGATAGTCCTGAAGAGGGTTTGACACCCAATTATTTTCTTCTGGGACGCTCATGTGGTGATCGACCACCTGGATTATTTCTAGAGCAGCATCTGACGGGTCAACTCAATTGGAAAGCTGCACAGAGTTCATGGAACCTAAAGAAGGCGATATTGTTTTGATAATAGATCATTCGTTGCCGCGAAATACGTGGCCGAAAGGCAAAATTAGTAGAACGTTACCGGGACCAGACGGTCACACCAGAGTGGTTGACGTCATTACTAGCACAGGTATCTTGAGGAGACCTATATCCAGAATAATAGTCTTGGTACCCGCGACGCCTCCCAAATGATGGTGCTAACGCACGGGGGGGAGATTGTTGGCGACGCGCCTATAAGAATGTTTCAGTTTATTAAGTCAACCGATGACGAATAACTTTTCAAAGACTCATTGTCCAATAGAAATGTTCTGATAAGAAAATGCTTAGTTAAATCTTAAAGAAATGTCGAATTAATGGTATGAAGGTCTTGGGTTCGACTCCCAGGCCGGACTAGTTTACTGTTTTCTAAGTAATATCTTTCAATAAATTCATATAGGGAATTTTATGTTATAAATTATGTTACCGGATTTGTTCCCCGGTTGAAATCGTCTTTCCAACGATGTAAATTCAAAGGAATATTAAAGTGAAGTTAGAGATCGGATTTGTTCCCCGGTCGAGATGATCACTCTGTGCATAAACAGAATTAACGGAAATTAATTGCATAAGTATTGTCTTGTATAAGTTTGATATGTTTGTACGAAAACAAATGCCTATTTGTTATGATTGATTAATGAGAACATTCACTTGTATTGTTATCTGATAAGAAACATGATAACTGATAAGAATCTTATCAGAGATAGTTTCCTACAGTTTGAAAATTATGTAGAAGCACTTATTTATCTAATATTGTTAAAATTAGTGTATTTCAGACTTTCATTTTTTCTGATAGCCGAGAGCCGTGCAAAGTTAGTTGTTCAAATAGTGTGAGTTCACGGAAGCACGCTGACCACGCCCATAGGAGGCCAAATATGTAAAAATTTAAAATGTTTGTAATTTCAGCAATTTATGTAAAAATGACTTGTAAAACATTTCAGGTTGATTGTACGTGCTAAAAAGGTGAATTCTGTGTTATTTTTATGTGAAAATTCCTGTGTATAAGTGAAATAATGATAGTTTTGTATAAGAAATTTAAAAGTATTTTAAATAGTGAAATAAATAGAGAAAATGTAAATTAAACTATTGTATTAGTTAACATATGTATAAATTCAAGTGGGAAACATTGTTTTAACTTTCTGTGTTAAATATTTAAGAAGTTTGGACTTTGAATTTGTGATTAAAATAGGCATATTTTGTTTTATAAATTAAAGGATTTTTGTGATACGAAAATATAATGTATGTCATGGTGTAGATATTGTTTTGTGCTATCTAAATAGATAACTTGTATTTGTGTATGACTTATGTGAATAAAGAAATTAAGTGAAACGTGAGAGAGTAATAGTACAAATTCATGTAATTAAGTTGCGCAGGCACGCGAATGGCGCGGCTCACTTTCGCGTATAGCTCTGGGGGTAGCTTAGTGAACGGGTTTTATTGCAATTCGTTCGGGGAATTAGTTCGGAAAAATAAGAAAATCCTTCGGGAAAAGTGAAGAACCAGCAGTCAATAAGAAGAAAAAGTGTAGGGAAGTGATAGGGAAAGTGATTACTCTCTCACGGAACGGTTTGAAGATAATTGCTGTTTTATTCCCAAGTAATTCATCCCTAAAGTTATACAGTCCACATCGAAGAATTAAGGCGTCGGGACCGGGACGACTTCGGAAGACCCGTAATCCCCGTCTGAACCTACTTGCTGAAAAAGAAAGAGGTTATCGCCCTAGTGTGTTACTCCGTTGCGGAGATCACATACGTTGTTCCCGAACCCAACGTAGGCGTTATAGGAGGCCGGATCGAGAGAAGCCTCGATTCCTCCCTTCTGTTTCTTTATCGAACGTTCCAGCCCGTCTGGTTCGTTTTAAATTGGTCCTTCCGAACCTGTTTCCTTTTCAATTGAAGTAGGCCGTTTGTTTAAAAACGATCGTGCGGATCATCTCACGAATTTCTGTTTTTTTTTTCAACAGGTTTGATCGTAAATTGATCAGCTTTAAATAAAAACTAGGACATTAACCCTCTATCACCTCCAAGAATAAAGATATCGCCTCACACCTTTGTCCATATTCGCTCTTTTTGCTTAAAACCAGTACCCACTGCTGCATGACATCAGAAATAGGAAATTGGGTGGCACATACACAGATTAGCAGTTTAAGTAATAACAACATTTTTATTGATATATTTATGTTCTAAGTTCTAAGTTTTGTATTTAACATACCGAGCCTATGTCAAATGCATATTTAACTATAGACAATTCTATGTCCTTGAAACAACGCATTACCACTTAATCGAAATATTGCTGTGACATTTTGTGTCTCATTTTTAGGGTTCCGTAGTCAACTAGGAACCCTTATAGTTTCGCCATGTCTGTCTGTCCGTCCTCGCTTAATCTCTGTGACCGTTAGCACTAGAAAGCTGAAATTTGGTACCAATATTTTGGAAAAAATGTTTTATTAGGGTAGCCCCACTATATGTAAAGTGGGAAGTGATTTTTTTTAAGTTCAACCCTAACGTGTGATATATTGTTGGAAAGGTATTTAAAAATGAATAGGGGTTTACTAAAATAATTTTTTGATAATGTCAATAATTTCGGAAATAATCGCTCCAAAAGTAAAAAACAATGTGTCCCCCCCCCCCCCTCTAGCTTTTGAACCATAGGTTTAGAAAATATGAAAAAATCTGAAAAGTAGAACTTTATACGAACTTTCTAGGAAAATCATTTTGAACTTAGATGGAACAACAGTTTTTGTACAAACTCATAAGTGGGAACACTTATTGTGACGGACGGGAAACTACGGAACCCTACACTGAGCGTGGCCCGACACGCTCTTGGCCGGTTTTTTATTGTTTATTGTAAGATATCTGATAAAATACTCTCTTGCAGTAAAATATTGACAAATACTTCTTTATATGTATGGATGTTTTTATATTCAGCTTTCTTTAGTGGTAAGAAATGTTGATAAAAACTAACTGCTTCGATTTCATTTGACAACATAATGTAATGTAATGTAATCAAGTAACAAAAACTTATAATTTGCTTCGAAGCAAAAACAGTAGACAAACGATCTTTAAGTTAATAGCAATATTAAAGAAAACTTAAACAACTGGCATTGATGATCAATGATGTGATGATCAAATGAGAATAGACAACTAGGATATAGTCATATTCATGTTATTGCTGTATAGTCATCAATATTAATTCGAAAATCGTGTATTTAATTAGTTAGTAACTTATTAAATAAGATGTTTTTTCTCTACCGACTAGCAAGACTTGCTAAATTATAATGCCAAAAATCTATCTTAAATGTTAAGATCAGTCATTAAATGACCAAGTCTCTTTTTTATTTAAGATGGTTTCCACTACTAGGCTATCAACTAAAGATAACAGCGTTTGTGTTACCGTAAATTATTTCTAACGGACAAAAAAATAAAATGTATGTGATCAATATAGTGTTATCTTTTACTTAACAATAAATACATTAATTAATTCGCAATTATTCGCATAAAAGTTTTAGTTAGATATCCCTATAAAAACTTGTTTATTTTCTTTGAATGACAGAGTATCCTTCCATCCATCTACCACTGTGTGTAAAAGACCTTTGCTGAACACAGGGCTTCCTCATAGATTGCCCAATAGGATTGGCAACCGCAGTTTTTTATTAGAGTTGTTATCAGGATAGGGTTTCATTGTTACTAATTTGAATGTTACAATGAAAAACTACACTTTTTATTAAATTTATTTAGACCGATCAACACAAAAATGTAAAGATAAATTAGCTAAATGATTCGATTTTGGTTTGACTGCCGCAGGCGAGCCATATTTTTGTAATATTTTCTAACATACGGCTTAAGCGGAACTTGCTCCAATCCGCTTATTTCTTGCAAAACCTATACAAGTGTATGAGTCTTCAAAATCATCGTCATCATCATCATTACCTTATTTTCTATCAAAATTAAATAAATAAATAAATTATAGCACTTTAAAAGTCTAGATGACGAAAGGATGACAACGTATTTGCATTTTGATTCTCTATCGATGATAGATACACCTACATCCATCGACTTCCTGCATGTCTTACGAGGTCGTCACTGCATCTAAGAGGGACCACTCTATACTGCAACTCGTGAACCTTTTATTTAACCGTTATTTAGTTCATCATCATCATCACTACAACCCTTCACAAGTCCACTGCTGAACATAGGTCTGCCCATTCGACGTGACGAAAAGACGTGTATCTTAATTTCCCGAACAGAATCCATTGAATCTGTCGATTGACCTCTTTGTCGAAATTATACTTACCTAATCGAACAATTTGTCAAAGTTGGATTTTCGTATTCGGACAATTTGTCCTATGTACAAACTTGTCAACAGATTCGAACCTATTATTCCCAACAACTACCGACATAGGTGTAAAATGGATGTTACATAAATGTATAATCAATATTACAAATTAGAAATGCATAAATAACAACTGGTGTTGAGTTATAAAAATAGTTATATCTAAAGGTAATTATGGAAAGAAAAATATTCTAATATTTTTTAACTTCCCAGTGGGAAGTTGATGTAATGGGTCCGATTTTGCAAATTGGAAATTTTAACATATCTCCACGTTTCAAGGTCTTTAGAATCGAATAGTATGGTTTTTAAGAGGATGTCCATGTGTGCTCATGTACGTATGTATATATGTATGTTTGCATTCAATCTTCGCCTCGTGTGTCTCGAGAACAAAGGGTGATAATATTGACATGGGACCAGTTTAATTTAACGCGTAATTATGTAACTTAGACCTCATTAAATTTTGAGCTAAATCGGTCGTCGTTTTTTGTGTTGAATGAAAAATTGTATAAAATATTAAAACATACGATATTTTTTTATTCTTTCCACTGAGAAGTTAGTCGTGTGAACCTTTTGGGTCGCACGTAGACCGCTTTATTTAAATTTATAACGCCAGTAAATTCATTTAAATACCTTTTTGTCATTCAAATAAATAATTGTACAGAACGTGCAAGTTGCAGACATTGTATTGATGCATCTTGATCTATGTAGGTATTGGTGTCTATCACAGATAACGTTTGTCTACGGGAACATTACGCATGCGCGTGCGCATGCGTCGAACAGGCCATAAATACATAGGCGCCAGAGCAACTAGACACTATCACCAGACCCTCTGTTGCATCTGTTACCGTCATCGCACCGTTACAAAGCATTGCAGTGAGCAAAGAAAAGATAGTACAAAACGTATTTTTGGTCATAAAATTATTCTTGGGAACATATCTAGGCATCTGTGATGCGCAGAAAAATATCGAATAACCAGGACCGGTGTGTGACAGGAACTGAGACTGAATTCTCACGGCGTCCATGACTCTATCCTACGTTACTTAATTACTTTACACAAGTATTAATTACCGTTACGGCTTATTAAAAGTCTACTGCTGAACCCAGGCCTCTCCCACAGATTTCCTCATAAGGGATCCCCACTTCTCATCAAATTTGAAAAAATAACGTAAAAATAATTAACGTAAGTTGTCGGCCTATGATATCAATTCGCGGATATATATATATATATATATATATATATATATATATATATATATATATATATATATATATATATATATATATATATATATATATAGACATAAACACTTGAGCTGACATTTTAAAAACTGATCTCATTTCGTATATAATTTTTCACTGTTAGATAAAATAGGTGTCAAACTTTATAAACGTGTAACGTGCACTAAATGACGGAAATGTAAAGTAAAATAACCTGAAAATAAAGTTAAAAATTTCCGTTATAATATAACTGACCTGATGTGTAAGGATAATAAATTTAAGGAGTGTACGAGTACTCATGCAATGTTTACAATTTCAATTAGTCATACAATTAATTCTCGCTACTTAATATCTTTTTGAGGAAGAGAAATACAAAGAGATTAAATAATATAATATGTAATACAAAAGTAGCTGACGCCGCAGTAACTCACGCTACGATATCGTAACCTCACTTCTAAGAACGCAACTCAGTGTGGTGATGTATTTATTATTCGTATCAGTTTTCTCGGACAAAAATATCGGACACAACTCTTATAGAACTCTTCGCAGAAAATAACAGACCTCAGGAGGCAGTCGCATTTATAAAATTGTCTTACATATATAATAAACGAGTTGAAAACATAAGGTTTGCTTTTGCGTCCAGCCACCCAGATTTTTGTTTTATAAGTTCGTGCTTGAGTGATTTGCATAATAACTGTATTTAGAGTTCTGCGTGTTGCTAATAACGAAGAAAAAGCGCACTTAATGATACCTGCTAATCAAACGTTGTTTCAAAGACCTGGTTGTTAGAATAAAATATCTGTAGGGCTGACTATTTTGTTAGGAAGACACTACTCCGTTTGGATTTTTTTTATAGGATGGGATGACAAACGATCACACAGTCCACCTGGTGATAAGTGGTTGCTGTGGCTCATAGACATCTACATCTATCCTCGATTACGAAATCAAAATGCAGGTGCGTTGTCCTCCGTGAGGATTTAGGTGGAATGCCTCATTTCCAGTAAAAAGGGTCTCCGGTTCTCTCATACGAAACACACTATTTGACGCTGGTATTCTGTGAGAGCGTGGTCCTTCCCGGCCGAGCCGTCCCATTCGTGCTACAACTATACTACTCATATAACTGCAGCATGGCTCTATCTTTCTAACTTTTCAATGAAATAAAGAAATACTTAATGTTTTCGTATTTACAATGTGGTCGGTACAAGAACGTGGTTTATAAAATACCGTTAGAAATAAATACAACTCAAATACATGTAAAATAATTCGATTACATAAAAACATCAACTGGCTTTGAGATTGCCTCGGAACTGATGGCAATTTATGTGAAACAATTACGAAAATAAGTATGTATATATTTCTATAAAAATAGCATATTTAGTAAACGACTATCGTAGGAATTAATCAAACAGAGCTAACTTTTTGAAGTGGAATTAAACACCATTTTTATGGATAACTTAGTCAAGAAATTATTACCACCTAGTAAATTTTTTGAAAGGCCTACGTTTAATAGTGACTTATTTAAATAGTTTGTGAAATAAAAATCTATTATATAAGTCTAAAAGAGTGCAGAAATTATTTGTTCACTACAGAATCCTGACGTCTTGTTAGTTAAGGCTACATCACCGTTACACGATGATGATCATCATAATACTGCTGTAAATACTTTAGGTCTATCATTTTTGGGAACCTATTATATATTGAACATTACAGTTACGATTACATATTACGGTTACGGTTAACCCTTGGAGTTGATAAATAACACTGAATGCTCATTAAAGTACTTACTTACTTACTTATCTTCACGCACAATCCCTAACGGGGTAGCCAGAGAGAACAGATCGCCAAGTGTCACGATCCTTACATACCTCTTTCGCTTCTTTCAGGTTCATTAACTTCTTCATACATGCACGTCTAGGCATCCGAGTACTCTTGACCCTCCCCTCCTCGAGCAATTTGCTCACATGGTCTTCGAAAGTTAGTCTCGGTCTACCTCGACACCTTTTAATATTTACTTTCGCTCTATATATTTTCTTCACCATTCGGTCTTCACTCATTCGTTCAACGTGCCCAAACCATTGGAGTACGACCCTATCAATTTTTGTGATAAGGTCATCTTTCAATCCTGCCATATTGCGAATCTCTTCGTTTCGCTTTCGGTCGGCTATGCTAACGCCACACATTTACGAAGAGATCGCATCTCCACTGCATTCAACTTGCTTTTATGCTTCTTCTGGCATACCCAGGTTTCGCTGCCATATAACAAAGTCGGTACCAAGACTGCGTTATGTATTGCAAGGCGTGCACTCTTCACCACGCCTTGCCTTTTTACTAATGCATTCAGGGCACCATTGACTTTGTTTCCGGCAGCGACACGCCTATCCACATCTAAATCACATCTTCCGTCACAATTTCATTTACCTGTTCTAGACATTCCTGATTTACCCATATTTCACATTTCGTTCTCTCTTCGTCCTTTTCAAATACCAGAACCTTAGTTTTATCAGCATTCAAACGGAGACCTTTAATTTCACATTCCTCTTTCATACACGTGACTAATGCCTGCAGTTCTGCATCTGATGGTGCAATAAGCACTGCATCATCAGCATACAGCAGACAATTAACTTTTATGTCACCCAATTTCACACCCAAACAGCTATTTTTCAGCTTCTGTAAACAGCTGTCGAGATACAGTATGAACAGCCAGGAAGACATGACACAACCCTGTTTTACGCCCGCTTGGACGCTAAACATGGGTGACAGGTCATGCCCTACCCGCACACAGGCTTTACAGTCATAGTAAAGTGACTGCACAGCCCTTAACAATCGACCATCCACACCATATCCCGGCAACAGTTCCCACATTTTCTTCCTTATAACCTTATCAAATGCTTTCTCCAGATCCACAAAAGCACAGAAAATCCTCTGGTTAACACTCAGAAGCTTCTCCGTGATCATGCGGAGAGAAAACATTTGATCCGTGCATCCTCTTCCAGGTCTAAATCCGCATTGTGCCTCCCATAAGAATCTTTCCGATTTCTCTTGCATCCTACGTGTCAAAACCTTCGAGTAAACTTTACTTGCTAAACTGGTCAAGCTGATCGCCCGATAGCACCCGCAGTCAAAATGTGAACCTTTACCTTTATATAAAGGCACAATGACCGCGGATCGCCAATCATCCGGCACATCTCCCGTCCGCCAGCACAAATTGCACAGCAGATGAAAGTTGTCCCAGACGCGAGGCCCACCGTATTGATCATTTCAGCAGTAACTCTGTCTAGTCCCGCAGCCTTACCACATTTCAAACTTCGAATCGCACGTTCAATCTCTTTCATGCTGATGACCTCAGTGTCATCGAGGTCCGTGTCTGGCGTGCCAGTCACGGCGTCACCCCCGGATCCTTCACTAAGATCATGACACGCATACATTTCTCTATAAAATTCACTCCATCGCTGCATGACGTCCGATTTTTCTGAGAGGACGTCATTGGTTCTCGAAAGCACTTTGTTCATTCTTAAGGCTGTCACACCACTCCGGGACCCTCCAACCTCTTTCCAGAAGAGTTTGGAGTTTTCCCTAAAGTTGTGCGACAACCTCTCGTCCGCTTCTATTCTACACCTTTCACGTACTCCCTCAATCAATGTTTTCGCATGAACTTTCTGCAGCTTATATCTTTCTTTCATCTTCTCTCTCCTATGCTCATCGTTACTAGAGGCCTAACCATGCTTTTTTCTTCTTTTTTACAGCTTCTCTCACTTCATCATTCCACCATGCATCTCTTCTTTTACTACTACCTCTTTTTGTCGTTCCACATACTTCTTCCGCTGCATTACATTTCATACCATTTCATCCCTAAGGTAGATGCCATGTTCTCTCCACACATTCTTTCCTGCCATCGATGGTGTCAAACTTTTCGGCTACCCTCGTGTAATATTTGTCCCTAGTATCCGTTTCCTGAAGCTTCCAGCTTCGGATGCGACAGACCGACTGTGGCTCTGTTACTGTCGTCCGGTAGCGCCAACCCGCGAACAAACCCCTAAATCTAGTAATTACTAGATAATGATCCGTTCCCAGGTCAGCACCCCTGAACACTCGTGTATCCATCACCTGTTTCGCAGTCGGTCATCCACCAGGAACAAATCAATCATACTTCTCTCATTCTTTCTTTCTCTAGTGTACATATGGATTTTCCTGTGATTAAACATAGTGTTTGTCACAAGAAGACCCTTTTCCTTGCATACAGCCAGTATAAGCTTGCCAGCATCATTAACCCTTTTATCGCCAAACTTTCCAAGCACCGACTCGTATCCTGGTCGAGCGATACCTACCCATCCATTCAAATCACCACATACAACAGTTCTTTCGTTTCCCTTAACCAAATCTAGAACTTCTCTTACATTCTCCCAAAACACCTCCAGCTCAGCCCTGGACGACGAAGCTACCGGCGCATAAACAGCCAAAAGGAATAACTTCGTCAGTCCCATTTTGAAGCGAACCCAGAGAAGTCTTGAGTTCACAACCTTGTATTCAGTCATAAAGATCGACCAACCGGGACGACAACAGCACTCCCACTCCCTGGCAGGCGTTCTCGCTTTCCGGGACTCTGGACCATATAGCTAACGTCCCGCCGGGGAGCTCTTCAGTACCACTGCCTTTCCGTTTGGTCTCCGACGTACACACGACATATAATTCTCTTTCTTTCATTATTTCGATCAACTCATTCGTCTTATCTCTCATGCCCCCTCTAACATTCCACGTGCCATCTCTGCACTCCGCCCTCCACCTTCCGCCGTGTCTGGCTGTGCGTGACGGGTGGCGGTCCCCATCGCCGCTTTGCGCGCTGCATTCAACACCAACGGGGACGAGCTGGTGTGCGTCGCCTTGGGGGGACGCCCTAACCCTCGTTTGCATGAGTGCGCAGCTGTGTAGAATTGCAGCCCTGAAAAGGGCTGGCAGGGGTCGCGACGAGCACGCTTCTACAATGACCCCCATTAAAGTGCTATTTTTTATTATGACAAATTAATAAAATTGAAACTAAATGCCAATCTCCGGAAGTGTGTAAAATCAAATTAACAATTTCTTTCGAAATCGATTCGATATAATTAATTTAAAGTTGTAAATTGTGACAACCTTAAAATCAACACTATTTTTAAAATTGAATTACCATACCTATAATAAGTGAAATGAAACTAAGTATATGAATTACGATGACATTTTGAACAAGGCTTACGTTATTTTCTTGTAAACATTTATATTTCAACATATCAAAAAAAAACCATAAGTGTGGAAATAACTAAAAACATCAGTACCTACTGTTCCCCACTTGATTAAAAATTAATTTAAATAAAAAAAATCTCCCCACCACGTTTCACCTGAGTTATATCAGAAAATTATTACTAACTGTAAATAAAATTTTAAGAATCCTAAAAAATAACTTGTACCTATAGTTAATTTAACAAATTTTCAGATTCATTTGTTATTAGAGTGTTTAGAATAACACTAACATAAAATTAAAGGAAAGTTGCAACAGCTTATAAACGCCCCACAGCTGGACCCACGCCTCCTCTCATTTCTGTAAAGGTTTTGGGACAAGGAAGAGTCTGCTGCACTGCCCTAATGCGTCTTGGTGGACTTCAACCGTCTTCCAAATATTTTTCTAAATTTCCCAGATTTACTGTTTTCTTTACAATATTTTCAATTAAAATTCTAATTTATAGTTTCATTGACGTCGCCGTGAATCGAATCCAGATTCATAGCATACTGTGAATCTTACGTCGAGTACTTTCATAAGTGGTAGAGCCATGCTGCAGATATATTACTGATATAGTTGTAGCACGAATGGGTCGGCTCGACCGGGGAAGGACCACGCTCTCACAGAACACCACGCTACTGTGTTTCGTATGGTGAGTATAAGGAACCGGAGACCCTTTTTACTGGAAACGAGGCAATCCGTCTTAGTCCTAACGGATGACAACGCATCTGCATTTTGATTCGTGATCGAAGATAGATGTAGATGTCTATGGGCCGCAGTAACCACTTACCATCAGGTGGACTGTGTGCTCGTTTGTCAATCTTCTCCTATAAAAAAAAGAGTGCAGCTCCTGAGTTATGACGGCTCTTGAAATAATTTTTATCTATTTATTTCCGTATTTCATCTTTATTGTCCTTATAATCATGTGCTAATTCATATGTTATAAATTTTATTGAATATTAATAAAATATTTATATTTTAATTATTAAAATTAATAATTAATTTTAATAATTAAAATATAAATATTTTACGCCGTGTAGTGGCGATGTAAGAATATCCACTAATCCAATATCGTCCCGTGTGTGTCGTAAGTGGCATCAGAAGTAAACAAGCCAAAAACACAAGAAAATGCGGTGGCCAACCCACCTGGCAAGCGTGGCAACCACGGCGGCGAATACCCCCCATATAACTTATAAGGCAATATATGTACAGTTCATAAATTAACCTTTAAACATATACAAATATGTTTTTATAAATTTTGTTACAGTTACTTCAGTTAATTTTCTGATTATACTATAAGACTAGGGGAGGGTCGTAATATCGCGAATGTATCTCCGCGCTGAGAAATGCAACCGGGAAATTATCTGATCCCCGCCATAACTTACCTACTCTAAAATACTAAAATTGCCTTCGAGAAATCTCTTAGTGAGATCTTCACGCTCTCCGTGGTTATTATATTACGAGTATGATAGCAATAATAGCTGAATATTAACGTTTATTTCAGCACATTTTATCTACTTCAATCAAAGCGAACTGAATGGTAAAAGTTTCGCTGGAACTTTCTCGTACAAGAGCCCTTACATCATCATATTGGAAAAAACTTGGTCAACATTTTTTCCGTTTTATTTTCATTCTGGCTTAATTTGAGACTTACAATGTTGTTGTCATGGCCTATTTCTACCTGCGCCGGATATATTATAGAGCATCAAGTAGGTATACAACTGTCCAGAAACCGGTAGTATCGATAATATCGACTCCACAATATCGATATTATTATTGATATGATCCAAAGTCAAATATTGATATTTAGGGTATGTTCCGAAATACAACACAGTACACTGTCGAATGCGAATGACGTCATTAATTGACGTCGTATTCCACCATATTCCATACAACGAATCACCAATATGGCGTCGATTTATGACGTCATTCGCATTCGACAGTGTACTGTGTTGTATTTCGGAACATACCCTTAATAATTGAAAAAATTATTAATCTTAGCTTTATGATTAATTTTCAGATTTTGGTCCGAAAATATGTGTGTTCATTGTATTGACTGGGATCGGTTTCGAAAATAAAACTGTATTCTAAAGAAATTCAAATTGTAGGCATATTATAAAAAAGAGAAAATGGAACTTTATGTAGTATTTGTAGCCAACGTGTAAAACGTCATGTAGTGACAGCGAAATAGAATTCCCTACGCTATAAAATATCCGCGGGTGGATATCGTAAATGGCAATACAGCCAAATAAAGCAGGAGGTAGAATCGAAGAGTTTAGTGAAAAACGTTCTAAAAATTAAGAATATCTAACAATGATACTCAAGCAATATTATTTAAAGAGTAGCGATAATGACATGGATTACATGTTTGCAAGTTATATATATACAATCGTAGTACCTACGTCATCAGCGACCCCATGTCATCTCGTCAGTCACAGATAAAATAATGTTACTACGTAACGTAAGTGTAGTAAGATGCGACAGGTCAAAATGGAACGCGAAATGCATCATCGATTCGTCGACCTAATAACAATTTAAAATAATAAAAAACAGTGGTTTTTGAGTGAGCCCAAAGTCATTACTAACGGTGGTTTTTTGATAAAAATATGATTTAATGAATATATGGAAATACTTCAGAGCGCAAAACAGTTGAGCCAACCGTACCGACGCGAAATAGGACTTTCGAAATCGGATAATAAGATTCAGAAGAGATAGCAACAAGAAATGTATCGGTGTTAGGGATAAGAGGGCCACATTGTGCTCCGCCCCAATTACGTCATCTTATTTCTGTTTTTAAATGACTTTGAAAAAGTAGGAGGTTGTATATTCGGCGCGTATGCTTTTTTGTATGGTAATCGATTTCTCGGTAATGGCTGAACCGATTCAAATTATTCTTTTTTTTTTGAATAGACTAATACTTCAAGGGTGGTCCTACTTTAGTAATAACTTCTAATCTAAGATTGAAAAATATTGTATGAACACAGAAATAGTAATAATAAGACAATAGAAATGAATGAGCGCAGGATTACTTCCAAAACTGTTGTCGCCACATCATATGAAGCGACCGATATATGGAGTGTAGAAGTAAGGAGTACAGACTGTGTATTTAAAAGTGTCCATAGAAAAACGTTAAATAAGGGCGGCGCCACTATAGCTACGGGGTAAATTTTAAAGAACGCACCAAAAAATATTAGTGGGATAGACTACTTTTTCGAGGTTATATTTACTAAATAAAATTATTTTAGATTTTAGAGCTACTGAGCAGTTTAGCAGCATGCTTAAACCGTCGACAACTGCTAAGTTAATTTCATCCCAGTAGCTTTTCCAGCGCTGTTATGATGAGTTTTTGAACTGTTATTTACTGCTTACAGATGACCACTTTTTCAACTATTCTACTATGGGAGTTGGTACTCCTTACTTTTACACTCCATAAACCGATGCCTGCAGCCGTATTATAAACATACACAATGCACAACGATATCTAACATTACATTGCTTCGCGAGCTTGTCAATGTCGCGTGCATCGCGTATTATAGTCGAACAAAAGCAGCAATGGTAATTGTACAATACGAAAGTAGTAAAGGAAAGTTTACAATTGTCTTGTTATTACGATTTCTGTGGGTATGAAGTTTTTATTGTAACTACATAATTAGTCGACATTCTAGTTGTTACCTAAGTACTACCTAGTTGTAACTTTTGGTATTCTTTAATCCAATCAAAAGGTTCAAAATTAAACTTTTAATAAAAACCGACTTTGAATAAAAATAATATTTTCCACTTATTTTTTTCAACGTATTAGCTAAGACATAGCGTATTCAAGTATTAAAGCCCCGACTTCAAGTTAAGTTAATAAGTTATTAAACGGAGTTTTTTTACTTTTTTAAGTTTTTAAACATATTTTTTCATGTCGTTTTAACATAATAATACAATTATCTCCGTCTGAGATAATATTGCTGACTCTCCATGCAAGTTTAAAACTAATTGAGACATTGCACTCAAATCAACTTCGTCTGGATTGTATATTACGAACAGCTGATAAGCGGCGTCGTGAGACACGCAACTGTTGAAAAATTTTAAACGTGTAAGTTCTGTTACTACCTAGTTAACTTTTAATTTTTTTTTTTTGGAACAGATATTTTGTTGAATAATTTCGGACCTTCCGAAATAAAACCTTCCGAATATTTTTTTTAAATAATTACTTCGCGGGGTATATTGTAATGCCACGAGCTTACTTCACGCATTTGTCTAAACCGTCCAAGTACTGTGACCACTAGGCTACAAGCACGTGCTATTTTAGAAACCATACCCTAAAATAATAAAGGAATCTTAATTCTACGTAGATTTTTTTTTCTAATTTACCGCCGATTCACATTATAATATGTACATACACATACATCGCAAATCAATTGCTGCATATAGGCCTCCTGGTGGATAACAAAATATCATCAACACATATTGTAATCTGTATACTACAGATTAATATGAAGTTTCTGTTTATATGTTATGTTATGTTACAGAACGCGAGCAACCCGGGTTCGATCCCCGCCGGCACCAATGAAATTGCTAATTGCAATTTTAAGTGCTGATATACCACGTGCTCGGCGGTGAAGGAAAACATCGTGAGGAAACCTGCATGTCTGAGGAATAAGAAAAAAAATATTTCGAAGACATGTGAAGTTTGCCAACACGCATTGGGGCAGTGCGGCGGACACTTCCTTGCCCTAAAAACCTTCTCAGGAATGAGAGGAGGCCTGTGCCCAGCAGTGGGACGTATATAGGCTGTAACTTTACTTTACTTTACCTTTCTGTTTTACTAAATGCATATAAATGTTTATATGGTACTTAATACTTATAAAAAAATTAAAATTTTTGTCTGTGTGTCTTTGTCTTTTATTTCTTTTCTTAAGAATCGTTACCCTTACACTTTATTTCTCCTGTGTCATGGAGGCAGTTTACAAACAAAAATTGCACAAGGTTAAACATTAAGACTCGGAATAATTATTCTAGGCCATACAAATACTTGTTCCGTGCGAGATACGAACCCGAGGCCCGCCGCAGCAACTTCATTGCTAAGCCGCTGCGCCACAAGCCGATGTCGATGTCTGTTTAATGATAAAATGTTTGTCTATTTCGGCTAATTTTTGAAATAGCTGGACCGATTTTGACGGAACTTTCACTGGCAAATAGCTGGTGTTATATGGGTTGATTAGGCTACATTTATTTTAGAAAAAGAATTGGGCTTCCACAAAAAAATTAAAACCCATGAATCCAATCGTAATTAATTGTACGCGGACAAAGTCGCGAGGAACAGCTAGTATCTATGTACATAGAAATAATATGTAATAACAATAAGACTCCAGACCGAATTTCGGTCACGACGGCCTGCCTCAACGGAGACTAGCCATCGGCGCAGGACAGGATTATAGTGCCCAAGCGTACGCGCGAGCACAGGTGCACTTTCTATTCCCTCACTCTCATAATCCAATGCGACGGAAAACCGACACGACCGGAGAGAGATCAGGCGCAGGACCAACGGCTTTACCTGCTCTCCGAGGCACGGGGGTGAGACACCGCCAACTTCCTAACTCCGGGCAGCTACTGAGAATTTCTTGTCGGAAAACTCAATAATTGATTATTTTGACCTGGGATTCGAACCCAGGACCTCACGATCAGCAGTCGCACCAGTACAACCACTAGACCAACCAAGCAGTCAAATTTATATGTATATATGTAGTGGTAACGTAAGAGAATTCATAACTCTATTTCGTCCCCAGGTTGTCGTAAGTGTCGACTATAGAAAATGTTTGAGACTTCTGGTGGCCTGGAAAAAAGTGGCGTCATAACTATTTCATTCATTAGTAGTGCATCAAACGTACGCGAGACTGATTCTGCTATAGTCAGTCAGCTTGCCAAGCAGTGGAAGAGGCCCGTTAAAAGAAGTAGAATTGGTATTCTTTTGCGAGACGGGACGGAAGGACGATCGTGAACATGTTTACGGACACAGGGAGCCCGTAGTCTTCTATTGATACACAAAAAAATATTATATTTTCACTAAAGATTTTTTTCCTTAACACTAGGATTTTCTCCTGTATCGTGAGGGCAGTTTACACACATAAATTTCACAAGGACAAACATCCAAATCCGGAACAATTATTTGTAGGCTATAAAAATATTTGTTCCGTGAGAGATTCGAACTCGAAGCGTACTACAACTTATTGCTAAGTCTAAGAAAGTCAGCCCAGCCAGCCATGATGGTTGGATGTAACCATATACTTGTGATTCAATTATTAATAAAATTAGATCTAAACCCAAGCATATCGCTACAAGACTATAAGTTAGGACATCGGGTTATACCTCTGTCCCTCTGTGACTATGGGTATCTTAATTTTATTAGGAAATTAAGAAAAAAATTATGCGATTAAAAATGGGTCGAAATTAAACCCAGTAAAATTAATAAATTGATTTTACATGAGAATTATTTTCTGAATTCATGCGTCACCACATTATTTACAACAAACATGTTGATTAAAAATTGAAACCTTTTACAGTGCACTAGGAATGTTTTACAATATTCAAAGTTTTCATGCATATTAAAAGCTATTCTTACTAAAACGAGTAAATAATGTTGTCACGTCGAGAATAATACGACACTAGGAATCTCGAATGCCGCCAGTCATCATCTATTATTACTTATTCGCGGACAGCGTTGCCGAGGTAATGGATCAACTCGAGTTTTGCTGTGTCATTTAAAATGACTTAGTATCCTATCATGCCATAATGCCCTCGCAATAAGCGCTGCAACAAGAGACCTCGCTTGGATATCAGATATTAGCCCGACTTGTTATTGTCCAATGAATCTTAAGATACGTCATTTTGTTGGTTGTTATTGTTACCCAATGACTTACCAATTGGTAACTAAATTATCATACTTTATAACTGTTCAGTCGCATTCAATAATACATTAACATCAACTTTGTCTTTGGAAGAAAATTAATAGAGAAATAAGCAACTCTCTCTATGTTTAAAAAGTAAGTAAGATTAAATAATTTTTTAATGCTTTCTTCTGCTTAACCGTAAAATAAATATTGTTATTTTTTGAAGAGTAATTTTATTATTTGATTATAAATTGTTTAATAACAGGTACTACTAGCTCACCCACGATGCATGCCGTGGCGGACTAGTAGTATTAAAGTTATATGTTTTTTATAGTACATATATAGGGTTCAAACGACTATGCGGCTCATCTGATGATAAGTGTTTACCGCTGTCCATGAACAACTGCAACACCAGGAGAATTACAGATGCGTTGCCAGCCTTTTAAAAAAGAGTAGAATCTTTTCTTGAAGGTCTCTATATCGTATCGGTCCGGAAATTTTTTTTTTATAGGATAGGATGACAAACGAGAACACAGTCCACCTGATGGTAAGTGGTTGTGTGTCTGTGGCCCAGAGACATCTAAATCTACCCTCGATTACAAATCAAAACGCGGATACGTTGTCACCCGTGAGGACTTAGGTGGAATACCTCGTTTCCAGCAAAAAGGGTCTCCGGTTCTCTACACTCACCATACGAGACACAGCACCATTAAGCTACTATTTGACGCTGGTATTCTGTGAGAGCGTGATCCTTCCACGGTCGAGCCGACCCATTCGTGCTACAACTATACTACTAATATAACTGCAGCACGGCTCTATCACGTAATACTAAATAAAGTGATGGTGGTAGTCGATTCCACAAGGAAGTTATACGGGGAAAAAAACTTCTTGTAAATCGCACAGTGGTGAACACCAGAATGCACGTGTTCCCGAAAGAAGTTGAACTAGTTTCTCGCCAATTCTGCCGATATACTCCGGCGTTGCCCTGGCAATGATACTTTTGAAGGACCTGGAGGCGGAATTATACTTCTTTTTAAGATCGCTGGAGTTTGCATCCCGATTCCCGAGACGTTGATGTGTCAGCCCAGGCCCGGTTAGCACTCCTGGTAATGGCGTGATGAAATTTTATAGCAGTGACCAAACCATGGCTGAGTTCTGCCTTCGATAGATACCACAGATAATGCAATAAATATTTCAATTCCCTGAAGTACCACATCAGCAACAGAATCAGCAACAACGTTGGGATCATCCGGCAAGAATCAAAGGATAGGGTGCAAAAAAAGACCGCATCCTATCTCAATCGGCCGAACTATAGTGTCAAACACGGTGCCAACCTGCAGAACGCAACCGCGATGGGAGCGTGAGTGGCACCGTACTCCAGATCAGACAATGATCCGAAGAGCCAAGAGTGGCATCGACGGCGACCTGATATCATATGAGAGGTCAGCAGAAGGTTCAACAGGTAAGGTACGATCCTCCACATCTGGAATCCACGTAGGCAAAGTAACCAGTTTTTTTTTATAGAATAAGGGGGACAAATGAGCACACAGCCCACTTGATGGTAAGTGGATGCTTTGACCCATAGACACCTATATTTATCTTCGATTAAGAATCAATATGCAGATGCGTTGTCACCCTGAGGACTGAGATGGAATGTCCAGTTTACAATTAAAGGTGTCTCCGGTTCTCTACACTCACCATACGAAACACAGCAGCATTAAGCTGCTATTTTACGTTAGTATTCTGATAGAGCGTGATCTTAACCCGGTTGAGCTGAACTATTCGTACTACAAAAATAGCTGCAGCGTAGCTCTACCACCATCTTATATTATGTAAAAATCAATTGCTGTCCATTAGTCTCGCAAAACCCGAAGATGGCTAGACTGATGAATTTTTTTGTGTGTTCGATTCCCTGGATGATCTAAACAATTCACTATTGGCCCCGGTAGGTGGCACTGTTGTCTAGATCCAGAAATCACCCGTGCAAAGCCGGGGTGGATCACTAGTCACTATTAAAACATCAGAATAGATATTACTATACAATACACAGTTATATTTATTAATGTCATCGTATCTTGTAAATAATTGTAATTTCGTTGTCATACTTGTTTTTGAAGTTAAGACAATTATAATATAAAGCTGAAGAGATAGTTTCAATTTGCAAAGCATTTTCATAAATATGGTATCCATTTCCCATTATTTTGTTTCAAACACAGGTATTGGCTCACGAATACTTGGATAGAAAACACGAGAACTGTTTTACTTGAACGATCATTTGCACAATGTTTCTGTAAATGGTTGGAAAGCGACTTTCAGATGGCCTTGTAAATTTATATTACATAAAATATTTCATCAATGACATTTCCGGTTTAATATTCGGAAAAAAATCCAAATTTTTTATCCGGCAATATAATAAAAAGTAAAATGGGTGCATTATTACTAGAAAAACAAATAGTTTTCGTTTGGATTTTAAAGAAACCACATTTAAGGCCCTAATTTTAAAAATGTTGGAAGTTTTTTTTTTTTTGTAAAGTTTCATGTCTACATTTCTTATTTGTAAGGTAGCCAACTTATATGCAAAAACAAGTCTCATAAGTGACATTTTGTACGATTTATCGGTTTTAGACCAGTTTTAATTATTTAAAAAAAACATGAAATTAAACACGGTTTGGTTTGATTCCAGGCAACAATATTCAGGTTTGATTCCAGGCAACAAAATTCACTTTGCAACAAAATCGCACATCGCGATAAAATTCGATACTATCAACAACATCTAGATGCTTGGTGGTCCGGCTTGTTGGTGTGAAATCGGCTACCACCAGCAAATTTTACAGAAGACTTAGAAACCTTCAAGAAATGAGCAATGCACCTTCCTTGTTTACCCTGTTGTTAATGGGCGGTTTAAGCCACTCACCATCAGGTGAGCAAGCTCCTTTGCCCCTTCTTCTATCAAAATGTCTTTCGCTAGACCGTTCATATTAAAGTAAAACGCTTATTTCAATAAATTATCATTCTGAGACTACTAAATTTCTACAAAGTCACTGTTAGTACGCGTTGAAGATTGTCGATGTTAGGCGGCGCAGTACAAAGAGTTCGTGCTTCATAAATAAGTTAGTGTGACCTCCATGGTAGGTTAGCATAACCGGTGCTTCCTCCACGTTGCTTGTAGCTCATCGGAGTAAATATTTTGTACTGAAATTGTATTATTAATGACCTGGAAGTGTTTAATAAAATAGTATGTCTATTACATATACCTATATTTTTTACTGAGTGGAACGGATGATTGGTACATACGAGTATAAGTAAAATTAGAGAATATGCACAATTATCTATTTCTTTTACTTTATCCTATTCTATTCTATCGTGGACTTTCAACCATCGAGATGATGTGTATGTGTACGATGGTGAAATTCAGTTGCTGGAATTAGTACAAACAATTTCTCTTAGTATTCCAAGTGATATATTCGAAAGAAGATTACTTCAGAGATGCAACATCTCGTCGCAAGTTCCGTGGATTATCATCATCATAATCATTACAGCCCTTCACTAGTCCACTGCTCATAGGCCCCCCAAGGTATGCCACAAAAGCAAGGTCCTGAGCCACCTGCATCCATCGACTTCCTGCATATCTTACCAGGTCGTCACTCCATCTAGTGGAGGGTCGCTCTACACTTCGCCTACCAGTACGAGACTGCCCCTTGAGAACCTTTCTTCCCCATCGGTTATCGGTTCTTCGAGCTTTATGGCCGGCCCCTTGCCACTTCAGCCTACTAATCCGTTGGGCTATGTCGGTCACTCTAGTTCTGATGCGGATATCCTCATTTCTGAGTCTATCACGCAGAGAAACTCCGAGCATAGCCCTCTCCATAGCTCGCTGAGCGACCTTGAGCGTCCTCATATGGCCAGCAGTGAAGGACCACGTCTCAGATCTGTAAGTCATTACTAGCAACACGCACTGGTTGTACAATCTAGTTTTCAGAGATTGAGGTATACCTGACGAGAAGATGTGTCGTAATTTCACGAACGCTGCCCAGCTGAGTTGAATCCGTCGATTGACCTCTCGGTCGAAGTTGGACTTACCTAGTCGCACTATTTGTCCTAGGTAAACGTATTCGTCAACAACTTCGAGCATAGTGCTCCCAACTACTACCGGCATAGGTGTGACATTAATAATGATCTTTGTTATGTTCATGTTCATCTAAGTTTATCACGCAGAGAAACCCCGAGCATAGCCCTTTCCATAGCTCGCTGAGCGACTTTGAGCATCCTCATACGGCTAGCAGTGAAGGACCACGCTTGTCTAATAATTTTTTTTTAAATATTCTACATACGCTGCATTTTATGAGAATGAAACTATAGTCCTATAAAGTTACATCTCGCATAATATTTACACTTTGACGATAATTCATTTTAATATGAATAACATGTGAGAGGATAAAAGAAATCAATTGTATTGGTTTTATCAACAAATAATCCGCACCCTTTGTCAACGAAAAAAGTCGTCTATCTAGTAGTAGGTGCAGTAATATTGATATCCATAGCTCGCTGAGTGACGATTCGAAACGCTCTTCGTTGATTGCGCTTAAGTAGAAGAATTTTTAAGTATTTATTTACAACTTTAAGAAGTTTACATAGTACAATATGACATTATTTTACATTAAACACGATACCACTGTTATTTGCAAGGCAAAACACGTATGTCGGGCCTAAGATAATACCTAGCTAACCATTTGAATGGATGTGATACAAGAACCAAACTTAGTTATGCTAGCCGGCATTGCAATTTGCAACCCATTTTAACTCAGCAGCAGTCCTGAACATAATGAAAAATAATAGATAAATTATTAATTCCCGTAAATTCGCCGATCCGAGACCACCTGCAACCACCGAATCCCTGCTGTTTAGAGCTTTTCAATTTTATAAGGGTCAATAAAGATTAAATGGTGGTACAACACAATCAAAAACAACCTTTTTCACCATAAAATGTTGGTTTCTTAAACAATATGAGCCTAGTTTAGCATTTTTATATGGTATAAAGGTGACAAACGAGCCCACAGTCCACCTGGCCATAGGTGTAGGACTGTAGACTTTAACGCTTTAAAAGTAAAGTTACAGCCTATATACGTCCCTGGGCACATTCTGTCCCTTCATTTCTGAGAGGGCTTTAGGGCAAGGGTCCGCCGCGCTGCCCCAATGCGTGTTGGCGAACTTCACATGTCTTTGAAATGTTTTTTTTTCTTATTACTCAGACATGCAGGTTTCCTCACGATGATTTCCTTCACCGCCGAGCACGTGGTAAATCAGCACTTAAAATTGGAATTAACAATTTCATTGGTCCCGGCGGGGATCGAACCCGGGTTACTCGCGTTTAGTTATATTACACTATTTGCGTTACGCGTTTTGTATATGTGTGTTGTTATATATTTATATATATATATATATATATATATATATATATATATATATATATATATATATATATATATATATATATATATATATATATATATATATATATAACTGTTGTTTCAGCGACAGAGTAACCTGAGTGAGGTTTATTTGAAAACGCGCCACAACACACAACATCAGGAACGTATTTTTACTATAATTTATAAACTTTTTTAAATGTTATATCCGTCATTTATTTAATTTTTCTATACTTTTATTGTTTATTAAATTTCTACCAATGTTATTTAAGTTCCTAATCATCTTTGTGGTGTTTTGCCATAAATCTTTCTTTCTTTCTATCAAATACCGTATAGTGGTGGTGTTAGAATATCCACTACTATGATATGGGGTAGTGGATATTTTTCCCATGGGTGTCATAAGAGGCGACAGAGGGAAAAACAAATGAGAGGGCAGCAGAAGCTGCAGGAGATAGGAAACAGCGTCTACCAAAAAACGACTAAAAATATAAAACTGCGGCTACTATAACGTGCTTGCCAAGCAGTGGCGAAGCAAAGGGGGGGCGGTGTTTTTTGGGGTGACACCGACCCGGTCTCTCAACTTTAAGAACAATGTACAAACAAAAAAAAATCGCTAGCACCAAAATTTATTTTTCGGGGATTCCTCCACTAGCACTAGCCTGACACTAGCCTGACGCTGTCATGGGGAATTCCCCGTCCCAAACTCGCGATCTTTGACGTCTCACTTGCAACATTTGTTGATGATGGGGTGGCACCACCAACTTCCGCGTCGGGTGCCACCCAAGGTAGCTACGCCACTGTTGCCAAGCGTGGTTACTATGGAAAATATGCCACTTATGCGGCAATTTATGAAGAAGGCCTATGTTCGGCAGTAGACTTTAATAGACTGAAACGAAAACAGTATTCAGCCAAATACTTTCCACAATTGCAGCCTTATATTATTTTTAATACGTACAACAACACATAAATGGCACACACACAACTGCTTGACATGCGAAGAAGAAGTAACATCATTAAAGATGGTTAATGTTTTGAAAGCGGGTATATATAATATTGTTCTCAAAAAAGATCGCGGTACAAAGAGCAATATTTCCTGCTATAATGACGTAAACTAACCGCTCTCTGCCATTTACCTGAATTAACGTTCATAAGTGTTTAAAAGCATGCTATCGTCATAAATACATAAACGATCAATGCAGCGTTCGGCAAATGGATGTGTAAACAAATTTCAGTAAACATTTACGTTATTATACTTTAAATTGTTTACAAATTCTTCCTTTCTTTGTCTCACATGATTGCAATTATCAAAGGCAAATAAGATAATAACTTCTTATTTAGTAAAAAAGTATAATTTAAATCAGTTCAACCATTTCCAAGTCGATGAGCATACATTTACAAAACATACCCGTCGAATATACAACCTCCTTGTTTATTTAAATGGGATAAAAAAGATCTTCCTTATGTATGGTGCATAATAATAGACGGCGATAGAAAAGACCGTGAATATATATCATAGACATACCAAAATCATTTCAAGGACATGTGAAGAAACATGCTGCTCAGTTTCCCTCTGTCGCCTATTACGACACCCACGGGATGATATGGGGGGTGGGGGGTGAGGGGTGGATATTCTTACGCCAGCACTACACAGCAAAAACTAATATATTTTAAATAAAAAATAACTTTAGATTTATGTAACGATATAGTCAGTTTGGCCGGCCTATTGCCACTAATCCTTTAGGCTATGCGGACACTCCGGTTTGCCTGCGGATATCCTCATTTCTTGAACGAATTAACCACCACATTTCTAAGTTTATCACGCAGAGAAACCTTAATGGAAGGGGGCGGCCATATAGCTCGAAGAACCGATAACCGACGGGGAAAAAAGGTTCTCGAGTGGCAGCCTCGTACCGGTAGGCGTAGTGTAAGGCAACCCCCCAGTAGATGAAGTGACGAGCTGGTAAGACATGCAGGAAGTCGATGGATGCAGGTGTCCTGGGACCGTGCTTTGTGGCATTCCTTGGGGGGGGGGGCTATGTTCAGCAGTGGACTTTGTGAAGGGCTGTAATGATGATAATGATGATGATAGTCAGTTTAATTATATCCCTACTATCTATTATCTACATGATAGAGAAATGTTGAAATATACATAAACTCATATTTTAAGTTGTAATTTTGAGATACATATAAATAATATTTCGACATGACGTAGTTGGCGTGTTCGTGAACAAGTATTTATGACGTCACAGTAAAAGAATTACAAAATAAGAAAATGTCAGCTAATTACGCGGCCTCGTATTTTATCTTGACCTTTGCAACGGCTGTATTTTGCATGTCAACAACCTGGGTAACACACCCAAATAAGTGACGTAACGAAATTACTATGTCAGTGTATCTCGAGATATATTTCACGTTTATATCATAAAGAACGAATTTCATTGACAAGGAAAAGTGTTGATAAAAGTTTTATATGTCACGCTACTGATATTAGTAGATAATTGTGATTTCGGCATAGTAAGTTTTCAATTTACTATGTTTTGTTACTTTACCATATGCTCAGCGGTGACGGAAACCTGCATGTGTGCGAAATAAAGAAAATATTTTCGAAGAAATATAAAGTTCGCCAACATGCATTATGGCACCGCGGCAAACATTTCATTGCCCTAAAACTCTCTCAGAAATGAAAGAAGGCCTGTGCCTAGCAGTGCGTTGTATATAGGCTGTAACTTTAACTTTTACTCTTAAATTGTGAAATTATAGATTGCAGTTGAACCTATTCAAAACCTTTATATCTCAAATTAAAAAACGATTACAAACTCTGAAATGTACTGGCACCTTATTGACTCAAACTTCAAAGTAGTTTTTCCACACATCTACGCCATTTAATTTATTACCCGCACGTGAAAGCCATCTATACTTGTCCATCTCTGGCCTTAACTTGAAGCAAGTTACTATTACAATAATACCAAGATTACGGTTCTGTGCCTGCCCAGTTATTAATAAATAGTTAATGCCTCCCCCTTGTCCACACAGCGACCGTCGGCTTTAAATCACAATGTAATTACCATTCTACGATAGGCTTTCTTCGAAGAGATCGAGATTGAGAAATGAATAACGAAAACGAATTATAATTCATCTATAATCACTACACAAAGTAACCTGTGTTTTAAATGTGAATGCCAATTTTTATTGTATAGATGTAGTCAATATTTTATATTTATTTAAAGCTTATTTATAAACAGCTTTGATTGCTTGTTTAGTAGTCGTAAACGTGGTTTCTGGTCATAATGTCCCGGGTTTGAATCATTATCGAGAATCGAAATATCGAAAAGAATACTGGGCCACTAACACCTCGGAGTCGGGAGTCACTTGGAGGTGTTTCGGCCCCGTTCCTCGAAATATACGTAAAGCCGTTGGTCCTACGCCTGATTACTCTCCGGTCGTGTAGGTTTCCAGTCTAATCAGATAATGAGAGTGAGGGAGTAAAAAGTAAACTTGAGCTTGCGCATACACTGGGGCACTATAACCCTGTCATGTGCAGATAGCTTGTCTCCGTTTGAAGCTGGACGCCGTGATCGAAAATCGGTCTGAAGGACAATATTATTATTAACCAGCGAAAATATTCAGCAGTGGTCTTTTAATTATTTTTAATGAACAAATGAAAAAATATGATGATGAGCATACTGTTGGCTCACAATCAACAGCATGCTTCACTTGCCACACCGGCAGCGTACTCACGCGTATGGGTCCGTTTTGGGTTATTTAATCCCACACAGATAAAGTGAATGGGCCGGCCATATAGCTCGAATAACCGACAACCATTGGGGAAAAAAGGTTCTCGAGTGGCAGCCTCGTACCGGTATGCGAAGTGTAGGGCGACCCCCCACTAGATGGAGTGACGACCTGGTAAGACATGCAGGAAGTCGATGGATGGCTCAGGACCGTGTTTTGTGGCGTACCTTGGGGGAGGCCTACGTTCAGCAGTGGACTTGTGAAGGGCTGTAATGATGATGATGATGATGAGATATAGTGAATAGTTTTACGACACGTTATTGACAAACAAAAAATAAACATGACATTAGTTATACTGTATCTAAGCAATATTATTGAATTCAAACTCTATGCTCTCAATTTTTATAAATAAATTTAGGTCAAGTTTACAATACTGATGAATTGAGGATGCCTTAGTATTGACTGTATCATTCCCGACAGCATAATTTATTTCGCACAGATGAGAACTTCTAGCACATAATATAACTAAAATGAAATTATAATTTCTATATGTGATAATGGTAGTTCTGCTGGACAACAATGAGAAATTCGCTATTATCACCACGTAGGCCGGCGGCTTAGCTATCATAGTAGGTACGTTGGAACTATCATACCAAGTCATAATTTTCTAGCATAAGTGATTAAAATCTGACTATGCAACCACGAAAATTGTAATATAGGGGCGCAATCTCCGACACCGATCGAATTAAAGTAATTGTAGTATGCTGAAAAAAGAAGGCGCATCTTTGTACGATTCCTCCATAGTTGACGCACGGGCTTTTATCCTGACACGAGGCTACGCTGTTTAACAACCTATTCATAGATTTCAATACAATGTCTGAGCATTTTCAAAATGAAAAATTAAACCAAACGATTGTAGATCCATGCAAACGAACGATTTGAGACACTGCAAGACATAAATATGTTTTTTGTTATTATAAAATTGAAGGATCGATTAAAAAATAAATTTTTTACAGGTTGTGAGGCATTCTGTATTAGCCATAAGAAGTCACGAAGCATCTTTAGTCACTTACCATTAGTTTGACAAAATTCCTATTATATTGTAAGAAATATCGTAATGAAACACACCGTGACCGTGAGCGATCAGTATAAATTTGACAGTGACAATACAGTGAAAAGATTGAACTTATTGACATTCTGTATCAAAGAATAATTATATTCCCCGACAAGTTTTTTTTTTTAAAGTAAAAACCGAGTGAACTTAGAGTGTATTCAGGAATATCGTAATTGAATATCATCCTCTCCTTATCCACTTTAAGCGGTGGAATATTTTCATTGAATTTAAATGAGATCAACCCTTTTACCTATTCAATAAAATAATTATAATAATAAATAAAAAATAATAAAATTATAAATAAAAATAATTTAATTAGATAGGTATTCTATTTAAAATCGGTTCGCCATTGGCGAAGGTATCGCGTAAGGGCGTTAGCGCACACTGCATCCGATCCGTGAAATGTTGATATAAAATAGCCCCAATACTATTTGTATGAGAGATTACGCACTAAATCCAAATCCTTTTTAAGACGTCGAGAATATCTCCAGGTCTATCACACGGGCGGTGTTGGTGATGGTGGTAGCGAATCTAGATTTTTTTTATTTCTCTGGCGTCGTCGTAAGTTTAATAACAGTATCGAGAGTTGACGACGTTTGAGAAAGCACTGAAAAAGACAAGCGCTTATATTATATGTGTAACAGCACCAGAATAGTCACAGGTTTTCCATTGTACAATAGACAATCGTATTTTCTCGGAATCAATCTGAACACATTGCACAATGGACTTCCGAACACGGTCCGAGTTTTCTAGATTTATATTATTTACTCGAGTTCAATTCGGATCCAGATCGGAACAGTACCTACGTAAACGCTATAACATTCAGCCAAAAACATACCACAGTCTTATTGACAACCTTCTCTTTTTTGGAAGTTAGCTAAAAAGTATAAGGACATGATGTCTACACGCATGGGCATTACTCATTTACAAGAAAGCTTATTCGTACGCTATCGATTGTGTTCATCGTTTATATATTTTTAATTAATTTTTGTATTACGAGTACGATCGTAGTCACATGTAGATTTCCATGGTTTCTAATCTAGCCGTTCCATGTTTAAATTTCAATGGCCGCTGCTTTCGAAAGCCATTTCGCTTTTATTTATGTATCGTCATCAATCACGTTTACAAAACTTTTATAATATTTGTTTCTTTTATCTCAATAGCGAATTCACTTTGAATTACGTAAAATTTACTATCACAGTCATTTATATCACCTCATCTGTAGTGCCTATAAATCCGTACAATTGTATAGACGTATTTATAAAGTGCTTGAATAAATAAAGAATCGTTTAGCTTAGAACCATAGTTGATAAAGACATAAATAAAGCGCAAATATTTTGGGTGAAACGTTTATTTCTACTGTTCTTTTAATTCTATAAATAACCTGTCTCTTTTTAGAAATATGTAAAAAGTTCATTTGACGTACTGAATAATTAATTATGTATGAGTTCTTACATAAACTTATACATGTTATGTGACTTTGAAAACCTTACTTTACTAATAACTTTGCAAATACTACATACGTAAATAAATAAAAGGATATGCTTTAATTAAATCGCAAATTTTTTTAATGCAAACAGTACCTATAGTCGCTCGTGTACACAACCTGCAAGGACGAACAATCAAGCAGCCTGACAGCACCATCTAACTTCATCACAACCCTGGCACAGACAAAGTGACGCGCCATCAATGCCAATGTCGAACATCTGACCTCAAAGAGATGCAGCCACATGACTAATGTTTAATACATTGCTCGCGTTTAATAGAATGGCACATGTATTACATGCTGCATTTGTGAGCGACATTCGATTTAAATCAACAATTTGTCTGCGTTTAAAAATAGATTGTTTGATTGATAACACGCCAGTGTCATCGTAACCATCAAATTACATTCTCCCTTTTCAATCCAAAATATTTGACTGCTTGACGTGAGTCTTTCCTGTACGATGGCAAAGATGTATGATTACGACTCTTTGTCGTAATCATCCCTCCTTGCAGGCGGATTGGAGACTATATGAGTCGCACCTTTTTTAAGCTGCTAACCATCCAGTTAGTCATTTACGTGATAATATATCGCAATATAGATATACGAAATATAGGTCTTAGTCGCTTCTGACCACACCCACAATATGCATTGTTTTTTACACACGAATATAAATACGGTTAAGATACATCATCATTATTATTTTACCCTATAGCACGGTCCCTGCATTACGTCTGTCACCATATAAACTTATCAACTCGTCGACAATAGCTTGAGTTCGCTCTTTATCACTTTTACTGGTACGAGACTTTCACTCAAAAACCTTATGCCAATCGATTTCCTCAGCATATATCCGACGTATTGCTGCTTCAGCTTACCAAGCCGTACGTCAATTCACACTTGTACAGTGGGTATCTTCTTTACAAATGTTATCACGCAGCGGAAACCGATATCTCTTGTATGTCGCTCCAGAGCTCGCTAAGTAATGTTTAAGTTTTCAATAGCAGCAGTGCAGGAGTATTTTTCATCCCGAGTGTAAAGTGCACTGCTTGTACAGTTTTGTTTAAATCTTTTATGGTAAACTGGAATTCAAATTTTTAGAAAATAGACAACATAAAAATTACATTGCATTGCAGTCTCCGACATCTCCCGCATTACTTCCAGATATTGTCACCAGTACAGAATATTACGACGATAACGATAATATACTCGTCGACTCCACTTTCTCTTTGAAAATTGTATCGTTATTGCTGAAGTGCTATTACAACAATACAATTAACAAAAAGAAAAAAAAAGAAAACCAAAACAGAATGTTGGCAGAAGCATCTTCATGATAACAAATAATTAAAAAAAATTGGTTGCCAACTCGCCTGCCAAGCGTGGCAACTATGAGAAAATCTCCCTATGAGGCAATCTAAGGGAGAGGTCTATGGTGGGCGGTGGACTTTTATAGGCTGTAAAAAATAAATAAAAATTAAAAGACAGTAACTTAACAACCAGACAAGAAAAATTTATTTGTATATTACACGAATGTTGACACCGGTAGTTTTTATCGTATTACATTGCCTTTTAGCTTTTAAGTAAAAAAAAAAAATTAAAGATGTAAGGGTAACCGACCAAAAAGGTCCTGCTTTAAATACTTACGTGAAGTTATATTTGTCTCCGCTTTATCAGTTAGTCCATGTCGAAACGGCCTGCATCCAGTTAGTCCTTGTTCACACGAATGCGTTTAAATGACACACCCCCTACCAATTAAGGCAAACTACACCCTATATAAAATTACTTTCGCTAATGGTATCAGCAACTAACGAACTATACACGCTTTTAAATTGAAAACAAGATGTTAATTAGCGAAAACATCGGCTAAAAGTCGTGGCTAAATGCCACCGACAGACTTCGAATGGAAATGAGGGACAAATTACGTCTACACTCTTACTTTCGTCCGTATTCCGACGGTTATATAAAACTTGTAATAATTGATGGTTTAATGTTAATCTACTTACTGTGTGCATTGTGTAATTTAAACCAATTTCTATATAAAAATGTCGATCTTGCCCCAAAAACTAACAGCAATTTTGATGATGACATTCATGCTACAAAATAAATACACTTATGTATTAATCTAAATAAAATTGAAGGTATGCAAATTCAAACCAAGTCAATTATGCAACGTATAAGATATTGCGAATCATAAGCAACGAGCGTAGTACGGCGTAAGCCAAGATGGGAGTGCAGATAGAGTTAATCTAATAAGTCAGATCTGAAGCCAAACGTCGACCGAAGTAATAACTCAGAGTTGAGATGCCAGAGGTTAATTAAAAATAGCAACTTCAATCTTATGTGTCAGAGATTGAGTTAGATTAAGAGTTATCCTGTTTATGCAATTTTATACATTGCGTATTTCGTATTTGTTTGGGGTTATAGAAAATATACGGAAAATGGGAACTATAAGCAATTTTAATGTCATCGCTTTATGATTTGAATTTTAATGACATTGATACTTCTTTGAAATAAAAAATATAAACTTTTTATTTCTTATTTTATTAAATCAAAATATACCAATGCACACGAAAAATAAATTAACCATAAGTTGAGAGCTAAACAAAATTTGGTATTTAGATAGTTGTAAACCTTACTTTAAAAAATATAATATTCTTCCATTACCTTGTTTATATATCAGAGAAGCCTGTCTTTTTGTCAAATCATTCCTTAAGTATTTTAAAACCCACCAAGATACTACAACAAGGTGTTTAAGGAGTAAATAGGTATGCAGACTTAATATATCAACCTCCCTGTAATATAGATATGTATACGAAAAATGTATATAACATGAGCATATTGTTATATAACACACTACCCATGAATTTAAAAGAAAAAGAAGGAAAAACAATTTAACGAAATGGTTATTGGAATATTGTTTCTATAGCCTAAAAAATATTTAGAATGGAAAAATTAGTTAAATGACTTATGTGCTTAACTATATATATATATATATATATATATATATATATATATATATATATATATATATATATATATATATATATATATATATATATAATATATATATATATATATATATATCTATATATATATATTGTTTTAAATATTATATATATATATATATATATATATATATATATATATAATATATATATATATATATATATATCTATATATATATATTGTTTTAAATATTTGCACATCTGCGAGCAGACTAAGCACATATACATTATAGATATTTAATTGAGACCCTGTCAACTGTGTTTCACGCAAATAAAGACTTTGATTTGATTTGATTTGTGATGATGTCATCATGATATCTTCATTACAATCCTTCAGGAGTAAGTCTACAAGGGTTAAAGTAAGTTACTATTTCGGAAAATAGGCTTCCCCCAAGAAATTCCACACTTCCTGAGCCAGCTGTATCCATCGACTCGGCTTTTTCTGTTCTATTCTGTTTTTTATTAATTAACTTTCGTGGCATTTAGGAAAAAATCGACAATATTCCGTATTCTGACATGTCTGCCGTGCCGTGTTGTGGCGGTTGAGAATATCCACTACCCCGTATCTTCCCGTGGGTGTCGTAAGAGGCGACAGAGGGAGACAGGCAGGAGATGAGCAGCAGCATCTTCCTGATAACAACTGTGATGTAATAAAAAACTGCGGTTGCCAACCCGCTTACCAAGCGTGGAAACTATGGCAAATATCCCCCCATGAATAATGACGCAAAAAAACGACCCCCAGTCCCCGGCGGCCCCGCTATTCCTGGCTACGGTGGCGACCATGGTAACGGCGGGGCAGGGGGTGCTAAGAATCTCCGGGGGAGGTTCGGTTGGACGTCCCAACGGATAGATCTTAAGATGAACATGGACAAAACAAAGATCATGTTTAATGTCCACGTCACACCTATGCCGGCAGTTGTTGGGAGCACTATGCTCGAAGTTGTTGACGAGTGCGTTTACCTGGGACAAATAGTCCGACTAGGTAAGTCCAACTTCGACGGATACAACTTGGCTGGGCAGCGTTCGGGAAATTACGACAAATCTTCTCGTCTGGTATACCTCAATCTCTGAAAACTAAAGTGTACAACCAGTGCGTGTTGCCAGTGATAACTTACGGATCTGAGACGTGGTCCTTCACTGCTGGCCGTATGAGGATGTTAAATTAATGGTCAGACACCGCAGAGTCTACTTCACCTAAAAATACCTCGTGTAGAGGCAATCTCGTGTCGTATTATTAACGGTGATATGTCTTTCTTAGTGTAAAAACCCTAACACGGGAGTAGCGTTGCCAGGCGTCCGGATAAAGCCGGACATAGTCAGGCTTTTTGGTTGCGTGTCCGGCCAAATTATACGGTGTCCTGCCTGTCCGGCTTTTGTTAGGCTTTTTAAATTCGACCATTTCTTTACATTTTTCATGTACTTACATACATACTATAGCAATTATTGAAATTATATTGTAATGGAATAATATTGTAATGGAAATTGAATTTTTAATATTAAAGAAGATTGATTTATTCAATTGTTGTTATTTCATCACAATTTAGGATGTAATGGTAAATGATAAAAAGCATTGTTTTACTTTAAAAAATGTAATTTTATTAAGACATAAAAATAAGGGTGTCCGGTCTAAGCTCGCTAGTCTGTCCGGCTTTTCGGTTTAAAGACCTGGTAACCCTACACGGGAGTAGTAGTGCTGAGATTAGTGGTACAGTGCATGCAATTGAAGGAGGGTTAGAGGTGCTCTTCAAACTAGGTAAGACACATCATTTTATTTTATATCGCAGATCTTATCTTATTGATTTTTTAACATCGTTAATATTATAGATTTCCGCAAAGTAACGCCTGATTCTCTTAATTAAAATATACCTACTATGTTTAAAATAATATTTGTTGATTTTATAAATGTTAAGAACATTGGTTATTATCAAAGCTAAAATTTAAAGGAAGTCATAAGAATAAATCGGTTTAACCCTAAATATCACAAGTTCACGACGACACAAATAAAGACATTTATTTTTATTAAGTTAATACCAACGGCTCCCATGTTTTTAAAATTATGCTTGTCTTAACGTGTGATGCAATTATATATTTGAGAAATTTAAGACATCATACGCGTTGTTCTTAATCGCACCTGACGACCAGTCATCGGCCTAATCAATCCGACACGACGCGTGTTCACGATAATCCCTGCGACCGCACACCCGCAATGACCGATTTCTCAGTAGGATATCTGTCAAAACTTCAATATTGTTCGCGTGCTAAAAGCTGTAAATACGATAGGATTTATTTAAGTATCAATTATGGTCTAGTTATACAAACCCAGTTAAAAATGACAAATGGGAGAGGATATAAAAAATATTTTTATATCCCCTCCCATTTCTCATCATAATATTATCACAGAACCTCTCTAGGTTCTTGACATTATGAAGATGTTGAACCAAGAATAGATGTGGATTGCTTCTCATTAACGGTCTTAGCGTTCGCCGTAAAGTATGCGGATAAAAGTTTGATTCATTCGATCCATCCATATTCAATAGTTATAGCGTCAGCAAAGTTCATTGAAAGATATGGCGAAATTATTCTTTTGGACTTCGACAACCTGTAAATTAATCGCGGCAATTACATAAAACCTGAAACACCATATACTAAACAAATTCTTAAACTCAAATTTAAAATATCAACTCTTGTAACCGTACTCGTAACTTCCATGAACATAACATGTGATCTCTTAGCACCGGTCGTTAGCTTAACATTGGTCTTATCTACCAGTCCGTGAAGAAATATAAGTAGCAAATAAATACTGCACACAGATTTGTTTGTTTGTCATAAGTACAAAGGTATCGGTATAATATACCGCAAGAAAAATACCGTTATTTTAAGCTTACAAAAACTCACAAAAGCAAAAAGGACATTTGACACGAAAAAAGCCAGGACCAGGTCATCATGAAGCTGTTAGAATCTTTCCGTTATTCAACACAAATACACGGCATAAAGTATATATGTGAATATACTTTATGCCGTGTAAAAAGCGTGTTATAAAGCGAAATACATATGTATCTTTCTTTATCATATATCACAACAGTCATTGAACCTTTGCCACTACATTAGTCTTACTACTGTGACGGCCCAATATTATTATTAATAATTAAATTCAATATAAAGGGGCGTCAAAAATAGTCTTAAAAGATATATATTAAGCAATTAAGTCAAATTAATAAACATAAAGTTAATATATTTCAGACATTATCCCAATAACATAGCAAATTAAGGGCAAAATTATTGTTTCTCGTAATAAGTAAATTTATTATAAAAACTTGTAAAAATATATAAAATAAGATAAATAATAGAAATACAAGTCAAAAAATATTATAAAATTAGGTTAAATAACGTTTATAAGATAATTAGAAAATCTGTTAAAAATTGTTTAAGTCATGGGAGGTGTTCGTGTATAAAAGAAAATTTTCCTAAGTTGTGGAAGGAGTTCACGTATAGATGAAATTTCCTAAGTTGCTGAAGGAGTTCATGTATTAAGGAAAATTTTCCTAAGTTATGGAAGGTGTTCACGTATAGATGTCTTGTATGGATGAGCTGCCGGAGATACATTCCTGCAGTTCTACATATATATGGGGTGGTCGGGAGCCTGACTGCCTGAAGTACCGTAGCACAATGACTAGTCCTATATTAGGGACTTATGATATTAAACTCAATGATACAAAAGCAATACTATAGAAGGTCTCCATGATGAATTTGCATTACAATAGTAGGGTCGTGGGTTCGAACCCTATATATGAATGACTTATGAAAGTAAGGTCTATGATTCAAAAGCAATACTATAGAAGGTCTCTGTGATTAATATGCATTACAATAGTAGGGTCGTAGGTTCGAACCCTATATATGAATGACTTATGAAAGTAAGGTCTGTGATTCAAAAGCAATACTATAGAAGGTCTCTATGATTAATATGCATTACAATAGTAGGGTCATGGGTTCGAATCCTATATATACATGACTTATGAAAGTAAGGTCTATGATACAAAAGCAATTTTATAGGAGGTCTCCTTGAAGCAAAAGCATTGAATGGGGTGGTCGGGTGACTGACTGCTCCTAGTACTGTAGCAAAATGACTAGTCCTTATTAGGGACTTGAAAAGGAATATTATGGTGGCGTGTGTGCTGCTTCACGAGCAATTGGTCCAAGGTAAACTTGGACTCGCTAACCGATGCGTCCTAGACATATCATCTTAGTGCCGGTGGTAAGCGGGTTTGTTGTAGCAATACGGCTTTCCCGTGGACATCGCACACCCATACCGTTTGTGGGCGGCGTAGTAGCGCATAGCGATGCGTCGTCTACATTTCGGATTGGGATGATGAGTGTGTTTGGTAGCACTTTTAAGTGTAACAGGCATACTCAACTTCATGTCTTAGTGCATTAGCGCTATGATACGTGGAGTTTTGTTCATTGACGTCTTAGTAGCGTGCTACTATGATACGTTAGTGATATTTTTTATATAACAACAATACTAACTTTGTTGCCAAAGTCGATAGGAGTCATGTGGGTGTGTTGTGAGGGTGCGCCGCCCGTATGATAGTTGCATTGATGCTTACTGCTACTTGCGGTATTGCGTCTTGTGATGGATCTGCGGGTGTGCTGCGCCTGATTCGACGCATTCCTGTTGTTCTGGTCGATGGAGGTATACAATTAACATCTTAGTGTCGGTGGTAAGCGGGTTTGTTGCAGCAATACGGCTTTCCCGTGGACATCGCACACCCATACCGTTTGTGGGCGGCGTCGTAGCGCATAGCGATGCGTCGTCTATCTTTCGGATGGGGATGTTGAGTGTATTTGGTAGCACTTTTAAGTGTAACAGGCATATTCAGCTTCATGTCTTAGTGCATTAGCGCTATGATACGTGGAGTTTTGTTCATTGGTTTCATTCATTAGTAGCGTAGTAGTATAAAAAATATCACCAACGTATCATAGTAGCATGATACGTTGGTGATATTTTTTATATAACAACAATACCAATTTTGTTACCAAAGTCGATAGGGATCATGTGGATGTGTTGTGAGGGGGCGCCATCCGTATGATAATTGCATTGATGCTTACTGCTACTTGCGGTATTGCGTCTTGTGATGAATCTGCGGGTGTGCTGCGCCTGATTCGACGCTCTCTTGTGGTTCTGGTCGATGGAGGTATGCGGGTGGTGATGTCTGCTGAGATGTATGGGGGACCTTGGAATGGTGTAAGCCCGACGATAGTCGTATTGATGCTTGTTGCGTTCTGCAGCACTGCGTCTCTGCAATGGTTGTTTGGTGGGACGCTATTCTCAGTGGCGCTCTCTGCATCTTGGTTTGACTCACGCCTAAGTAGCTTTGCCCAAGTCGGGTCACTTCATTGCGGGGCTGCAGACTGTCTGCCCTCCACGATGTTTTATATAACAACATAATATTATATCTCTGTAACTTTCCCACCTTTGAATGATTGAAGGCAACTTGTTGGTGGGTGAGACAAACATGATCGAAAATGCATTTACTCAACTTCAGTGACACAAACCCTTTCTGATGGCGAATTGTTACTCTTATCTTATAACTGCCTTTTGGCTATATCTGCCGTTGTATTGGTTGGTGGAGCATATGTGTCGACCTCATGCGGGTGGTAGCTGGCGGGAGGATCTGAGGAGACTCTCAAGGCTGCGGCCGAAAGCCGCACAACGTGGGACCCCATTCCCTTGAGGTGAGCGGTAGACTCATGACACGCTCTGCGGCTAGTAGCCGTGCTGATCATGCAATTGGTGGTGATGCCATACACTTACATCACGTCTGCAGGAGCGGCGGTCTGGCAGGTGGTGGCGCTCACGGAGGGTTTAAGGCCAGTGTGCCTGTTTGCCTAAACCGTGTGACGTACATTCACTGTGGCTGGATTCGTTCGTATTCTGTATGGCGTTTACACGCATTGACATGCGCGACTTCGGTCGATGTTTGTGCTTACGCACTAACAAGGGGCCAAGCCTCTTTTACTGGTTCGCCAGTTATTTTGCTGTGGACTACGGTCCAGTTCCCGAATTAGCGTTCCCTTCGGGGGGAGTGCATCAAAATGGTTGGCGCTCACCGTGCACGGCGTGTGTGGGGCCGTGTACCTCCCCTACATTTTTTTTTAATAAATGTAGGAGAGCGAAGCCCTTGTATCGGGTATTTTGTATAAATATATTGTGAGCCTTTTCCAAGCGGGAAGGGATAAATAATAATAAATTAATAATGTAAACCTGATACAAGTGGAATAGGGACGTTTTATGTTCTTAACCTTTTTCGAGCCCTGTCTTCGTGAACGGGGTTCACTTAGCTTATAAGGCACTACCAACAGCTTTCAATTGCTCTAGTGAATATTCATTCTTCAAAAAGACACCTAAAAGAACTAAGTTACTAAACAAACACAACGTAAATAAGGGTCCTAACTAAGACGATCACGCCAAAATATTACAAACGGTCTATTATTAAACCTTTAGAAAGATCATTTAGAAAGATCTAAACATAATTTATTAATCCTGGTCACATATATATAATGTTATTTAAAAGGGGTTATATTTAATATTTTTAATATTATAATATTTTTATACAATAGAGGGGGGGGGGGGGGGGGGATCGTTACACTACGATCTAATGAAATTTAATTGAGACCCATAACATATCGGCTCAACTTAAATGGAAGAGTAATCTCTTTCGCATGCCATCATAAAGTAACAGTTAACGTTGTTGCGTTTTATGAGGTAAATGATGAATGCAACTACAGGTTGATGTTTTCATCATATATTCATGCTATGACGTCTACGCACTCCGTATTGAGGATTGTGTGCAAGTCGTTACAACTACCTATATCGTCTTAGCCACGTGTCATTATCAACCCATTTCACCCAGTTTTTGTAGTAAGTAGGAAGCGACTATGGAAACCTCCAGAAGGATCGCACGGCTTCCGATAGATGACTATTAATAGCCTTGTTTATTTTTTCTGAAAGTGTGTGCCCTGCGTCCTTTACAGCTTCATCGAAATAGACTCGTGAGCTAGTGCGACGACGAGACAACAACGGCCGACGCCGACTGCAGTCCCGAGGCACCTCAGCCTCTATATCTCCTATCTCAGCAGGAAGTACGAACCTTGGCTTGAACCACTATCGCAATGTGGGGAAACAGGTCGAAAACTAATAACGCCCCGTGTCACGGGTATTAAACCTCGTGTACGGGGTGCGTCCTAGTGTTCTGTACTAGTGTAGTGTCTGAATGCATGTGTGCTGTGGACAGTCAGATTCATCCTCCTGTGGAGGGAGAGGGGGACCGCCTCGTTTATGCCAAGCATAAAATATATAGACCGGCGACGGGGAGCAGCGGCAAGGGTGCAAATTTTCTAGTACAGCGATCGCCAAACCACCTGAAAATCATGGTGATTATTTTTAATAAAAAATGTTCTTTACCTTTAAACACTAATCAGTCTCCCAACTACCATTATTTGAACATAATTAATACGAAAGATTAAGGATAGTTGAAGATTGAGGAAATTGTATGCCTCGCGCTTAGACGCTAAACTCGCATTGAGTTATCGATAATGGAGTATTTTCTACTAATGTAAAAGTTAAAGTGGTGTTGAGACACGATTAATGAAGGAAATGAGGTTTTTTTAAAAAAAAATGGTCTTTCTACTAGAAATTTCTGCAAATTAAGGTATAAATACATAGTAATAACATATATAGTGAAGTTGGTCGTATTAAAAATTCAATCACGAATCAAGTTTGCTTATAAACATTGGAGACACAAAGTGGGCTTTTACTAGTTCCAAAACAACTTCTGAAATAAGAAGAGACCTAAGTTCAGCTGAGAGATGCATGTAGATTGTTACTCTTGATCAATTTTCACTAAGAATAATAAGAGTAATGCACAGATAACATTATGTATAATTTCGCAAAACAATCATGCAATGTATGCTGACGAGTTTTACCGAAAATAGTTTCACCTCTTTTAACGGTCATGTCAACAGTTAATTCTTCCGAGGTGAAGGACCGAATCGCGTGTAGAGTTCGCGTGCATGATCAATACGTTTTCAATTCCGGCATTTACTCACTAAGGGACCCAATCAATTTCGGTGCACATTCGGGCTTCACAGAACTTTCGCCAGGAGCACGAACCGATCTGATAAACGTCGCACAGACGCCCATTAATATAAAATTTCAAGCACGTCTATTGGAACAACGATACTGGGTCAAACGTTCCAGTTGAATAATTATCCTAGACCTGTATCTGATGCAAGGAGTAATACCCATACTTTGCAAGCAAGCTCGTGTGGTTTAAAGGCTAATTTATTTGACAAATTGTCGAAGTAAATAATTTATTATGGTATAATGTACGGATGATGTCGAAATTCAAAGAAGTATAATTTACTAAAATTATATTAATTAAATTAATGAATTATTTAAACAGTCTTAATTTAATCTTTTAAGTTATTTAACCTATTATGTTGAATTATTTAATATTTTAATTGCATCTAAGCTTCCCAACAACAATTACAAAATATCAATCAAAAAATTTGAGCTAGGTATGCCTTTGGTAAGTCGCCTATTAAATACGAATACAACTTGCAATAAGTATATATATATATATATATATATATATATATATATATATATATATATATATATATATATATATATATATATATATATATATACTTACACGCACTTTGAGAAAATAGTTTGTTCAGGATCGTTTACCGAATCTATTGCTATCATTTTTAATATAGGTAATTTTTTATTTTTATGATTATAACATAATATTACCTACGTTACATATTGTATATATATATATATATATATATATATATATATATATATATATATATATAATATTTTGGTATGAGTAACGAATAGAAACACATAAAATATAAGATATACATATTTCCAAACATTTTCATCTAGATTTGTCCAAAAACAAACGTGTAGAATTCAAATTAGTAGTAACTTTGTCACTAAAACTGAAGTATCTACTACTACTATGCTTTAAAGGGTAATTTATGAATTTTATTACAATTTCTAACAACTAAAAATAATTTTATTCGATATTTTATACATTCAACAAGAATTCCTGTGTCTTATCCATAAATATTGTCTCAAAGTGAAAATATAGCAAAATTTGCAAGTTAGCAAAAAATTTGCAATTCCCGCCATTTTAGGTCGCGAGCCAACAGGAGTATCAAATAACGTGACCTTGCAAGCATACAGGTAATGCTTCTGTGTTTCCTATGGTGAGTGTAGAGAACCAGAGACTTCCTATGGTGAGTGTAGAGAGCCGGAGACCCTTTAACTGGAAACGAGGCATTCTATCGTAGTCCTCAGGGGTGGCAACGCATCTGCATTTTGAATCTTAATTGATAAATGTTGATGTCTATCGGCCGCAGCATCCACTAAACATTAGGTGGACTTTGTGCTAGTTTGTGACCTTTATTCTATAAAGAGATGGTTCTTAAATAGTTTTAATAATGGAAATAGTGTTGTAAATTTTAGTGTTATAGCGTCGTTGATAATTTAAGGAGAAGTTCTTACCGTTGTTATTAATTAAAGGAGAAGTTCTCATAATCACCTTGAACTATTATATATTTTATCGCGTGAATGTCTTAAAAGGTTGAAAAAGGAAATACGTTTGTATTCAGCAGTTATTTACAACTAATAATAATATGTTCTTAATTTTTAGAAAATTACCAATAAAATTTTTCGGTAAATCATGTTCCAAATCCAAATCCAAATCGGCGGAACATGGCTCCTTCCATAGAATTACTTAAGAGAATTTTTGCCATAATTGCCATGCTTGGCAGGCGGATAAGAGAATAAATATTATATACCATATGTAACAAGGTATGTATACTTACTAAATTTAATGTTTTATTGCCGTTCGTAAAGTAGGGTGGATATGATTTGAATTTCGATAGATTTTAGTTAATTATTTTATTTAATTCAAAAGTTTTATTTTTACGTTTGTAAAATATCACTGCCATAGGTTTCTACTCCGTTCACATGTTACATACACCCTATATATTTTTCAGAGAGTAAAAAAGCTCATACAGCATGTTTCATGTCTGGCGTAATCGATACCAGACATGAAATATGCTGATGGTTAATCATCTATTGGAGCTATTCAATATTTTTGAGGCTTTCCTTAGTCGCCTCTTATAACCCTCACGGTATGAAATGTGGTGGTGGGTTATCTCACATTACACGGTTTTTCATTATTGTCATTGTCGCGTAGAAATTTATAATTTAATAATTAATAATTAAATGGACGTCGGACTGGTTTCATCAATCCACAATTATGTATTTGTAACCTATTTAAGATTTTATTAAAATACGTCTTACAGTTTTTTTTTTTGTGATAAATTTTACAATTTTACGATTAATCTGTACTATCCACCAATTTTATATTTAAAAATATATATTATATCTATTTTACTTTTTAATATTTCAAATATTCCATTTTTCTCGTTTTTAAAAATCGTTCTTACCACAGGAGAAGTATATTCGAGCATTGGAAGGCGGTTTTCTCATGTGTGTGTGTGTGGCAACAGTATTAAAATCTACTATACCAGTGCATTATGGCCGATTACAAAAAAAATGTTTGGAACTTTGGAAATCTCGGAAACACATTTCAAGCATAAAAAACAACTACTTCATGCACAGGCTTTGTCTTACTTCTGAGAGAGAATACTACCCCAATAAATGTCGACAAAATTCACACACTTAGTTTTACTTTTTAAAATTTTTAGATATGGAACTTTTATGCTTCCTTCGATCGTTGTCCACCGTGTATGTGGTGATTAATTCACTAATACCTAAAATTGCAATAAACTATTGGTGCTAATAGGGATCGAATGCGATTTGCTTGTTTACTAGATATATTATTTCAAGCCGAGCGCTTACCCTATATCTACCGCGGTTCTATCCCGTCCCGTGAGTGTCTATGGAAAATTCAGATTGGTGAGAAGAAGCAGCAATCAACAATCTGCTTATCGATTATGACAAATCTTTCCTAAAATATAAGAGTAATTGTCCATTACTATTTCCTACTCATGAAAAAGTAAAAGAATGTTATATAGAGTTAAAATGGAGCCAGGATAGCATAAGTAGGGTCATAGCATTTGCCTTGAATATCAAACTAAGTGCTCTAGAGTGAAAGAAAACTTTTTTCAGAAGTGGTCAATTGCTTCCTAAGTAGGCATTGAATTTTATGTTCATCGATAATACTATCTTTGCACATAAATTTGATATGTTTAACTGTGTTTTATTTATAAAACAAACCTCATAAAAACAATAAAATATTGATATAAACCGTCACAGAAAATCTTTAATAAAAATAAACGATGTTGAAAGAGTTCGCGACAGTAGGCGTTAGTGCAGGCGCATGCTGCTTGCGATTCATTCCAGACAGCGCCCCGCTGCGTCAATTCCAAATACACGTATACTTTACTATTATTGCACACTTACTGTCTTCTCCGCTTCTGTATATCAAACTGTGCGCAAACCATCACATTTGAAGTCGTAATAGTCAGCTTTGGAATACATCGCACGATTTAAATAACAAACGAAAATGTAGGATCTAGTAAAATAATTCCACGACTTTTATTAAATGAACATTTGTTTAAAGTATTAACAATAATCTAATAATATTAAATTCCGAATTATTAAAAACGAAAGCCTAAATAGTATTTACCTCTAATTCTAATTTGAATAATATTTTTCAATGGAATACGGAAAAGATTGGTTACATCTTGCAACAGTTTTCAAAACAACACAATACAAGCCCCCGGAGAAGATTAGAAGTTTTGTCATCCGTAAAATCAATTACAATCGTGAATGTTATCTGAAGACATACAAAAAAGTCAACAAAACCCACGTAAAACACTGGCATAGTCTTGATATAGAACTGTGGCAGGTACGAGCTGTGCACGTGCATTCTGTGATCATTTTCTGAATTGTCTACGCATCCATATTTAATTATCTATAGATCGAGTCTTTACAGAAGAAACCCTATTCTCTATAATTAAAAAGAATAATCTCACCCAAGAACATTGCTGTAAAACATCAAGATACTGTAATTGATAACCAAAACTCAGAGATCAATTATGACATCAGGGCGTCGAAAACCTCGATCCTATAATTACTTAAAATTGAACTTAAAATGTCAACTTTTTACCTAGTTTATCCCCTCAGTCTCCTTAAAATTCTCATAAAGTCGCATGCGACCGCTCGGGATTTGCCGGGCCTCACCCGCAGCACTTAAAACCATTAAAACTTACATTTGGAGACTACTTTTCTACAAAGAAGTTTGGCGTTATAAAATCTATACAAAATTGTCTATTTAAAAGTCAAGTTTTAGTTCATTACAAAAATACTATTATTTTGATATCAAAAACAAAACATACCAAGCGAATGTCGGCAGCGTGAAAATCACAATTATTTCAATATATTTTACTCGAAATTATTTACGTACAAAGATAAATTGTGCTCACATAAAAACTTTTATTACAATTTTATAATAAAACACTATACTAAAACACTAATAAAACACCAGAAAAATCCAAAAATCAACGCAATAACATTCACGCGAAAATGGCGTACGAAATGAACGTAGATTTTATATAAATATTCATAGGATAACAGCTTTTTATTACACTAGAGGATAGAGTATTTCATATTGATTATATAATGCCAAACTTCTTCATAGAAAAGTAGTCTCTAAATATAAGTTTTAACGGTTTCAAGTGAGTGTGCGCGGTCGAATTCGACCGCTTGAATTTTGACGGAATAGCGCCGCGGTCGAATTCGACCGCTTAAGGGTTAAAGGGATTTAGTTAGAAAGAACAGAAATAACATGCAAAATGTTTGCATGTTATTTCTGTTCTTTCTAACGTTCATCTTTCTTCTTAACATGTAAGTAAACAAAACAATATTAGACATTTCTTTACAATAAGTACATTCATTTACGATGTCATAGTTTTACCCAACATTTACAGTTTCAACTATTATTTTAGTTTCGTTCATAATAATCAGTTTTCCTCACAATCAAAGCTAAATATTGATTAATTTACTACAGCTTTTGAAAACTCTTCTACTAAATATAGGACTCCCCATAGATCGCCTCATATATGCCATAGTTGCCATGCTTGGCTGGCGGACTGGTATTCACAGACTGTTTTATTATTTTTGAAAAAACTAAATATGTTCGTAATGATCGTCAAAGGTATAATTAATGGATACAACTCTATTACTGGCTCCTGGCATTGTTTATAAAAGAAATGCTTTAATTAACATTACACATACACATTCATAGTTTTTTTTAAACCACGACGGTTTATTTAAAGTATCTTACTTTATGTCTTCAGCAAAAACGTTCTTTGTTTGCAACCTGTCGATAGTAAAACTTTTTATTCTATTTTCGAGTTAATTTAAAATTTAGAAAATCAATCGAGATACATTAACCAGTTAAAGTACTGCTTCTAGACTGTTCACTGAATACGAATTTAAATCTAAATAGGACATGGTAAAATATGTTAATACTTCAACGATTGAAATTAAATTAACGATGAAAAATCGCTTTTGCTCTTTAAAGTATAATTTGGTCATGTATTATGTATTAAAATAAATAGTAATGATAATCCGGTAGTAAATTCCAATCAACTAGTAACATGTATAATCCGAGTTCGTAAGCTTCGTTCGTTAAATCCATACGTTATTAGCATCGGTTATGTCATAATATGTAAGACAAGTTTTGATTTCACAATTTTAAGTTTGATTTTGTTACATTTTTAACATTTCAGGACTGAATTTTTTTATTATTGTGATCTAAGCCAAAGGACATTGCCCTCAGAAGTATGATTTGTATAAATTAAACACCGTTAACTTAATAACATGCGACTGGTCGAGTAAAATGCACAAAATACGCGTGTTTTTTTATTAACTAAATAAATGCTGCCTGCTACATAACCGTCTATTATACCGTTGAGAATACTCTGAGAAGTTTGAATAAAAATCGTAAAGAGAATGAATCAAGCATGTTTTTAACTTGATATTAAAATTATTAAGTGTTGAGGTGGTCTTATAGATGTGATAAAATAGTTTTTACCGGATTGATTATTCACGCCCCTAAGATGATCCGAAAAGCGATAAATTAAATGCAGTGGACAGCAAAATTGTTGTTTTGACCGCTCTCCTTTTATGAAGTTCAAGCTTTCTTTTTATTGCCTATTGTTGAGATAACTTTGATTTACTCTTCTTGTTTTAATAATTTGATGTACATATTTATGTTTTTTATTCTTATTTTTTATTCATTTTTTATTCTTTTTGAGTGTACGAAATTAAATGAAAGTTATACGTATTTTATAATACTTCCACATTTTTATTACTATTTCATTATATTATCGTACCTACTATGAATTTCTGCTTTTTAGCGGCTCGCCGTCATTCAACGTACTCTTATAATTTAATTCTGTTTGTTTTTACTAATGTGTCAAACCATTAAAGTGTTACTCGAAATAAATAAAAACAGAGAAAGATACTATTTCCACATTGCTTTTTACTTTAAGATTTGATTAAAATTTGATGTAATTGTAAAATTTGGTTACTATTTATATACCATACGTTTTTGATTTTTTAATGAAATGTAAGGGAAAAACGACATTACAGGCAAGTACTTGATGGCAAGAGGCTGCACCTCATGGACATCGAACGCGTATTTTACATGTGATCTAAAAATAAGATGGCCATGAGATCTTACTTGGATTTCTTAAAGTCGCTTCTTACGGCACCGATGGGACAAAGTAGTGTTTTTTTTTTATAGTATAAGGGTGACAAGCGAGCACACCTCCCACATGATGGTAAGTGGGTGCTGTGGCCCATTGACATCTACGTCTATCCTCGAATGAAAATCAAAATTCAGATTTATCGTCACCCATGAGAAGTAAGATGGAATGCCTCGTATCCAGTAAAAGGGTGTCCGCTTCTCTACACTTAGGTACCATACGAAACACAGCAGCATTTGGCTGCTATTTTTCGCTGGTATTCTGAGAGGGCGTAGTTCTTCCCCGGTAGAGCCGACTCCTTCGTGCTACAACTAAAATATGGCTGCTACAATTCTTGAACTGTTTCTCATTTGTTGTCCTTATTTACACAAATGAAACACTATTCTTTATACAAATATGATATTGTGCCTAGTACTACTATCGCCTGATTTTTACACGCTTACCCTTTCATAGCTTCACGCCTTATATGAGATATCGGACTAAAGCTAAAACGATTCCATTATAATATCCACAAGGCCTGGCGTGTCGTTTGACCAAATGGGAACTCGTCAAGCTGAAAAAGCAGGCGGGTTCAATGTTATCATTTTTCTGCTCTTGTTGCTTAATGTATGTGGGACCTGATCAGGTTTCCATACACGGACCTTTTGTACCGCGTTCGGAAGTAATCTTTGCGTCAGTAAATCTTATGTATACAAAATGAAAAATAATAACGAAAATTTAATAATTTGAAAATTACGTGGCTATGACAATTTTCGATGAAATTAAATTAATTATTTCAATCAAACAAAAAACTTGAGTGTATTTAATTACCAACGCCAACTAAGTGTAGTTTATCCTAGGTCTAATAAAAAGTTTAATTACGTGTAAACTTACACAGAATTCAATGTCAAGCTTTATAAAAACAAAAATCTTGAAAAGTAACACATTAAGTGAATTTAATTACACTCACGCGATGTAATAACACGATCTTAAAAACCGAGGCGTGGTAAATAAATTAAAAGAAAATGATAAATATGGTTGAAGCAGTTGTAGGAGCCCATTTAGTGACATTTTGGCATACCCCGCCACTTAATATGGCGTCGCTATATAATGAGACGGTATTAAATCCGGACTCCGTAAAAGACAACCTGTAGAATGTCGTGCGACTACGGCACAACACCACACAGCAATGCTTGTTACCAACCACGCTTGTGTATCATTATCTGTCCGTCTGGGTCTTGAATATCATTGACTAATATTTAGATTAAAAAAAAAAAAACTAAATATTACTACGGTTATTACTCTGACGACCATCTTCCCACTTCGTACTTACTTTCCAAGTACTATACGCATGTTCGGTGCTTCCATAGCGTATATTAATAAAACTTACTACTTCTCTAGTCCCTTAACCTTTAATTAAAAATGTGTTAGATCAATTTACTGTACAGAGTAGTGGCGGTGGTTGTTGAGAGCACTAAGCTCAAAGTTATTGACGAGTATGTTAACCTGGAACGACGTTAAACGAGTAGTCCGATTAGGTACTCCAACTTCGACAGAGAGGTCAATCGACGGATTCATGTCGGCTGGGCAGCGTTCGGGACATTGCGACACAGCTTCTCGTCAGGCATACCTCAAAATCTCAAAACTAGGTTGTACAACCAGTGCGTGATGCCAGTGATGAACTATAGATTTGAGACGTGGTCCTTCACTGCTCGCCGTATGAGGAAGCCTAAAGTCGTTCGGTGAGCTATATAGAAGACTATGCTCGGAGTTTCTCTGTGTGATAAACTTAGGAATGAGGATATCCGCAGTAGAAACAGAGTACCGACATAGCCCGACGGATTAGTAAACTGAAGTGGCAATGGGCCGGCCACGTAGCTCGAAGAACCGATAACCGATGAGGAAAAAGGTTTTCGAGTGGCAGCCTCGTACCAGCAGGATAAGTGTAGGGAGTCCCCTCATGAAGTGACGACATGGTAAGACATGCAGGAAGTTAATGGATGAAGGTGGCTCATGTCCATGCTTTGTGGAATTCCTTGAGGGAGGGGGGGGGGGCTGTGTTCAGCAGGAGACTTGTGAAGGGCAGTAATGATGATGATAATGTAGTGGAAGTGTAAGAATATCCATTACCCCATATCTTCCCGTAGGTGCTGTAAGAGGCGGCAGAGGAAAACACATCAGGAGATGGGCAGCAGCGCCTTCCCAATAACGACTAAAAATATAAACTGCGGTTGCCAACCCGCTTGCAAAGCGTGGCAACTGTGGCAAATATCGGCCTTATGAGGCAATCTATGGGGAGGCCTGTGTTCAGCAGTGGACTTTAATAGGCTGTAACAGTAAGATCAATTCGAACTTCGATGCGAGGTCTATGAAATTGATAATTAAAATTGTAAATGCTCATTTATTACATCTTCAAAAAAAAGCCGCTAAGTCATATCAATTAGGTGATCAATAAAGAGAAAATAGTTCGAGAATTAAGTGTACCTAATTAATTTGATGGCTCCGTGGCGCAGTGGCTTTATGGCAATGAGTTAGGGTGCTGGTGGCTGAGGGTTCGATTCCTGCAAGGAACAAGTATTTCTATGGACTACAAATAATAGTTAAACTACCTATATATACTTATATATATATATATATATATATATATATATATATATATATATATATATATATATATTAACATCAATGGCGAGTACATCATTCACCTTCGATTTGCCGACGATATAGTACTTATGGCAGAATCGCTGGAGGACCTTAGCACTATGCTCCATGACCTCAATGGTGTCTCCCAACGGATAGGTCTTAAGATGAATATGGACAAAACAAAGATCATGTTCAATGTCCATGTCACACCTATGCCGGTAGTTGTTGGGAGCACTATGCTCGAAATTGTTGACGAGTACGTTTACCTGGGACAAATAGTCCGACTAGGTAAGTCCAACTTCGACCGAGAGGTCAATCGACGGATTCAACTCAGCTGGGCAGCGATCGGAAAATTACGACAAATCTTCTCGTCAGTTATACCTCAATCTCTGAAAATTAAAGTGTACAACCTGTGCGTATTGCCAGTGATGACTTACGGATCTGAGACGTGGTCCTTCACTGCTGGCCGTATGAGGACGCTCAAGGTCGCTCAGCGAGCTATGGAGAGGGCTATGCTCGGAGTTTCTCTGCGTGATAGACTCAGAAATGGGGATATCGGCAGTAAAACCAGAGTGACCGATATAGCCCAACGGATTAGTAAGCTGAAGTGGCAATGGGCTGGCCATATAGCTCGAAGAACCGATAACCGATGGGGAAGAAAGTCGATGGATGCAGGTGGCTCAGGACCGTGCTTTGTGGCGTTACTTGGTACTTGGTAGAAAAAACGTTACGTTAGGCCTTACTAACGTAACGTTTTTTCTAAAGAATAAAAAAACAAATTGTATAAAATTCAATCGAATAGCTCAGAAGTCCCTAAGTGCACTAAGGGATTTTACGCACTGACAACATAGCCAGTTGAATCTGCTCATTTCTATGGTTTAGTATATACATTTAATTAGTTTCTAACACATTCCTTTTTAATGTTTATTTAAAGTACCATACATTCTTAGTCTTTATTGGTTTTTAAGAAGATTGTTGATTGTGATTGAATTTGAATTTAGTGATTTCATTTTAAGAAATCTCTATATCCAAAATTGACCTCATCCTTGTATATCTTTTCTAATTTCATCATTTGTGATATTTTTATACAAATATTATAGAAATAACTAAATGTCTTGGTGATCATTCGAGTTTGATTTACTTATACATATGTACCTAGTACCTATTTGGTTCAAAATGTTTTAGTTAAATAAAATTTTGATATTTTAGTTCATAAACGAGAAAAGCACCTACCAATAAGAATAAAAGCTTTAATGATTTCTTATATTTACGCGAACACTACACATGATTAAAACTACTTTTACGGATTTTGTCGCGTTTATTTTTACTTCTTATTTTTAATTCCCGACGTTTCGGGCGCTTTCCAGCACCTATGGTCACGGGGGACTGTCCCCCATGACATGACAAGATGGAGTGCCTCGTTTCCAGTAAAAAGGGTCTCCGGTTCTCTACACTCACCATACGACATACAGCAGCATTAAGCTACTATTTGACGCTGGTATTCTGTGAGAGCGTGGTCCTTCCCCGGTCGAGCTGACCCATTCGTGCTACAACTATACTACTAATATAACTGCAGCTCGGCTCTACCACGTAAAAGTCTGCATTTTGATGTGCATTTTCATCTTCATTTTGATTCGTAATCGAGGATAGATGTACATGTCTATGGGCCACAGCAACCACTTATCATCAGGTTGACTGTGAGCTCGTTTGTCACCCTATCCTATAAAAAAATCATACCCCGATACGTATAATGGAGAGGCTTATTTTATTTATATACGATTTTGTTCTCTATTCCCTTGTAGGTGATTTGACTAAGTGATTTGAGTTATCTAAATGGCCAAGTTGCTTGAACCATACTGAATCTAGGTAGGCAGGTAATGTTCTTATAATTAACTACAGACATACGTGACACTAAAATGATATTAAAATATTTACTATGATATTATTTATCTTGACTTGTTCGCCTCCGTCATTCTAAGAACATTTTTTTTTCAAATTGCTCTTTCCTTTTTCTCCTATATATTTTTTTCTTAGTATTTCCCATTACCACAAACAAATTATTTAAGTACCTACTTATACTTGTAATAATTTCCTATTATAATAATAAATCTATTCTATAACTATAGCTATTTATAATAATGAAGGTATATCTATAAGAATAGAGAGTACAAGCGAACGACTTGCGTAGGTCCTCCGTTGTAGCGGCCTCTCGCCGGACTGGCCCGCGTGAGTATATAATTTCTATAAAACTTTAAAACGCCATCATAAGGTCTAAAATTGCGTAGTGTCCGCGACGATTAACACGCTTAGAAATTGTCAGAATCTTAAAATATTTTTAAAAAATTAATGAATTAAATTATAAATATTGACGTTACAAATACATTTGAGTGATTCCCAAGCATATAGATTAAGTAATTTTGTGGTAATTGCAACTATAATAACAATATATATATATAGTATATTGTATTTTTCTTTGACAACCATTTGTATCTTAAACATTTCACAGTATTGTTTCAAGGACCAAAATAAAAGTTTATATGCAATTAAAATTATTATTAAAATTATTAAAAAAAAAAATTCCAATACGGAATAAAAGAACTTCGGGACTCTTAAACTGGGCCATTATATTCAAAGGTGTTCTTCACTTTCGACGTTCCAAAAAAAACATTGATCTCACATTTCATTACACTTGACACATTCAATTTGTAATAAGATTACACGCTATCATGACGAACGGGCAGCGAGATGAGTACAACCAGACTCAAGATTAAATCCTCTTTTTTTCACATAAAATACCAACACAAATTACACCGATTACTAATAATGTACCCTACTTCATCGACCAGTATTGTCCTGCCTTCGCTATTCACAATTATTTATTTAAAAATGTGAATTAATTCGTTTTCTGATTACCAATTAGGTTGTTAATGTTAACTAAGAATAAATGGAGGCTATATTTCAAATTACGCTTGATGAATGGCTAACTCGACGTGCCTGTCGTCTAAGTAATAAAATATTACAATGTTAAAATCGTATTTACACGATTTTTAAACTTGTACATGTTGTGTAACATGAAACGCACGCACACATACAATTCATAATCTACATAATAGATACTCGTATGTATCGCATTTCTATCAAATACACGACGTAATGAATTTTCTCTACGTAGAATTTGACATCGCGTAAAATCTTTCATCACATTTTATACATTTCGTTGCTTTCTTTTCACTCTTGCTTTCAACTTTCTTGCCACACAACCGTCCTCATAAAATTTACAAGAATACAAAAATTAAAACACTTAAAATCATATATTTTATTATCCTTACCGATATGTAATACAGACAAAAAAAATATGTTGAAATTTTGCGTTTTGAAACTTATTATGTAATCGGGAATTCCTCGCGCCAATAAACCAATAAGCAAAATGACGCTCGGCGCTATAACCTTCCAGTCCTGCGAAATGTCATGATTTAAGTTACGTAAAAAATCTTTTACCTTGCCCAAACTTTAGCAATGCCTTTGAAAATGGATGTTTGTCGAAACTGCCATTCCAATTCTCCGTTACGTTTCCTAAAGCAAAGGAACCACTGATTATAAAGTCAGTCAGTACATACTTAGTAGAGTATCAGTGCAGCTATATTGTTGTTGTACCAGTGAATGGGTCGGCTGAACCGGGGAAAGACACGCTCTCACAGAATACTAGGGTAAAACAGCAGCTTAATGCTATTGTGTTTCGTATGGTGATTCTAAAATGGGAGACTATTTATAATGGAAACGAGGCATTCAGTCTGTCTTAGATGTGGTAACATATCTGGACTTTGATTTTTTTAAACTATTTGGCATCATTAACAAAAAGTCGAAAAAATGTATTTTTATTACAATAAAACACAACAATAACATAGGTTGGGACCGCCTAGTAAGTTTAATAAAATACTTGTGTAAGGCTGTTTCTTAATACTTGCAATGTATTAAGAAACAAAAAAAAACTTTAAAACTAATTGTAATGTTTAGTTTTTATTAGGTATGTAACCTAATAAAAACTAAACATTACAACTAGTTTTAAAACAATTAAATTAGCTACATTAATAAAGTTTTGTGTGTGTAAACATACACGTTTGTGTGTTTTTGTGTAAGTATGGTAAATATGTTCATATGTATATGTTGAAAACATATACATATGAACATATATAAAACACAACAACACACAAACACAATATGAACGAGAGAGTACCCATAATCCATATACATTGTGTTCTGCTCTACATTTTGTGACTACAAGGTTTTTATATAGCTACGAAGGTTTTTTTTAATATATACTATTTAAATCTTCACACGATATTATAAAATTATTACAAAAAAAGAGACGAGTCCACTGCTAAAATAAACATTCCCCAAAAAATACCACAAAGTTTGGCCTTGAACCACCTGCATCCACCAATTTCCTACTATCTTAACAAGCTACTTTCATAACATTGTAACATTTTACAATATGTCTTCAAAATCACTAATATTAATGTCATAGAGTGGGCGGTACACAAATTATTATGTAATCTTCTAGTTCAACACAAAGTTTAGATAATTTAGCTATTATGTTGTTACAGATAGCTTTATATCTTAATGTTCTACTGTTTTTATACAATTGCTGCTTATTATTCTTGACTCATTTTGACAACCAGGACTTTTCGTATTATGAGTTCTAGCAATAATTTAATTATAAAATCCAATTACCATTTCAAAATTCTTTAAGCCAATGCTCTGTTACGTAAAATATATTAGCAAAAACGTATATTTATTAAAAACGTATATTTTAAAAACAGCCAAGTACAATACTACAATACAATGTGTGTTTTCCTTAATTTAATTTAACAAACGATTACGCGGCTCGCTACCGCCGACCATAAACAACGGCAACACCAAGAGTCCCTAAGTCATATCGGTTCTCAAATATCTCTCTTAGTAGTTAATTTTAAAAAAAAACGTGCGAGGGAGAATCTTTCCTAATATTTAAAATGCGAAAGTGTGTCTAAATATTCTAGTTACCTTGTTACGGCTAAGCCGTAGAAGTCATAGAGCTTAACTAATAATTTGATGATGTTTTCGATTGATTCGCGATATTTTTGATACCTGGATAAATAAATCGCGGGTACAGGAGTACAGGTGCTGTCACTTCAGTTATTTTACAGCACCAAACAAATTTAATAAGAGCATTATGATATTGCATACTCGTATTATTATTGTATAGCACACACATATTTATATATAAAAATTAATGTTCGTTGGTTCGTATTTTGTGCGCTCCATACTGTTCATCAGATTGCGGAAAAACATTATCAACTTATTGTTTGTACTTTTGAGAAGATTATAGGCATAGAATACTATCAATTTACAGTAGGCGGCGCGCGTATAATACCGTCAAATTTATTTGAAAGTTATATATCACTCAACTTCAATGAACGTATTATCTTCCCTAATTAAACAATATAACTCTTCCAGATTTAAAACGATATTTATACAATTATTTCTTCTGCGGCTACAACGCGTCGGGTACTTGCTAGTTATCTAATAATAAGTCATATTTTTTATTGACAAAAACGGTTGAAATTAGGCCGATTGCCAATTACCGTAAAGCCCTGGCGGATTACCCAAACAAATACGCAGCGCAGTTTGTTTATTTTACGGACCAAAAATTCAATCGTGACTAAACCAAAATCCCTGCACCATAATAAATAATACAATATAACTACGCAATATCCCGTTGTTAACAACTCACAGACAGCTTGCCCCAGGCAGGTATGAGAACTGATTCTGTTTAGATTCCAACACTGATTGGAATAATCCTTTCACCTTGATGGCAAATTTTCATCGACAAAATGATAGAATAAGCCGCGCTAAAATTTCAAACAATCAAATGTTTTTTTTTCTAGTATACAGATTTTTTTTTGTTGTTTCTCCTTACTTTTGAAATTAAACTGTAAACATCTTTATAAAAATGTAATGTTAATATTATGTGTATGATTACGTTTCCTTCAACAGTATTTACATAATTAATTCCATATCACATCAGCTATATATACTCAAGTATAACTGTGTAATCGAAATTCAATGAATAATTTATAATAAAAAGTGCCTACATGTTCAAAATAATTCATAAGAAAACAGGAGATAGAAACGGCTACCTAACAGCTTAAAACTGCGGCATAGATGTCTGGTACAAATATATAAGACAATTTATTTGTTCTTTTTTGCAGCATTGGGTGTCAAACGAGCACACAGTCCACCTGATGGTAAGTGAATGCTGTTGCCGATAGACATCCACATTTATCTTTAATTAAGAATCAAAATGCAAATGCGTTGTTACCCCTAAGGACTAAGATGGAATGCCTCGATTCCAGTAAACGGGTATCCGGTTCTTACACTACTACTACACTTACCATACGAAACACAGCAGCATTACACTGCTATTTTACACTGGTATTCTGTGAGAGCGTGGTCCTGCCCCGGTCAATCCGACCCATTCGTGCTACAACTATAATATGGCTGAAGCGTGGCTCTACCACGTAAAGAAAGTTCTTAAGAACAAACTTAAGAACGACGAACAAGTCATCAACTAAACTAATGCTCACTTCCCATTTGAAAACAAGTAGACAGCCTGCCGTCGTTTGAGGCATCGTCGTACTTACACAAAATACAAACCAGTCCTTGTCATTCAATTAGAGCGTAAGAACATTACCGTGCGCGGCTCTATCGAATGCACTACTTACGTAATGTTGATGCTGTGTGGGCGGCCAATATGACACCTGTCTACAGGAATTAGCGATCGACTAAGCATTAGTTCGTTCCATACGTGTTGATATGTCGATAATTATTCACGGATTTGCATTTGGCTCTTTTGTAACCGTATTTGCAGAATAATCCATATTAATCCCGGACAAGATTGCGATACAAACAAATCGGTAATGATAAATCTAATTCCTTATGACGAAATTATGATTCGTACTTATTACGTCTTACTTATTACGAAAGTGGACTATTTAATATTTATAGCTGCATATTTAATTGAATAACGATTTGAATAAAACTATTTTTACGGATTTTACTTTTTAAATTTTACTTATTTTTAATGTCCTATGGTCACGGAGGAACTGAGGTGATTGACGTCCTGATGTCAAATTTAAACCGAAATACCTTCAGCTTTTTTTATTAATTTACGCAAAATGAATAACAGACTGTATCTTGAAGTCTTGCAGTGGCATGCTTGGATTTAGTTTCAATTTTATATTATATTTAATTTTATATTTCGGTGTTAGTACCCATCTCCCTTCTCTTATTGAAATTAGAATGTTTTTTTAAAGTTCAATAGTCTCACGTATCGTCCTCGGTAGGAATCGATGTTCTTTTGCGAAGATTTGTAGTCTATCAAACCTGACGTAACTATGGAGGCCGCCTAGGATATTATTACAAATTGCGGACTTCCCGGAGCGTTAGCGTTTCACGTCAGCTATATGTTCTTGCTTGTTTGGTGTTTTATAGATCTTTTTGTTTGCCTAATAGAAATCACAATTAAGCTTGTATACTTTTGGTTCTTGCAAAGGAATATTACACTTTATGGATGGTAATAACTGACTAATCTTCTTCGGCGGCGTGTAAAATATTCTGATAGAATATCAATTAGAGATGTAACCAATTTTGTCTGTGACTCTCCTGACATACGATAGGTATAACAGGCAACACCATTTGAGCAATTTTAACTGTAATTGTCAAACGGGATCTAGTTGCGATTTCAAAATGCTTAAATTATGGATTCACCAAGAGATTTAATTAAATACAAGAGTATCTTGTTAGGAATCTTATACCATTTAACTGTAAATTTTGCTAATAAGCCTCGAAGTTTGTCACATATATATGTACGTTATTAATACGTTTTGTCCATTTTGCCCTTCTTCAAAGATCAATTTTAAGTACTTATAATTTGTAACCACTGCACTGGTTTGCAAACAAAGCTTTGCAACATAATTTAAAAGTACAGCCTGGTTTTTCTTCTCCTATTTCACTGCTACTACTACCACTACTTTGTCTTTGACTGTAGTCCGGAATTTAGAAATTGATGGTTAGTTACAATTTATGAACTATCCTTGAGACTACATTTAGTATATACACCATGCGCGCGCAAATTTAGGTTTATATTAAATTTTGAAAAAGTACTCTATCTCTAGTCTTACCTAAAGAAGTAGTAATCTTAATTATCTAATACTAGCAATTCGCCCCGGCTTCACACGGGTGATTTCTGGATCTCGACAACAGCGCCACCTACTCAAACACACACAAAAAATTAATTAAAATAAGTCCAGCCATTTCCGGGACTAACGGACAGCAATTTTTTTTATATTTTCTCTATGAAACTACGTGAAACATAACATAACATAAACACTCACGCCTGTCTCCCAGAGGGCTAGACAGAGACTACAGACTTCCATTTAGCACAGTTCTGACACACCCCTCTCGCCTCCTCCACATCCATATACCTACGCATACATGCTCATCGGTTAATAGTTTTTTTTTTATAGCATAGGGTGACAAACGAGCACACAGTCCACCTGATGGTAAGTGGTTGCTGTGGCCCATAGACATCTACATCCATCCTCGATTACGAATCAAAATGCAGATGCGTTGTCACCCGTGAGGACTAAGATGGAATGCCTCGTTTCCAGTAAAAAGGCTCTCCGGTTCTCTACACTCACCATACGAAATACAGCAGCATTACTACTATTCACGCTATTTCACGCTGGTATTCTGTGAGAGCGTGGTCCTTCCCCGGTCGAGCCGACCCATTCGTGCTACAACTATACTAATAATATAACTGCAGCATGGCTCTACCACGTATGTAGCATGGCTCTACCAAGAGTACTCCTAACTTGGTCTGTTTTCAATATATCGCCAATTTGGTCGATAAACTTTCGCCTAGTACGTCCCTTTCCGACTCTGCCGTTCGATTCTGCAACATAAATTTGCTTTGTCACTCTTTCCTCATTCATTCTTTTCACATGACCAAACCATTGAAGCATTCCCTTCTCAATCCGGGTCACGATATCATCTTGCAAACCACACTCTTCTCTAATCACACAATTTCTCACCCTGTCACTCAGATTCAACCCTGATATACTCGTACTGGTTTGGTGTAGACACAGACCACCCAGCCTACGTTGTAGACTACATACGTGAAACCTAACGACAAAACAACGAACTGCTAAATATAAATCAAATAACGTTGTTACTTTGCTTACTTATATTATATTAAAGCGTAATTAATCCCTAAATAGGGGCTGACCCATTAACGAGAAACAATAAAAACGTATGAATGTTTATAAATGGACGACTGCTATATTTAATTATGTATATTTCTTCTGAAATAAATTTTCCCATTTACTCAATAGTAATCGTAAATGAATGTTAAATTCAGTTTTACGATTTATTTGTAGTTTGTACGAAGTTAGTTAATTAACGAAAACAGTACAATCGGAAACTTAAAGTTCAATACTAAACACGGTCAAAGAGCAGCGAAAGTCTAACTAAATGTTAATTCAAAAGCGAAACATAATCAGAATTCTTCCTCTAACAAAGTTGCTGTATTACATTAACTATTTATGCTCAAATTTAAAAGAAATTATAGTTTTATTCAAGATGATATATCAGCGCTTAAAAATAATTGATATAAAGTGAAAAGAGGATTTCAGTTCGAACGGATTTGCGGCGCCAATATTATATCGGTAAATAAGGGGTGGTCGCAATAGACTATAGTTTAGAAGCTAGACCACTAAATCACACGTTAATAACTAGCAACGCTGATACGATCTTTGCTTTCAATAATAAAGTCAGCCGATTGTACCCGGTACCCTTTCTAAGAAAGCTCCGGTCCGATGACTGGTTACTTATTCGCAGTCGTTTTGTAATTATCGTCCGCAGCGACAATTACCTTATCTACCAGTCCATTGTTGTAACAAATTGAATCATCTAACTCGGGTATACAACTTTCAGTAAGGCTTAGATTAAATATCTTAATCGGATTACGATGTTATCTTAAACTGTCACTCTTTGTATACAAATAATTGGTCCTATTAATGTGCAAATCTGCGCGGAAATTTTGATGACGATATATGAAGAAGTTAATTTGCTAAGATCTGCGTGCAAACATTAATTATGATTATTACTATGTTTGTAAGTGCTAGACAATCTTTCGCATCGCATACATTATCACTACTAGGGTTATAACCAATACTACTATCGACAGACATAACTTGTGATTCTTCCCCAAACAGGGCAGACGTAGGGGAAGAGGGGGCATGACGGGGCAGCGAGGTAAGACGGGGTACCGCACACATACAAGAAACTAGATGTTTGTGAATAGAAAGCAATAAGCCAATAGGAAGCCTCAGTCGACCAACGGTCAGTGCGAGAGAAACTGTGAGTGTTAGTGCACGCGTCTTTTGTTTACAAACGGAAAACTGTTTTAACGTTTCGTCGATCTAATTTTGTGTAAAGTCAAACAACATTATTTTAAGGTAATTATGATCACTCCATTTATGTATTTTCGATATTTGTTTACTTGTGTTGCTTATTTTGATATTGTATATTGTTTGTATGAATCCGTTAAACATTTTATTAGTAAATTTTTTTTTTGTTCAAAGTGAACGTTTGAGGCAAGATGGGGTATTGGGTGTGGGGTATGATGGGGCATTGGGGCAAAATGGGGTTGTAGATCTGGGTTCATTTAAATTTCTATATAAATAACATTGGTTTATTATTTTTTAGGTAAAATCATGGTACGTACTTACAAGAAAAAAACCAAAAGAGGAGAGTGGTCGACAGATGCTATGAAAACAGCTATAGATAAAGTTTTAAGCAAAGAGATGGGATATAAAAAGGCTGCTTCTGCATACACAGTGCCTCAGACTACTTTAGAGCGATATATTAAAAAAATGAAGGAAGGCGGTGAAGTTACTATTGGTTTACCTTTAGGCCCGAAAAAAACTATATTTACACCTAAAGAAGAAAACGAAATAGAAGCTTATCTGAAATATATGGAAGAGCGTCTTTTTGGACTAACAACTATCGAACTGAGACGTCTAGCATATCAATTAGCAGTTAAAAATGGAAAGGCACATAATTTTAATACTGACAAGAAAATGGCAGGTGTTGATTGGCTCAAAGGTTTTTTAAAACGTCATCAAAATTTGTCAATTCGCAAACCTGAAGCCACGTCAGCAGCTAGAGCAATGGGATTCAACAAAGTGGCCGTAAGTAAATTCTATCAGTTGCTCGGATATATTTATGATAAGTTCGAATTGACCCCTGACAAAATATATAACTGCGATGAAACTGGAATTTCCGTTGTTTCTAAAACTAAAAGCAAAATATTAGCCATGAAAGGACGAAAACAAGTGGGTTCGTTATCATCTGCTGAACGAGGACAGACTATAACAGTAGAAATATGTTTTAACGCTGCTGGAATCTACATGCCTCCACTGATGATTTTTCCGAGACAACGAATGAAACCAGAACTTTTAGATCGTGCTCCACCAGGTACTACAGCAGTTTGCAATCCTCGAGGCTGGATAACTTCAGAAATATTTTTGACTTGGTTCAAAAACTTCATCAAATTTTCCGGAGCTACTCCTACTAACCACATATTGCTGCTTCTGGATGGTCATGTTAGTCACACTCAAAATTTAGAAGTGATTGATCTTGCTCGTGAAAATGGAGTAATTATACTTTGCTTTCCTCCTCACTGCACACATAAAATGCAGCCTGCAGACGTTGCATTCATGAAGCCACTCAGCACTTATTACGATCATGCTGTTACAGGTTGGTTGAGATCACATCCTGGACGGGTGGTAACTGTATTTCAGATAAGTGAAATATTTGGTAACGCATACGTTCAGGCGGCTACAATGTCTACCGCCATTAACGGATTCAGAAAATGTGGTATATGGCCATATAATCAAAATAATTTTACCGATGCCGATTTCATTTCTGCTGAGACTACGAACATACAAAATATTGCAGACTCGTCGAAAGTAGAACAGCAAGGGGTATCAGAAGCCGAAGGTCTTCAATCTGGAACAGTACCATGTCTGTCTTTAACAACAACGGTCACAACTGTATCTTCAACGGCCACGATATCTTCTCATACTGAAACTCTTGCAACATTACCTGAAGCTACAACGACATCTTCCACTCCACCTAGAACAGAGTTAATCGCCGAATGTTACGAAGCACTCACACCGACAGTGGTTAAAACACCCGTCCTCGAACCTGAACCTGGTTGTTCTTATTCTCCTAAACCAGCCATTCGTGCAGCGTGCCGCGATTTAACGTCTAGCTTCGAAAATGCATCCCCTAGTGATATTTTGCCAATTCCTTCTGTTCAACGAACTAAAAATAGGAAACAATACCGGCGAGGAAAAACAGCCATAATTACCTCAACTCCTTATAAAAATGAGCTGGAAAATTTGAAAAAGCCGGGGAAAACATCCAATCCTAATGATCCTCGCCTCAAAAGGAATGCTAAAAATAAACAAAAGACTAAACAATCAGACAAAACACAAAAGTGCAATGATGAAGATGTCATTTGCTTATATTGTAATGATGTAAACCACAGTTTTTTGACATCGTTAGAACCTTGGGTAGCCTGCCAGCTCTGTGGACGTTGGGCTCACAATGCTTGTGCTGGCGTGGACAATGAAGACCTGGAAGAAATACACATTTGCTTGTTTTGTGAAAATAATTAGCCTTCCCCATCATGCCCCGATTTCATTACCCCATCATACCCCATGGTACGGGGCAAGATGGTTTTTTATAATGTTCCTATTAATGATTAATTATTTTAAAATGTAACAAGTTGATTTTCCAATGACTGTACCAAATCATAGTTAGATTAATGACATAACATGCCATAAAGTAATAAGAGTAATAAACATAGTGATTATGCTGTATTTTTGTTGTTTACAATAGCTACCCCATCATGCCCCCCCTTCCCCTATTTTTGGTTATTCTAGTTGAAAAAGTATCGTCATTTGATCATCATCGTACAGCAGTCCACTACAGCACACACTTTGGACATATGGACCGAGAAATCATTTCACTGATTAAACACTAGTTGTAATTAATCTTGAATATCAATTTTAAAGTTCCGTTGTAATACATATAAGAACTTTCAACAAATTGGTCTTCAGTGCATATAATTGTGAAATAGTTATAAACATTAATATGTTTCATCCTAATTAAACAAACTTCTAGAATTTTTAACCTGAGATAATCTACAGAGCGTAACCCCACATTATGCGTGTCTCAACAAGCAGTTAGCCGATCGTTTTATTACTAAATAAACCGATAAAAATAGGAAATGGAATGTACAATAACGTTTATGATAAATGCTCAATATGGACAGATTTTTCGTGAAGTGACTAAAAGTTTATTCCCTATTTCATCAGGTATTATATTGTAGGAAGCGACTACGACTTTATGACAGATAATAAATTCCTACGTCGGTGACGGGATGCAGTATCAAAGGCGCGAAACATTAAATACGGCGACCATCAATCGTCAGTCAAGCATGGCGTTACGATGAATACTTCCAGTAATAAGGAAGGAGAGGCCCATGTATGACACTAGATTGTGCTCCAGAGTATGTACCCCGACATTATCCAGAGTAGTTTACAAAATAAATATTGTGACATGGTAATAAATTAAACCTACAATACAATTAGTATCAAAAACTTTTGTTACGTTAGTGAAAGTAATTTTCTCGCACATTGATCATTTTCTATTTCTATTTCTAAAGTTTTATTATGCTGGTATTTTTTTTAAAAAAAGCAAAGTTATATCCTATATACACCGCATAATCTGGGTGCAGATCTTTTCTCACTTTATAAGACAGTTGTGGAACTGGTCCGCCGCGATTCTCCACACTGTAAAACTATGTTGTGGTCTGTCCTACAGTGCGTCACAAAAGTATTTGATTCCTAATATATTCAGCTTACCTGGCGATGTAGTTCTCATGCTGCCACACATAATAAATCAGCACTTTAAAGTGCAATTAACAATTTCGGCGGGAAGCGAACCCGGGTTACCCGCGTACTGTTTAATTCACGGCGAACACCTAGCCTCTAGGCTATCACGGCTGACACTTAAAAAGCTTTAAAAACTGTGTGCGTTTTCTCACATGAAAGTATAAATATTTTGATTTCGTTCTGTTGATGGATCTATGTTTATGTAAATAATTGCTACCTACTGTATATAAAAGTAATTTTTCATATTATATTTAAGGCAGTCAAACTAACCTTTTTTCAGTACTCAACTTTTATATAACTTACAAAATTCCGTGATTAAATTATTTATGCAGCAGAAAAATGTGTATTTTTTTTAAAACCCAAGAGGATCCCATTCTAACGTTTAATCCTTAAGTTGATTTCGTGCGTTTTAATTACACTGTTTAATGACACTTAAGTGTTGTAAAAATTCGTTACGGCCTCAAACTATCTCTTTAGCGCTTGTGTATGTAACGATGATGTAGGAAGGAAGGTGTAATAATCGTTTAGAAAAATGCAACGATCAGATTTATTTACGCTCCTGATAAATTTGATAATAACGGTGAGTATTTTGGTTGTTTTGTTTATGGTGGTTTTTTTAGAATAGGAATAAAGGTTATATTTACTGTGTGTTATATTGTACTGTAATATTTTTTTATAAAAATTACTAGTATAAGTGTCAAAAATTTGGCTTATTTATAACGTCCCATAAAACGGACCTTGCCAACTTAAAATATAAGGGTATTGTTTGTATATCCCATATAACGGACATTGCCATTTGGACCTACTTGTAAGTGTTTATTTTGATTGTCCTATGAAACGAACATCGCCAATGTGTTGTCACTATCAATTTCGTCGACACTTAATTATATTTTCAATTGTTTTTATTTTATTTTTTGGTAATATGGCTTGGAGATCAAAGAAAATCCTATCACTCATACCTCCGTCTCCGTCCATCAGATTCTGAAGAGTAAGTTCATCAGTCATTCTGAAGAGTAACGATTTAGAAGTAAACCTTGAGCGACGTAAGTTTTTTCACATTAATAGTGATTCATTTTTACCCCTAACAATTTCTCCCTTATTTTGCCGATCTAAATGGTAGTGATGATCAAAAATATACCGATCTCGAACATTATTACTGAAGAACAGCTACTAACGACGGCACAAGATGAATCCTCTCCACTTCCCACTAAGTTTTAAGCACCAGTATCGTATTATGTACCTGAAACACCATCACTAGTAGTTTTTGTAACATCATCCTCAAGTTTTTCTAGTCGTACACTGATTCCAAACATGGCAACACGTCGGTCCAGACAAGCCACCCTTACAGACCTATGCCAGCGGCAATGAAATCTGTACTTAAGTAAGCGTAAAACTGTGCATACATTACCAGCTTCAAAGAATGCAATGACATTCTTACTCCTAAGCTATATTTTCAAAAATTATTCGGCGATAAATTGTTAGGTTTGATAGTCGAAATTACAAAATTATATTCAGTAAAAACTAACGGCAAATACTTAATGTGACGGAAAAAGAAATAGAAATATCAATTGGAATAGAAATCTTGATGGGTGTTGTAGACTTGCCGGCAGCCAAAGATTACTGGAGTGCTGATCTTAAGTATGATCAGATTGTATCCGCCATATTACTTAAACGATATAAGATCTATGAAACGCTACTTGCACTGTTATGATAATATGAATGTAGACAAAGATGATCGATACCATAAAAATAATCACGTCATGGATTATGTTCGTCAGCAGTGCTTGAAAATAGAAGAAAAATGGTCATTTTCAATTAATGAAATGATTATACCGTACAAAGTTAAAAAGATCGGCAGCAGAAAGCAATACATGCCAAAGAAACCAAACCAAATAAATGGTGGTTTAAATTTCTAGGTCTTGCTGGTATTTTAGGCATAGTGTATGACTTCTTTACTTACGATAGTACCATCACTTTTCAAGGTGTCAATTTTAGTAAATGGAAAGAAGATTTTCTTGGGGTTGGAGGTAAAAAAAACAGTTCTCAGAATATGTAGAACCATTTCTAATCCAATGCTTAGCACAGTATACTTTGATAACTGGTTAACGTCACTTGAACTTATATATATTATTGGCGTAATGAGTTGGGCATTTTATCTTTAGGGGCTATACGAAAAGATAGATTGCAAAATAGTAAACTGATGACTGTAAAAGCTATGATAAAAAGTGCACAAGGAACACTTGAGGTAGGATGTGATAATTCCAAAAGAGTAGCCGTGGCATAATGGATGAATAGTCGATGTATTTATGTAGCAAGTTCATTTTGTGCCCAAGATCCAATTAGTACTATAGAACGGTTCAACAAAAAGCAAAAAAAAGAGAGTGCTTGTCCAAATGTAATAAAAGTGTACAACAGTCATGTAGGCGGCGTCGACATTGCTGACATATTGACTGCTTGTTACAGAATTCGTATGAAAACAAAACGTTAGTACATGTAAATATTTGCCCAACTTTAGAGATCGTCCTTAACAATCGCTGGCTATTATATTGTAGAGGCTGTGTTCAACTAGGTGAAAATATATAGAGCCGAAAAAATGTCGTGTGCAATGTGCTATTGCGCTTATGAAAACCTGTACAAAATCTAGACCAAACGTAATGAATAATTCACCAAGACCTGTACAATTACAAAACATCTCCAGCCAAGACGTGTGGATGATGCACGACTTGACTGTTACGATTATTTTTCAATGTTTACCTCACAGCGCCGGATTTTAAAACCATGATTATGTATATTTATTATATATACATATATATATATATATATATATATATATATGTATATATATATATATATATATATATATATATATATATATATATATATATATATATATATATTATTAATTGTATATATACGTATAAATTTAACAGACTTTGTTTAACTGCCAAAAAATCTTGTTTTATATTCCATAAGGAAAAATAATTATTTTATGTTTAGGGTTATAATTTTATATTTTTTTAACCAGAATTTGATTGTTTTGTTATTTTCCTTTAAATAATATCGAGAAAGTGTTATTTTGAGCCATAAATTAATTATTTGATTTTTAAAAGCTTTACTATTATTCTGAGACTGAATATTTTAAAAGGCTGATTTCACATTGTTCCTGTTTATAATATATTATGTTCCGTTACGTTAATTGTTACTTATGTTTGCAAACACATTATTGGCACTGTCCGTTCTATGTGACTTGTCTTTGGATACCATCATTGCACATATGATGTGCAATGTCCGTTTTATAGGACATAAAAAAACTATTAAAAATATATGATACCTGAAAAATTAAATCATAAATTTCTTTTTTATCCCAATTCCAACCCAAAACCTCGATTTGAACGTTAAGTACCTAAAGGGTCTAGGAGTTATGATTTAAGGGTTAAAGTTCAATAACACTTGTCATAAGAAAATGTGATTGAAACGAAAGACCTTTCTACCATAGCGCAGTCTTTTACTTATCAAAAGCTTTCACGACCTTACAAAACTCATGATATTATCCACACCATCTGGATGCTTGGCGGTCCACCACTATGCGTTTTACTAGGAGTTTTATTCCTCGTACGACGTTTCTGTGGAACCGTTTACCACCAGTGATAATTCCAGACCTATACGACTGAGGATCCTTCAAGAAATGAGCTTACTCCTTTCTTTATAATATAACAGTGCCGTATGTACATTCGATGTAATTTTAATTACGATGATAATATAGAAAAAACAGAATCAGTCGAAAACTCATTTACAGTAACATAAAAGATAAGAATGGAAGTGACACCTTAAGTGTATCCCTGCGGCGCTGCTGGACCGTGTGCTTGAATCCCTCACGGTACAAGTGAAAGTATTCGTCATCGTTCATTCATTACAGCCTATCGAATGTCGACTGCTAAATATAAGCCTCCCAATTAGATAGCCTCAAATTTATATTTAGGGCGTTTGCCACTGTTGCCACACTTGGCACATGCACTGGCAACCAATATGTTTTTATTATTTAAGCTGTTATCTTCTTCTTATTGTCAATGTTTTTACGCCGCCACTGCAAGGCGCAGTGATAGTATAGCCTACAATTAATTGTTAATTGTACTGGATTTGGATCTTATTCAATGAAGTTTTATGTATATAAAACACCCGTAAAAAGAAAGAAGAGGGGTTAATATATAGGTAGAAGGGTTAAAAAGAAAAAATAACAAAAGTAATGAAATAATCTATCTATATAAAACACAAAAAAGATTTTTTCCATTGTCCGTTATAGACTTTGAAACCTTCTTTATGCCAACCCAGACGCTTCTTATTTTTGTTATGGTTATTTCCTATTTTAAATAATTTCTGAGCGGGGGGGGGGGGGTATCGGGTGGCAGGGTACAAGCTTCAGGACACCGAAAGTTTAGGTAAATCTAAGACCTGCTTTATCGTTAGTTCAGTTAGTATGCAAAGTTTCATGATCTAATTTAAAGTATTTTGTGAATTTCGGTTTCGATTGGTAACTATGGATTATTTTTCATCGAGAAAATTTTACGGAATCGTATTTTCGCCTAACTTAATCCTCTACAACTATATTCATTTCATCATTAATGCTGCAATATTTTCGCCATAACGGAGGATCGTGCTAAGCCATTTGAGGTAGCATAGGCTCCTAAATTGTTAAATATTTATAGATTTTCCCTTTTTTACTGGAAACGAGGCATTCCATCTTAGTCTTCAGGGGTGACAACGCATTTGCATTTTGATTCTTAATTGAGGATAAATATACTAGGATGTCTATGGGCCACAACATCCACTTACCATCAGGTGAACTGTGCGTTCGTTTGTCACCTTATTCTATTAAAAAAAAACTGAATTGAGATATACTACAATAAGTATTTCATTTACTAAGCTTTTAATTATAGTAGGTAAGTATTATTAAATAAATGTTTCAAAAATATGTAAAATGTTATTAAATAAAATGTATTAAGTGATAGAGAATATAAATTATTCAAAATTCAATGTAGTATTCACACATTCACAGATATTCCCGGTTGACCTTGCACTAAAGTACATAATATGGCCACTATGGATTTATATGTATACTGTGGTATGGCTGAGCGAGGCGCGTTCATCGCCCTCTATCGCATTTGAGTTTGAGTTGAGAGCATGAAAAAATATTTTAAATGAAATGTGACGCAAATTGTATATTCTACAATTTTTATAATAGATGTTAACATCATTAGAGTAATAGAAACTGAGATAATCTCGAAAAACTGTTTTTCTCTACCTTTGACCTTGAATAACTTACGACACAGACACGATATTTTATGAGACTTTTGAGACAACTTTTATAACGCCAAATTGGTGTATGAAAATTCAGCTCTCAATCTCTCATTCCGAGGTTGACCCCTTTTTAGGGTTCCATAGTCAGCTAGGAACCCTTATAGTTTCGCCATGTCTGTCTATCCGTCTGTCCGTCCTCGCTTAATCTCTGTGACCGTTAGCACTAGGAAGCTGAAATTTGAAAAAAAAATGTTTTATTAGGGTAGCCCCCCTATATGTAAAGTGAGAAGTGACTTTTTTTAATTTCAACCCTAACGTGTGATATATTGTTGGAAAGGTATTTAAAAATGAATAGGGGTTTACTAAAATCATTTTTTGATAATGTCAATAATTTCGGAAATAATCGCTCCAAAAGTAAAAAACAAAGTGTCGCCCCCCCCCCCCCCCCTCTAACTTTTGAACCATAAGTTTAGAAAATATGAAAATAATCTGGAAAGTAGAACTTTATAAGGACTTTCTAGGAAAATTATTTTGAACTTGGATGGAAACAACAGTTTTTGTACAAACTCGTAAGTGGGAACACTTACTGTGACGGACGGGAAACTACGGAACCCTACACTGAGCGTGGTCCGACACGCTCTTGGCCGCTTTTATTTATGCTAATGACTGTACTTGTGTGATCACATCAACAGTTTTCATGAAACATACACCAAGAATTCGTGAGTTGTATCTTAACAGGCAGACTGGGAAAGCGAATACTTAAATAAATCTGAAAATAACGTGAATTTTTAACGTATCTTAGTTATTAAAATAAAAATCAAAAGATTCTTTATAGTGTAAATGTGTCATTTGTTATTTCTATAATAAATTGCACGTTGCGAAAAAGAATGTGTGTTCCTATTTTAATCCACACCATAGACCAACGTTGCATAATAATATTACGCCATTTCACACGGTACCAATGACCGCATTTCTTTAAAAAAAATAATATCTAAAAGTATCGACGAACCTGTGTCAAACAAAGTGGTCTTTTATGTGAAATCGATCAAACAAACACTTCAAACTTAATTACATTTGGTAATACATTAGTCTTTAAAAAAAATGTTTAATAAATGTGGCGCGAGTTTTTGTTAATGGTAGGACGCCACAAAAATGAACGCTGTAGATCACGCGTCAAGCGAAAGCACGATAAATCTTCTTTTGTTATTAAATGTAATATGTTTGAACAAACGCATGTACGGAGTTCGAGATGTGTTTTATCTTGTAAGCTTACAGAGAACATTCAAAACAGTAAAACACAAAGGAACGGATGAAATAACAATTACTCACGTGATTCTGATTATTTGAGTTAACTTTGTACTGCATCACTATTACATAAGGCTATCACTGCTGCTGAGTCAAAACATTAGCACTAAATTAAGATATAACCATAACATTAGAACTCCACATAAGTCACTACACAGAATTTGGTGTTATAAAGTGCATACCTACTCGCTCGGTTGCATCGCTCGCTTGTGTCTCGCCTGTTCGTAGTACATTTTACTTATTAGTTATTTACATCATATTAAACTGTTAACATTGCACGTAATTTTTAATTGTAATATACTGTAAAGTTCAAATAATTATATGTAATAAATATAATGTTTAAATACAGCTTATTCAAAAAATCCTACAGACTTATAATGGTAAACAAAGTGCACTTAACACCAACCCCAAGGGGTTTCTTTTTTAAAATGTGCATCCTTGAAAAAGTCATATTATATAACATGTCAAATATAACATGTAACAAAAACCATGCGGTTCAAGTTAAGTATGTTATCAGAGTCAGTATTCTAACGTATAGAAACCATAAATATTACATTTAATGCCGTTGTTCGTTCAGCGAAATCGGACTAAGTATACCTTCATTACCATACATATTTTTTGTAATTTACAATGAGTTTGTACATAATTATTATTCATTTTTAGCTACTAAGCATCGAATGTACTTTTGGAGACCATAACGATTAACAACATTGAAGTGAAAGTTATTAGATATTCGGTAGTAATGACATTAAAGTAAATATTCATGACCCACTTTTTAAAAAGAAAGCCATAGGAACTATCAATCGATTTATCTAGAGACTATTACTACGCCTTTTATCTAATATCGGAGGTGACTAAAAACATGATAACACAGAGTAATGAAAGATAACATTCGATACTGTCACTGTATTTTTTATTACACAACTTATTTCTTTTATTTATATTATTTTACTCTGTATATTAGATCCTTCTTAATCTACATCATCTTCTTTATCACCATTAGCCTTTAATTTGCCTCATTTTCCATATTTGTCACGCTTGGCAGGCGGAGTGCCAATCTAAGTTTTTTTATTATTTTAACTCATTATCAGAAAACTTCCATATCATCCCTTATTTCATTTTTCTTTGTGGGTGTCGTATGAAATATAAATATTTGGAAAAGCAGCAGCATCTTCCTGATAACAACCCGAAAATAAAAAAAACACACCCACCTACACAGACACACACACACACCCACTCTCATTTACGCGAAAACTACACATTGAATAAAACTATGTATATTTACGGATTTTATGGCGTTTATTTCATTACTTTTACTTATTTTTAATTCCCGTTTGCAACAAGCTTCGGGTCCCGCGCCTACGTCACAGTGGCCGAATGAAGCCGGCCACAGTCGAGCGTGTACCTGCTGTACTACCATATGTCAGAGGAGTCACAGACAAGGTTGGCTACATCTTGAAGCGAGCTTCCATTAAAACATACAACAAGCCGCCGAAGAAGATTAGTCAATTTTTACCATCCGTCAAGTGTAATATCCCTCTACAAGATGCAGGAGTGTACAAGTTAGATTGTGAATGTGGTCTCTCTTACATAGGTCAAACAAAAAGATCCATAAAAACCCGCGTGAAAGAACATATAGCTGATGTGAAACACCGACGCTCCGGGAAGTCTGCAGTCTGCGAACATGTTCAAGATCGTCCCCACCATTACATTCGATTTGATAAACCACAAATTCTCGCAAAAGAACACCGATTCCTACCAAGGATGATACGCGAGGCTATTGAAATTAAAAAACATCCAAATTTCAATAGAGAAGATGGATGAGTCCTGCCACCTGCTTGGGATCCTATAATTAACAAAATTAAACCCAAACCTAAGCATACCACTGCAAGACTTCATGATACTATAAGCTCGTTTTGCGTAAATCGGACCAAAAATTAATATTCAAAAACTGAAGGTAGCCGGACTAACTATGACATTGGGACGTCAAACATCTCAGTCCTCCCCGAGACCATGGGTGCTGTAAAGCACCCGAAACGTCGGGAATTAAAAATAAGTAAAAGTAATGAAATAAACGCGATAAAATCCGTCAATTTAGTTTTATTCAACATTCACATTGTATTTTTTTAAAAGTCCCACTGTGTTTCTAGCTTGTTCTTCCCAGGACAGAGGTTTCTTTCGAACCAGTGGTGAAGTAAAAAATGAATTTCATTAAGAGTTACATGTGATCTACATTGATAAAAATTATTCTATTATATTCTACTATATTCAGTTCCTTAAGCATGCCAAGAGGGAACTTTTAAAATAAAATTATTGCAGAATCAATTATCTCGAAATTAAGCAATAATCTAAAACCGCATCTGGCAGCTCTTCGATTAAGTAACATATTAATCGAATCCATTAGGAAGTAAGGCCACGTTGACAGGATCCCCGCCAATTAGATACCAGAAGCTTACATAAACCACTAATTGATAGTAATACCCGATAAAGATTAGCTTGTACAATCTAAGCTTAGGCCACGGCACGTTTACGTTTGTTAAAGTGACAATTTGAGAGCAATATAAGTAATTACCTTTACCGTTAACCGTGTAGTGAGCGAAAGTGCTAAATATCTAGTGACTATAATAATAATAAATATAACTACAGTCTACCACATGTTCAATTCACTATTGGCCTCCCCCATATATTGACAAAAATATGGTCCTAAGCCATTTGTATCCATCGACTTCCTGCGTGCTTTAACGGATCTCACACCATCTAGTGAGGGGTTCGCCCAAAAATCCGCTACTTATGAGTTAGTACGAGGCGCTACTCGAGAAACTTTCTTCCCAAGGGGAACACATTAATTTTTCCATACTTTTTTTCTAAACTATAATAGTATTGCACGTGGTCAAATTTCGACCAATTTGTAGAAACAACGATATTTTTATATTATTATTATATTATTTGGATAACTTTTTTGTAATATATTTTCGCGCAGAGAAAGTAAAGGGTTCTTAGCTTATACAGCCATGAGCGTGATCAAATTGGTTAATGAATTAACTATATTTTTGTGATTTTTTACTTAATTGCAGCTGTGTTTTAGGTAACATTACACGATTTATAAAAGTTTCCTTTTTCTATTTGTGTAATAAATCCAAAATTTCGATATTAATATAATAGTGTTAAAATATTATAAGCGCTTCTAATAAAGTTAAGACTATTTTAATAAGATGATATCAATGTCCAGAAGCAAATAAATTGCAACGCAGTGTGAGGAAATTAGGCTAAAGCGTTTTCTTAATCAAGCGAATGTTTTAAAAACTCGTAGTTTTAAAAACAAGGAAGTAAAGCAAACTGTTCTAAATTAAAAATGAAAGAAAGAATAAATTATAGACAAAATGAGGCATAACTAATGTTTATTACAATATATTATTTCGAACAACTAATATATGACCCACCGCTGGATACAGACTTTATTGAACTAAGTGTACGAAAATGACGTTTTTAAATAATTGACATTTTTAAAACGTACCTACATGGTACCTACGCAAAAATTCAATATCTTATAACTGGTGATTGTTTTCCATAAGTCATTATAATACACTGCTAGTCCTAAAAGAAAATAAAAGAAAGAAGTAAGCAAACGATAAGTTCAGATTTGATAGTACTAGTTTTGTTGCTTCAAATAATATTGTAAAAAACTCTGTTAACTTAGAGTTACTGGATAACTTTTCTAAAGATGTTTTAAAATAAAAATGGTTGTGTAATATTCTTATATGTACCGACGAAAGCTAAAACAAACCTTTTGAAAAAAGCCCCTGGGCGATTTACGTGCAAATACATATAATATTACGACAAATTTATGTTCTATTAAATACTTTGTCATAAATTGATGTAATGATTCTTATTTTTACCGTAGCGTATTCATTATCCCATTTATATAGCCCTAATTAGCATACAAATATGTATAAATATATACTAGCTTGCCAGGCTGCCAGGCAATCGTTGTTCTGCCCTTTTCGATGACATTTATCATTTCCTATCAAAAATCCTTGAATTCGAAAAAAAAAGATTGTGGGTCACTCATGTGCAAAAAATTATCTAACTAACTAACTATCCTATCTCTCAAGTTGGACCAAACTGCAAACGGTATGCGATTGAAATTTAGGAATCCACCGCGCACAAACAACGTGACACGTAATTTATATATATTAAGACTTGGCTGCGGGTGTTCACTGACTGTAGTAGCCACATACCATAAAATTTAATTGACAGTTAGTTTGTATATGACTTCACTTTAAAAAAAGTTATTTACGTGGTAGAGCCATGCTGCAGTTATATTAGTAGTATAGCTAGTTGTAGCATGAATGGGTCGGCTCGACCGGGGAGGGCCCACGCTCTCACAGAATACCAGCGTCAAATAGTAGCTTAATGCTGCTGTGTTTCGTATGGTGGTGTAGAGAACCGGAGACCCATTTTTACTGGAAACGAGGCATTCCACCTAAGTCCTCACGGGTGACAACGCATCTGCATTTTGATTCGTAATCGAGGATAGATGTAGATGTCTATGGGCCACAGCAACCGCTTACCATCAGGTGGACTGTGTGCTCGCTTGTCATCCTATCCTATAAAAAAAAAGTTGTGCAATGAACTATTTACAGTCTGATGAAAAGTGCTAAGACACATTGCATAGAAGAATAGCAACACCGATTTCAGAATATATTATGTCAAAATTATTATTTTATTTTTATTTTTAAAATTCAGCTTATACCTACCTTACATTAATAATTTCATTATGACCCTTTTAAATGGACTGATAAGAAATAAGATATTATCAAGAATGTCATGTAAATAGTAACATCAAAAAATTTATTTAATATTTAAATATTACTAGTTTTTACGGATTTTATCGCGTATATTATTATAATAAACACGATAAAATCTATAAAAACTAGTATTAATTAAATGTGTAATCGCGTAAACATAAGAAATCATCATTTAATATTTTTCCAAACTAAAGTGTACCCTTTTTAATAAAAAACAATTATTAAAATCGGTTTAAATTTGACCAAGATACATACAAATAAAAAGAAAAAAAGCTTTGAGACATCGTTCTTTTTTTTGATTCGTCTAGTATAAAAGAAATAAACATTCTACAACCCTAATGTTTTTTTATCAACGTCATTGCACTACGTTCAATTGCTACATTGACCTTTTTGAGTATAATGTATATTTTAAAAGGTAAAACCATATCTCCTTACGACTTGTTCTCCACGTAATCAAATCAATCACTTTGACCTTTGAAATACCTGGCCCACTGACATACCGTAAGATAACAATATTACAAAAACTGTATTTCCATCCCGACACTGAAGTGTCTCATTTATCTAAGCTTACTTACATCATTTAGATAGTGCTTTTACACACGCATGACTAATAATAATACGTGTTTCACACCCGACCGTAATCTTAAGACTAATTGATGTAATTACGGAATCAAATGTTGATAATATGTAGATATACTCATATTTTATTGCTTTATAACAATTACCATACAGTTTACGACCCACTACGATGGGAACTTTAATGACGGCTGTTACATTTTTTTTTTAAATCCACGTCGAGTATAATCCTCTAAATATTTTGAATTGTAAATTTATAAAGACATTGTGATTTTTTTAAGTCTGTTATTTTTTTTAACTTCCGCTTTCTAAACAGATGCCATTGAAAATTTCTGAACTACGAAAATTTCTAATAATTATATTAGAAATTCTAGTAGTTCGGGGAACAGACTTTTTTTTTGGATAGGATGACAAACGAGCACACAGCCCACCTGATGGTAAGTGATTACTGTGGCCCATAGAAATCTACGTCTATTCTCGATTACGAATCAAAATGCAGATGCGTTGTCATCCGTGAGGACTTAGGTGGAATGCCTCGTTTCCAGTGAAAAGGGTCTCCGCTTCTCTACACTCGCCATACTAAACACAGCAGCATTAAGCTACTGTTTGACGCTGGTATTATGTGTGAGCGTGGTCCTTCCCCGGTCGAGCCGACCCATTCGTGCTACAACTATTCTACTAATATAACTTGCAGCATAGCTCTACCACGTAAAAAGACTAGCTGTTTCCCGCGAGGAATTTTTTACGATTGGATTTCATAGATTTTAATTTTATTCGCGGTCTTCTATTTTTCTAAAATAAAAGTAGCCTTATTTACTCCTTATAACATCAGCTATCTGCTAGTGAAAGTCCCTTCGAAATCAGTCTAGCCACTTCGGATATTAACGCGAACAAATAGATAGACAGACAGACAAAAATTATAAAAATTTGTTTTTCTTTTGTTATAAGTACCGTTTATACTTTCATATACATTTAGTAAAAAGCTGCTATTTTGAGATTACAAACAGTCACTTTATTTATTTGTATAGATATAGATTTCTTTTGCTACATAGAGTGTTTTTTGTGTTGTTACGTGAAACAGTTTTTTCTCAGTTACAAAAGTTTGCTCGTGCTTTACCGCCCCTCAGATCGGCATAGATCCTGCGCCCTATCATTAACGTACTTTCACTAAGGAAATGTTATTTTCTAGAAAACGGTAGCGTGAAGACCAATAAGGTTTCTCTTTTTATCCGTCCGTGTTCGCCTCCGGCACTGTTACAGCATTAAGAGGGCTTAACTATATCTAGACCCTGAGAAACGACCTACTTCGTCTGCAATGCAAATTATCAATTACACTACTCTCACGATTTTACCAACTTTTTTTAAAGACGTTCATGTTGTGTATCTTGTTTAAAAGTACACAAGCACTTTTTTCATCCGATTTTGAGCTAATAAAAATGATTAAAAAAATATTTCTTACTCTCGGGCTCATATACAAAGAATTTTTTTTCATGTAGTCAGGTCAGTAATGGTCAGGTAACGTTTGATGTTTTTAAGAGACAGCTTCATTGAAAATCATATCATTTTTATAACTTTTAATAGCATTAAAATAATTTCAATATTTTTTTGTCCCCCATCAGAACAGAACACGACACATTTTTTCCAGCATATTATCCATCATTCATCATCATTACAACCCTTCACAAGTCCACATAAGCAATCTTAGTGGGCCTGGAACTGTTCAGTAGTGGACTTCTATAGGCTGTATGGATGGACAATAGATGGTCTTCCTAAAATAACTTTTCGTCCTTTAATTATAAATGTTGACGTAAAAAAATCGCAATGTTTTCTGTCAACAGATTTTTTTTTTTTTTTTTTTTTTTTTTTTTATAGAAGAGGGGGCAAACGAGCATGCGGCTCACCTGATGTTAAGTGACTACCGCCGCCCATGATCAACCGCAACACCAGGAGAATTGCGGGTGCGTTGCCGGCCCTTTAGAAAGGAGTAAGCTCTTTTCTTGAAGGTCCCCAGGTCGTATCGGTCCGGAAAAATCGCCGGTGATAAACTATTCCACAGAGAGGTTGTACGTGGAAGAAAGCTCCTTGTGAAACGTACAGTGGTGGACCGCCAAGCATCCAGATGGTGTGGATGGTATCGGGACGTTTGCCGTGTCGTGCGTTCACGAAATTTGGCGGCTGGGATTAATCCGAACAATTCCTCAGAGCACTCCCCGTGATAGATGCGATAAAATACGCAAAGAGATGCAACATCTCTTCGCAACGCCAGTGAATCGAGCCGATCGGAAAGCACTCGGTCGTCGACGATTCGAGCCGCTCTGCGCTGGATGCGGTCAAGTGGAAGGAGCTGGTACTGGGGAGCCCCAGCCCAGAGATGGGAACAGTATTCCATGTGCGGTCGAACCTGCGCCTTGTAAAGTTGCAGGCGGTGTGCCGGCATGAAATACTGCCCCGCTCTGCTGAGCACGCCAAGCTTTTTAGAGGCCAATTTGGCCTTCCCTTCCAAGTGACCACGAAACTGCACGTCACTCGATATGTCGACGCCGAGGATTCCGATACTGGCTGAGGCAACAAGGGGAGTGCCTTGAAACTGAGGGGATACGACAAAGGGGTTCTTTTTAGCGGTTAACGCGCAAACTTGTGTCTTCTGGGGGTTAAACTGGACTAGATTTAGTCGTCCCCAATCCGAGACTCTGTTCAGCAAAGACTCGACTTCAGACACAAGTTTGTCCCGGCACTCGGAGACGTTTTCCCGAGAAATATTGGCTCGGCCGGTGTAAAGAGCATCACCAGTGCTGTCATCTGCATAGCAATGAATGTTACGGGTATGCAACATATCATTGATATGCAGAAGAAACAGCGTTGGCGATAGCACGCAGCCCTGTGGAACACCAGCATTAATAGGCTTGCAATCGGAGCTTGCACCGTCTACAACGACCTTGATGCTCCGATCTGCAAGAAAGCTGGTGATCCAATCGCACAATTTCTCGGGAAGCCCATAGGAAGGGAGCTTCGAAAGAAGCGCTTTGTGCCAAACCCGAACGAAGGCCTTCGCAATGTCCAAACTAACGGCCAATGCCTCCCCCTTGAACTCTACTGCCTCCGCCCATCTGTGAGTGAGGTAGACCAGAAGATCACCAGCTGACCGACCACGGCGAAAACCGTATTGGCGGTCACTAATCAGCTGGTGATCCTCAAGGTACCTCATGAGCTGGCAGTTTACAATGGACTCCATTGTTTTGGAGAACAAGGAGGTGATGGCGATTGGCCGGTAGTTGGACGGGTCTGAGCGGTCGCCTTTTTTAGGGATCGGGTGGACGAAAGCAGTCTTCCATGATTTTGGGACTACGCCTAGGGAGTAGGAGTACCGGAAAAGACGCGTTAAAACCGGTGCCAACTCTGGAGCACACGTCCTCAGCACAATTGGGGGGATTCCGTCAGGCCCACTCGACTTGTGGATGTCCAGGGAGAGGAGTGCTTTGCGAACCGAGCGCTGTGTGAACTGCACTTCCGGCATGGAGCACTCACACCGCGGGATGGTCGGCGGCGTACTCCCCCCGTCATCGAGAGTCGAGTTAGACGCAAAGAAGGAGCCTAGAAGATCGGCTTTCTCCTTTGCAGTATGGGCCAGTGAGTCGTCCTCCCTGTGCAGAGATGGAAGAGATGGCTGACAGAAATTCCCCTGGACAGCCTTGGCGAGAGACCAGAATGCACGGGTTCCAGAAGGAAGGCGAACGAGTCTCTCGCCAATTCTGCCTATGTGCTCTGACTTTGCCTTGGCAATGACTCTTTTGAAGGACCTAGAGGCGGAATTATACTTCTTTTTTAGAGCGCTGGTGTTTACATCCCGGGACGCTGATGCATCAACCCAGGCTTGGTAGCACTCCTGCTTATAGCATGATGCTATTTTACAGGAGCGACCAAACCATGGCTGAGATTTGCCTCCAATGGGCACCACAGAGGAAGGAATAAAAAGTTCCATACCCTGAAGTACCACATCAGTAACAGAATCCGCAACAACGTTGGGATCATCCGGCGAGAAGCAAACCCGCCCCCAAGGGTAGGATGCAAAGAAAGACCGCATCCCATCCCAATCGGCTGACCTATAGTGCCAAACACGGCGGCAGCCTGCAGAATGCAACCGCGATTTCAGCGTGAGTGGCACAACACTCCGGACCAGACAATGGTCCGAGGAGCCTAAAGGGGCGTCGACGGAAATCTGATATCCGTCCGGGTGAGAGGTCAGCAGAAGGTCCAACAGGGAAGGTGCATGATCCTCCACATCTGGAATCCGCGTAGGCGAAGTAACCAGTTGTGTCAGACCATATGCCAAGGCAAAATCATGAACAGATCTCCCCGCATGATCGGTTAAACGTGAACCGAGCCATTCGGCGTGATGGGCGTTAAAGTCGCCGAGGATCACGATCTCTGCAGAGGGGATCTGCTGTAGCAACGAATCTGCAGCCATTTGGACGTGGTCGAAGAGTCGGTCTGTTTCGGCATTACCGCTGTGGGACCTATAGAGGCACCCGTAGACGCGCGGATGGTCGTCGCTGTCTACGCGTAGCCAAAGGATGGACAGGTCCGAACCTTCAAGTCTGCCGAGGCGTCGAGAACAGATGTCCTCTCTGACGTAAACGCAAACTCCAGCCCGAGGCACAAAGGAGTGTTCCAGTTTGTACCCCGGGTAGGAGAGATACGAAACATCAGCCGGAGAGGACACCTGCGTCTCGGTCAGAAAGAGCAGAGCCGGCCTCGCCGTCTCGAGATGGTAGTGGACGGCGTTTAGGTTAGAGTGAAGTCCCCTGATATTGCAGAAATTCACGGACAGCGTGGCAGGGGTCGCCTTGGTCTTGTTGCTCCGTTTGCCCCGAGCAGTTGTAGTCTTGAGCGGAATTTCGCCCCCCCCAGAATACGCGGGGCAGCCTGAGCACCCACGCTCAGAAGTGGAGAAACATGGTCGTGGATGCTCAGCGAGGGATTCTCCAGGGGTGCTGGTACCCTCCTGGGGTAGTCTATCTTTATTTAATTCCGCTACCATGTTGATGGGGGGGGGGGGATTTGGGCCTCCGGCCACCTGCACTCACCGACGAAACGCGGAAGCAGAACTTCCACTTCACGCCGGTATTCTGTGAGGATATAGCACTTTGTTTAATTTTGTACGTGCATACGATTTGCATAATAAACAAAGTCGTTGTTCACATATCCCCCACATTTCCAAGCTGTCCTTCACCTTTATTCAATGGAAAGGAATACGACCCTTGGCATCGCAAACAATGAAGCAACTCACCTATCTCGTACTTGCAACACTTTCCGCATTACAGCTCACGTTTTGGCACTGGTTTTTTATTTGATTTCTTATCTGTGATACCTCGTGAAATGCTCGCGGACCAGTTCTCCTGCATAGTTTCGTCACTTGTTGCACTGTCAAAGGTTATCAAAGTACAAGCCGGCCTGGACCAAAGGAAACTGATGTGTCTCACTCTATTCATCAACGTTTACCGGAATGAAATAAATCGTTTGTCACCCTATCCTATAAAAAAAAATGACCTAATGTAAACTAACCTTGAATAAATGGTTCACAAGCTGCGGCAAGTGTAAAAGTAATTTGTGGTTTTGTTATTCGTAACCTAATACGATTGATCAGATAAATGTCAAAGACCATGATTACGTAGCGCCATCATGAAGTCGTAAAGGCGAAATATATATCACTTATATATGTATAAATGTTTATCGTGGTTAAAAGCTGATATCCAGTTTCCATCATTTCCTTAATTAGTTGCCACTGGAGTTATGTCTAGATATATCCATTGTAAAACAAAGTGCTACATTAAAAATGCACGTTATATTAATAAAAACAAAACAACATCATTATCAAAATCTCATTCCTCATTTCTCAAAATATTCATTTTTATTAATTATCAAACTATTCACACTTGATGATTTCTTACATTTTCACGAACACTACACATTGATTGAAACTACTTTTACGTATTTTATCGCATTTAACTTGTTTGATTTTTAATTCCCGATATTTCGGGTGCTTTCCAGCACCCATGGTCACGGGGGCTCAGGTAACTGAAGTCCCGATGTCAGTATAAACCCGGAGTACCTTTAACTTTTTAATTATTATTTATGGTCGGATATACGCAGAATGAACTTACAGTTCTATCGTGACTTTTTTCTAGTTTACTTAGTATGAATTTGTCAATTCTATAATTACTTAGTAAATTATAGGATTTACAGAGCTATCTATATTATGTAATCTTTCAATACTTAAATTATAATATTAATATAGTATTGTAGTTTGTGCGTTTGTGCGTAATGCACTACCACGTATCATCCCGTGAGTGTCATAAGGTACAATAAAGAGAAACTGAAAAAAATGATTGCCCATCATCCGTTTCAGTCTTCCTCATAACAACTCAATAATAATTATTATTGTTATGTCCTACAGACCGAATTTTGGTCAAGGCGGCCAGTCTCAACATATACTAGCCACCTGCGAAGGACAAGGTTATAGGGGACTCTCTATTCCCTCACTCTAATCATCCAATGGGATAGTAAGAGACGACCGAAGAGAGATCAGGCGCAGGACTGACGGCTTTACGTGCTTCCCGAGGCACGGGAGTAAAACACTGCCAACTTCGTAACTCCGCGCTGCTATTGAGAGTTTCTTGACAGAAAAACCCGATAACTGATTTTGGCCCGACCCTCGATTCAAACCCAGAACCTCATCTAAACATCTAAACCAACGAGGCAGTCAAAAAAACTGCCTATTATGATATCTATGGCAAATATAGCCAATGACCCTTTGAAGCAATCTACGTTTAGAAGTAAACTTTTAATGGGCTGTATTGAATGGTTGAATGAAGGACGGGTTTTTTTTAAATTTTAAGTTATAATACAAATGTCACTCGTCGTAAATATAAACATATGTCTTTATTTTTTCGGATTTTTTACTATTCATACTACACTCCTACAAGTTCTAGTCATAGTCACGTCTTGGAGAGTCACATATAAACTATAAACAGTTACACACAAGTTTATTGTTTTTGTTTTAAATGAAATAAATTAAAAGTAAACTTTAAAACTAAACTTGAAGTATAAAAAGTTTATCATTATTAGTATCTGTAGTATAGTGCGTTTTTTTTTACATATTTATAGTATTAAAATTAAGTAAAATCTAATAGCACCATAATGTTGCCGTATTTTGTATTAGTTTGTGTGACAAAAGAGGGCATATTTTACCCTCTCTCGATGATAAGTGGATGCTATGGGTAGTAGACGATGTACCATCGACGAGAAACCATAATTCAAGTATGTTGTCACCGCTTGCGAATAACGTAAACATAATATGCCTTGAAACTGTTAAAAAGAGTATTTGATTCCACATATTCACCATATAAAATATAACGTCATTGTTTATGCTGCTATTTTAAGAAGATACTCTATGAGAAGTTGGTCCTTGATTGGTTAGGCTTAAGCCAACCCAATAGTTTTATATCCTTATTATAACCTAGTAGTGCTACGGGACGTGCTTTCTTTATTTTTTATTCTTTCTCTTCAGCCTGTGTTATTTCCATAGCTGGTATTGAGTTGAAGTTAATAGAAATATGACCTACTAATAATGTACAAATATAATAATATACCTAGAGAAAAAATGCGCATATGAAAATAGATACTAATTATTATAGATATGTGTGATTTAAATTAATTTGAGGCATAAATTTGACATAAATTTTATTTTAAATACGTTATGTTTCTCTAAAAGATATCATCTTCATCCTTACACAATTTTAGCAACTGTTACTTCACGATAACGATCTCGCAAGTCATGGCTTCTAATCCTAATTTATTCGAATTTCGATTCAGATAGATTTCTGACATAAATTTTAAATTATTACATTTTGAAATTTCATTTTACCACATTTGCGTTACTTAAATAAAACATCCTCTATGAATGATTTTGCTTCAAAGCGAGCCTGTTTATAAGATGCAATTTGCGCCTTTTAACAACCTCAGACATAAAATATGGCTATTAAACTAAACAATGAGAACATAAAGAGTCTTTGTCTGCCCATACATTGTGTTGCTTCTAAGGTTTAAAAACGCGTCAGTAGATTTTCCGAATGGTAATGAACGAAGAACGCTAGTGTTGAAGACCACCACACGCCGTCTCACGGCGGGGAGTCTTCGAACAAAACTTGGTGAAATCAATAACGTAATGAGAAAATTGCGCAACGACTCGACGCCATTCATCGATCGACGTTCGTTGCTTTTGGCTGCATGAAACAGTGATGAAATTACAAATAGAAGCGTTAACCTATGGAGGTAATGTTGATGAGAAATATTAATCTTTTAGACTTAGGTTCAAGTATGGCAATTTTATGCCGTTACCGTTATAGCCCAAAGAAGTACACTGCTGAACATAGGTCGATATCTCGTCGTGGGGGAAAGGTTTTAGGATGTATATTCAAATTCGGAGTTCATATATAAAATGTATGGCGAATTTGGGACGCTTTTTAGAAAATTCATAACTAAATCACAAAGCCAAATATAAAAAATGTAAAACGGACGAATTGTGGTGCATACGTTGTAGATTAATATTAATTCCATGTTTTGAAATAATTGTACTAATTTCGATAAAAATTTAACTAAACGGTAACATACCATTTTTAGGATTTTGTCTAACTTTATGAATTTTTAAAAACAGAAACTAAAGATATTTATTTATTTTTGCTTCGGAATAAAGGTAAATACATTCTTAGTGAGGTTTAATAAATAATTTTAATATTAATTATTGTAACCATAAAGGATAATTTCACTTAACAGTGACTATCGTTTTGAAGTATTTTACTCGATGGGCTCTTAAGTAGCCGTGGCTTGTTTATCCACGGTAAATCAAGAAGAACCCTGATTTGTACCTGAATTCTAAGAAAATTTTCCGTTTATTACAGTGTTCTGGAATTTGTAAGATTACCAGTTCTTTTTAATAAATCGTTCATTGTAACTTTCTTAATGAATTCCATTTCAAACAATTTTGTTAGAAATAATTTTTTAAGATTTAAAAACAATAAAACTTTGGGCTCAAGGTTGAATTTGAAATAGAGAAAATGGATTGCAACGTTGTATCTCATCAACGCTACGGCTTGCCGCAACCGCATCTGTGATTGAGCAGATTTTCTTCACGAGTATTGTTCATTCGTAATATCATGTTATTAAAAGACAAAGAAATCAGTTAGTACAAATTATAAGTGAACTCCCGTCACCTGTTTTGATTTGATTTGCCTCGTTACGGACTGTTTTCATGTGAGCATAAACAATGTTTTGTTTCTAAAACAAAATTCGTTTCAAAATATTAAAGTCCGATCTTATCTACGATCGTATATTTCAACACGAAAACGATCGACAACGCCTTTTCAAAGTGAGATGAGTATTCCTTGTTTGTATTTTATATTAGAGACGTTTAACTTAAGTTTATTCAATTTATAATATTGCAGCACTTATCTCTACTTGAAGAACATTAAAATCCGTTGTTTTTAATATAAATCATTAGGTACACGTTGAAGTCATGCTGCAGCTATATTATAGTTGTAGCACAAATGGGTCGGCTCGACTGGGTAAGTACCACGCTCTCACAGAATACCAGCGTAAAATAGCGGCTCAATGCTTCTGTGATTCGTATGACAAGTGTAAGAAACCGGAATACTTTTTTAATGGTAACGGGGTATTCTATCTTAGCTTTCAGGAGTGCCAACGCATTTGCATTTTGGTTTTTTATCGAGGGTGGATTTGGATGTCTATGTGCCACTGCATCTACTTACCATCAGGAGGACTGTGTGCTCGTGCGTTATTCTTGTTAAAAAAATAAAGCTTTTGACATGGAATCATATTTCTATGTAGCACGATTACATTTTAATGACAAATTAACCATTAAAAATGAGGAATTAGGCAGTTATACAAAAAATAAAATAAATTTACAGCCTATATAATGTCTTACTGATTGGCATAGGCCTCCGCTCATTTTTAAGAGGGTTTTAGGGCAAGGAATTGTCTGTCGCGCTGCCCCAATGCGTGTTGGCGAACTTCATACGACTTCGAGATAATTTTTTTCTTATTTTTCAGAAAGAAAAAAGAAAGAAAGAATAAAAAAACTACGGTAACCAACCCGCCGACTTTGGCAAAAGTAGATTGGACTTGGGATGTTTATATTCAACAGTGGCCTTTGAATAGGTCGTTATGATAATGATCCTTTAGGATCCTTTAGGAATAAATGAACAAAACCCACAATTCAAATTACTGTAACTAAAACCGATGGATATAAAAATCTTATGATAACAAACACACAATCAGTTTCCGTAAATGTATTTCTTATAAATATAATTTTTAGTATTATAGGAAACAAACAATGGTGAGTATCGAATGACCGTTCGATATTAGATCGTTATCAATTGGTCGGATCCCGGATTTATAGTCTATCCTGCGGCTACCGTTATCTGGACGATCGCAGGATCGTGACCTCTTTGCCCTGCGGATACGCCTTCTATTGAAAACACCTGTACTTTATAAAATAGCAAAATAACCGATGCAATTTTTAGACGCAAGTACGTCTTGGTTGGACGAATGATGAAAGTGAATTAGGCGGTCGAAATAAGCAAATAAAAATGGCTTTAATAACAGTCTTATATTATAAGCTACCCTAATTATATTAAATTATATAGGCTTCCCTAATCTTTCTTTAAACAGTTTATTTATGTACAACACTTATGATGGTATTTCATTCAATCATCGCGGTCGTCGTAAGAAGCAGCAGAGGAGAACAAATCAGGAGGTGGGTAACCCGCTAACCCGCTTTCCAAGCATAGCAACTGTGGCAAATATGAGATATTCGTATATACAATATGTAATAAAATCCTGTGGTTCCCGTTAAGTGTTGTTATCAGAATCAGTATGCAAGCGCATAGAAATATTTTTTTTTCAAAAAGCATATTTAAAAATATTAATTTTAATGAAAAAAAAGTAATAACCAAATTGTATGTGGTTTTATTTCCTCTAACTCACACGAGTATCGGTAATGCGGCGTCTTTGACAATCCTCTTACTCCTCGGTCAATGCAGAGATAATAAAACCACATACAATTTGCAAATTATTTTTTTTTCATTAAAATGATTTTTTAAATGTTTTTTTCTTGAAAAAAATTATTTCTATATGCTTGGATACTGATTCTGACAACGCAGTTAACAGGAACCACAGGTTTTTTGTTACATGTTGTATATGAGGCTTTAGTTCAGCAGTTAACTTTTATAGGCTATAACGGTAACTTATTATAGATTTCCAAACATCACTCTGCAGAAGTCTACAGTGTGTGATAGGTCTCTACCAATGCATGCTGCCTAGCTCGTACTTCTTATCTACATATGTGTATATTTAACATATCCTGTTGCTGGAAGTCGCCTTGCAGTTGTCATCCTTCCAACATATTATTCATACACATATTATACGTTTACTACTTTACTTTATTAGTTTCTCTTCTGTGTAGCCAGCTCATGACTGCTTTTCTCTTTGTTAAAGATTTAAGTTTTATGTTTCTCTCAAACACTGTTAATAATAATTAAGTCTACTGTACCGTGTGATGGTAGCGTAAGACAACTCATCACTTCACTACATCACGTTGGTACTGTAAGAGGTTACTCCGCCAGAAAGATATTATGGCTTCCAATAGATGGCGGTATAAGCTTATGTTTAAATTGGCTATATAAAGCTCAATAGCTTTTACCAACATACCATTGTTTGTTCTACACACACAACACACAATGTCGAGAAAGGTTAATCTTGATAGTTTTGTTTGTAAAAGAGTTGGCTGTCTGAATCTTTTAGTCAATTACTGTTAATTACTATTATTTTATCTGTGAGCATGCCTTTTCGCGTTTACTAAGCAATTACCTAAATTGCTCAGTACATGCTAAAAGAATATTTGTTCTATTCAAAATAAAACCATGTATAAAGAAACCAAAAAACGTTTAGTGCTCAAGAAAAACCCTTCGTGAAAACATGAAGTGCATGCTTGAATGGAATCTTAATCACCCACACGGTTGGCTCGACCATGCTTGTACAAGTACACGGCGACATCATAAATCTTGCTCTAATTACCTACAGACTAACTGTGATATCTTTATTGCATCTACATAGAGCTTAATAGCCCAACATCGTTCATAGTGAGACGTTAGAATATTAATTATTCAGCGAATCAGTCATCTTTCGCGCTAAGCTAAATTCCGCTAGGTTCCAGTTCAACAACACTTGTAATTATTGTTCTAAAGATAGATCGCTTCTCACTTTTCTATATCTCGGTTGTCGGATGGCAGGGTTTCACTTGGGAAAAGTAGTTTTCCTTGAGATATTTTCGTGGTAGAGCCATGCTGCAGCTCTATTATGGTTCTAGCACGAATGGATCGGCTCGACCGGGGTAGGACCACGCTCTCATAGAATACCAGCATAAAATAGCAGCATAATGCTGCTGTGTTTCGTATGGTGAGTGTAGAGAACCGGAGGCGATTTTTACTGGAAACGAGGCATTCAATGTCAGTCGTCATGGGTGACAACGTATCTGCATTTTGTGACAACATATCTGCTTAATTGATGATAGATTTAGATGTCTATGGGCCGCAGCATTGACTAACTATTAGGTGAACTGTGTGCCCGTGTGTCACCCTTAATCTATAAAAGAGATATTATACTGTTAAAAGCAAGTTATTGAAAAGTTGAACATGATGTATGATTCCGCAAACGAATTCGTTTTCTGAATATTGTAAAATGTCATTACTTCGTTTTAATTACAGGATACATCAGTCTGTACTTTACTAAGTAATTTATAACGTTGACCACCATTAAAAGAACTGTGGGCACCTGTAAAATGATGCTAGAAGTTAAATGGCTATTAAAATATTTTATCGCCATATTAAGTTGTATAGCATCAATTTTTTTTAATAGGATAGGGTGACAATCGAGCACACAGTCCACCTGATGGTAAGTGGTTACTGTGGCCCATAGACATCTACATCTATCCTCGATTACGAATCAAAATGCAGATGCGTTGTCACCCGTGAGGACTAAGATGGTATGCCTCGTTTCCAGTAAAAAGGGTCTCCGGTTCTCTACACTCACCATACGAAATACAGCAGCATTAAGCTACTATTTCACGCTGGTATTCTGTGAGAGCGTGGTCCTTCCCCGGTCGAGCCGACCCATTCGTGCTACAACTATACTACTAATATAACTGTAGCATGGCTCTACCACGTATAAAAAAAATATGTTACATATATTTTTACATGGAAATATTGCATAACTAATGCAATATTTCCATGTAAAAATATATGGGTAGAACAACGTTCATCTGCAGTCACCGAGTAGAATATAATATTACAACGATATTGTAATTATATTTTGTATTACCAACCCGCCCCGACTTCGCCTAGTAGAATTTATTAATGTAGCGTTATTCAGATTCAAGATAAGCAAAGGCAATATTTTATCAATTATTGGTTTTTTTCTAAAAAAATATTCGAGTTTTCTGGATAAAATGTTTTTTCCTAAAAAATATTCAAGTTTTCTGGATAAAATGCAGCCTAGATCCTACCTGATATTGATCTCTATATGTACGTAATGTTTCATCACAATCGTCAGCGCGGACAGACAGATAGATAGAAAGACAAAATTAAAAAAAAATTGTTGGTTATATCATGTTTATGTAATAGCATGCAAATAACTCTATATGCCAGTAAAAGTCCCATCAATATCAGTCCAGCCATTTCAAAGATTAGCTGGAATAAACAGACAGACAAAAATTTTAAAAATATTTTTTTTGTTATAAGCACCGCATACACTTTGTAATTAGTAAAAAGCTGTTATTTTGACATTAACAACGGACACTTCAATTTTATTTATTTGTAGAGATAAAATTACATTATTTCCTAGGGAATAAGGTTTTTTTATCGATCGGTCATAAAAAATAAGATTTAAAAAAATGCACTTGAGCAAAAAGTATCCATGAATTATTATAAGATCCACAAGTGGCCTTTTACGAGCCCAATAATAGAACGAACAATATTTTCGTCTAAACGAACTAAGATACTCTCATATACAGGTTGTCCCAAAAGAAAGGTTCCATTTAAAATCATGTAAACAAACAATTAAAAGCAGTAAACTCGAATAATTGAATTGAGTGTAATTTTAAACGCCATAATAAGGTAGTATATGGTATACTCGTACATGATCTATCGATTTAAAAATATTAGGCCGTGGAAATGAAAATAAGGGAAAAATAAATATGAAATTATGTAAAGGCTATCACCACAACATCACCAACAGAACACCATCTATGATAATAGTTGGCGCCAGCCAGTATATGTCGACAGAGACATGCGAGATAATACTGCGTGGATCAGTTCGCTTTTGATAGAAGAAAGCTTCCTTGAAAATACTTTAACTGTCAAAAACATTTCTTATAATAGAATAACAAACACCTGGTAGCGTCCACCTCAAGTTAAGTCACCAAGGCTGTGCATGCACAACAAACTTTAAACAAAAAATGCCACTTATGCGTTGTGACCTCTCGGATTCGAACTGACCGTACTCCAGCGGCGCATCAAAATGCTTAGTCACTGCGCTCCCGGCCCTCTAAATCGGAATATGCTAGTGGTTTCAGCGCTATTGGACGGCAGAATAGCAAAGAACACACAGTTTTTATTAAACATAGATCATTACATAATACAATATTTTTCTTATTTACAACAGGGTAAGAGGGTTTTTTATATTTTTATATGTATGTATATTTTATATATATATATATATATATATATATATATATATATATATATATATATATATATATATATATATATATATATATATATAAGGGTGACAAACGAGCTCACAGTCCACCTAATGGTAAGTGGATGCTGTAGCTCTTAGACATAGATCTACATTGATCCTCGATTAAGAATCAAAATGGAATGCCTCGTTTCTCGTAAAAGGGATGTCCGGTTCTCTACACTCACCATACGAAACACAGCAGCATTAAACTACTATTTTACGCTGGTATTCTGTGAAAGCGTGGTCCTACCCCGGTCGAGCTGACCTATTCGTGCTATTATTATAATATAGCTTTATCATGGATCTACCAAGTATAAGCGTTGTACTTGCCCAGACTGACTTCTATTTAGAAAATTAATCTGACTATATTCAAAACGTATTAAATAATATTGTTCAATGGCAGATTTTTTTATGGTAAAAAAGATACAACACTTATAAAAATCAGATATATCTTTATAAAAATACATATACAACGTCACGTTTTCGAGCTCAAATATAACATTCCACATTACGTTATAGAATTCAGAATATTGGAAGAAAAAAAAGAAAGTGGTAAGTAAAAAGCTATTTACTGTGCTAAGCTGTTTACTTAATAGGCCGATGTTTCAAAGTTTTAAGTATAAACATGCAGATTTCATAAATCTAATCAGCAAATTCAGTAAATATAAAAAATGTATTAGAACTCATGTTTTCGGTAGTGAGTAATATTGGATGTATTTCTTAAACACCTGCCACCTGCATAGTGTTGAATAATCAGTTCCTGAGTGGGAAAATGTAAAATATGAATAACTTTAAACCATTACAAAACTGATAAAATTTCAGGTATGTATCTAAATATTGTTTCTTTCCACATCTTTGTTATGCAACTTTAATTTTTTTCAGTTAAAATAGTATCACAATTGTTATCGTACGAGTATGCAATAAAACTTTCGCGTTGTTGTGGCAACGTAAGAAAATGCACTATCCCATATCATCCCATAGGTATAGAGAGAAGATGTCCAATTTCATCCAATCTCACGCGGGGGAGGGAGGAGTACATACAGAAATACACATAAACACTCACGCCTGTCACCCAGGGGAGTAGGCAGAGACTACAGACTTCCATTTGGTGCGATTCTGACACTCCCCTTTCGCCTCCTCCACATTCATATACCTACAAATACATGCTCGTCGGTTAACGGTACTCCTAATTCGGCCCATTTTCAATATATCGCCAATTTGGTCGATAAACTTTCACCTTGGATATCTCTTTTGGACTCTTCCATTCACTTATGCAACATAAATTTGCTTTGTCACTCTTTTATTCATTCATTCTTTCTACCGAACCACCGAAGCCTCCTTATCCTGCTCACAACATCATTTTACAAACCACACTCTTCTCCAATTTCTCACCCTGTCATTCAGATTCAGCCGTAACATACTCCTTTAGCGACCGTATTTCAAATGCATTTATTCTACTCTCGTGTTTCTTCTGCCACACCCAACTTTCCCTACCATATGTTAAAGTAGGGACTAACACAGCACTGTGAATTGCCGTACGTGCCTTTTTGGACACATTCTCACTTTTCACAATAGAGTGTAGAGTGTAGTATTCTTAATAAGAATAGAAGGAGAGAGAAGTCTCGGCAAATACCACGAATTTTTTTATAAATGTGGCACCTATGGCAAATTTCTCCTATGAGGGAGGCCTGTTAAATACAGCAATGGACTTTTGTAGGCTGTAAGGATGTTAAAAAGTGTATCCGCAATTTAATGTAACAAAGTATGACGTCTGACGCATGACTTCTTCACAGTGTTTCCAACGCGATATTGTCAGTTAAGCCAAGAATACACGAAGAGTAACGTATTAATTTGGATTACTTTCAGTTTCAAGGTGAAACAAAAGTAATGTTCAATGTTGGCTGAGTAAATGAGTAATCAACCCTTTGTTTGTACGACTGTCTGCCGCCGCACTCACTCCACATCCACAGTCAACAGGCACAAGGACGTGCACAAGATTTAAAAATGGACCATAAAAAACAATATGAAGCGGAACGAATACTCAGGAAAGCAATTAGTTCATAATAGAACAACAAACTTAAATAATCTATAAAGAATAACAAATTTATAAGCGTCGTTAGCCTAGTGGTTTAGAAAACAGTTTGCGAAGTGAAAAAGGCGTGGGTTCAAATCCGCCATTCGACTACTGTCGTGAACGAGTGTTTAACATACAACACAAGCATTTTAAGCTTACTCAGAGTGATAACGGTAATATTAATACTGTTAAATATTGTTACTGGAATTAATTTTTAAAAACAATAACAAAATATCACCTATTTTTTAAATACGAAAAATAAAATATTTTCTCCTATTTAACAATTTAATCCCCGGCTATCTCTTTAGCTAACAGAGTGACAAATAATATTTACTTACATAGGATTCATAAAAAATACTTAATACCCTAAGAATTTCTTATAATCGTTGAAATATTTTTTTTAAATTCTTCTAACGCACGCTTTATTAAACTATGTTGTATTTCTTTAAAATTGAAGTGATATGAAGATCGTTTAGCCTAGTGGTCAGAGTATCCAGCTTCCTACGTAATTGATCCAGAACTAAGAAAAGTCTTATCCGAAACCAATTATTTAAAATTTTTATTACAAAGTAAAAGTCGACTTTATAGAAATAAATGTAATGAAATAGTTTGACATACCGAGGGCGGTCCTAAAACATATTGAATTACAGTCCAAACGACTTCTTTTCTTAGTTGATTCTAAATCGAGGATAGATGTAGATGTCTAGGGGCTACAGCATCCTGTGCTCGTTTGTCACACATATTCTATAAAAACAATTGTTAATCGATCACATTCTGTAATTATACTAGCTCTTTACACCCTTACAGGACACAGCAGAGTGCGCAATTCAATCGGTACCAGGTATAGATGAGAGGGTACCTATTAGAAAAACTAAACGCAAGGACGGTAATTTTGAGGACATTCGAACAAAATCAAATGTCCTTTCAATACCAAAACACACAACGGCAGCATTCCGAGGTAGTTTCCGATATGCAGCTACTAAATGCTGGAACAACTTGCCCCCACCTATCCGCCAACTAAATACCATCAGCCTTTTCAAGGTAAAAGTAAAAGAATATTTTTGTCACGTTAACATTTAAGGCGGATAAAATAGCTGCATTATATTTTCGTAGTATAATATAAATATCTATATTGTTTTATTGTAAATTCTCATTATATTATTTATTATATACATTTATATATACCTACTGCATAAATAAAGTTCCCATCCTTTTTCATCACCATTATTTTATTTTATTATTTTGATAACATCTTTCTCGAAAATAGAAGTAAAGCAAACATACTATCCTCGCAGGCGAGTCCAACCTCAATGGGCATTGCTGAAAACCAACGCTACCGCAATCCTGCGATAGCATTATGTTGAGTCAGTGCCCTTTTCAGCATCACATCACTCATGCAATTGGATCATTTTATGACTGTTTTTTGTTATTTACTTTTATCTTTGATGTTTTTATGTATTATTTTATTTTCTGTATCAAAACTGTATGAGTGTAAGTTGCTGAATAAATGCATGTCTATGTCTATGTCTATGTCTACCTATCCAGACTCCTAAGTAGTCAAAAAAGGAATCTTATCAATTAGTAGCTCGGCATGGCTAAGGACAAGCTGAATAAGAACTTCAGAATGTGAAGTTATTTTATTCTTTTTAGTTGTTCGAAGTCGGCTCATAATTTAATTCAAAGGTAATAATAACCTTTTTAACCTTTAGAGCCGACTACGGGATATTACAATCACAATATCATCTACATAGTTATATTTAGACTTCATCTCCCATTTTGCGACCTTTGGGAGTGATTTTTTTTTAAATTTACACAGGAGGAAGATTGAGGTGTAACCAATTAAATACCAAAGAGTAATTAAAATCAGTTTAAAATTGACGAAGTTATTGCGTAACATACATGCAAAATGTTTTTGTTGTGTCGGCTAAAAACGTAGTACCTCCGCCATACCTTCTCTTACTTAGCCTGGGTTGGTGAGGACGAGAGTGTGCCTCTATGCTAGAGCATACAAGCAACATTTATAGCCCAATTTAACTCCCAAATGCAGGTTAATTCGTCTTTCAATATGTTATTTACTATTAAATTAGAAGCAATATTTAATGTAGGTACTTGTGAAGGCGCAAATAATTCAATTATATCCAGCTTTATTGTGAAATCCAACATTTTTCGAATCCAAAACATAAAATATTAAAGAAATGTGATCTATTCTACGGAAACTAGGGATTACATTTACGTAAAATTCAAATTCTTTGGCTACCTACTAGTCTAGCACTATATTATATAGATTGATGTCACGAAAACTCATATTTGAGGTTTATACAATATAAACGTTAATAAATTCAGGCGTATAATTTTTTAGTACCTGGTTGACCGAGCTTTGCTCGGTATTTTTCGCTCGATTTTTTTTTAATTCGTGTGTTTTGGAAATTATATTTAGATACAAATTACATACTAATGAAATATAAATAATATTTTTTGATGTTAGCGACATAGCAGAAAAAACGGAACTGGTTATTTGAATAAAAAATCATGAGTGCAATTATTTTAATTTAAATTTTCGTGTTTTTAAAAAATACTAAAAAAGGGCTCGAAAAAATTGATTTTCTCAAAAAAGAATGGAACTTGAAAAAAAAGTTAAAAAAAACGCCGGTCGGTCGGTCTGGGCTCGAACCGGAGTTTTACAATTCTGTGACCGCCCATTATACCAATTAGGCTATTTATAATCATTAACAATCTGTCAAAATTTACCTTCTTATTCTAACGATATTGTAGCAGTTTTTCATTGCCTAAAAACACGAACAAAAAGACATTTTCTAAAAATAAATCCTAGCTAGATCGATTTATTATCCCCGAAACTCCCTGGACACTAAATTTTATGAAAATCGTTGGAGCCGTTTCCGAGATCCCGATTATATATATATATATATACAAGAATTGCTCGTTTAATAGTACAGGATAGGATAAGGTGAGAAATGAGCACGCAGTTCATCTGATATTAAGCGGTTGCTGTGGCCAATAGACATCTACATCTATCCTCACTGACAAATCAAAATGCAGCCGCGTTGTCACCCGTGAGAACCAAGATGCAATACATCGTTTCCACGTGTCTCCCAAGTGTCTCCCGTTCTCTACACTTACCATACGAAACACAGTACTGTTAATGCGACACCGTGAAAAAACGCATCTCCATTCATCGAATAGTATAGGACTATGACACCACTAACGAAAGTGGAATTTTGATGTAGGTAAATTCATGTCTTTGTCTTGAATTTGATTGTTCAAAAACACGATAGTATAATTTTGACTCGATCATAATTATTTGCGAAAACAGCTCTAAAAAATCACTATAGTTGAAATTATAACGAAATTACTTAATCTATATGCTTGGGAATCACTCAAATATATTCATAACATCAATATTCATAATTTACTTGCTCATTATTTTGATTACTTAAATCAATAATTTTTAAAAAATATATTTTAAGATTCTGACAATTTCTAAGCGCTTTTAATCGTCGCGGGCGCTACGCTATTTTAGACCTTATGACGGCGTTTTTTCAAGTTTTTTATAGAAATTATGTACTCACTCGGATCAGTACGGCGATAGCCTTTTCGATGTGTCGTCTTAAGCTGCTATTTTACCCTGGTATTCTGTGAGATCGTGGTCCCTCTCTGTTCGAGCGCACCCATTCGTACTACAACTATACCAGTAATATAGCTGCAGTATGTATCACGTAAGAAACAACAAAAAAAATTTGGTTGGTTGAAAAATTTGCATTTCATTCAACCGAATTTAATATTACTTTACACTTAATTTGACGACTCCGTGGTGCAGTGGCTTAGCAATGAGTGGCTGCGCTGGAGGTCGCGGGTTCGAATCCCGCACGGAAAAAGTATTTGTATGGCCTACAAATAGATGTTCCCGGTCTGGATGTTTGTCCCTGTGCAATTTATGTTTGTAAACTGCCTCACGATACAAGAGAAAATTTTAGTGTAGGGGTAACGTTTTTTTCAAAAGCATAAAGTATAAATTGAAATAATTTATTAATACCTTTGTAAATACAGGAGGAATTATTGTTACTTAATAATTCCTCCTGTATGTATGTATAAAGATATCGCAAGAATGTGCAACACGATAACGCCTAGAGACATAAAACTCTATGTGAATAGTCAGCACATTTTCAAACATCACATCATAGTAAACATTGTGTATAAATGTATACATGTGATTTATAGATTCCTCCGGCTAATGAACTATTCACGCGAGTAATAAACTTACAGGCACGCTTAATAAAAGATAGATATTTAACACATTTTGTCATAATTATAATCTTAATAAGCCGCCACCATTTATAATCCGCAATCCCACTTTTTTATGATTACTACGCCTATCTGTGTTTTTAATTGAAATACAATTTACCTTTCGTGACAGAGCCACGCTGCGGCTATATAACGGTTGTAGCACGAATGGGTCGGCTCGACCGGGTCAGGACCACGCTCTTTCAGAATACCAGCGTCAAGCTGCTGTGTTTCGTATGGTGAGTGTAGAGAACCGGAGACACTTTTTACTGGAAACGAGGCTTTCCATCTTAACCCTTCGGGGTGGCAGCGCATTTTCATTTTGATTCTTAAGAGGATAAATGTACATGTCTATAGGTCAAAGCATCCACTTACGATCAGGTGGACTGTGTGCTTGTTTGTCACCCAATGCTATATATTTTTTACATATATACGTTATGTCAGGTTACCGGTAATCGTTTACAGTTGTTTATATTTTTTTAAACATATAGGCTTAGTAATCACCGGCTGGTATTTCGGGCTATTTACACTATATTTTTTACATCAGATGCACTAACAAAGTAAATTAATGAAATCACCATCCATAAGAATTATTGTGAATTTTTTAAACTGAAGTGAACGCGAACTTAAAATCCAACTGATGTTAAGTGAAGCCCATGAACACCAGCAACAAACTTCAAATAAAAAAAACACTGATGAAGTGTGACCTCCGAAGACGAAGATGGAAAACTGATAGTAAGTAGCTTATTCAGTCCATGAATACCTGCAACAAACTTCAAATAGAGAAAACTACGATGAGTTGTGACATGCGAGGAGCATGATGGAATAATTATCCTTAAAACCTGTATTGTAATGGTTGCATATAGTCAACAAACCGAAACACAGCAGTGCAGGCACTTTTGCTTGGCGGCACAATAATTACAAGTACCATCTACCGAAATGAACTCCTCAGCAGTAAAGGAGTCTAACCAGGGCCTGATTTACCCACAGGATAACCAGGCTGGAGCCTGGGCCTAAAGTTTGAGGTGGCGCTGAGCTTGCCTTTGCAAGCATCACTTATGTACAAAATAAAATTTGTTATAATATTCTCAATAAAACATAGAGTAAGTGCCGTAAGTATTTTACTTGCTACTCTTTATTTTATCTTTATTTTCGGTACAAGACAAATAAGTAAATAGTAAAAATAAGTCTGAGTTAATACTAGTTTTTACGGAATTTATCGCGTATATTGAACTTTTTAAATACCCGACGTTTCGAACGCTTTACAGCACTCATGGTCACGGGCGGCAAAAAGTTAAATATACGCGATAAATTCCGTAAAAACTAGTATTATTTCAATGTGTAGTGTTCGCGTAAATATAAGAAATCATAAGTCTGAGTTATTTGGTACCTTCCGTTTTTCTTTGTCTGACTGGATATGATTCAAAGATTTTAAACTGCTCAAGGTCTGTTCTCTATCTCTATTATTAAGGTTCTATTTTAATAATGGATTTTGCCAAGGCTGACCAAGAGAATTTCTTTCAGCCATCTGTTTCATATCTACACAGGGAGAACAACTCACTGGCCCATGCCGCAAAGGAGAAAGTCGATGTTTTATGTTCTCTTTTTGCGTCTCTGTTTGCGTTGCGTGACTGCCTATGAAGGGGTACACACCGCCGACCATCCCGCAGTGTTATTGCTCCATGTTGGATGTGCAGTTTACACAGCGCTTAGTGTGCAAAGCACTCCTTTCCCTGGACGTTAACAAGTCGAGGGGGCTTAATAGAATTCCTTCTATTGTGCTGAAGATGCATGCACCGGAGTTAGGTCCGATTCTAACGCGCCTTTCACAGTAATTTTGAACTTATGGAAGACAGTTTTAGTTCACCGGATCCATAAAAATGCGAACCGCTCCGACCCGTCCTACTACAGGCTTATCACCATTGCCTCCTTGTTCTCCAAAATAATGAAACACATTATAAACCCTATACGGTATGGTGATATATCTTAACATATATAAGGTACCTTAAGGACCGCATTGGCGACCATTAATAAGCTGGTTCTAGTTCTAATTTTCTAATTTACCTGACTCATAGATGAGCGGACGTAGTTAGAGTCCAAGAGGGAGGCCTTTGTTGTTACTTTGGACACAGCGAAGTCCGTCGATGGGCATTGGCACAAAGCGCTGTTTTAGAAGCTTCCTTCCTATAGGCTTCCCAAGAAATTGTGCAATTGGATTTTGGCCATGGAATGACAAGGGATGATCTCCCACCGGACAAGGCGTTCAACCCGGGCAGCGGCCATCGCTCTGTGTGTTTTTACAGAGTTATTCTATATATAGTGCAGTACTTGGAAACTTTGATACGGTAATTTAGGCTTCGGCGCATTTCGCATGCTGATCTAATCAGATCGATTTCATCATGGAGCATCAAGGTCATAGTAAACGGTTCATACACCGACTACGAGTCTATTTATGCTAGTGTTCTACAAGGCTGAGTGCTAGTACCTTTGCTTTTTTTTCTGTCAATTATTTGTTGCTGTTACTGCATGTAAACACTGATGATGCTTTTTACACCGGCCATGGTAATATTTCTCGGAAACACGTCATCGAGTGTTGGAACAAACTTGTGTCTGAGGTCGATTTTTTAATTATAAAAATCTTGGATTGGGGACGACTCTAATCCAGTTTAAGCTTCAGAAGGCGTTTATCTCTAAAAAAACCCCTTTGTCGTATCTCATCAACTTCACTCCATATGTCCCTATGCAGCAATAAAAACAATAAATCTGACCCTTAGTCCTACCACCTAGTGTAAATTACCTACTCATTTTAACTTATTTACCACGTTGGACATACGGAATGACCAACACAGCCCAGCCTGATAATGATGCTTTCCACCAGTCTACAATGTCAATAATTTGGATCAATTTCTTTTTTATCGAGTACTCACTTACCGTCAAGGTGGATTGTGTGCTGTTTCTCACCCTCCACAAAAATAAAATAAAAACAGTGTAGGGTTCCGTAGTTTCCCGTCCGTCACAATAAGTGTTCCCACTTATGAGTTTAAAGGTGGGTATCCATTATGTTCGCGCTCCAGCAGCGCTCCGCGCTCCTGCAACTGCTCCCGGTAGTCGGTACTGTTGTTTCCATCCAAGTTCAAAATAATTTTCCTAGAAAGTCCGTATAAAGTTCTACTTTTCAGATTTTTTTCATATTTTCTAAACTTATGGTTCAAAAGTTAGAGGGGGGAGGACACATTGTTTTTTACTTTTGGAGCGATTATTTCCGAAATTATTGACATTATCAAAAAATGATTTTTGTAAACCCCTATTCATTTTTAAATACCTTTCCAACAATATATCACAAGTTAGGGTTGTAATTAAAAAAAAATCACTTCCCACTTTACATATAGGGAGGCTACCCTAATAAAACATTTTTTTCCAATTTTTATTTTACCACTTTATCGGCGTGATTGATACACATATTGGTACCAAATTTCAGCTTTCTAGTGCTAACGGTCACAGAGATTAAGCGAGGACGGACAGACGGACAGACAGATATGGCGAAACTATAAGGGTTCCTAGTTGACTACGGGACCCTAATTAATTACAAAGAAAGAAAGTACACTGCTAAACACAGGCTACCCCCATAAATTGCCTCATAATTGACACGCCTGGCAAACGGGATGTCAACCGTAGTTTTTTTTATCATTTCGAGTTGTTATCGGGTTAGTATAGTTGTAGCACGAATGGGTCGGCTCAACCGGGGAAGGACTACGCTCTCACAGAATACTAGCGTGAAATAGCAGCTTAATGCTGCTGTGTTTCGTATGATGAGTGTAGAGAACCGGAGACTATTTTTACTGGAAACGAGGCATTCCATCTTAGTCCTCACGGGTGACAACGCGTCTGCATTTTGATTCGTAATCGAGAATAGATGTAGATGTCTATGGGCCACAGCAACCACTTACCGTCAGGTGGACTGTGTGCTCGTCTGTCATCCTATCCTATAAAAAAGTTGCTGTTACCCATCACCTCTTACAGTTTTTTTTTTCTGTCGCCTCTTACGACACCCATGGGACGATATGGGGTTAGTATTTGTATAAAAATGGATATTATCTTATTATTTAGTTGGGCTGGAATCGTTCAAATTCAATCACGGTAATGATTAAATTTGAACGGTTCTAAACTAAATTTGTAATATCCAGATCAGTACTACGTGTAAAGTAATCCAACAAATCTTCTCAACTAAGTGGAACAAAAATAAAGACTACGTTAAGCTGTTTATTGTTAAATGGCACAGCTTAGTATAGACACTCGCTAAATTAACTCAACTAACTCACTAAAGTAAATTTTACATTAAGGGGATAGAGTAAGTCAGCTCAAATTCTAATTTCGTCCCCACTTGCCCGCACGTCGTTATCTATGTACCGACATGTTTATAATCACTAATACTGTAAGTAGAAAGGTTGTTAGACACTCATTTCATTAGGTTTATCATATTTATGCCTCTTTCTTAACGCCAAGCCAGTAGCTTCTTATTTTTATTACGGTTATTTCCCATTTTAATTTTACGTCGTCCTGTTGCGTAATGTATATTCTGATCGTAAGCGACACAACCTCCCCGTTCAAAGGCCGAAGCGAAGTGACCGTGCGGCAGGAATCACGCTTCAAAAGGCCGATCGTTTAGGTAATTTCTTTTTACAGTGAAAATAATGTTATTTTAAAAAAAGTACTGCTTTATAGTTAGTTCAGTTAGTATGCAAAGTTTCACGATCTTATTTAAAGTATTTTATGAATAACAGCGGTTTATTGTTTATTTTGGAGGTAAATTTGGATTTTTTTCTATCGAGAAAATTTAACGAAATCGTGTTTTCGTCTAACATAATCTTTAACATTAATCCTCAACTTTACCATGTATTTATTTCAAAATTAATGCTGCAATATTTTCGGCATAACGAAGGATCTTGCTAAGCCATTTGAGATTATATTTCCCCTTAAGTGACCAAACAATTCAATTTCAATTATAAGTGTTGATTTACCACATGCTAAGCGGTGCAAGAAAACATCGTGAGAAAATCAGCACATTCAAAGAATAAAATATTTCAAGGACACGTGAAGTTTGCCAATAAAAACTGTTGCAGCACGGCGGATCGGTTGCCCCACGGCTCTCTCAGAAATAAGAGGTCTGTGACCCGCAGTGAAATACACAGAACATCTTACGACTAATAAGTATGCGATCTGTATCTTTATTGTTCGTTATAAAATATGCTTCATCAATATAGACGAATTAAAAATACTGACTTGACATTAATAAAGCAGTCGCTTTACAGTTTTTGCTTAGCGCGCCACCTCTAATTAGTTATTTTAACTATTTAATAACATTTTAACAAGGAACTGCAAATTGAAATAAAACATTACCTAATAACATTCTACTATTCATATCCTAATAAATTATAATACATATAGCAGTATAAAAAATTAAGACTTTGGAGTAATTACTTGCATAAAGAGAGTTCTAAAATAGGAACACAGTTTTTATAGCCGAAATCTTTATCTAAACGGCAACCACCTTGTAAAAGAAAGAAGGTGAGAATAATATAGCTATCTTATTTTTTACTATGTTAAAGTCATATATATATATATATATATATATATATATATATATATATATATATATATATATATATATATATATATATATATATATATATATAGTAAAAAGAGTCACCAGCTCTCTTCACTCAACACAACAGCCTTAAGCTGCTATTTTACGCTGGTATTCTGTGTGAGTGTGGCCTTCCCCGGTCGAGCCAACCCGTTCGTGCTAATATTATTATAGCTGCAGCGTAGTTTTACCACGTAAAGTAGTATGGTGATATAAAAATGGCACGACCGCGGTCTGCCTTCCCTTCTGTCGCTAGATCACAACTACCAATAATTCGATTACGAATGTATTAACCGTTTTCTCTCTGCTCCCTCAAGATATTATCCATCATTTAATAATTAAATATAGCCAATCAAAACCACCACGTCCACTGCTGAAAGTAGGGAAAACATTTGCCATAGTTCTCTCTTAGCAAGTGATTAGTCAACCGTATTTTTTTACTATTTTGAGTTGTTAATTGTTATCACGAAGATACTGTTGCCTATGTCACGTTTCATTTCTCTCTGTCGTCTATTACGATACTCACGGGATGGTACGGGGTCTAAGACCTTCTGCGTAGTAATATATACTATTTAATTGAAGGTAGTGAATTCTTTTTCGCTGCCGCTACACAGAGTTATCAAGACCCTGCATTACCTTCATGATTTAGAAATATTTTCATCCAAGTATTGATAAAGCTTTGATGAATATAATTAAACGATGGTTTATATTTTCCGCTAACAAGTGGTAAATCTATATAAATAAAAATTAATTATCGCATGCATGAGAGATCATCACTTAAAAAAGGCTGGACTGATTTCGATGAAAACTCACACTTACAATTGGCCCCGGTCACAGGACACAGCCGGGGCGGTTCGATAGTCAGCGTATAAAATTGGGATTACAAATTGGATCCAACTCCCTCATGTACCGTGTGTCTGTCAACACTTAGTATTGATACCTACATAATTATTAGTTTGTAAAATTTTCGAAACGAATATTTGAAATGTAATATAATAACCATCACTTGATTTAGAAATGAATTTACTTGATCGTTCGAATAATAATAAGTCTAGTCCTATTTTTTTTAATATTTTTAGGCATATAAAGTAATAAAAATAAATAAACAAAAACGAGTATATCGATATCGATTGTAACTAATATTGCGAACGAAATCACTATAAATTAAAGACGTAATGTCTTGTAAAATAACGTCACACATAATACTACTACAATAAGGATATCTTTTTTCTAGTAATTCGGGAAATTTACTTTCATATTTGGCATAGTGTAAAGAGACCAAAGATGACCACTTCACATTTCTATTACCACGCTTGAATTATACGCAACATGTTTCAATAGATTTGTCTATTTTTGCTTATTTGAAAATTAAATAAGAACAAACGAGACAAGTATATTAACTCAATTTATGTTGAATTGTAGGTTCTCTCTATGCATACGTATGTATGCAATTACTCTAAGGCTTGCACGAAACCAAAAAAGTCTCTTAGTCAAAACGTCAAAAGATTAAAACATCATTTATGTCAAACTTCCGAACTCCGCACAGTAGCCGGTCCACTTATTAGCAACGCAACGCGTGACATGATTTACGTAAGGCCTATACCTTACAATTACAAATTAACCATTTAGTGTTATCTGCAACTTGCTTTAAAGTGATGGACGTGCAATATATTATTAAGTAGAGATCTAAAGTTCAGTATTGCCACTAGATATGACTTATTTTTAATAGCATAATAGCTTTATATATATAAATATTTTGACTTCTATGCGGGTAGTCATAAAACAGCTGCAGTGTGAATAGGTCTACTCGATCGGAGAGTGGCCACGATCTCACCGAATACCAGTGCAAAATAACCGAATAAAAGTTAAAATACAGCCTATAAACGTCCCACTGCTGGGCACAGGACTCATGTCTAAGAGTATTTTAGGGCAAGAAAATGACCACCGCGCTGTTCCAATGCACGTTGGCGAACTTCACATGTTTTCAAAATATTTTTCAAACACTCAGATTTCCTCACAATGTATTCCTTCACCGCCGAGCACGTCGGCACTTAAATTGCAACTAACAATTTCATTGGTGCCAGCTTGGATCGGCCCGGGTTACTCGCGTACTGTTAAACTACAGCGAGCGCTTAGCCCCTGCCCTAATAGCATAATACTATATCAATGAAAAATGTAATGTCTATATGGACCACAGCATCTTCTTACTATCAGGTGGACTGTTTACTTGTTTATCATTACTCGCCCTTTTGATAGATTAGGTGAATAATGAGCACACAGTCCATATCCAGGATTAAGAATCAAAATGCAGAAGCGCTGCCACTCCTTAGAACAAAGATGGAATGACTCGTTTCCAGTAAAAAGAGTCTCCGGTTGCCTAAACGCACCATACAAAACACAGCAGCTTTCAGCTGCTATTATACGCTGGTATTCTTTGAGAGCGTGGTCCTTCCCCCGTCGACTCATTATGCTATAAGTATAATATAGCTTCACCATGGCTCTACCACGTATATATTCATTCCTATTTTTATTCAAAAAAAATTATTTAAAAATAGTTGCCGTGTTTTAGCAGCTTATGTCCATTTTATTTGGTTGTTAAAATGCCAGTAATGGTTTGCATCAACCAGAGTATAACGAAATTACTTAAATACTTGCCCGCCCAAAAACCTAGACCGGTGACTTCTTCCGGCGTCTATAGCAGGAGACGACGGATACTACGAAATCCAATCAAGTTCAAATTACGATGCATCCGCCTTAAGGGGATATAGTACGTCAGCTCAAATTCTAATTTCGCCCTCACTTCCCCGCGCGTCGTATGCTATGTACCGACATGTTTGTTATTACTAATACTGTAAGTAGATAGGTCGTTAGAATATTATTTCATTTGGTTTATCATATTTATGCCTGTTTCTTAACGCCAACCCAGTCGCTTCTTATTTTTATCACGGTTATTTCCCATTTTAACTTTACGTCGTCCTGTTGCGTAATGTGTATTCTGATCGTAAGCGACACAACTTCTCCCTTCAAAAGCCTAAGCAATACTAACGGAACGACAGGAATCAAGCTTCAAGAGGCCAATAGTTTAGGTAATTTCTTTTTACAGTGAAAATAATGGTATTTTAAAAAAGTAAATAACATAAGCACTGCTTTATAGTTAGTTCAGTTAGTATGCAAAGTTTCATGATCTTATTTAAAGTATTTTATGAATAACAGCGGTTTATTGTTCATTTTGGAGGTAACTTTGGATTTTTTCTATCGAGAAAATTTTACGGAATCGTGTTGTCGTCTAACATAGTCCTTAACATTAATCCTCAACTTTACCGTATATTTATTTCAAAATTAATGCTGCAATACTTTCGGCATAACGGAGGATCTTGCTAAGCCATTTAAGGTTATATTTCCCCATAAGTGTGGAGGCATATGACTGAGGACTGCTTCTGACTGATGAGAAATGTTTGATGGAAGTATTTAAAAATAAGCAGCTGCAAAAATAACTTTTCATTCCACTTAATATTACTTAACAAAACGTGCAATGTATTGTACTTCGAGCCGAGAACAATTTGGGCTGGACAATTTCTGATTGATATTTCGTACGTAAAATGCTATATCATTTTGTTTATAAATTGCACGGGTCGCTGTGAATTTATGTTGAATCTATATGTTAAGAAACACATTTTTATTACATGCATTTTAGGTCATCAATAGATAGATGTATTGATAATATACATATACGCACACATATATATATATATATATATATATATATATATATATATATATATATATATATATATATATATATATATATATATATATATATATATATATATATATATATACTAACAATTCTAGTAAATTTAATTCAGCAAAAAAAACACTTTCTCCGATGAGCCTCCATGACTTCTCATTTGTCAAATTTTAGACAAGTGCCCACTGATTATCTATATTAGACTCCATTAGTTTAGTTAACTCGATACCATTTGCTTTACCGGTTTTTTGTTACACCATTTATATTTGGATCTTGTGAAATTAAAATATTACAAAGGAATAGTCATTGCCAATTGTTTCGTACTTGACGGGACCCGTTAACTGATTTTGTTTCTCGATTTTCCTGATTCTTGGTTTGTAGGTATTCAGTTTTGTAATGATGTTTGTGAATATTTTTACGTGATAGAGCCACTCTGCAAATATATAATGTCTGCAGCTCAAATGGGTCAGCTGGTACTAGAAACCATTCTAGGACCACGATTTTGCAGAACTTACCAACGTAAAATAGCAGAATAATATGTGATTCGTATGGTGAGTGTAGTGAACCGGGAAACCTTTTTACTTCTTCCTCCTTTTCACATCTTTCGATTATTAATCGAAGTTAAATGTAAATGCCTATGGGCCACATCGGCCACTTCTCATTATCATCCTCATTCTATAAAAAATGATTAATCAAAACAATATATAAACGATCGTATTTTCGACTTCTTCATCATTCGTATTTATGAGTCTTTAGTTAGTTAGTAGTCTCAATTTATTTGACTTATTTGCAAAATAAATTTAAAATTACGGGTTCATGTGTCAGACCCTTCTTTTATTTATTTATTTTTTTGAAAATGAAAACGACTTCTAAAGTTAATGAAAACTTTCTAACAATAAAACAATTTCAATTAAATTCCAGGTAAATAAATAAAAAAATGCTTTATTATTTAACGATTCAAATACAAATTTTGGAAAACAGGTGGAAATGGTTGCAGATAGTAAAGAAACAAATTGCAAATTACGTTAAATTTTTACTATAAAGTTGCAAATAATAATGTAAGGAAGCTAGAGAGTTGATACTCAAAATTATATCAGCACCTGTCACTAACGTAGTAGTTTAAAGTTATACCCTTTGATGCATATGATAATTGTAGTTCATTAAGCACGGATGTATATTTTAAAGTCAATCACTTTATTTTCTTCTTTTACTGTCGTAAGGTATTAGTGGACAGCGAACATTAGATAATCATAAAAACTAATGTCATTTTTGTTTCCAGTCATGCATAAGTACCAACCATGCGAGACACGGCGAGCAATTAGACGACACCGGTAATCGTTTAATCTAACTCGAGAGATGAAAGTGAGCGATAAAGGTGATCTGCTGCATCGATAGTTCCTTTGCACGAACTTCACGACGTGCCCGTATCTCCGCATGTCAAATTCCTGAACGAGGTTACCTCAGGTCGCTACCATTCATTTAAATCCCTCGTGTTTGTTCCTTTATTTTTACTTGTATAGCGATTGCTAGATTTCACTGTTTAGCATGTACTAGTTGGATTCAAATAAATAGAGCGTATCCGTTTGAGGCTTTCGAGTATTTGCATTATATACATTTTGGCTTTGACTTATATAGTCATCTTAATATATTGTTTAAAATATGTTGATATTAGGTGCATAAAAGTTAAATAAAATTACAGCCTTTATACGTTCCACAGGTCTCCTCTCATTTCTGAGACAGCATCATTTAGCAAAAATGTTTGAGTCCGTCGCGCTGCAGTTATACCTACGAGTTAGTAGACTGACACGTTCTCCTATATTTTATTTCTGACAAATTATAGTCGATTTCGATATTTAAGAGTTAAAGACTGCATTAGTTAGGGAGAAATCATTACGAACAACTATTTAATGCAGTAATACAATATTTTGACAGATTTCCTACATACGTACCTGAGAGTAAAGATACGTACGTATGTTTGATTTAGCGTGGTAGACGCATCATATCGCTGCCACTTGGGACCTCGGATTGAATATTAAAAATTCTCTATTTTTTAAAATGTCCTCATCACTCGACATCGACTAGTCATGCCGAACGTATATTGCGCTGTTGTACGACAGTATTCGACAAATCAATCAAGTAACGACCTTATATTTGTTGCCCCGGCTTTGCAGTGACTACAGGCGACGCGTGGTATTCTGTGTCCTGCTGGCCACAACTTCCATTCTTGTGCAAGATAAGTATTGTATGGTCTTTATTATTGCAATACTGATAATTTTTTTAGTTCATGGTGATTTCTTAAATTTACGCGAACACTACACATAAAATAAAACTATTATTTACGGATTTTATCGTCCCCCCCCCCCCCGTGATCATGGATGCTGTAAAGCACCCGAAACGTCAGAGTAATAAAAATAAGTTAAAGTAGTAATTAAACGCGATAAAATCCGTAAATAATGATTTTTCAGTTGATGGTGATTGATTATGAGTAATTTTTATGTGTAAAACCAAACTAAAGAAATTCTCAGTAGATGTAAAGTTTTTAAGGTAAAAAAATCATATAAACTAAAAATTTTTAGGTGTTTTAAGCTGCTCCAGGTTTCAAATTCAAAGTCCAAAATTTACCACTGTTCTTGACAAATAAACGCAGGAATTCCAGAAATTTTTAACATCATCTAAGTGAACTATGCGTTCGGTTTAGCTCTTTTTATTGTATCATTAAAAGATTCTTAATTCTATATTATTTATTTTATATTTTAAATGTGTAGTAAAATTAGTTATGTACGTTGTAGAGTACGTGCTGTAAATATATTACGACTGCAGCTAAAATGGGGGCGGATCGACCGAGAAGGGATCACGCTCTCACAGAATATCAACGTCAAAGAGCAACATAATGCTGCTGTTTCGTATGTTGGAATCGGAGATTATCTTTAATGAACCTTATAAAAACAGTACGGGATCAAAAGGCTGACAAACTGACATTCTAAGTTCTCAAGGGTAAAAACGCTTCTGCATTTTATTCTTAATCAAGAATAGATGTAGGTTGTAGGTGCCCTTAAATGCAGTGCATTCACCTTATAGGTGAATGCACTGCATTATAGGGACACATGATAGGGACACATGACAAATTATAGGGATACATGGACTATGTCACCCTTGTTTGTAAAAAAAAATCTTGGCCGGGACGGTCTTCTAACTGAGTTGTCGTTTCGTCGGAACAGACTTGCATCTCTCTTCACATGAACCGGCTTTTACATATTATATATTTTATATTTAACACGCGAACGGCAACACTGTGCAGTTATGTGATATGTGATGACTCCTAACTGATAATATCTAATAACTTTCACTTAGCTATCAACGCTGATTCATTAATTTCAATAATTGATGCCAAATTTGCGAATTACAGTACGGGTCAAGTGTTCTTGACCTTTATTTATTGAATGTACACTTCATGAAAGTTTTATTGTTCCTCTTTGAATAGTTCATTGAAAATAATTGGTATTGATAATTTTAATTGAATAAGACCTTTTTTTAAATATATCGAAAAGGAACTAGAGAAATAACAGGAAATATTTATTAGTCGCACTAAAAAGTAGAAAAAAACAAACACGTTGTGTACACAAGTACTACATATATGAAACTCTGACATACCGTTATTCTTTTTTTTATATTTTACATAAATAGGTTGCATAATAGTATACTCATGCAGCCCCAGTGGTGCAACCATAGAATATAATACATACATAATAGAACGGGGGAGTGGGCAGAGCTCGTGTAGCCATTAAAATGTCACTAACACGTCAATACATATGTATAAATGTCAACACGAGATGTGTTTAGACGTTACAATCGTTTCCGAATTTCCCATGCAAATTACTTAGAAAATGCCAAATCGCACGCTATTTACAAACAAATATGTATTAAAATCTGTCCGTCAACAAAACGAATCGGGTTTGTAGTAGTGATAATACGACGTTATTGCTTGTATGAGCGCTCCCGACGACGCCTATCGTCGTACAAAATAAGGTTGACAGCCATTCTATTGTGTATTATAGTATTATATGGATGTAACTTTAAGAAAATGTTACAAGAAAACGTGACACTTTTACATTTTCAACCGATTTCAAAAAAGTAGGAGCTTCTCAAATCGACTGCATTTTTTGTTTTACCTCTGAACTTTTTTCTATGTGAACCGATTTTGATGATTATTTGATGATACGAGTATATGATTACCGATTTTGACATAATCTTTTATTTGAATGCTGGTGCTTCTTATATGATGCCATATCGACTAAATTGGTGTTGTTTTTATTTTATATATATTGAAATTGGTTGTACAAACTTTTTAATTTTACCAAATGTTAACAACGTAATAAATTTTCCCACTACGTCCATAATAAAGTTTCACTCTAAAAACTATAATTTGTATGAGTAAGTATGCATTAAATTTTACATAGTTTTTGAATCTTCCATCGAAGCAATGCAATATTCTATCGAGAAATAAGACAGTACGCAATATGTAACTTACAGTAATTTATGTGCCGGGGCAAATAGCTTTAAGTTAAACTATTGCTTTTCTTCTGGCGTATCGCATGCAACGCGCCTAGCGGAACGTTGGCGCCGCTAATACCATCTGGGGACTTGATTTATTGGTTATATCTCGACATCGACCAAACACCTGTATCCGATTTAATATGAAGCGTGGAACAAGTGAAGGAGCATTTATTGCATTACGTAACCGCGGCACGCCAATTACTTATCGGTCTCGTGCGCTCATTCATTTCTAAACCACCTGCCGAATAAATTACAACCTAGCGTGTTTGTAACTGACGTGCACTTGAACTTGTTGCTGTTTTAGGCCGGCCACATACATGCGGAATTCCAATTCGGGATTCCGAACGCAGCAAATCCATGTTTTATAATGAAAGGTACTCATGCACCGTAGTTTTCCGTTCGAAATTTTGCGGGGAAAAACCGGAGGAACCGGAAACCGGAACCGGATTCCAAATGTTTGTGGGCTACAAAAAGTCTGGTTCTGGTGGTTTAAAAAACCATATGGGTGTTCGGAAGTCCAAAACGGAATCCCGAAACAGGATTCTGAATGTATGTGTCCGGCCTTAAGCATGTTAACGGTAGCTTCATATTTCGATCGTTTCCGATTCGATAATTCCATAATGTAGGTATATGTGTAACGTGGTTTCATACAGACATCTTTGCGGTTTTTAATTCGTTTCATTGACTATAAATCTACATCTGTCATTAGCTTTTACATGAATATTTATAATTACAATATTTACATTGGCGTATACTTTATCGATAAAACAAACGTCGATAGGTGCAAATGGCTCATTAGCTCGCTGTGGATTTTCGGCTGGTGAACAATTTAAATATGTATGTTTCTTTAATGTACAGAATCTAACTGCCTGAGCTAAGATGGTACCAACCCTTTCACTTGTTTCTGATACTAAGCAAGCACTCACTGCTGCGTCTGAAACACAAAAGAGGTTTTATTTGAAGGATATCCTATCCGCCTGTAATTATTCTGGCTGTCTTATAAATGATTGTATAATAACAGGTTTTTAATCTTAGTCCTAAGATGACAAAGCATTAATGATCTGTTATATTTAAAGTTGTTGTATTTCCTCGTAAGAGGGATATTTGCCATAGTTGTATGGCAGCCAGGTCTATTATTTATTCTGTGGCCGGGTTAAAAACCGTATTTTAAAATTTTGTTATGAGACGGATACTATTGTTTATACTTCCTCGTTAGTCTAGTGATTGTAGTAGTGCGACTACTGATCATAAGGTCCTGCGGTCGGACCAAAAAAATCAATTATTGAGTGTTTCCGTCAAGTAGTTGGCGGTGTCTCACCATCGCACCTCGGAAAGCACGTAAAGCCGTTGGTCCTGCGCCTGAACTCTTTCGGGTCGTGACGGTTTACCGTCCCATCGGATTATGATGAGAGTCAGGGAATAGAGAGTACACCTGTGCTGGCGCATACATTTGGGCACTATAATCCTGTCCTACGCAGATGGCTAGTCTCCGTTGAAGCTGGCCGCCGTGACCGAAATTCGGTCTGAAGGACATTATTATTATTATTACTATTGACCTACCGCGAGAGCCGTGGTAGCTCAGATGGTTAGCGCTCGCTGTAAATTTCACAATACGCGAGCAAACCGGGTTCGATCCCCGCCGGCACCAATGAAATTGGTAATTGCAATTTTAAGAGGATAGAGTAAGTCAGCTCAAATTCTAATTTCGCCCCCACTTCCCCGCGCGTCGTATGCTATGTACCGATATGTTTGTAATCACTAATACTGTAAGTAGAAAGGTCATTAGACACTTATTTCATTAGGTTTATCATATTTATGCCTGTTTCTTAACGCCAAGCCAGCCGCTTCTTATTTTTATCACGGTTATTTCCCATTTTAATTTTGCGTCGTACTGTTGCGTAATGTATATTCTGATCGTAAGCGACACACCTTCTCCCTTCAAAAGCCTAAGCGATACTAACGGGGCGACAGAATTCAAGCTCAAGACGCCGATAGTTTAGGTAATTTCTTTTTACAGTGAAAATAATGGTATTTTAAAAAAGGTAAATAACATAAGCACTGCTTTATAGTTAGTTCAGTTAGTATGCAAAGTTTCATGATCTTATTTAAAGTATTTTATGAATAACTGCGGTTTATTGTTTATTTTGGAGGTAACTTTGGATTTTTTTTCTATCGAGAAAATTTTACGAAATTGTGTTTTCGTCTAACATAATCACTAACATTAATCCTCAACTTTACCATGTATTTATTTCAAAATTAATGCTGCAATATTTTCGGCATAACGAAGGATCTTGCTAAGCCATTTGACATTATATTTCCCCTTAAGTGCTGATTTACCACGTGCTCGGCGGTGAAGGAAAACATCGTGAGGAAACCTGCATGTCTGAGAAATAAGGCTCTTTTGTTGTTCGTTGTCGTACCGAGTAGACGTGTACAAGTAAATTCTAAATATTTTCTAAATCAGTGCAAGTCTAATTCCATCCTTAACTAAGAAGACTTAAAACGTTTAATTGTGTGAAAGTTGTTTGTTTAATGTGACATTACGCTCCTGTGCATCAACAAAGAGGACCCCCGCTACAATAACAGTGAGCCATCTTCACCCCCGCGAAACACGTACGGTTGCTATTTTTTAACTCGTTTACTCAATACGTAGCATCGGTGTGTCGGTTGACGTAACGCAAGCAATATGAGCGTTCAGAGGTCACCAACTGGAGGGTCGCAACCAGATATATCTAAAATGAGTGATTTAGTGTCGGATTCATCAATTATATTTCGGAAACGAAAATTACCTTTTGGTGTCGAGTGTGCATGCTCTGAAGAATTAGGGGGAATGAGATCTGAACTAAATCGTATCACTTCTCTATTAGAAAAATACATCGTGTCTAATGAGCTGATTTTAAAAACCATGCAAGAAAATATTGCTGATATAAAAAACCAAATCACTGATATTAAGTTGACAAACGAACGATCTCATAGCGCAATGCAAATAAAAATTGAATCGCTTGAATCATACTTAAACAAACTCAAAATTTCCTCAAAATCTGCACCAATAACTCTGGAAAACGAGTCGATACTCGGCGAACAAATTATACAGGAGATTCAGCAACGCAAAAATAGAGAAAAAAATATCGTGCTTGTCGGTTTACCTGAACAAATCGCGTCTACTCCTGAAGACAGATTGTCAAAAGACGAAGCTGAGGTATTCAAAACTATATCCTCGGTGAGTGCAGGCATTCCAAAACCGGAAAAAATGTTTAGGATCGGCAAACTCCAACCAGGCAAGAACCGCAGTATCAAGGTGTGCTTTGAAACAATAGAACCTGCCGATGGTCTAAAAATGTTCTCAGACCAAACACCAACTCAACAAAACTTTATGAGAAAATTAAGAGAAGAGTTAAAGCGACGACAAGATAATGGTGAGACTAACCTTACAATTAAATATGTTAATGGAACACCGTTAATTATAAAAACATCAAAAAAACTCCACACAGTAAACACAGAAATAAAAATTTCTAATAAAAACAACACTTATGAAATATTAAACAGTTACCAAAATTTTACCATCAACAAGTCACGCTTTACCTTTCTCTACCTCAACGCTCGAAGTATACGCAAAGTGGGAAAACTCGATGAACTCAAGTGTGTATTACAAGCAATACCAAATAATGTGCACATCATACTGATAACTGAAACTTGGATTCGCAACGAGGAACAAGCATTACAACTTCAACTACCGAATTATGATTTCTTATATTTACGCGAACACTACACATTGAAATAATACTCGTTTTTACGGAATTTATCGCGTATATTTAACTTTTTAATACCCGACGTTTCGAGAGCTTTACAGCACCCATGGTCACGGGAAGGACTGAGATGTTTAACGTCCAGGTGTCATAGTTAACCGCGGTTACCATAGATTAAGATTTAAGATCGGAACAAAAGTTAAATCTTAATCTATGGTAACCGCGGTTAACTATGACACCTGGACGTTAAACATCTCAGTCCTTCCCGTGACCATGGGTGCTGTAAAGCTCTCGAAACGTCGGGTATTAAAAAGTTAAATATACGCGATAAATTCCGTAAAAACGAGTATTATTTCAACTACCGAATTACTTTCATTATTATAACTACAGAACAGATGCTGGTGGAGGAGGGGTATCTGCTTATGTCCATAATAACCTGAAGCACAGTTTATCAGAGTCAAAATATGTAGGAGGCAATAACTATCTGTGGATAAAACTACAAAAATATGCACTTGAAGTAGGAGTGGTATATAATCCTGGACACACTAATTTCAAGCAATTTCTCGAAGTATACGAATCACAATTACAAGAAAGAAGCAGAGCAATAGTTTTTGGTGACTTTAACGTTGATTTACTCACAAAAAATTCAGAGACGAAAAGATACAGTGATCTGCTAAAACAGACTGGATACAAGATCATAAATAAAATCACAAAAAAATATTACACCAGACAAGGACATACAAAAAAGTCTATCCTAGATCCAACCACCAACTTAAAGGAAGAAAACTTTCATATGGTATATGTCAACTCATCTTTTTCTGATCATAGACAGCTTTACGTGGAAATCAAGAAAACAAAACCGCCCCCAAGAAAATATTATCAATACGAAGCAATAAATTATAAAGAACTTCATAAATCAATGGAGAAAGCAGGAATACAAGAATCCAACGATGACTTCACAGGACTGGAAAAAGTAATAAAAAAATGTATGGAAGAAAGCAAAGTAATAAATACCAAAATTTTGAATGAACCACAAAAAGAATGGATAAACAAAAGTATCATAACAGAGATCAATGAAAGAAACTTGATGTGGACAGAACTACAGAACAACCCAGAAAGAGAAGACCTGAGAGAAAAGTTTATCACCAAAAGACATAAAATAATCAAGTTGATACGAGAAACAAAGAAGTCATATTATAAGAAGGAGTTCGACAAATACAGTGGAAAGCCCAAAAAGCTATGGAATTTACTCAATACTCTTACAAATAATAAATTTAAACAAAGATGCGCTCCTCCCAAACTTATTGTTAATTCAATAGAAGTTACTGATCCTCATGAGATATGCAATATATTTAATAACTTTATCGCTACTATAGGGCCATATTTAGCTGACGAAATACCTATTCATTTGCATTGTAGCCTCTTCTAGGTCAATGAAGTAAAAAAGTAAAGTTACAGCCTATATACGTCCCACTGCTGGGCACAGTCCTCCTCTCATTTCTGAGAGGGTTTTAGGGCAAGGAATAGTCCGCCGCACTGCCCCAATGCGTGTTGGCGAACTTCACATGTCTTCGAAATATTTTTTTTCTTATGTTTATGTTTAAAGACATTTATTCTCATAAAGACATTTTATACGCCACTTACATGAGAACATAAATAAAAGTAAATCTAAATATAAATATAATAAAAATTATACTCACGCACTACCAAAACCACTTTTACAAAATTTGCAAATGAATAGTTTAGAGTCATGCACTGAAGAAGAGATCCTTAATATTATTAACAAACTTGATTCAAACAGTAGTGTTGGTTTAGATGGTATTAGTACAAAGGTTATCAAGTGTGTGAAGGACTTAATAATAAATTCATTAACGAAAAATTTTAACAAACTTTTACAAAATGGATCATTTCCAGACTCACTTAAAATAGCCAAAGTAACACCTATTTATAAATAAATTATCGACCAATTTCCGTACTGCCAGTATTATCAAAAATTCTCGAAAAAGTCTTACATACACGGCTACAAAACTACTTAGATTCTATAGATTTCTTTTTTGATAGACAGTACGGATTTCGTTCTAAAAGTAATACACTCACAGCTACAATTGATCTGGTAACTAAAATCAAACAAAACATTGATTTAGTATTCATCGATTTAAAAAAGGCTTTTGACACCGTAAGTCATAAACTGCTCTTAAAGAAACTGGAAGTCATTGGTATTACTGGCATAGCCTTAAAAATGTTTGAGTCTTATCTCACGAATAGATCCCAGGTCGTTAAAATAGACAGTAGTACTCAAAGTCCCCCACAACCCATAACCTATGGAGTTCCACAAGGTTCAATATTGGATCCTCTGCTCTTTTTAGTCTATATTAACAATATGCATGAGTTGGGCTTGAATGGCAATATCACACTTTACGCCGATGACACTTGTCTCTTTTACTTTGGCTCTTCAATTCATGATCTTGTCTCTCAAGCCCAGCAGGACCTTGACATTCTTCGCGATTGGTTACAATATAATTTACTAACTATCAACATTTCCAAAACTAGCTACATAATATTTAAAGCAAAAAATAAACCTATACCTAATTTCTCACCTCTTAAAATAAACAATACACCATTGCAAGAAACTAATGAAAAATATCTTGGCCTTCATTTGGATACCTATTTAACATGGAAAGTTCACATTAAATATTTAATAACCAAACTAATGTCACTTCACGCCTTACTTCGGATTAATTTTCGATACATACCACAGAAACTACGTTTCACAATATATAATGCCCTAGTTAAACCACACCTGTTATATCTCATCGAGGTCTGGGGAAGCGCTGCCGGTACTAGATTAAACAAATTACAAATCCTACAAAATAAAATCATAAAAATGCTATTCAACTACAATTTCTGAACGTCAACTTCAAAAATTTTCCGAGAGACGAATCTGATGAATATCAAACAATTATACACTTACAACACATGTATCTTTATTCGCAAATCCATGAACAAGAAGGTCCGCACTGATCTGCAATTCACCAAGCGAAAAAAAGTTGGGCGCATCTGCACTCGACGCGCAAGCTTCATTGTTTTGCCCAAAACTCGAACAAAGTTCGGCCAGACCACAATTACATGCGAAGGTTCGCGCCTTTTTAATAAGATACCCTCGGAAATAAAAAATGTAGACTCGTTCAATGTATTCAAAAAGCTACTAGCAAATCATATAATCACAAACATATCTATCTGAGTGAGTTGGACTGGTTTGTTCCTGGTCTTAGTATTGTGGTGCTAAGGTGATAGTGTATACCAGAATTTAACTTTTCTTTTTTTTGTATAGATTTTTCCCGTCAATATCTGTTTTTGATTTTATTTATTTTTCAACAACATAGGTACGACAATGAATTTTGTTATTTAGATTTACTTTTATTTATGTTCTCATGTAAGTGGCGTATAAAATGTCTTTATGAGAATAAATGTCTTAAACATAAACATAAGAAAAAAAATATTTCGAAGACATGTGAAGTTCGCCAACACGCATTGGGGCAGCGCGGCGGACTATTCCTTGCCCTAAAACCCTCTCAGAAATGAGAGGAGGACTGTGCCCAGCAGTGGGACGTATATAGGCTGTAACTTTACTTTTTTACTTCATTGACCTAGAAGAGGCTACAATGCAAAATTGAAATAGGAGATCTATTTCAATTTACCATTGTAGCCTCTTACGACACATAGCACACAGGGGAAGCTATGTGGTAGTGGATATTCTTACTACAAGGTATTTTATGTTATACAAAATTTATATTATTGCTTTAAATCAGATAACATTGAAGTAACTATTATTATTGACCCATCTAAGAAGTATCGTTTATGAAACGCGGGATTCGCTACTTGGACATGTAAATAAAATGCGGTTTATGATCTATGCGCTGCCTCTCTCTGCAGGTAGCTAATTCTATGCAATATATATTTTACTCTATGTCAGTATATATAATAGGTCTATCAAAACAATCGAGATAAAATTTACGACGTAATCTGTTGAGTTATGATGTTCCGCTAACGGTTAATGTAATTAAATTATTTTATTGCATCCCGGTAGTATATCTGGGGATAACGCGCGGATGCATTCAGAGTTTAACAAACGTCTAAGTAAAATCATTGGGAACTTATTATTTGACGCTAAGTAATAATCGTAAAATAAAATATATTTTAACGAGGCTGACGATATCTTTAGCCGTTTTCACGCTTTCAAATTGCTATCGACGTCTCATAAATCAGAAATTTTCTTAATTAAGGTAGTTTGTAAGAGAGTGTTTGTAAATTAACGTAGTCCTTCACTGCTGGCCGTATGAGGATGCTCAAGGTCGCTCAGCGAGTTATGGAAGGGCTGTGCTCGGTGTTTCTCTCCGTGATAAAGTTATGAATGAGGATATCCACAGTAGAACCAGAGTGACATAGCCAAACGGATTAGTAAGCTGAAGTGGCAGTGGACCAGCCATATAGCTCGAAGAACCGACAATTGATGGGGAAATATATTCTCGAGTGACAGCCTCGTACCAGTAGTCGAAGTGTAGGGCAACCACCCACCAGATGGAATGACGACCTGGTAAGATATGCAGGAATTTGATGGATGCAGGCGACTCTGTACCGTGCTTTGTGGTCTTCCTTGGGGGAGGCCTACGTTGAGCAGTGGACTTGTGAAGGACTTGTGAATAATGATGAATGATGATGACTGTTTTTTTTTGTATTACGTACCTTTTAGAGCCATGCTGCAGCTTTATTATGGTTTTAGCACGAATGAGTCAGCAAGACCAGGGTAGGACCACGCTCTTAAAGAATATCAGCGAAAAATAACAGTCACGTTTCATAATAAAATAAATATATGTAATGTGTTTCGTATGGTGAATATAGATAACCGGTAACCATTTCCACTAAAGGCGTGGTCCACCTTTGCCTTAGTCCTCTAGGATAACAAGACATCAGCATTTTAATCTTTTATTTACATATTATACATTATAGCTTATAGTTGACATTAATTTCTAATGAGGTAAATTGTGCGTAGAGCGGTCGTTGGTAATCGTTTATTCATTAATTTTATTTGTAAACTCATGTATTATATTTCATTAAACTGTTCATATATTATGTTAAAAATATAGGAAATAAAAAATAAAGATACTGCATATAGTACCTACATACTATCCGTGTGATTAAATAATGTTATTTAAAATCGCGTCGCCTCTATTCGTCTCTCGCTCGCTCACTATCGCTATCTATACTCACATACGCTGCAAAAAAATACATTGCGATATGCGTTTTTCGTACAATCTACAACTTCAGTCCAACTTGTCATAGGAATCACTGATGCCATACACTACCAAAATCTTTCCTCGTTTGTGAGCTACGACGCGTTTTGACAGTTTTCTTCATAACTATTGGTAATGTTGTTTGTTAATATTTTTGTATAAAATATTTATGCCATTGAGATATGAGTAATTTTGTCTGTCTATCCTAGCTAATCTTTGGCATGGCTAAGACGATTGTAATAAAAAAGAGAGGGGAGGTTAACAACGTTGTAAAGATTGGGAGTGTGTCGACGAGAGTCGCGTACCTTATAGTTAGAATTACCAAACGGTATTAGCTGAAGCTCAAGTAAAACCCGTCGTAGAAAAACACAAAAAGTATTATTTCAACACAAAAAGTCTCTATCACACTCTTAATTTTACGGCTGTTAGACGGGACTTCAATACAGCACGTATTGAAGAAGACATCTATCGGAACCAGGGCTCCAAAGTCTTTGCCAGAAATCTGTCTGCCAGAAAGAGCCAACTGTCGAAGCTGAAGACCGAATGTGACAGAATTGTTTCCGGGACACCTGAGATTCCGAGTGAGATTGTGAGGGCAGCTGTAGAAAACATAGTTGGAGCCACACGCAAGCGTAAGTAACGATGCAGGAGCAAGTCTTATCCGACTCTATTCCGTTGATAACCCGGATGTCAGTCTGAGCGAGATTAGAATTGCTCTCCAGTACCTTAAAAACGGCAAGTATCCAGGCGAGGATAGAATTACAGCGGAGCTTCTGAAAGCGGGTGAAAACTCGATAGTCAAAGTCCTTCAGAAGCTTTTCAATTCTATCCTCCATAGTGGCAATACATCGGAGGCATGGAACTGTAGTCTTGTTCTTCAAGAAAGGCGACAACGCTCTCTTGAAGAACTACTGACCGATATCCCTTCCGAGTCGCATCTACGTGCTTTAGCACCATAAACCACAAACATACCCTTCGGGGAATTGTACTAAAGTCTGAAGAGTACGATCTGCTACTTGTCTTGCGTATGTGGACTATTAGAAAGCCTTCGATTCCTTCGAAACTTGGGCAGTGCTGCAGTCTCTTCAGCGGTGCCAAGTTGACTATCAGTATATCGAAGCGCTGAAGTGTTTGTACAGTAGGGCTACGATGACTATCCGAGTACAGAACCAGAGTACGAAACCTATCCAACTGCAGAGAAGTGTAAGACAAGGTAACGCAATATCCCCGAAACTCTTTGCCGCTGCATTGGAGGACATTTTCAAGCCACTGGATTGGAAAGGATACGGTATTAACGTCAATGGCGAGTATAATAATCACCTTCCATTTGCCGACGGATGAGCCTTAAGATGAACATGGACAAAACAAAAGTCATGTGTAATGTCGTGTGTGTGTCACACTCATGCCGGTGGTTGATGGGAGCACTAAGCTCAAATTTGTTGACAAGTATGTTTACCTGGGACAAGTAGTCCGACTAGGAAAGTCCTACTTTGACCGAAAAGTCAATCGACGGATTCAACACGGCTGTGCAACGTTCTGGGGATTACGACACATCTTATCGTCAGGCATACTTCGAAACTAGATTGTACAAACAGTGCGTGTTACTAGTGATGACCTATGGATCTGAGACGTGGTCCTTCACTGCTGGCCGTATGAGGCCGTATGAACTCAAAGTCGCTCAGCGAGCTATGGAGAGGGCTATGCTCAGAGTTTCTCTGTATGATAAACTTGGAAATAAGAATATCTACAGTAGAACCAAAGTAACCGATGTAGCTTAACGGTTTAGTAAGCTGAAGTGATAGGAAAAAAAGTTTCTCGAGTGGCAGCCTCGTACCGACAGGCGAAGTAAAGGGCGTCCCCACACTAGATGGAGTTGGTAAGACATGCAGGAAGTTGATGGATGCAGGTGGCTCAGGACCGTGCTTTGTGGCATTCCTTGAGGAAGGCCTTTGTACAGCAGTGAACTTGTGAAAGGCTGTAATGATGATGATGAAGACACTATATTCATTTATAATATTTGGCACCTGCCAACAATTGTTTTTGGCACCCAGGGTTGACCGGCACGGAATGTCACATGGCATTAAGTCCACCCTACGTAACCTTTAGCTTAAGGTATTTTATTTAAGTTTTAAATAAAAAATAAAAATCAATTTGTTGATCTTTTATAGTTCCACTTGATATATAGTCGACATACGAGTACGCCGTGCTTACCTTTATTTGTTCATCTTTTATAGTTGCACTTGATATACAGTCGACATACGCTGTGCTTACTATTATTTGTTGATCTTTTATAGTTGCATTTGATATACAGTCGACATACGCCGTGCTTACTTTTATTTGTTGGTCTTTTATAGTTGCACTTGATATACAGTCGACATACGCCGTGCTTACTTTTATTTGTTGATCTTTTATAGTTGCACTTGATATACAGTTGACATACCCCGTGCTTACTATTATTTGTTGATCTTTTATAGTTGCACTTGATATACAGTCGACATACGCCGTGCTTATTATTATTTGTTGATCTTTTAGCTAGGTTTTCGTATCGTGTTTTGATGATTGTTTGAATATATGAGTTGTTACTTTATTAATGAATCCGATTTTTAAATCTTCAAATTTCAAATAACATATAGGTTTGAGGTGCACAGAGACCGATTTCGAAGATTTTAAAAGGATTTATTTGTTTGTGTGTGACGCATGTACAAATAGTATATTGTAAAATTTTTCGTCTAGCTAGTGAAAATTTAAAACAATGATACCAATATAAGGCGAATTGAATTGATGTGTTATTGCATGATGAACCTTTTTTAAAATTTATTTAGCATTTTCCAAAATATAACAAAAATACTCAGTCACCAATAGAAGAAGTTGACAGTGAAAACAAATTGATATTAACTGTTTAAATAGTGTTGAAAAAAAACACATAATAAAAATAAAATGCAAATTTATTAAATATAACCAGGCGTAACATTGCGGATATATATTATTTTGCATGATTCTCATAGCAAAATAATAATATATTTTAATAAGTTTTAACTTAAATCTAAACTTATTATGTAATACAAGGCACATATATATCTTACTCTAATATTTACAATTATTGCATTGATATTCTGCAACCGATATACTCGTAAAACTAGTGCGAGGTCTTTTATAAAATGTAAAAACATAAGTTATTTCACTTGAAATTTCTACATTTTATATTATTTATAGATCTTATTCTAATATAGCTTCTATGTACACAGTACATAATAATTGTAACAGATACAGAATTCTAAATGTATGGTGTTAAATAACACATAAGTAAATTATTGATAGCATCATCTTAGTAAAGAAAAATTCAAAATTTTTGAAAATTCAACCACAGTACCTTACACAAAAACTTGAACGTAAATCAAAGACAAATAAAATTCATAATTACGTTTGAAGGTTCGATTAAACTATAGCAAATCCCGTGTGGATTGCGAAACCAAATTATGCGCAATTCACTCGCTCGCGGACAATCCAGACTGAAGCGACTTTCCGCATTTCTATCCCCATAGAAATATCGAATCCAAAGGAGAAGCTTGAGAAAGCTGACGTAATAAAAAATAATTTGTGAGACAAACAATTAAAAGATTTCCAATTTTAGCCAATAGCGAATTAGCCAATTCCGGTGTACATACACACCCGTAGTTTTAAAGTGCCACAGAAGTTTGCTAATGAAATCGACGCAAATTAATCATTTCCAAATCCCGGTCGAGATTTGCTACAACATGAACAAACGTTAATACCCACGTATACAAAATATTGAATAATTGATCATTTAACTCCATCTTTTAACTCATACAACTAACTACCTACAACTACAACTACAACTTCATCAATTACGAACAAAGCAGTCTATTGTTTTAAAACTACACTTAATGATAAACATGTAGATTTAAATACTGAGCGACGGTCGTTTCTTTCGTACACTTTTGCTGTTTTTGCCGAATATCGTACCGATGACCTGTTCAAAACAAAAACATTGGTCATATTACTACGTGAAATATGGATTCAGCGCGTGAAGGAATCCTGTTTTTAGAAAGCCGAACCGATGCGTAGAAAACGCATCGGTTCCTTGTTATTCAGACTAATTGATCCTATAGTTAATTACTGTACAGAATAATATTCTTCGTATTTAAAATAATAAAACATTTATTCGTAAAAAGAGTGTTTTCAGTGATATTTTTATAAAATAATAAGTACCTTTATTAATCAGAAATCGCTCCTCTATAACTGACAAACTTTTTTCAAGGATTGTGTATTAAATTGACTTATTATTGTAAGTTAAAAAACTAACAAAGAAAATGGGAGTATTGATTGTACAGCATAGGTACAGGTAATTCAAATTTCGCAAACTTTAATATTGGAAGTAGGAAAAAGGAGGTACTTTGCCTTAAGGTCATGCTCCATCATGTAAAGAGTGGTTACAGAATAGGTGGCGCGGACAGCAGTGCGTGAGACACAATTGTGTTTATGACGTGTCTTTGAGACTGTGACTGTGCATTACTCGATAGTGTCAATCCTTGAACAGAGAATAGGCGGTGAGATTTTTTTTTTTTTATATAACAGGGTGACAAACGAGCACACAGTCCATCTGATGGTAAGTGGTTGCTGCGGCCCATAGACATCTACATCTATCTTCCATTACAAATCAAAATGCAGATGCGTTGTCACCCGTGAGGACTGAGATGGAATGCCTCATTTCCAGTAAAAAGGGTCTCCGGTTCTCTACACTCACCATACGAAATACAGCAGCATTAAGCTACTATTTCACGCTGGTATTCTGTGAGAGCGTGGTCCTTCCCCGGTCGAGCCGACCCATTCGTGCTACAACTATACTACTAATATAATTGCAGCATGGCTCTACCACGCATTCGTAGATCGCAGCATGACAGCAACGCGAAAATATTGTATGGCGTGTGACGTATCTTGGACACGGAGTAGGCATCGAGCTTGCGGCGCGGTGCAGGTAGCAGCAGCGCGCGCAACGCGATAGTGTTGTATGGTGTAAGACGTACCTTGGAGACGGAGTAGGCAGCGAGTATGCGGCGCGGTGCGGGTAGCAGCAGCGCGTGCAACGCGATAGTGTTGTACGGTGTAAGATGTACCTTGGAGACGGAGTAGGCAGCGAGCTTGCGGCGCGGTGCGGGTAGCAGCAGCGCGCGCAACGCGATAGTGTTGTACGGTGTAAGACGTACCTTGGAGACGGAGTAGGCAGCGAGTATGCGGCGCGGTGCGGGTAGCAGCAGCGCGTGCAACGCGATAGTGTTGTACGGTGTAAGATGTACCTTGGAGACGGAGTAGGCAGCGAGTATGCGGCGCGGTGCGGGTAGCAGCAGCGCGTGCAACGCGATAGTGTTGTACGGTGTAAGATGTACCTTGGAGACGGAGTAGGGAGCGAGCTTGCGGCGCGGTGCGGGTAGCAGCAGCGCGTGCAACGCGATAGTGTTGTACGGTGTAAGATGTACCTTGGAGACGGAGTAGGCAGCGAGCTTGCGGCGCGGTGCGGGTAGCAGCAGCGCGTGCAACGCGATAGTGTTGTACGGTGTAAGATGTACCTTGGAGACGGAGTAGGGAGCGAGCTTGCGGCGCGGTGCGGGTAGCAGCAGCGCGTGCAACGCGATAGTGTTGTACGGTGTAAGATGTACCTTGGAGACGGAGTAGGCAGCGAGCTTGCGGCGCGGTGCGGGTAGCAGCAGCGCGTGCAACGCGATAGTGTTGTACGGTGTAAGATGTACCTTGGAGACGGAGTAGGGAGCGAGCTTGCGGCGCGGTGCGGGTAGCAGCAGCGCGTGCAACGCGATAGTGTTGTACGGTGTAAGATGTACCTTGGAGACGGAGTAGGCAGCGAGCTTGCGGCGCGGTGCGGGTAGCAGCAGCGCGTGCAACGCGATAGTGTTGTACGGTGTAAGATGTACCTTGGAGACGGAGTAGGGAGCGAGCTTGCGGCGCGGTGCGGGTAGCAGCAGCGCGTGCAACGCGATAGTGTTGTACGGTGTAAGATGTACCTTGGAGACGGAGTAGGCAGCGAGTATGCGGCGCGGTGCGGGTAGCAGCAGCGCGCGCAACGCGATAGTGTTGTACGGTGTAAGACGTACCTTGGAGACGGAGTAGGCAGTGAGCTTGCGGCGCGGTGCGGGTAGCAGCAGCGCGCGCAACGCGATAGTGTTGTACGGTGTAAGACGTACCTTGGAGATGGAGTAGGCAGCGAGCTTGCGGCGCGGTGCGGGTAGCAGCAGCGCGCGCAACGCGATAGTGTTGTACGGTGTAAGACGTACCTTGGAGATGGAGTAGGCAGCGAGCTTGCGGCGCGGTGCGGGTAGCAGCAGCGCGCGCAACGCGATAGTGTTGTACGGTGTAAGACGTACCTTGGAGACGGAGTAGGCAGTGAGCTTGCGGCGCGGTGCGGGTAGCAGCAGCGCGCGCAACGCGATAGTGTTGTACGGTGTAAGACGTACCTTGGAGACGGAGTAGGCAGCGAGCTTGCGGCGCGGTGCGGGTAGCAGCAGCGCGTGCAACGCGATAGTGTTGTACGGTGTAAGATGTACCTTGGAGACGGAGTAGGGAGCGAGCTTGCGGCGCGGTGCGGGTAGCAGCAGCGCGTGCAACGCGATAGTGTTGTACGGGGTAAGATGTACCTTGGAGACGGAGTAGGCAGTGAGCTTGCGGCGCGGTGCGGGTAGCAGCAGCGCGTGCAACGCGATAGTGTTGTACGGTGTAAGATGTACCTTGGAGACGGAGTAGGGAGCGAGCTTGCGGCGCGGTGCGGGTAGCAGCAGCGCGTGCAACGCGATAGTGTTGTACGGTGTAAGATGTACCTTGGAGACGGAGTAGGCAGCGAGTATGCGGCGCGGTGCGGGTAGCAGCAGCGCGCGCAACGCGATAGTGTTGTACGGTGTAAGACGTACCTTGGAGACGGAGTAGGCAGTGAGCTTGCGGCGCGGTGCGGGTAGCAGCAGCGCGCGCAACGCGATAGTGTTGTACGGTGTAAGACGTACCTTGGAGATGGAGTAGGCAGCGAGCTTGCGGCGCGGTGCGGGTAGCAGCAGCGCGCGCAACGCGATAGTGTTGTACGGTGTAAGACGTACCTTGGAGATGGAGTAGGCAGCGAGCTTGCGGCGCGGTGCGGGTAGCAGCAGCGCGCGCAACGCGATAGTGTTGTACGGTGTAAGACGTACCTTGGAGACGGAGTAGGCAGTGAGCTTGCGGCGCGGTGCGGGTAGCAGCAGCGCGCGCAACGCGATAGTGTTGTACGGTGTAAGACGTACCTTGGAGACGGAGTAGGCAGCGAGCTTGCGGCGCGGTGCGGGTAGCAGCAGCGCGTGCAACGCGATAGTGTTGTACGGTGTAAGATGTACCTTGGAGACGGAGTAGGGAGCGAGCTTGCGGCGCGGTGCGGGTAGCAGCAGCGCGTGCAACGCGATAGTGTTGTACGGGGTAAGATGTACCTTGGAGACGGAGTAGGCAGCGAGTATGCGGCACGGTGCGGGTAGCAGCAGCGCGCGCAACGCGATAGTGTTGTACGGTGTAAGACGTACCTTGGAGACGGAGTAGGCAGTGAGCTTGCGGCGCGGTGCGGGTAGCAGCAGCGCGCGCAACGCGATAGTGTTGTACGGTGTAAGACGTACCTTGGAGATGGAGTAGGCAGCGAGCTTGCGGCGCGGTGCGGGTAGCAGCAGCGCGCGCAACGCGATAGTGTTGTACGGTGTAAGACGTACCTTGGAGACGGAGTAGGCAGTGAGCTTGCGGCGCGGTGCGGGTAGCAGCAGCGCGCGCAACGCGATAGTGTTGTACGGTGTAAGACGTACCTTGGAGACGGAGTAGGCAGCGAGCTTGCGGCGCGGTGCGGGTAGCAGCAGCGCGTGCAACGCGATAGTGTTGTACGGTGTAAGATGTACCTTGGAGACGGAGTAGGGAGCGAGCTTGCGGCGCGGTGCGGGTAGCAGCAGCGCGTGCAACGCGATAGTGTTGTACGGGGTAAGATGTACCTTGGAGACGGAGTAGGCAGCGAGTATGCGGCACGGTGCGGGTAGCAGCAGCGCGCGCAACGCGATAGTGTTGTACGGTGTAAGACGTACCTTGGAGACGGAGTAGGCAGTGAGCTTGCGGCGCGGTGCGGGTAGCAGCAGCGCGCGCAACGCGATAGTGTTGTACGGTGTAAGACGTACCTTGGAGATGGAGTAGGCAGCGAGCTTGCGGCGCGGTGCGGGTAGCAGCAGCGCGCGCAACGCGATAGTGTTGTACGGTGTAAGACGTACCTTGGAGACGGAGTAGGCAGCGAGCTTGCGGCGCGGTGCGGGTAGCAGCAGCGCGCGCAACGCGATAGTGTTGTACGGTGTAAGACGTACCTTGGAGACGGAGTAGGCAGCGAGCTTGCGGCGCGGTGCGGGTAGCAGCAGCGCGCGCAACGCGATAGTGTTGTACGGTGTAAGACGTACCTTGGAGACGGAGTAGGCAGCGAGCTTGCGGCGTGGTGCGGGTAGCAGCAGCGCCAGTGCTCTCGCCTCCCGCAGCAGCGCGTGGAACGCTAATGCCGCGCCCGCGCTCGACTCCGCCGCTGACACCTCGTAGAACTGGCAACCGAACCGCAGCGATAGCTCCTGACCCTCCTCTGCGTGGACCTCCCTAATAATACAAATAATTATGTTGAACTTCTCTCGTCTCTCTGTTTGGCTTAGTGAATATAATAGATTCAATTCAAATAAACTCGAAAGTATACCTGGCGTGTTCGAGGTCTCTTTTATTCCCTAAGAGGGTTATAGCTGCGCAGCCCGGTAGCCGGCTTCGAACAAGCAGTGAGAGGATCTCCGCGGCCGCCAGAAACGAGCGTCTCTCGCACACAGAGTACACAACCGCAAACGCATCGCCCCACCGCACGTGGTCACCTATGCAGCCGCGAATCTAATCAAGAAAACAAATTATTCATATTAATTAAATAATTTTAAATATTTTAATATATGTAATATATTTTCATCTCTTCATTAGAACACCTGTTGAAATGATTTGCACAGAACCCTACACTAAAAAAATACGTTACTCAGAGAAATCTATAGATTTATTTTTGATAGATCAACTAAGTTATAAATATATAAAATAAATGTATGATATGTAAATTTACAAATTTATTTTCACACAATTTAAAAATAAACTCTAATACGGCCATTGCATGTGTTTTGTTCCACAACAGTACAGTACACCGAGCCAAGTGATTGCGCAGTATCAAACATCGACAGCATTGGTTAAATAAGCTGTCGTTAATATGAAAACAAAACACGTTTGGTCCAATGTTCATAACAATGACTAAGTATTTCATTTGTTAAGATAGTATTACGCAACCACGCCCAATCGCTCGTACAGATTTTACATAGCATTTTGTTGTAAAGGTAAGCCATGTCGGTTTGGTATGACGATGGTATCTTATATTGATGGTACGGAGCCCGTAATTCTTTAGTAATTAAATTGTTCGGTGTACGTCAATGAACTGACAAGCGGCGCGTCACTGATTATTATCTCTTTTGTTTTATCTCAAACTGACTTTTGTCCCATCTTCACTTTATGCTCTTTACAAGAAAGTAAACTCGCGTTTACCAACATAATCTATACCATTATATATAGGTGGTACATCTTATATTTTATCATTATCTTAAAGCTCTTCAAAAGTCCACTGCTGAACATAATAATTCATTGAAAGATATCACAAAGCACGATCCAGAGCCACATGCATCCACCGACTCTCTGCATGTCTTACCAGATCTTTACTCTAGCAGGCCGTCACTCTACTTGCCGATACAAGGCTGCCACTAGACCTTTATTCCCCATCTATTATCGGTAAATTGAGTTGCGATGGCTACTTCAGCCTACTGATCATCCATTGGGCTATAATTAAATTATTATTGGCATAGAACAGCAGCCGCGTATTTACGAATATCTGAATCAAATCTTATCTTTTTCCCTTTAGTGTATAAATTGAATAAATCATGCACACTGGCATTAAAAACAAAAAAGTTTATTGATCACAAAAGTCTTAAGCTAAAGGCAATTAAGTAACGTATAACATCTTCATTCATTCATTCACTGCAGGCGTTCAAAATTCCACTGCTTAACGCAGATTATCTCATAGGATTTAGTCACAGTTGACCACTTAGCAGGCGAATTAGTAACCATGGTTTTCTATAATCTTCGGTTGTTATTGTTATCAGATACGACATACCCACAGGATAATATAGGGTAGCGGATATACTGATTCCGCCACTTGTTAGTTATATAAAAATATCTTAATCAACACACACACATACATATTTTTATAGGATAGGGTGAGAAACGAGCACACAGTCCACCTGATGGTAAGTGGTTGCAGTGACTCATAGACATCTACATCTATCCTCGATTACGAATCAAAATGCAGATGCGTTGTCACCCGTGAGGACTAAGATGGAATGCCTCGTTTCCAGTAAATATTTTTTTTTATTTATAGAAGAGGGGGCAAACGAGCATGCGGCTCACCTGATGTTAAGTGACTACCGCCGCCCATGATCAACCGCAACACCAGGAGAATTGCGGGTGCGTTGCCGGCCCTTTAGAAAGGAAAATAGAGTCTCCGGTTCTCTACACTAACCATACGAAACAAAGCAGCATTAAGCTACTATTTTACGTTGGTGTTCTGTGATAGCGCGGTCTTTCCTCGGTCTAGCCGACCCATTCATGCTACAACCATACTAATATAACTGCAGAATAGCTCTACCACGTGTATAAATATTTTTAAGGAAAACAATTTGAGGCACAATTATCAATACTCGTCACACAGAGTGTATTTATAGAGGAGTAGTAATGTAAACTATAAACGATATAATATTGGATATTTGTCAACTATTAATTTTATGTAAGTTTTTATAATACATATTATGCAAGATTGTAATCTCACCGCGCAATTTGAGGTGTCGAGTATTTCAACTTCTGAGACTGCACCGTCAAAAGCAACTCTATGTTGATAGAGGAAATCTGAAACAAAAGTGATTACTTAATTAAAAAATACTAAGCAGCTATATCATATTTTAGGTATTGTTACTGACTGAGTAATGATAAATGACACCTTTCTTAAAGTTATACCAAAGCCACATATGGCTAGGGACTTAAAATAATTATTCTAAGGTTGTGTACAAATATATGAACATTATAAACCAAAAGAAAAAACAAAGAGAAAAGAAAGGTCAGAATATTGGACTAGATGGAGAAAAGGGGAAAATACTACATTCTTCTTTTCAGCCATTCTTACAGTTACCCCTAGAATTTCTCCTGCATCGTGGAGGCAGTTTACAAACATAAATTGCACAAGGACAAAAATTCAGACCGTGAACAATCATTTGCGGGCCGTACAAATACTTGTTCCGTGGGGGATTTGCATCCACGGCCACGACAGAGTTGTCACTCCAATCAAATTTTAGAAAGCAAAAGTTTTGTTTTGTAATACTTTACTTATTTAAATAGCATTAAATTTTAAAATAAACAACAACAACCATCAAAAGTCTGACGCGAACAGATTCTTGAGTAAGGTCGAAAATAAGGAGACAATTTAATTTTAACGTGCGTTAAGAAGCTATCCTATATGGTCAAATGGGCATTAATAGCATAAATTAAGCCAGCTCATTTAAACTCCATGGACTCGCAAGTGAATAAACCGATATTATTTTAATGCTTTATTATAAAAGCCTTACTGTGTGATTAGTACTTCCATCGGAACGTAATATCCGGTCCCAGTATCTCGATATGGATGAGCATTATAGTTAAAGATGTATAATTAACGTGTTTTCATGAAAAGCTGTATTAATCTATCAAGGTAAAAGGAATAAGTTGATGTATAGGGCGAATATATGAATATACGTACATGGGTTGTCGCATTAACCACGTACGTATCAAGAGTAGCAATTGCTACGGGCCCCGCGCATAATTAACCCGCCCATCACCGCCTAAGCGTAATTTTTTGAGTAAAACTTATTAATACGATATATTGAATTAACTTGATGTCACAAAAATGTAAAACGTTTCAAAAGACAATCGGTAATAGATTACTTCGTTGGCGAAAATAAAACACAGAATTTCATAGGTTTAGGTCATTACGGTAAACGCACACGTTTTAATGCCCAACCTGCCGAATGGCTCGGTTCTCATAATACTGATCAAGTGGGAAGATACGCTTACGACTTGTCTTGGCATATGGTCTGACACAACTGGTCACTTCGTTTACGCAGATTCCAGATGTCTTACATCTTTCCTGTTAGAGCTTCTATATATTACGATTAACACGATTTCCGTCGAAGTTGCTCAGCTGGTGGTCTTTTTTGTCTACCTGACCCACCGATGACCGATGGACGAAGGCAGTCGAGACCAAGGGAGAGGAAATGACGGTTAGTTTGGATATAGCGAAGGCCTTCGATCAAGTTTGGCACAAAGCACTTCTTTCAAAACTTCCCTCTTATGGTCTTCCCGAGAAATTATGCAATGGGTTACCAGTTTTCTTACAGATCAGAGTATGTATTAAGGTCGTAGTCGACGGTGCATGCTACGACTCCAAACCTGTGAATGCTGGTGATCCACAAGGCTGCGTGCTACCTACCCTGTTGCAAATCAATGATATGTTGCATACTCGTAGCATTCATTTTTATGCAGACGACAGCACTGGCGATGCTTTATACCCTGGCCGTGCTAATATATCTCGGGAACACGTCGTTGAGTGGCGGATCAAACTTGTGTCTGAAGTCACGTATTTGTTGAACAAAGTCTCAGATTGGGGGTGACTAAAGTTTAACCCTCAAAAAAACAGGATTACGATTTTACCGCTAAAATAGGCCTTTTGTCTTATCTAGATTTGAGGGCACTTCCCTCGTTACCTCAGCCAGCATCGGAATCCTTGGCGTTGACATTTCGAGAGACGTACAGTTTCGTAGTCACTTGGAAGGGAAAGCTAAACTGGCATCAAAAAAATTTAGTGAGACGGTATTTCATGGTGTACAACCGCTTGCAGCTTTACAAAGCGCAGATTAGCCTCATATGGAATACTGTTCTTATCTCTGGGCCAGGGCACCCCAGTGTCAGCTTATTAATTTCAAGTGCTGAATTTCGGTATCATACAGTCAAAACTCGAAATTCTATCCTCATTATCTCAATGGCTGGTAGTCCACTACTGTACAATTTACGCGGAATATTCTACTTCTCACGACCAATACTGTGGAATTTACTGTCACCTGCGATTTTTCCATACCTATACGACAAACTTATTCACATAAGGAGAAGGGCACATGTTATATTTATCTAAAACAAGATGCGAGAAATTTATCAAATTAATTACACCAAGCAAGCAATACATCAAATGCGTGAAACGGAAATAATGACAATTACGTGGAATGGAGTACTAGAACGTGTGCAAGCGACTAGTGCCTCGCTGCAATCATCTAATATAGACCTTACTACGGGTGCACCTCTTAAGAATCATTTTATGGATATGTTCAAATAATGCGATAAACATTTTTAAGCGAGGTTTAGATTAGCAACAAAACTTGCAGAAGTTGACTTCTGCAAGCTATTCTTACCGTGTAAACAATCACGTCAAGCCCACTTCCGCAAGTTTTGTAACTTGCAGGACTTGCCGCATGTCGTAAGTGTCACTATTTTGAAAATTTTGGAAGTAACTTGTGGTTTATTTTGCTTGCAAATAACTGTTTAAAGATGCTGAGCAAGATTTCAGGTAAAAAAGTTTGGATGATACTGTGTGGGATACGAAATGCGTATGCAGTTTAAAAATTTCATCCTGATTAAATTTTTAAACTGCATAGGTTTTTCGCACCTGAGTTCTTTTAATAGATGATTAAGGATACCAACATTATCTCTTTTTAATATCCAATTCTTAACCCACTTTCTATTTTTCCGTTTTTTTATATGATAAGGTGACAAACGAGCACACAGTCCACCTGATCGTAAGTGGTTGCTGTGGCCCACAGGCATCTACATCTATCTTCGATTACGAATCAAAATGCAGTTGCGTTGTCACCCGTTAGGACTAAGATGGAATGCCCGTTTCCAGTAAAAAGAGTCTCCGGTTCTCTGCACTCACCATACGAAACACTGCAGCATTAAGCTACTATTTTACGCTGGTATTCTATGAGAACGTGATCCTTCCCCGGTCAAGCCGACCCATTCGTGCTATAACTATAAACGTCCACGTATAAACGTTTTTTTAATACTACTAAATAAGACTACTATAGCAGCAGCACGTATTTTTCTGCAGCTTGGCAAGATTATTGATTTCAACTCTCTGAATTTGGATACTCTGACTTGCATGTAAAAAATATTGCCCTTACTAATGTAAACTCTTTTACAAGTTATTTTGCAGGCCGCTTGCAGAAGCAAATTGCGATTGTAATATTGTTGGTAGTGTAAATGGTTCTGCAAGTACTTGCGCAATAACTTGGCAGAAGTTCTTGCAAATCTAAACCCCGTTTTAAATATTGAAGCAAAACTCAAAGATCCGACTGGCTCTCACGAATATCAGCAACAAACTTCAAGACGACGCAAGCGAAACACAAAGTACGAGCATTTTAGCGGTACTAGTACACTTGACGTGTACTAGAACCGCTAAAATTTATTAATTGTTTGTTAAAACGGAAACACCTGGTAAATAGGTTGTAATTGAATTGCTTGTTGTCATTATTGATAAATTGCTATCTGATTTAGATAAACGCATGAAAGCATACCAAAATCTAACTGCTATTTTTGGAACATTTTAACTAGATGTGATGGATACTCAATCTACGACTTAATTAGCAGTAGCTTTCGACATTATCATCAAAACAATGTTGGTCGATTTGGGTCAAATTGGCAAGGTAAAAAACGGATGCCACACGAACTCAATGATCGCGTCGAGACGTGCCTTGCACTGAACGACAAGCACACAAACGAAGAAATTTTTGAACCACATTATCATGTAAATATTAATAATATAATAAATATTAATGGCATAATTAATGATGGGCAGCAGCATTTTCCTGATAACAACTCATAATAATAAAAAAAAACTACGGTTGCCAATACGCTTGCCAAGCGTGGCAACTGTGGCAAAATCTCTCCATGATATAATCTATGAGGAAGGCATATGTTCAGTAGTGGACTTTTATAGGTTGTAAAGGATGAATTGAATGGATTTAGACGTCATTGAGATTGTGATATTCCTTAATCTAATAAAAATGTCACCGTATCTTAGTGCATACTTCACACATAGCACTTCTATAAAAACCCATCGAAAAGGACTCCCAGACAGAAAACGATATCCTTAACTGATCGTTTATATTTTATTATTAATAAGTCAACTGTCGAGCGGGATACCGCCGGATGATAATTTAAATGGTAAAATATCAAAATTAAACTATTAATAAAGTGCGAACTCACCCCCAGTAGAGCTGTATTCGCCGATGTACCGTTTTGTTAGATAACGCACAACCACCGCTGTAACAAAATAAAAAGGAATATTTTAAGAAATTATTAAAATAAAATGTAATAAGATTTTAAAAATTAAACTAAAATAAGTAGAAGTTAGAATATTAAGTAGATAGAATGGTCATAAAATAATGATTATTATAAAATAATATAAATAGGTACGTCCCGAAAAATGAAAGCATTTCATGTTAAAGATTTAGGGAGCAATTTGTTTCACATCAACAAATCTCTTTGTAAATATATGTTCCAAACAATTCATCTATACACCGTATCATTTGCAGCTGGCCCTCACGCCTCACCTTTAACATTAGTAAATGAATCGTCAATTAAAAGGTCATTACACTCTACTTTCTACTAGAAGCGACTCTTACGTGTATTGATTAGTCTTTTCAAGAGACGTGCATTACTCCTGGAATTTCCATCCTAAAGTACAAATAGTTATCAACGTCAATGACAGAGCATGTTCCTTCAATAGCCGGCAGCAGACTTCCGACAAAATGAACTGTGGAGAATCCTGGCAGCCCATCAAAGGGAGCTACGTATTCAAAAAGCTGATTACTTCTCGGACGCCGCTCCGCTACGAACGTGCCCGAAGAATTATGTGAGTACTCGCTCCTTTGATGGATAGTTATTGAAGTTAGAATAGTTTGATAAAAACGCTAGCACCTTTATATTACATAGGTACCTATTATATAATATTATGTCGTACTTTTTATATATTATGTGTCTACTCTCAGAGCTAGCGTTTATATATGTAAGTTATTCCATTTTTATATTTCAGGTCTGGAAAAGAAGTTACTCATTTCTAAAAATATACGTAAACTATAAATAGATATAAATATTTTAGCTTTATTCATGCTGTCGACCTTAGAGACCTTCGGATGAATAGGCGATGTACCCAGTAATTTAGCTTGTATATACCCGGCACACGGCGATACGATCACCGTTGTTTGGTACGTATTTGAAATAAATAAAATTAAAGTTAGTTGCCAGTTGTTTTTATCTCAGAAAAAATACTTTTTTCTTTCTTTTGTAAGCCAGTGCTTGATTACTATGCCACGTGCTGGTAAGTGGTGAAGTAGCTGAAGATTATACTACAACTTTAGCTTTAAATGTCCAGATCTAATCATTTGAGCGTTGGATAAACATTGGGTTTGCTTAGAATTCGAACCTATAATTCACAACTCGACGGCTAAATCTACCAACCAATTTTCCTTACCAAAAAGTTACCTTTACACTAGAAACCTATACTGTAAAGTGAAGGCGGTTCACAATAAATTATACATTGAGAAACACCTAGAACATACCAGATATATGTTTCAAGCGGGAATCAAACCAAGACAAAAGTGACTAGACTGTCGCGGGGTTAAATCGTAGTCAAGCTCTGGCCTATAGTTAACAAAATCGGTCAACTCCATCAGCCTTTAACCATCCATCCATTTTAAACTATAAAAATGCACACAAAACATAGGCCTCTCCCATTAGATCGCCCAATAAGGCGGGATATTTGCCATAGTAGTCACGCTGGGTGAGCGGGCTAACAAACGTAGCTTTTTATTATTTTCAGCTATTTACAGGAAGCTGCTGCTGCCCATCTTCTATTTCTGTCGCCTCTTACGATACCCACTGGATGGTATAGTGTAGTAGATTCCCTTACCCCGCCGCTACACGATACTAACTTTGCTAAACGTACGCTACAAATAACATAGTACACTATATTACACAATAGAATGGCTGTCAACCTTATTTTGTACGAGGATCGATGTTGCCGGGAGCACAGGTACAAGCAATTACGTCGTATTATAACTACTACAAACCCGATTCGCTGTGTTGACAAACTGAGCGAATTTATACATTTTAAACCTTTGATTAATGTTCTTGACACATCAATATTTCTTTATTTTTGTTTCCAATATACACAAAATATAAATAGTTTCAACTTACTGGTTGTAGGTATGTCTCCTTTATTTAAATTACATTTCCCGCTGTTTTTAACCTGCTTTATTTCGACACGTAAATATTGCACAATTTGCCATTTTTAAATAATTTGCCTGCAGCGACGCTTGGTGCGAAAGTTGGAAACGATTGCTTGTGTTATAGGTGTGAATTGACATGTTTGTGACATGTTAGTGGCTACACGGGCTCCGCCCACTCCCACGTTCTATTATGTATGTATTATATAATTCTATGATGAATAAGATGAAATATCTTAGTAGCAACCTGGGACAGGACTTGTATTTTAGAAAAACACATTTTTAAGCCAAACTTTCGAAGAACTTTAAATTGATACCGTTGTTCACACGATGATGGATTTACTCGATCCGTATTTTAACCTCATTCTGAATTTGTTTGTAATCGCGTTTTATAACTTCACAAAATTTCAAACACTTGTAAACAAACCAATAACAGATAGATATCGATTTCATTGTGTACATGTTTTACTATGTTGAGGTTAAATGCGTGTGAAGGCTTTTTGCTATTAAGTCCGCCACATGCTACCTTGTGGATTAAAGTATAAATAAATTTATCACGTAACACTGCGCAGAAGAATAGAAAGCAAAGCTACTAAGGTAAAACATAGTTTCTTGAACGAGAATCTTGAGCAAGTAATCGTATTGTCTAGTATTTGACTGTGATGAGCTCTAATCCGAAATGCAACAGAAAGCCTCAGCAGCGTTATTTTACCAAGTATTTCTTTGGAATTCGTTATAAAGAATTGTTATAAAGAAACGTTTCGTTCCAACTTGGACAGTACAAGGGAACAGGTCCCAAGGAAGTCGATCGGCGTTATCATTTCGAACGAATACATGACCCAAAAATGGTTATGCAACTGCAGACTGCCTGCGACGACTTACGCAAGGCGCCGTAGTATTGTATGACAATGGACTTGAATTCCTTAAGCATACTAGTTCAGGTTGTTTGTTGGATTTCAGAGTGAAATTGTTTCCTCAATTACTTTAATTAAGTTACGTAAGTTTTAAACAATTTTTAACTATTTTGTGCGGAGTGTTATACCCGTGTGCACGTTTGCAGCAATAGGCAAGGATAATGTATTTTAACTAAATAAAACATATGTGTCCGCGTTGTTTGATTTGAGTAATTTATTTATTTCACTAAGTATGTAACGATTGTCGTTTATAATTTATATGCGTTTTTCAATAAGTGATGATGTTATGTTCAGCTAAATCTAGATACGTTAGATAAAAATAATAAGATGAGGACAAGTCAGTATACCGTGTAATGGGGGATGTACCGTGAAGTGTCGGTGTAGGAATATCAACTACACCATATCGTTCCGTTTTGACGTAAAATCGATAGAGGCAAAGAAAAAATAAGTCAGTAGAACTTCGAACAACAATACGATCGAAGCGAAGTAGAATGACCCTAACGTCTTCCTAATCTATATAAATAAATAAAATTGAAGCGTATGTCTGTAATGTCAAAATAACAGCTTTTTACTAAATGCATATGAAAGCGTATATACGGTACTTATAACAAAAACACAATTTTCAAAATTTTTGTCTGTTTGTCTACCTGTCTGTCTGTTTATCCGGCTAATCTCCGAAACGGCTGGACTTATTTTGACGGGACTTTCACTGGCAGGTAGTTGATATGATAAGGAGTATTTTTTATTATGTGTGAGCAGCTGTCCAGGTCTAGGGAAAGAGACCAGTATCACTGCGACTTAAAAAATCTATTGTGATCGCTACTATGGCTTTAGTTCACTGCTAAGCCATACGTCGTAAATGAATAGAAAGAGTTGCCTAACTGTGAGCAATTCCACTCCTTCTGGACTGAGAACAAAGTTTCCCAGATGAGTGTTACGTTGGGTCCTCAATCGGTTAGGATGTTTGAAGGCGTTTCTTCCGTTATGGAACATAACCGACACATCCTTGAGTTGCTTAGTCCCAGGATTAACATTTGCTTTTTAAGATAACAGTGTCCAGTTAGGGCTCCTGCAAGAATGCGCAATTTATTATTGCATAATCCCAGGGCTTCTGAAGCGAAATTACGATAAATTTACGATTTTATACGTGATAGAGCCATGCTGTAGTTATATTAGTAGTATAGTTGTAGCACGAATGGGTCGGCTCGACCGGGGAGGATCACGCTCTCCAGGAATACCAGCGTGAAATAGTAGCTTAATACTGCTGTGTTTCGTATGGTGAGTGTAGAGAACCGGAGACATTTTTTACTGGTAACGGGGCATTCCATCTTAGTCCTCACGGGTGACAACGCATCTGCATTTTGATTCGTAATCGAGGATAGATGTAGATGTCTATGGGCCACAGCAACCACTTACCATCAGGTGGACTGTGTGCTCGTTTGTCACCTTATCCTATAAAGAAAAGAAAACGCCTAAAAAGTATTACAACTGCGTCAAATATCCATCCTATAAGGCAATTTACGGGGGAGGCCTATGTTCAGCGATGGATTTTAAACAGGCTGTAATGGTTGTCGATAAGAATTGTTTTCAACTATTTCGCCTTAAATAGGAGTTCTACATCTTCTATGACTTCTAACAGGAAGTCGTAACAGCTACAGCATTCTTTAGTTAAAGCATTCTTCTCTTTTTGTGTAAAAGAAAAGAAATATAAGTTATACTAGTATATACATATTACATAGCTATGGAGAGGGCTATGCTTGGAGTTTCTCTGCGTGATAAACTTAGAAATGAGGATATCCGCAGCAGAACCAGAGTGACCGACATAGCCCTACGGATTAGTAAGCTGAAGTGGCAATGGGCCGGCCATATAGCTCGAAGAACCGACAACCGTTAGGGAAAAAAGGTTCTCGAGAGGCAACCTCGTACCGGTAGGCGTAGTGTAGGGCGACCCCCCCCCCCCCACTAGATGGAGTGACGACCTGGTAAGACATGCAGGTAGTCGATGGATGCAGGTGGCTCAGGACCGTGCTTTGTGGCATACCTTGGGGGAGGCCTATGTTCAGCAGTGAACTTGTGAAGGGCTGTAATGATGATGATGATGATGATACATATTTCAACCTATTAAAGTTCACAGCTGAACACAGACCTTCCTTACAGATTGACTCATAGCGGGATATTCGCCATAGTTGCCACGTTTGTTAAGCGAGTTGGCTACCGCGATTTTTTATTTGTAGTCTTCATTAGGAAGACGCTGCTGCTCATCTTCTGGTTTGTTTCCCTCTGTCACCTCTTACGACACCCACGGGATGATATGCAATAGTGGATATTCTTACACCGCCACTACTCAGTACGCTAACACTACTAAGCTCAAAATACTCGTATGTAGAATGCTTTGGCGGATTCGAACCCACGGATTTATTGTTTCGCAGTCCGTACCCTCAACAAGAAGGCTACAGTCGCTTCCTTTTGTTGTTCTTTTTTGTTAATTTTTGCATAACTGAAAATGTGTTTGTTATTCTCATGTTATAAGTTTGTTTATATAACTAAATCATAAAAGAAATACAGAAATTGTTTAAGGTAACATTACAGCAACAAGTAATTTCTGCCTGCTGCCTAATCGGTTTCCAAAAGGTTACACACGAGTGACTAACTGTAAACAATTATCAAGACTTATAAAAACATCATCATCATTATATGGACTGATAGGCTGATTAAAAGTTCACTGCTGAACATAGGTCGCCCTCACGGATTGGGTTAGAGTTTATTATTTTGTCCTCCTCGTGTGTCCTCGTGTGTCTGCCTCGTTGGTCTAGTGGTTGTAGTAGTGCGACTGCTGATTGTGGGGCCCTGGGTTCGAATCCCGTGTCGGGCCAAAAAATTAATTATTGAGTTTTTCCGTCAAAAATTCTCAGTAGCTGCCCGGAGTCAGGAAGTTGGCTGTGTCTCATCCCCGTGCCGGAAAGCACGTAAAGCCGTTGGTCCTGCGCCTGATCTCTCTCCGGTCGTGTCGGTATACCGTCCCATCGGATTATGAGAGTGAGGGAATAGAGAGTGCACCTGTGCTTTCGCGTACACTTGGGTACTATAATCCTGTCCTACGCCGATGGCCAGTCTCTTACGACACCACGTAATGACATGATATTGCCGTGTAGTTGCTGTGTAAGAGAACTCAATTTTGGATATATACTTCTCAAATTCATTTAAGTATAAAAAAACCTGTAAATTGGCTACAAGTTAAATACGGTACAATTCTGATTTACCACTTTCCCGGCGGTGAAAGAAAACTTCTTGAGGAAACCGCAATGTCTGTGAAATAAGAAAAAATAATATTTCGAATACATGTGAAGTTTGCAAACACGCAATGGGGCAGCGCGGCGAATACTTCCTTGGCTTAAAACCCTCTCAGAAATGAGAGGAGGCCTGTGCACAGCAGTGGGACGTACATAAGCTGTAACTGTAATTAATCATTCATAGAATAGAATACCGTTAACAATAATATCTACACGACGAATATTAAAGAGCCGTTTCGTTTTCTGTAACGAGCCGTTGTATTATGTAATGATAATGTCCTCCTAGCCCATTTAGAGCACGGAAATAACTTCTAAATAGTACTGCGCAAATTATATTATTTTGCCACAAATGTACGCCTAGCTGCGTTGCAAACCTTTTTGTATCTATTTTTTTTTTGCCTTAATGGGACTAGTACCAGCTACATAGAAAACAGGATTGCCGACCATGATCCGAAATAATTGGCGACAACCAAACAAAACTCACAGTACCTAACTGAAAACCACATAATTTTACTAAGGTACGTGCGGGTAATATGATCATCTTAAGCTTTGGAGCCATATAAAACCAAAACTAAGACAAAAAACGGAGACCAAAATACAAAATCGTATACCACAACTAACATATTGTTACGCGCCGAAGTCGACTGCACTAGCGCCATCTAGTATCAAATTGAAGAACTAAAATTTCTAGAAGCTCTAAACTCGATCTTTCTGCGCTTGGTCGGTTGGCGCGCGCATTTACTCGAATATTCTGGATGTTTTCGTGGAAGAGCCCTATATAAAGGCGCTGCAATACGCGATCGAGGAAGTATTGAAGTTGGCGAGACAAGCGAAGCTTCGGAGCGGAATAAAGTGAATCAGTGTGATTAATTATTAGTGTTTTTTAACTTTAATTAGTGTAAAGTGAATTAAAGTGTTAATTTAGGTAATTCTATCGGCAATTTTTATTGTCACGGACCTCAAGCTCGTAACAATATTAAGAAAAAAATTACAAACAAGCTTTAGGAATAACTAGGAACACTTCGAAAAATCAACTTAAAAACTACACTACTAACTATATAATACTAAAATCGGCTAAATTACTAAAATGTCAACTGTCAGTATAGTTTCAATAAAACAGCTCCTTTTTGACCCTTTATTATTTGATTTACTGATGAAGAGCTATCCTATCACAGAGGCATCTATGCAAACAAGGCTGTAGGTTTTGAGTTATAAGAAAGGGACCATATTAACTGGATGACCGTATTAGCCTCACGTACTTCGCCAATTCTTAGTCAAATTTAGAGACCGTTTAGTTTTTTAATAATATTTCAAATTCTTTCGCAAAAACTTTCCCCTAGCAGATGTTGATCCTTGAAACGATCACACAAATAAATTAATTTTTATGCGGCGTGAAAATTTAACCAAAAAGGTAATCGTAACCTATAACATTTTCGAAAGCGTCATCTCACAGACCCCGTTCATACAGAAATTACTCATTATCACGTCAGTAAAAGTTAAACTTTTGTAAAATAGTTATTTTCACATAAATATTAAATTTCATATGCATTAATAAAAGTCTTCGGACACAATATTACAATGCAGTTAAAGCTGTTTATGAAACAGCTACGGAACACAACACTCTCATTTTCGCTTTGATTTTGAGACCGTAATGTGTACACAGAATTTTACTTTCTCCGCGATTCGATTACGTACAAACTGTTTAACATAAAAATTCAATAATCTGTTTTAATCGGGAAACAGAATTCCAATAAAACAATTAAAAAGTGAATTCGCATAGCTCGTTCGCATTCTTGTTGGTTGCGTAGCGTAGCTGAGTAACTGAACATTTTACGATCTCACATATTATCTGGCAGGCAAACATGCCAGCAGCATCGAAGGATTCGTTTATGTCATGGCAACACAATTTCCGGATGTTTGCATTAGTCACAGTATACGAGTGATCTGAGTTTGACGGTCGGTGCCTGTGCTATTTAAACTATTCATTATTATTTAGGGTCATGATTGGCGTAAGAAAGTCATCGTAAATATAAAATATAATATGTATATTGAAAGAATCATACAAAGAAAGTGTGGTATGATGTAAAGAGAACTATTTATTCTTTTTCCAAATGTCAATCTCAAACGCTTGATAGACGAGGTTTGACAACTGGATGAATTAAAATTGCTTGGAGTAATTAATTACATATATACGTATAAAAAGTGTTCAAATTTTTAAAATAGGCAAAAGCTATTCTGTTTTTGAAATCAAAGGGATATCTAAAGGATGTCTTTAACTCAAAATTTGACCCAAGTAAAATTAAATATTATAGAAATATTATAGAATACTTTAAACATAAAACAATTTTTCTTACAAAAACACAAGTTTACAAAATTCTTAATAATAATTAAATATTTTCAGTCGTAAATAATACTGGTAGTATAATAGCATTGTAATATATTGGCTGACACAATAAATGGCTGACGATTGGCATTTAAAATAATTAGTCGTATTTGAGAAACACAAGATTATATCCAGTACTACTCTGATATTTTCTATATTAAATTGGACGAAATTAGACCTGTATTCACGATAACAGCTTAATATACGGTAAACCTGCGGTTGTCAATCCAAGCGTGGTAAAATTGGCAAAAAATCTTCTTAATAATGTAATCTATGGAGAGGTTCAAGTTCAACACGACTTTAGTATGAGTTTCCAAAGACCACTTTTGGCAATTAGACTTTTTGAATTAGAGCTTATCAAGTTTTATCAGACCTAACTGAAGGCCTCCTTTTCAAATGGAAAGTGTACAAAAATATTGACTAGTGGATAAAAATATAAATACATATAGTTTTAAATAATTTTAAAATAATATATTTTAACATAATTTTTAACCCCATATAAAAAAGACACTTACTCTCCGAACTTTTGTACGTGGTAGAGCCACGCCGCAGTTATGTTAGTAGTACAGTTCTTCCCCGGTCGAGCCGACCACCGAGTACCACGCTCTCACAGGATACCAGCGTAAAATAGTAGCTTAACGCTTAACTTAATGCTGCTGTGTTTCGCATGGTGAATGTGGAGAACCGGAGACCCTTTTCACTGGAAACGAGGCATTCCATTTTAGTCCTCACGGGTGACAACTCATCGGCATTTTGTATTCGTAATCGAGGATAGATGTAGATGTCTGTGTGCCGCAGCAACCACTTACCATCAGGTGGACAGTGTGCTCGTTTGTCGCCCTATCCTATAAAAAATTTGTCTGATTCGGTACAAACTGAAGTAGTCACGATACTAGATGAATGTAACACAATACGACAAACAGACGAACCGAAATTACCTATAACGGTTTCTTGTATGATGTTGGAACCATAAAAATAAAAATGGTAACAGGCATCGAAGCGTGCAAGACAAATTACTATGGTAGAACAACATGGCATCACGTGGGTTGATGGATGGTACACCATAACAAGAAACAATGGACGTTATATGGAGAGGAATCTAAGGGTAATTAATATATTGCCGCCATAATCAATCACCTGTCGAATCAAAAAAATTGCGTCGACAAGTAGCATTGGTGTAAAAAATTCCACATACACATTAAGTTCTATAAGCTCTCAGATTTTTTAAAGTATAGTTTAAACCTAAACTATTCAAAAGAATACGATTTATAATTAACTATGGGATATATTCATAAATACACTCTTAAAATCTAATAGTAATTTTATAGTCGATAGAAACAAAATTTACATAAGAAAGGCATGTTATTATACTTAACGTCCTCCTAACCTTCTAGGAGGTGCGATCTAGTTTCAATAGCTATCTCATAAATACAAATAAATAAAATAATACGTAGAAATATACCATTTTATACCTACATTACAAGCATAAGAATTCATAAGAAAGTTGGCCAGTTTTTAAAACTTAAAATATCGCACGTTTTTTCTTTTAAATCGAATGTCATTTGTCAATGAGACTGTTGTACCAACATATTTAATTTACAGTGAATTATTACCGTAAGTGTTACCATTTATAATAAAATTTATGTTCAGTGAATAACCACAGGGTACATAAGATGCGTATCATATTTCGTAAACGAAGCTGTAATATGACCTAAAAGTTGTAGGCTCAGATAAATTTTCCTCAGTGGTTAATGCTTACAGTTTCAAGCATATTAATAAATACGCTTTACTTGGAATAATGGAATGCAGTGCACTTTGCGTTACTATAGCGATTTAAAACATACCAGGCGATGTTAAATGCCTTAACGATGTTACTCGGCCAGAGATCCGCGATAGACGTGCACCACTCCCCTCCCACTTGATAAGCCCGGACAGGATCTACATTGAAAACAATTTCGCGTGTCCGATCTATGCTTGTCCGTAATGAATTGCAAACGTATGCGACGTGTCGGCCGTCAACGTCAGCCCACCGACAATTAGGGCGGTGCAATTACGACCAGTCGTCGACCGAGTCAGCCGGTGGGTCAGCGAAGCGATTTCCCGACGGCTCCAACGACTGGCGCCAACAGTCCACGTTGTGTAACTCTTAAACGACCACGCATTAACACGGCGGCCGTCGAGGTCGTTGCTCTACACACGGCGACGTAGATAATTCTGCAAATTGTAATAGTTACGCGCTATCGGTAAAAGTGATACGGAAGATTCGATTGTCAACAAGACCTCGCATACCGTTATACGGGTTTCGTAATTCGTTAATCTTCTTCGCGCCGCGTGGGTGTTGCCAAAAGATAAACATTTGTCTGTCTCGAAAATTTTCTTTTGATTCGATGTTGTATTACTAACATTAGTATCTTAAATGTTTTAACTTGCTAAAACAACAGTTATGCTTAAATGTACATTAATGTCACTTTTTTGTTAGTTATTTTTAAAATAATAAAACCGGCCAAGAGCGTGTCAGGCCACGCTCAGTGTACGGTTCCGTAGTTTCCCGTCCGTCACAATAAGTGTGCCCACTTTGAGTTTAAAGGTGGGTATCCATTATGTTCGCGCTCCAGCAGCGCTCCGCGCTCCTGCAACTGCTCCCGGTAGTGGGTACGTGCGCGAACATGGAGCGTGCAGCAACATTGCACGCTCCGCGGCAGGCGATGCCAAGGAGAGACCAACCGAACAATTCGATAATACCCGACCCAATGTAGTAAGTACCTACAGCGCCATCTCTCAGGGAATTGGGTTACTAATTAATACATAGACATGCCAGAAGTTTTCGGTGGTAATTTTGGATTGCGAGAACCGATTTTAATAATTCTTTTTTTGTTTGAAAAAAGATACGTTCAGTATAATAAAATATGTAAAAGAAGTTTAAAAAAATGCTTGCATATACGATTATACTACAAACTTAGTCCAGAAATTATTTTGTACAACTTTTTGTCTTTTTTGTACAAAAACTGTTTCCATCCAAGGTCAAAATGATTTTCCTAGAAAGTCCTTATAAAGTTCTACCTTTCAGATTTTTTTTCATATTTTATAAACCTATGGTTCAAAAGTTGGAGGGGGGGGGGACACATTCTTTTTTACTTTTGTAGCGATTATTTCCGAAATTATTGACATTATCAGAAAATGATTTTAGTAAACCCATATTCATTTTTAAATACCTTTCCAACAATATATCACACGTTAGGGTTGAAATTAAAAAAAAATCACTTCCCACTTTACATATAGGGGGACTACCCATTGAGTTACAATACCTATAGAGTCACAAACAGACAAATAAAATGTCCGCGCCAAAACTCGGCGCACGCTGCGAAGTGCGCAGAGTTTTTGTTTAGTTGTAAGGCGACCACAATCCTCGTACAACGTCCGCGATGCCAAAGTGTTCGGTGATTTCCTGCCCAAATAACAGCAGACACGTGCGAAAAAAGGATGGTGTTTCATATTTTAGGTAAGTATCATACCAAATTTACGTATTTATGTATCCACAGTGCATGTTTTCATTTAAATTTCAATAATTTTCATTTTATTAGCAAACTAAATCACTCACCGCCGACCGCGCGGCGCCGCGATAACGTGCCCTTGAGTGAATGATGATGACATTGCATACGAGCGACTTTGAACATTGTACAAGCAGGTTAACGTCTAAATTCGAGCAAATGTCATTTTGAACTATATAATATCAAAATATATAGGTATATGGAACGGCGCTCGGACATTTTTTGAGTATTGTCAGTTAGAGATTGTGACTCTATAGGTATTGTAACTCAATGGGACTACCCTAATAAAACATTTTTTTTCCAATTTTTATTTTACCACTTTGTCGGCGTGATTGATACACATATTGGTACCAAATTTCAGCTTTCTAGTGCTAACGGTCACAGAGATTAAGCGAGGACGGACAGACGGACAGACAGACATGGCGAAACTATAAGGGTTCCTAGTTGACTACGGAACCCTAAAAATGAACTACATATCTAATAAATTGAACTAGAAATTGGCAATTGAATAAATAGACGCCAATTTCCGTTACTGGTAACCACTATACGTGGTGGAGCTACTCTGCAGCTACATTATGGTTATAGCACGAATGGGTCGGCTCGACCGGGGAAGGACCACGCTCTCACAAAATATCAGAATAAAATAGCAGCTTTATACTCTTTCGTATGGTGAGTGTAGAGATCCGGAGACCCTTTTTTACTGGAAACGAGGCATTCCATCTTAGTACTCAGGGGTGACAACGCATCTGCGTTTTGATTCTTAATCGAGGATAAATGTGGATGTCTATGGGCCACAGCATTCACTTGCCATCAGGTGGACTGTGTGCTCGTTAGTCACCCTTACTCTGTAAAAAACTGATATCATAACTAAATGTGGAATACAGCCCATAGTGGAGATCACTACATTATCTGAAGAGTAAAGGTTTTCTTAAAGATCTGATAAGACTAAATCAATTCTTTGACACAAAATTGAACCAACCGTAATCAAAATCGCGAAATCGTTGGAGACATTTTCAAAAACAAATGCAAGTAAGTGCCGTGTAGTACGCGCGAGAGAATCCAGTGCCCGATTTTATCTATGGGTATCGTAAGAGGCGGCTACCCATAAACCAAGCCATGCTCACTTTGGATCGCGCAATACCAACCTTCCGTCCGCCAAACCGTGATCTAATTCGATCAGAATTATGTAAACATGTCTACCTATGAAAAAACTATTTTTTCGTTTTAAACAAAACCAAAGACACTATGCAATAGATATTAGTATCAAAGACAAAGATATGCTCTTTTATTTTAAACCATAACCTGGCAATGTTTCTTAGAAAAAAAAAAAAGAAATCACTCTGAACTTCCGGCGTTCCACGTGTCACTTTGATGAAGGTGCTCCGTCTTTTTTATAGAATTTTATATTTGTGTCTGGACTAAAAACGAAAGTATTATACTTTTTACATTTCAAACTTCGGAAGGCCTAGTTTGGAGGTTGGTTCATAAATATGTTATTTATCAAATTCTCATTTATTTTTAGTGTAAAATGTAAGTAAAAATAGTTTTCTTACATATTTCAAATAACTTGACGTTGTATTTATTTCAAATTCACACGAAGATATTTTTGAAATATTGTTCGAAATGTCATACAGATAAAATAAAATTATTTTTTTTTAATTTTTTAATATTTTGGTATGAGTAACGAATGGAAACACATAAAACATAAAAATATACATATTTCCAAACAATTTGATATAAATTTCTCCAAAAACAAAAGTGTAGAATTCAAATTAGTAGTAATTTTGTCACTAAAATTGAAGTATATACTACTACTATGCTATACAGGGTAATTTACGTATTTTATTACAATTTCTAGCAACCAAAAATAATTTTATTCGATAGTTTATACATTCAACAAGAATTCCTATAAGTTTTATCCATAAATATTGTCTCAAAGTGAAAATATAGCAAAATTTGCAATATAGCAAAAAATTTTCTAACCTACAAATTTTCCCGCCAAAAAGGTCCCGAGTGAACGGGAGTATAACATGTCGCGCGCTGTCAGAGCGAAGAGGATCCAAAAAAGTCTTGTGGCTTCTGATAGGCAGCGGTATAAGCTCAAGTATATAAAAAGTATATAAAAGTCAAAAAGTTAAAGTTACTATATATATATACGTCCCACTACTGGGCACAGGCCTCCTCTCATTTCTGAGAGGGTTTTTAGGGCAAGGAAATGTTCGTCACGCTGGCGTATTGACGAACTACACGCGTCTTCGAAATATTTTTTTTATTTCTCAGACATGCAGGTTTCCTCACGATGCTTTCTTTTACCGTCGAGTACGTGGTAAATCAGCACATAAAATTGCAATTAACAATTTTATTGGCGTCGGCGGGGATCGAACCCGGGTTTCACGCGTACTATGAAACTTATTACGAGCGCTTAGCCCCTGAGCTACAACGGCTCAAGTATATTATGCTCGATGTGAAATACTCTGACCACCGACTCAAGACACGTTAAATTAGCGATAGCAAAACATGAATCAAGTCTATCAATACAAATACGAAATACGAAATAGCTTACTATAATATCTATGAAAAGAAAATGCGGCAAGTACTACTGTTCCACCTCCACGAAAAGGCGTTTACTATAATTAATCATTATTATGTTTACAAATACTAGTACTTAATATAATAACTTTTTTTTGTTATAATATAATAACACAAAGTTATTTTATATTTCTATGTTAATTTTTAAAATAAACCTCTTGGTTTATCTATTATATTATTCAGTTTATACAGTCATTTAATAAATCATATTTAATGTTCGAAGTTCATACATCCTTAAACAATCAAACAAGCAATGAATTATGAGTTGGTTAATTGCTAATTATATCGTAGACATAAACAAAACACGCAATACGGTTTTTATCCGCACTTGTTAAGGAATTAGTTATAAAAATATGAGGTTACAATTTGTAGAGCTAAAAATATATTTCCCTGGTGTAATATAAAAACGACGACAACCATGACTTAAAGAAAGAAGCTATCTATGGATTACTTCTATAGAATATAATATGTATATAAAAACTCAGAAAAGCGACGACAGCAGTAAAGATATGAGGAGAAGAGTTATTTATACGAACAATAATTTCCACGATATGTCTAAAACACTTAAATCTTAATCTCAGGTCGAGACTCAGAAACTCAGAGAGGCTTTTACGTGGTAGAGCGATGCTGCAGCCATATTAGTATTATAGTTGTAGCACGAAAGGGGCGGCTTGAACGGGGAGGGAGCATACTCTTTAGAAATACTAGCGTAAAATAGCAACCCAACACTGCTGTGTTTCGTTTGGTGAGTGCAGCCGGAACAGAACAGAGTGCAGAACCAGAAATCTACTGGAAACGAGGCATTCCATCTTAGTCCTCACGGTAACAACGCATCTGCATTTTGATTTCTAATCGAGGATAGAGATAGATGTCTATGGGCCACAGTAACCACTGACCATCAGGAGGGCTGTGTTCTCGTTTGTCACCCTTATTCTATAAAAAAGATCACAAAGTATACTAACAATGACGCAGTACGACAAAAAGTTTACATTATAGTAAAATGACTGCATAACGTGGAATTTTAATAATTATCTTTGAACTTACAAAGACACAAAATAATGCACCTGATAGTAATTTAAGGCGAGCGAACGTAAATATTTTCTTAAAGTATCTAAACTTATACTCAGACAAATGAATCTCGCACTTTTATCACAATTAATATTAAATATCTAATATAAATAATTAAATCAATTTATAATAAGTAGCAACAAGTATCAATAACAATAAGTTAAACGGCAAAGAATGTAAATAAGAAATAACAAATCAAATAAAGTGTAACCGGTGGTAATATTATATTAATATCATAATAAACTTCACTGTATAATTTTAGTTCGCAACCTCTTTACCATGAAATTACATCAGGCCTTGACCTCGTTGAGTCACGAATTATTTTAACTTAAAAAGCTCGTCAAACTGCTCATATTTTTAAAGAAAGTTATAAAAAGACAACTATTATGAACTCGCAATTTCTAAGTCATTATTAACTCTCTATTTATGGTAAGATATACAGGCAGTCGAAGGACGCAAGTTGAGTTGAGGTTGAGGTTGAGAAGGATCAGGACCGAGTTTTGTGACAAAGGATTACTATGATAGTGATTATGAACTCCTTAATCATTTTTTTATTATGAAATTACATTTAATAATAACACTTAACTCAAACGGTTTACTAAATCTTTATTTATTTGTCTTCCTCTTTTAATAAACAAATGGGGATATAGGTGAACCAGATATTTTGGACAGATTATATATGGTCTTATCTTTGCAGTATCATTCCAAAAGTCTGACATAGTTTTTCTTATCTCATCTAGGTACGTACTTAAAGTATATTTCCCAAACATACATTCGTTCACCAAAATCTAAAAAATATATTTCTCATCAAATAAATAGTACCCAGGTATTTATTTCAATTATTGTGTCTTTAATATTAATAGCACTGATAGATAGACTAACAATGACAATTATAATAAATGTGTAAAATACGTTAAATAGGCACTACGTAATTTTATTAAAATTATATTTTTGTAGAAATTCTCTACATTTCTAGAAAAAGACTACATAGATTTATACCGTATTAAACGGCGATAAATTCGATATCACTGGATACTAACCCGATTTTCCACTTCGCGGGCTTCCGAGCACCACTACCCTTATACGATTTACAGTCATCTTCATTTGGAAAGTTTAGTTTTTCACAAGCGATTAGTCTCGATTAACCGGTCATATTCATCACATACATTGATCACATCAGTCCAGATTTTCACTTTATTCACGGTACACCAAATGAATATCGACTCAGTTATCGTAAACAATTTCGAGAGTTATTACGGTGGTGGTATGAGCGACGCGTGGCAAGTGGGCTCGTCTAAGTGCCGCAACGTTTGCCGTGCGACTGCCGGCTTTTCTCCTTTGCTCGCATCAAAAACGCGTGCTCAGCCTCCGATTATACAGCCTCCGTTCTAGTTTTGCATACGTACATACAACAAGGTATGCATCACCGTTTAATATAAATCCAAAGCAAGCCACGCATTCTTTCTAAATATTTTACTTTTATGCCTTTGAATTTTTTTCGTTTTATTTTTTCTATTAGGTATGGTTCTATACCACGTATGTGGTTCTATACTACGTACCATTTATTACGTACAATAACACACGTTACACGACCGCGGAAGCAAAACACGTTCCGTTTAGACGACGAAATGATGAAAAGCGACTCTACTAGCAGATAAACTAGCAGAAGAGAGAGTGCAATATAGAATTTCTAGCGAAAGCATTTTTGTTTGTTAAAACTGTTAAACAAACTTTAGAATGTGCACGATCATCGGAAGATCAGACATACTCTAGATTAAGCGCTTCTAGGATATGTCAAGAAGACATCGACTCGGAACTGCCTATTGCAATAAATTAATTCACACTAAGCCGTAATTGGATCCGATCCGCCTACGTCTGCTAACCTGTACTCACGCCCTACGTTCAAGCTAAGATTAGCAGCGGCACGCGGGACCCGCTACAGTAGCAATTTGTAAATGTAGATATTTTAGAAGACCGTGCAATGCTTATCGACATAAGATATAGTCGTATTTATAAATTTATAGTATGATATGGGGAGTAAGAACTTATAAAAATTAACACAAAGAAAATTCTTATGACATATTGTTCTTCAGACTAAAACTACCTTACGGATTACAGATATCTTTCGGTAACTAAGAGTAAAGGATGTTATTTAATTATACTAACTTGTTTTCATCTTATTATTTTTATCTAACGTTACTAATAGATTTAGCTGAACATCATAAAATTCTGAGAACTCCAGAATTTTCAACTCTAACCTTACTAATACGTAATAATTTCTTAAATTTACGCAAACACTACAAATTTGATAAAAATATTTATATGGATTTTATCGCATTTAATTAACTTATTTTTTTAATTCCCTACGTTTCAGGTGCTTTACTGCACCCATGATCACGTGGGGACTGAGATATTTGACGTACCCCAATATAATTAAGTACATAGTTTTTGAAAAATCAATATTCAAAAACTGAAGGTAGCTGGGCTAACTATGACATTGAGACGTTAAATATCTCAGTCCCCCGTAGCCATGAGTGCTATAAAGCATCCGAAACGTCGCGTAATAAAAAGTAAGTTAATTAAATGCTATAAAATCCATATAAATAGTCTTACCTATAAGTGTTATTATTTAATTTAACCACTGCTTTATCAAGTGCTAGCTGAAGGAAGACATCGAGAGGATACGCTACTGTGTATATTGCTACGATACTACCTATATGATATTGCATTCATATAGTATGTCTCGTTTTAATATCAGTATTTAAAATACAAAATGTTAATCATCTTGGCTAATAAATGCAAAACCTTTTTTTGCTTAGCTTTGTTCCCTTCTGACTATGTTTTTAGACGAGCCAGCTTGCCTGCTGCACCAGCACGGACAGTTATTCTTTCAAGAAACTTATGCCATCTGGTACGTATATTCTTGGAAAAGCCTACGTCCAACAGTGGACTGAAAAAGGTTGTAGCTATATTGAAAGTTGAATTGTGCGAGGACACCGCACGATACCCTTTGAGGCGACAGTCCTGGCTCGCTTTCCACCTCTGGACATACTAGCGGATCCATGCGAGGGTGTGCGACCGGACACGTGTCTTCCGCCAGCGCGGTGGCAGTGAGCCAGATGAGGTATTCAAAGGAGTTAAACGGCAGAAACGGCTTAACGCATTCGCAACGTGGCGTGCTCGTATCCCTGAAAAGAATTATGCGCGCAAATGCGTTATTGCAACAATCCTGCAGCACTTCGACGAGTTTTTATCGACGAGCAGAAAGACTCACCTGCAGACTTACACACATAATGACCGGGCACGGGTGCATCGGTGATTATTTGTGTAATATCAGACGCGAAGTGACGTCGAACTGTTTCTACTGCGGTGGGCAGGACCAGGACTTCGCATCCCATATGCTAGCAACATGTCCAGCTTGAGAACGGAGGCGAACGATCCTGGTAAGTCGGATCGGTCGGAACCTCTCCCTGCCAGCGGTCATGTCGGCGATGCTGAACAGGGACTCTGGGTTGAGGGCCGTAGTCACCTTCTGTGAATTCGTTATGGTCCAGAAGGAGGCTGAGCGGTGTCGAGGAAGGACAGATCCTAGTCTGAGACGACGTCTTCAAGGCGTTCGTCACGGTCCTCCCCTTGATGATAGTGTTCCTCTACCAGAAACGGGGCCTCAGGGGTTAAGGGCACTCAGGGCGGGTCCCCAAACGTCCAATAATATAACACCTGAGGAGAACGATGACGCAGAAGTGGTCTCGAGCACCGTAATAGCACTGCAGGGATGCTGGGGTCAGTAAGGACCACCCCCGGGACGTGCTTTAATAAAGCAAAGCGAGAGAGGGGCCCGGGTTGCCTTCTGAACGGAGATCCCGGGAACGATTATATATACGCTGATGGTGACCACCGGGGGTTTTGGCCGATAAGGGCCCGGCATAACCTTTCTTGATATATGGGGTAGTGGATATGGGGTAGTGGATATTCTCAACCGCCACTACACGGCACTTGTTCTATCACCGGGAGGCCATCAGTCCCAAGGAGGTGTCGGATTTATCGTCCACAAGTCTCTCGTCAACAACGTTGTAAAGATTGGGAGTGTCGACGAGGGTCGCGTACCTGATACTCAGAATCACCAAACGGTATTCGCTGAAGGTCATACAGGTCTACGCACCAACCTCGGCACATCCCGGTGAGGAGGTGGAGGAAATGTATGAGGATATTTCTAGAGCCATGCATTCCTCCAAAACCCACCACACGGTGTTGATGGGAGACTTCAACGCAAAACTAGGCACAAGAGAAGGCGGTGAGCTGAAGTTAGGGAAATTTGGAGTAGGGCAACGGAACCGTAGGGGCCAGCAGCTGGCTGACTTTATGGAGAAAGAGGGACTCTTTATGATGAACTCTTTCTTTCAGAAGCAGCCCCACAAGAAGTGGACCTGGTCGAGCCCCGACGGTTCGACAAAAAACGAGATTGACTTCATTATGACGATCAGACGCCAACTGTTCAGTGATGTCTCAGTGATCGCAAGGGTGAAAACCGGCAGCGATCACCGAATGGTTAGAGGCACACTGAACCTAAACGTTAAGTTGGAGAGGTCTCGTCTAATGAAGTCAACGCTGCGTCCCCCTCGTGCTCTAATCCAGAATCCCGAAACCTTTCAGCTCGAGTTACGTAACCGCTTTCAGTGCCTAGAAGATTGCAATGCAGTGGACGATATGAATGACAAGCTCGTGGAAACTGTCCATGCGGTCGGAGCTAAGTTCTGCAAGACCCGCCGCAGGAGAACACAAAAACTCTCCGATCACACTCTTAATCTCTTGGCTGTCAGACGGGAGATGAGGCTGCAATCGTCAACAGATTTGACAGCATGGCAACTGAACAGACAGATCTCCAAATGCATGCGGCGAGACGTACGCAACTTTAATACTGCTCGTATTAAAGAAGCGATCGAGCGGAACCAGGGCTCCAAAGTCTTTGCCAGAGATCTGTCTGCCAGAAAGAGCCAACAGTCAAAACTGAAGACTGAGTGTGGCAGCATCGTTTCCGGGACACCTGAGATTTTAAGTGAGATTGAGAGGTTCTATGGGCAGCTGTACACATCATCGTTGGAGCCACACGCAAGTGTGAGTAACGATCCAAGAGCAAGTCTTACCCGACACTATTCCGATGATATCCCGGACGTCAGTCTGAGCGAAATTAGAATAGCTCTCCAGCACCTTAAAAACGGCAGGGCCCCAGGCGAGGATGGAATTACAGCGGAGCTTCTGAAAGCGGGTGGAACACCGGTACTTGAAGTCCTTCAGAAGCTCTTCAATTCCGTCCTCCATGGTGGCACTACTCCGGAGGCGTGGAGCAGAAGTGCGGTGGTCTTGTTCTTTAAGAAAGGCGACAACGCCCTCTTGAAGAACTACAGACCGATTTCCCTTCTGAGCCGCGTTTACGTGCTGTTTTCGAGAGTCATTACGAATCGTCTCGCACGCAGACTCGACGACTTTCAGCCTCCCGAACAAGCCGGTTTCCGAAAAGGCTTCAGTACCATAGACCACATACATACCCTGCGGCAGATTGTACAGAAGACCGAAGAGTACAATCTGCCACTTTGCCTGGCTTATGTGGACTATGAGAAAGCCTTTGATTCCGTCGAAATTTGGGCGGTGCTACAGTCCCTTCAGCGGTGCCAAGTTGACTGTCGGTATATCGAAGTGCTGAAGTGTTTGTACAGTAGGGCTACGATGGCTATCCGAGTACAGAACCAGAGTTCGAAACCTATCCAACTGCAGAGAGGTGTAAGATAGAATGACGTTATATCCCCGAAACTCTTCACCGCTGCGTTAGAAGACGTTTTCAAGCTACTGGACTGGAAAGGATACGGTATTAACATCAATGGCGAGTACATCACTCACCTTCGATTTGCCGACGATATATTCCTTATGGCAGAATCGCTGAAAGACCTTAGCACTATGCTCAATGACCTCAATGGTGTCTCCCAACGGATAGGTCTTAAGATGAACATGGACAAAACAAAGATCATGTTCAATGTCCATGTCACACCTATGCCGGTAGTTGTTGGGAGCACTATGCTCGAAGTTGTTGACGAGTACGTTTACCTAGGACAAATAGTCCGACTAGGTAAGTCCAACTTCGACCGAGAGGTCAATCGACGAATTCAACTCGGCTGGGCAGTGTTCGGGAAATTACGACACATCTTCTCGTCAGGTATACCTCAATCTCTGAAAACTAATTTGTACAACCAGTGCGTGTTGCCAGTGATGACTTACGGATCAGAGACGTGGTCTTTCACTGCTGGCCGTATGAGGACGCTAAAGGTCGCTCAGCGAGCTATGGAGAGGGCTATGCTCGGAGTTTCTCTGCGTGATAGACTCAGAAATGAGGATATCCGCAGTAAAACCAGAGTGACCGACATAGCCCAACGGATTAGTAAGCTGAAATGGCAATGGGCCGGCCATAGAGCTCGAAGAACCGACGATAACTGATGGGGAAGAAAGGTTCTCGAGTAGCAGCCTCGTACCGGTAGACGTAGTGTAGGGCGACCCCCCACTAGATGGAGTGACGACCTGGTAAGACATGCAGGAAGTCGATGGATGCAGGTGGCTCAGGACCGTGCTTTGTGGCATTACTTGGGGGATTCCTATGTTCAGCAATGGACTTGTGAAGGTCTGTAATGATGATGATGATGATGATAACCTTTCTGTTGCCCCCGCAGCAAAAGGTATCACTGAGGATTTTCCCACGATAAAAAAATATATTAAGTGGGGCCGTATGTTAAGACTTCACAACGAAGTAATAATTACAAAATGTGATGAGAATCACATCAATTACTTAATAAGCAATAACTTACAAATTAGAAGCTATTCATTAAAGGTCCTAAGGTATGTTAATCATGCATCTAAGCATTGCCGCATATATACCTAATATAAAAGGTAGTATCGCTCCGTTCATATCCACTATACGCTCTCGAGGTACAGACTGGCTTTCAGTTAAGTTTTCTCTGCCTATCTTTTGACTTAGCAGATGTAGTTTCTACGCTACCCGAGCACAGACACGATCTGTAAATTATTTTTATGAACGCTGGTGCGTTACCCAAAGCACAATATGTAATTATCGTAGTTTCTGTAAATCAAATATTACATAATAGATTGTAAACATTTTTAAATCATCTAACTGTATTTACTAAAATTAATATTAAAAGTAAAAAAGTAATTTATTTGACGTATTTTCAGAAATACTTATATTCCAAGAGTAAACCCAAGACAAGTTAGGTAAAAGTTAATTAAACTACTGGTCCATTAATTGATAAAACCGCGTGGTGGTCAACTACCTTACGTCGTTCCTTGGATGTCCTAACAGGTGACAGATGGAAACAAACCACGAGATGGGCAGCAGCGTCTCCTGGTAACAATAAAAATACAATTATGACAAATATCCCCCAAACGAAGCAATCTATAGGAGAGCCACATGTTCAGAAGTTGACTTTTGTTGGGCCATAACGGTAACCGAAAAACTCAAATAAGATTCCGATACATAGGAGCTAAAACAACATATTTTTAATTGAACTAAGTTTACATTGATAAATAGATTTTTTACCGACTTCGAAAAGAAGGAGGTATTCAATTCGACTGTATGTTTCTTTTTTTATGTGTTTTACGTCACAATTGGATAAACGATCTTAATGATTCTTTTTTTATCTGAAAGCTGGTGCTTCTCATGTGATCCCATTTAAATTCAATCAAGAACTGACGAGTAGTTTTTGAGTTACGAGTATCTATAATACTGCGTATTTAATTGACTTCGAATACATTGATCCGGTCGTTTTGAATTCGGTTGTACAAAATTTTTAATTTTGCCACTTGTTTATAAATCGAGATAGTTGATTCATATTTTAATGAAAATAAATTATTTCTAGAACAAAGCTCGGCCACGTAAGTCATCGGTAATATATCAAAATATTATTATTTGTATTAATAAAGAGCACAGAAAACCAAACCTTGCTAACATTCACTTAGAGCTCATCTACAGTAATGAAGTATATATCTCAGTTCATTAAAGTAGGTTGTGATGGGAAAAAGTCAAGCTGGTTCGCGACGCAAATTGATCGTTACTGAACTGCAACTTCCGCGAAACGCCGCGCCGTCTTACCACATTTACGCAACCTCTGTTTTTAAAATAACCTAAACAATAATACAAGTAACTATTAAATACAATAAAACATTAATTTTGAAAAGTTAATTGAAGCTAATATAATAAGTTTTCTTATACATTTGTTTATCATACAATTCTGAATTAAATATTATGCAGTTTTACTTACTTACTTATCTTCACGCACAATCCCTAACGGGGTAGCCAGAGAGAACAGATCGCCAAGTGTCACGATCCTTACATACCTCGCTCGCTTTTAGGTTCATTATCTTCTTCATACATGTACGTCTAGGTATCCGAGTACTCTTGACCTTCCCCTCTTCGAGTAATTTGCTCACATAGTCTTCGAAAGTTAGTCTCGGTCTACCTAGACACCTTTTAGTATTTACTTTCGCGCTATATATTTTTTTCACCATTCGGTCTTCTCTCATTCGCTCAACGTGCCCAAATCATCGGAGTACGCCCCTATCAATTTTTGTGATAAGGTCATCTTTCAATCCTGCCATATTGCGAATCTCTTCGTTTCGCTTTCGGTCGGCTATGGTGACGCCGCACATTTTACGAAGAGATCGCATTTCCACTGCATTCAACTTGCTTTTATGCTTCTTCTGGCATACGCAGGTTTCACTGCCATATAACAAAGTCAGTACCAACACTGCGTTATGTATTGCAAGGCGTGCACTCTTCACTACGCCTTGCCTTTTGACGAACGCATTCAGGGCACCACTGACTTTGTTCCCGGCAGCGACACGCCTGTCCACATCTAAATCACATCTTCCATCCCGGCTGAAAGCACTCCCCAAGTATACAATTTCATTTACCTGTTCTAGATATTTCTGATTTACCCATATTTTACATTTTGTTCTCTCTTCGTCCTTTTCAAATACCAGTACCTTAGTTTTATTAGCATTCGAACGGAGACCCTTAATTTTACATTACTCTTTCATACACGTGACTAATGCCTGCAGTTCTGCTTCTGATGGTGCAATAAGCACTGCATCATCAGGATACAGCAGACAATTTACTTTAATGTCACCCAATTTCACACCCAAGCAACTATTTCTCAGCTTCTGTAAACAGCTGTCGAGATACAGTATGAACAGCCAGGAAGACATGACACAACCCTGTTTTACGCCCGCTTGGACGCTCAACATGGGTGACGGGTCATGCCCTGCCGCACACAGGCTTTACAGTCATAGTAAAGCGACTGTACAGCCCTTAACAATCGACCATCCACACCATATTCCGGCAACTGTTCCCACATTTATTTCCCTATAACCTTATCAAATGCTTTCTCCAGGTCCACAAAAGCATAGAAAATCCTCTGGTTAACAGTCAGAAGCTTTTCCGTGATCATGCGGAGAGAAAACATTTGATCCGTGCATCCTCTTCTAGGTCTAAATCCGCATTGTGCCTCCCATAAGAATCTTTCCGATTTCTCTTGCATCCTACGTGTCAAAACCCTCGAGTAAACTTTACTTGCTAAACTGGTCAAGCTGATCGCCCGATAGCATCCGCAGTCAAAATGTGAACCTTTACCTTTATATAAAGGCACAATGACTGCGGATCGCCAATCATCCCGAACACCTCCCGTCCGCCAGCACAAATTGCACAGCAGATGAAAGCTGTCCCAGACGCGAGGCCCACCGTACTTGACCATTTCAGCAGTAACTCTGGCTAGTCACGCAGCCTTACCACATTTCAAACTTTAAATCGCACGTTCAATCTCTTTCATGCTGATAACCTCAGTGTCATCGTGGTCCGTGTCTGGCGTGCCAGTCACGGCGTCACCCCCGGATTCTTCACTAAGATCATGACACGCATACATTTCTCTATAAAATTCGCTCCATCGCTGCATGACGTCCGATTTTTCGGAGAGGACGTAATTGGTTTTCGAAAGCACTTTGTTCATTCTTAAGCCTGTCGCACCACTCCGGGACCTTCCAACCTCTTTCCAGAAGAGTTTGTAGTTTTCCTTAAAGTTGTGCGACAACCTTTCGTCCGCTTCAATTCTACACCTTTCGTGTACTTCCTCAATCAATGTCTTTGCATGAACTTTCTGCAGCTTATATCTTTCTTTCATCTTCTCTCTCATATGCTTATCGTTACTAGAGGCCAAGTAGTCTAACCATGCTTTTTGACGTGACAACGTCTTATAAATTGGTTTGCCGGGTGACACTTCAAGAAACTGCGTTACGCTCCGCTCACGTTATGCGCTCACAATGAGAGCGAGTGAGAGGCACGCGTCCCTTCCACTCGGGCATGGTTAGCCCGCCTAAGAGCGAGAGAGACAGACATAAAAAGTGTTATTTCATCCTTCTTCCTACTATACGAATGAATATTCACATTAAAATTATTTTACCACTCAAAGTCGTTGTCACGTAAAACTTTCGCCCGTATACCGACTTTACAGGCAACCAATTTTTTTTTCTTCCTCTTTACAGCTTCTCTCACTTCATCATTTCACCATGCATCTCTTCTTTTACTATTACCTCTTTTTGTCGTTCCACATACTTCTTCCGCTGCACTTACCATTCCATCCCTAACGTAGATGCCATGTTCTTTCCACACATTCTTTTCTGCCATCGATGGTGTCAAGCTTTTCGGCTACCCTCGTGTGATATTTATCCTTAGTATCCGCTTCCTGAAGCTTCCAGCTTCGGATGCGACAGACCGACTGTGGTTCTGTTACTGCCGTGCGGTAGCGCCAACCCGCGAACAAACCCCTAAATCTAGTAATTACTGGATAGTGATCCGTTCCCAGGTCAGCACCCCTGAACACTCGTGTATCCATCACCTGTTTTCGCAGTCGGTCATCCACCAGGAACAAATCAATCATACTTCTCTCATTCTTTCGTGTACATATAGATTTTCCTGTGATTAAACATAGTGTTTGTCACAAGAAGACCCTTTTCCTTGCATACAGCCAGTATAAGCTTGCCAGCATCATTAACCCTTTTATCCCCAAACTTTCCAAGAACCGACTCGTACCCTGGTCGAGCGATACCTACCCATCCATTCAAATCACCACATACAACAGTTCTTCCGTTTCCCTTAACCAAATCTAGAACTTCTCTTACATTCTCCCAAAACGAGGAGTTTTGGGAGAATGTAAGAGAAGCTCAGCTCTGGACGACGAAGCTACCGGCGCATAAACAGCCAAAAGGAATAACTTCGTCAGTCCCAGTTTAAAGCGAACCCAGAAAGGTCTTGAGTTCACAACCTTATATTCAGTCATAAGATCGACCAACCGGGACGACAACAGCACCCCCGCTCCCTGGCAGGCGTTCTTGTTTTATACCATATAGCTAACGTCCCGCCAGGGAGCTCTTCAGTACCACTGCCTTTCCGTTTGGTCTCCGACATACACACGACATCTAATTCTCTTTCTTTCCTTATTTCGATCAGCTCATTCGTCTTATCTCTCATGCCCCCTCTAACACTCCACGTGCCAACTCTGCACTCCGTCCTCCACCTTCCGCCGTGTCGGGCTGTGCGTGACGGGTGGCGGTCCCCATCGCCGCTTTGCGCGCTGCATTCCAAACCAACGGGGACGAGCTGGTGTGCGTCGCCTTGGAGGGACTCCCTAACCCTCGTTTGCATGGGTGCGCAGCAGTGTAGAATTGCAGCCCTGAAAAGGGCTGGCAGTGGTTGCGACGAGCACGCTTTTACAATGACCCCCATTATGCAGTTTTAATTAGACAAAGACATACTATAACAATGACTTATGGAATAATGACATCTAGTCTCAAAGGATGCTCCCTCTGAAGTCGGACGACGTCACAAAAATAACTTTTGAAGAATTAGCTGCCGTTTTGTGACAGCGTAAGTCAGTCAGCGCTTCGTCCGTTGATATCGTAAGAGAGACTATAGGAAATGACAAAAAGACCTCATGACCACCGGCAGAGAAAACTCAAACCAACAAACAGTACCAGTATCAAAGGTATAAAATATATAGCGATCTAATCCGCCGGCTAGGCGTTGATATTAGAGCAATCGCTCCTTATAATGGGAGAAGCCTATGTCCATGATTTGACTATATGGATTACAAAAGAACAAAAAGGAAAAAAATAAACATGTAGAGAGCTACGTATATGTGGTATTTGCTATCCTTGGAATTTAAGCACGATAAATCTGAAGTAATTGTAGGTATACATGAAATCGCTTTCTACACTCACAAGGAAGCTGGTTTTCTTTTTTAAGCTCTTGCGATAAAGCAAGAAACATTGGTAGAGCCACGCGGCAGCTTTTGCTATCGCACGGATAGGCTGGCTCAAACCGGGGTGGTACCACGACCTCACAGAATACCAGCGTGAAGTAGAGAGTTACCTCTGCATTTCACTTGGTGAGTGCAGGTCGCCAGGTGCTCAATTCCCTCCCCCCCCTTAACATGGTAGCGGAATTAGGTAACGAACTACCCCAGGAGAGTACCAGCACCCCTAGTGACGAATAATTCCTCGCTGGGCATCCACGACCAAGCTATCCTACTCTTCCTACTCGTGGGTGCTCAGGTTGCCCCGTGTATTCTGAGGGGGACGCAATTCCGCTCGCGACAAAAGCGGGTCGGGGCAAGTGGAGCAACAACACCAAGGCTACCCCTGCCACGCTATCCGTGAAATTTTACATCAGGGAACTTCATTCCAACCTTAATACTATCCACTACCATCTAGAGATGGCGGAGCCGGCCTTACTCTTTTTAATCAAGACTCAGACCCGGGGTACAAATTAGTACCCCGGGCTGGAGTTTGTGTATACGTCAGAGAGGACATCTGTTTTCAACGTCACGGCAGTCTTGAAGGTACGGACCTGTCCATCCTATGGCTGCGCGTATACAGTGACGACCATCCCCGCGTCTACGGGTGCCTCTGTAGGTCCCATAGCGGTAATACTTAAACAGACCGACTCATCGACCACGTCCAAGTGGCTACAGATTCCGTGCTACAGCAGATCTCATCTACAGAGATCGTGATCTTTGGCGATTTTATCGCCCACCACGCCGAATGGTTCGGTTCACGTTTAACCGATCATGCGGGGAGATCTGTTTATGACCTTACTTTGGCATATGGTCTGACGATTTTCTTGTCCGGATTGTGGTGCCAGTCGCATTAACGTTGCGGTTGCATTACAAAAAACAGTATATTTCATTACGAGTGCGTAAAGTCTGTCATTGCAAAGAGTTCCGACAAACGTCTACCTGAGGCGAGACGCATCCGAAGGTGAGGGTTGACAGTCGGAACAAGTTGCAATGACGGTTCCGCACGTGTACTGAACAACTATTTTTAATACAGTTGCGGAAAAATGAAGCAATTTAATAAATATTTTTTTAAATAATATATTGACTGTATTTTGCGATTTCGTAAACTGAATACTAAAGAAAAATATAAGTATTTATTAATAAATTACCTTTGTGGCTAAATAACGATCATCGGTAGCTTCGTTCAATAACCTTTCCACTTCATTCAATGTTAATATTTTTGACTTTTTCAATGTGGTTATCGTTTTAAGAAAGCATTTAGTTTTGGATATTCACTTATATCCACGTTGTTCCTTATTTTCAGAATACTTTTTACCATCGAAAACCTCACCATAACGTAGAAGGTTTTAATTTTGCTGAGAGTTCGGAGAAGTATGCCAACGTAATATTTTCTGAAAAACTATTTGCTTTTTTCTCTTCTCTCCAAGCAATAAATTCGTCGTATGTAGATACATATGTAGCGACCTTTTGACTTTTCCGGTAAAATGTTCTCCGAAGCATTTTGTGCAATTGTACTGAGTTCCGGTGGTGTTAATCCAAATAAAAAATCGTCGAAATTATAATTAATAATGGATATAATTATAATTTTGTGCAACAAACAACTAAACTCGCAAAGAACATTTTTTTTAAATGGCGCCAACCGTAAAATAATATAAGCAGAGATTTTTTGTTTTCTTCACACATTCTGGGTAGGCAAAGGGAACTGTGCCCATACAGTCAAGTCTCCAGTAGAATTTTTATTGACATGAAATGAAAATGAAATTTAATGAGATGAAATGAAATAAAACCTAACATAACTCATTGAATCAAATTATTAAATCCGATATTAAAACAAATTAGTTGCTTCTTTTTAGAAATATTTGCATGAATCATAAAAACTTTTATGATTTTTTTAGTAAAAACTTCGTGGTTGGTTTTTTCTTTTTAATAGACATTATTTTGACAGTTGGGAAAGAGAACGCACGAGTTCGGAAAAGGTAAAGAAAAAGCTCGAGTATGTAATAGCCACAGAACACTTAATACAGCTAGTAGAAATGTTATACGAGCCGGGAATGCGCGCCGTGTATATGGCTTAAAAGCCAACTACTAGAATTTCGTGGCTCAGTTCGAAACAAACCGTCGTCACGTGTTAGTCGTGCTGCACGTGGTTAAAAATGGTCTATAGCAGTGTTTCGAACTGTTCAAACTGTTCAGGAAAGGGTTATTGTTCTTCTAAAGGAATTTTTTTATCATTGGTGAGTAAAATAATACATTTTTAAGTCGATTTTATTGAACGATACTTTGCCCTTCAACGCATCGTAGTATGGCCGCTGGTCCCAGATGCCAATTAAGGATGTGCTTAGATTTTAGTTTATCGACGCTATCGATATTCTATGCCTTGTATAATCAATTCTAGCAGGTTATTTTTAGAAATAAATTTTGCTGTTAAATAAAAAGCGTAAGTTTTTATTTAACAATAAATATTTTTTCTTATTCAATCAATATTCTTATATTTTTTTAGTTTTCCGATAAACCCAGAAGTTAAGGAAAAATGGATTTTGGCGGCAGGGAAAAAAATTGGTTTTCTTCTAAACATAGCAAAATATGTTCAGCAGATTTTCAAGAAAAGGATTTTAATCCTACAAGAAAACGCCGTGTTCTTTTGGATCATGCTTATCCGACTATTCACGTTTGGACAACTTCTGAAAATTTAAGTATCTTCTAAATAAATAAAGTATTTTAGTAAAATACAAACCATCCCGTGGCTATATTATGCAAAATGGTAAAGAAATTATGTGGCGCCACTAGTACATTTTTGATACTTTATAATGCGGAAACAGGATGCAGTAGTGATAACGAGGCTGCGTACTGGACACATTCCATCTAGAAAGTTTGCATTCCTTATGAAAAAGGTCCAGTCACCGAACTGTGATCAATGCGATGTTCCAGACGACCTAATGCATGTCTTGATGGATTGTGCCCACAACGCTGCCTTTCGTAATGAGAAATGCCACCACATTTTAAGAGATTTCGCTTATTCAAATATAATTTTAGCTAAGCCACATTCTGACGATATAAAAATATTAGTCAAGCTTTACAAGGTGTAGTTCTCGGATCGATCACTCACTTTTCAATGTGATTGATCTGGGAACTTTTCATTTTACTTTTTGTAACTAATTGCATATCTTCTTCAACTTTCTGTAATTAATTATTGATTTGAGAACTTTATAATGTAATAAGTTTAAGTATACCTTATGTAATTGTTTTTTTTTTGGTGATGAATTAACGGAGCGACATATTCATATTGTGAATAAGCTCATTAATAAAGAATTTAAAAACAATTCGGAAACTAAACGCTTTACAACATTCTGTGTAATTATACTGAAATGAAGTCAGTCTTGCTGTCGCACGAATGTGCCGGCTCAAACCAGGGTGGTACCACGACCTCACAGAAAACCAGCGTGATTGGTGCGTGAGTGGTTTACTTCTGCGTTTCGCTTGGTGAGTGCAGGTGGCTGGAGGCCCTTTTTACTGGAAATGAGGCATTCATCCGTCGCCATATTTATTTCTACAACCAAAAAATGAAAGTTAAGCTGGCGACACAACTGATGAGCAGTAGTGTGGCTAGAGCTTTAATTTTTTGTTCCAAAACTAACCAACCGGGGTTCAAGGCACAGTAGATTTTTTGCAAAATTTTAATGACTTGTTTGATATTTTAAATTCACGAAAAATTAATCAGTTAAACTATAAGAAACCCATAAATTTCAAAAACAAAGATAAGGTTTTCATTTTTTTAAACAATATGGAAGCATATATAAAAAACCTAAAAGTATCAAAAAGACAACTTTTAAATAAATATTTGCATTTTACAGGACAATAAATAAATAAATATTTCAATAAATATTTTGTTTTTGAAATGATGAAAATGTCTTATTTTATTTTTTCTTTACTGTATAAGTTTTACTCCTTGTAATTAATTATTTTTTCTACTTTACGTTTTTTTTATAGCATTAAGTTTATTTCATTAAATTTACGTTTCATATTATATCATTATACTGTTTTATTTTGTCACATATTTATTACCTACATTATTCCGTGTCGATATTTTATCGATAGTTTTTTGTCAAGCACTAGCGTATATGAGTTGAGTGTGTTAACTACCTGCAAGGAGTGGGGAGACTAGCGGCGGCAGTGGTACCGCAAGTAAATTGAAACAAAGGCATTTCTATTCACTATATTAGGTGTTCTGTGGTAATAGCCCACATACCGAACGCCACACGTCCCTGCAATACGCCACTTTTTGAGCAACTGTATTAAAAAAGCAGTATTAGTTTTTGTATTATCCTTATCCTATGAAGCGAACTACTAAACGAGGCCATGTTTTTTACAACATTCAAGCGACAAATGAGCTACCCAAGATTTACCAAGATCCAAGATCATCTTTTTGTAGAATTATAGAGGTGACTAGCGAGCGCACAGTCAGTAAACGGATACGTGGCGCAAAGACATCGAGCGTACTTTAAATAAAGAATCAAAATTCAGATGTCCTGTTACCGCTAATGACTAAGATCAAAAGTCTCGTAACCTATAAAAAGGATGTTCGGTTCTCTACACTAAACATACGAAGGACGATTGGCGGTTCGACCCACTACTATTTGTTTCGAATTCCGTATCTTCAACCATAAGGCTACAATTGTTTAACGAAATCAGATAACTTTTAAATCATAACACCATTTGCTTCAGACACTACTGCTCGGTGACAGAAATGTGATAGAAGTGCCACCGAGATGGTAGGGTTTTAACTGCGGGAAGAGTTTTTTTATAAGAGAATAAATTGAAATAATAATAGTTTTTATGGATTTTATCGCGTATTATTATCGGGCGTAACTATAAATACCCGACGTTTCGAGCGCTTTACAGCGCGTCCAAATGTCATAGTTAACAGCGGTTACCGTAGATAAAAATTTAACTTTTGTTCCGATCTCCACAGTATGAACTTATGGTATCTTGAAGTCTTGCAGTTGTTTGCTTGGGTTGGGATTTAATTTTATTTATTATAGGATCCCAAGCAGATGGTAGCACCCAGCCATCTTCTCTATTGAAATTAGGATGTTTTTTAATTTCAATAGCCTCGCGAGTCATCCTTGGAAGTAATCGGTGTTCTTTAGCGAGGATTTGTGGTCTATCAAATCTGATGTAGTGACGGGGGCGATCCTGTACGAGTTCACAGACTGCAGACTTCCCGGAGCGTCGATTCTTCACATCATCCGGGACAACTATGACATTTGGACGTTAACATCTCAGTCCCCACCATGACCATGGATGCTGTAAAGTGCTCGAAACGTCGGGTATTTATAATCAAATATACGCGATAAAATCCGTAAAAACTAGTATTATTTCAATGTGTAGCGTTCGCGTAAATATAAGAAATCATTAGAGAATAAATTTCTTACGTGGTAGAGCCATGCTGCAGTTATATTAGTAGTATAGTTGTAGCACGAATGGGTAGGCTCGACCGGGGAAGGACCATGCTCTCACAGAATACCAGCGTAAAATTATAGCTTAATGCTGCTGTGTGTCGTATTTTCCATCTAAGTCCTTACGGGTGACAATGCATCTGCATTATTATTTGTAATCGAGAATATATGTAGATGTCTATGGGCAGCAACCAATTACCATCAGGTGGACTGTGTGCTCGTTTGTCACCCCATCCTATAATAAAAGAGCTCACCTGATGCTAAGTGGCAACTGCCGCCCATGTACCTACTCTACTGCCTAAATTTTATAATGTGTCTCGTCTGACAGAAACTTCCTAAAAATACGCTAGGTCAAGATGGAATATAGATTTGTGCTCCAGACGACGGAAAAATTTAATGAATCCGAATAATTTCTCGAAGAATTCTCCGTTATAAAGACAATAAAAATGCAAGGAGATGCAAAACCTCTTTGCGTGGCCAGTAGATCTAGCCTATTAGCAATAGCTCGAATGTCAGTGATTCGAGCCGTTCTTCGTTGGACTCAGACAACATGGAAGGAGCTAGCCTCGACTTAAAAATGAGAATAGCAGGACTATTAAGAAATATTGCCGCGCTCTGCTTAGAACGCTAAGCTTATTAGAGACCAGTTCAGCCTTTCATTTCAGGTGTCCACAAAACTAAACGTCACTCAATATGTCAACGCCGAAGACACTGATATTAGCTGAGGCAATATGGGAGTGCCAACAAAATAAATAATTACGTCGAACAAGTTTTTAGCAGTACAAACTATAATATTATTATATTTTAATTCTATCGTATTGGTTTCACATTGCAGTAACAGATGCCTCCAATTAATTTAAATTTTTAAGGATAAATTATAAATTTAACATAACTAGAATGATCTTGGAAACATTTCTCTAATTACGGCATTATCCATAGTGAAAGATATTTTAATGTGTTTTATTTGTATTAGTCTTATTTTGCGCATATTTTGTTAGTGTAATACCATAAAATATACACATAAATAGACTTTATAATGCATAACGAGTATTTAATACATTTTTTTTTACTTTGTTAATGCGCACTTGGAAATATTTCGCAAGATCGTTTTATGACTTGTTGCATGATTTAAACCAAATTACCAAATTTATACTAAACTTTTTGTGAAATGTCTTAGGAGTTCAGTGGCAACAATGAGAAGATAAATAAATGTAATATAACTACGAAGTAATCAAAAATCTGCACAATTAAGCAAATTTCATCCACTGTGGAAAAATATCATTCTTTCGCCGCATACTCTTACTCATTTTTTAAAGAAATAATGTAGGTACACATTACAATTCATATTATACTAACCACCTGGCAACCCTCGATAACGCCAATAAACACGCATGTAAATCATATTTGATTAATTTGTTGCAACATCACGGTCGCAGGGCCTTGTTATTTCGAATATTCAATTAAAGCCGTTCTAATTAAATTACTTATCAGTTGCTTGAGCAACAATGTCAATAAGAGCCTATTTATTTAGTCGTGAGCATTTCGCAGTGAGGGCATTTCGCAAAACTATCGCGTGTCAAAACTCGTTTATAAGACTCAACAATAGCAACGGTGTTCACACTTGCCTATGGAACAATTCATATCATTTCATCTTTAACCTTTTAAGGTTCTTTCATTGAGTATTACGAGAAATGATCTGCCAATTTATCTGTGTTTGTTGTGCTGAAGCTGTTAAGTTAATTAACAATATTCATGAATGTGTTTTGATATAGGTAGAAGTTTCTGCAGATTATTTTAGGTTACAGAGATGTCTTTACAAAATTAATATTAAGCTACTTCTTCTTTATTAAGTGCTGATTTTTTTTTCAAAAGTTACTTATATAGTAACATACAATATAAACAAATTGAAAAATGCAGTTCTGTGCATGAAATTGTACAACTTTTTCATTTTTTTTATTCAGTCACGTCACAATTTATTTGATGGGTAATTTTTATCTGATGATTAAAAAATCAGCCGTGAATTAATGATTTTTACCTAATGTATTTTTCCTTCTTATGTTAAAATAATATTTATGGAAGTAGAATCAGGCGTTACTTTGCGGAAATCCATTATATTAAAGTTGGTAAGAATTACTTCGCCCATATCCGCTCAATAAAATAAAATGACGCGTCTTACCTAGTTTGAAAAGCACCTCCACCCTCTCTCAAGTGCGTGCACTAATCCCGTCACCACTGATCCCGGCATCACTACACTAGGAAAGACACATCATCGACGATAATACGACGCGTGTTTCGCCTCTACCTGAGGCATCCTCCAATACAATACAATACACACCTCGTTCTTTGTTTCTTTCCACCTTCTAAAAAAATCCATTATATTTACTTGTTAAATATAATAATTAACAGTATGAATAGAAAAAAATATAAAGAAAATACTTTTGACAAAAAACACAAAATTATTAAAATGCTTATAAATAATTTATCATTAAGTCCTCAAGTTAATATCAAGTAAGTAGTTTCATTTTATAAGCATCACGCTTGTTTTCTGGTTTCTCTTACTATGAAGGAGTGAATAATTTGTGTTAACGTCTCATCTTTATTAAGGAAGAGGCCCACGTTTAGTAATGGACTTTCAGAGTCTAATAGCAACGCAGAGTAAATAACTCTTTCAAAATAAAACAAATAAAACAATAAAAATTGCCGATAAAATTACCTAAATTAACACTTTAATTTACTTTACACAAATTAAAGTTAAAACACTAATAATTAAACACACTAATCCACTTAATTCCGCTCCGAAGCTTCGCTTGTGTCGCTGAGTTCAACTCTGTCTCGATCGCATCTTGCGCCACCTATTTATTTAAATTAGCAAAATATCCGGAATGTTCAAGTAAACACGCGCAAGGTACCGAGAGTTCGAGTATAGATTTTCTAGAATCTTAGTTCTTCGGGTGGCGCTGTCGGCCGAAAGATGTGTGATGTCATTTACTGCAACGCTCCCCTCGCTCTCGTTCCTTACACTAGATGGCGCTAGTTGACTTATTCATGCAACACTGCCCCCTCCTAAGACATGCTCGTCCCGAGCATTATCGGTCCCATGATAACGCGCCAAGCGATCCACATGGACGATCTTAGGAGTCCCTCTTACGTCTTTCTGTAACGGCTCCGCAATGTCAAGGGCTGTCCTATCCCGTGGTGCACCAATATTGTACAATTTCGGTGCTCCTCTACTACGTGTCTGAGGTCCCCGCACGGCCGCACAACTTGTACATGTACGACACCAATCCTCGACATCGTCACGATAATGGACCCAGTAAAACTGTTCTCGGACCTTCAGTAGAGTTCGTTTAGCTCCCAAATGGACTCTTGAACGACCATTATGGCACAGCTGTAGAACATTCGGCACTTTAGCTTTAGGGACAACCATTTGCAAACGACAGCTGTCTCCTCGACCATTGTCCCATTTACGGCACAGGACTCCATCCTGAAGCAGCAAGCTGTCCCATTGGGCCCAATAACTTTTCGTGGTTGAACTCATCGCTGAGACGTCCCTCCACTTAGGCTTGGTAGCACGGGCCTTCATCCATCCCAGAATCGGCTTGATGTCCGGATCTTCCTGCTGTGCATGTCGTAGGCTGTCCTTCCACCCGTTGCTGAGGTGGTCTGTCCTGAGCATCCTCACGGATACCACTTCCTTACTCTCTTGCCTACTACAGTGGTTGAAATCTTCAGGACAAGGTCTTCTTGACAATGCACCTGCGCTGCCGTGAGATTTCCCGCTGCAGTGTCTGATAGTAAAGTCGTATTCCTGCTGCTGCTGGGCAGTGCTGTTAGCCGCACTTCCTTTCTGAGACCGTTCACCTTCCCTTCCTAGGGTGTGCTTAGGGCAGCTGGACCGAAGATGGCCCCTTTCCCCACAGCCATAGCACCTAGGGCTGTATCTTTTATTGTGGTCGCGAACCGTAACTGCTGTAACCTCCCTAGCGTGAGGTGAACGATGATCCTGTCGCCACCAGGCAGTGCCGTTAGCTGCACTACCTTCTCGAGATCGACCAACTCTCCTTCCCACGGTTCGCTTAGGGCAGCTGGATCGAAGATGGCCCTTTTCCCCACAGCCATAGCACCTAGGGCTGTATCTTTTATTGTGGTCGCGAACCGTAACTGCTGTAACCTCCCTAGCGTGAGGTGAACGATGATCCTGTCGCCACCAGGCAGTGCCGTTAGCTGCACTACCTTCTCGAGATCGACCAACTCTCCTTCCCACGGTTCGCTTAGGGCAGCTGGATCGAAGATGGCCCTTTTCCCCACAGCACCTTGGGCTGTATCCTTTGTTGCGGTCGCGAACTGTAGCTGCTGCAACCTCCCTGACGCGATGGGAACGATGATCCTGCCGCACGGCTTCCGCTTCCAGTGCATGGGCCAAGGCGTCCTTAAGCGTCTCGTGGTGCCCGAGCCTCACAGCAGCTCTGACTTCCAGGTCGCGGATGCCGTCGATGAATGTCTGCACCAGGTTCCCTTCAATGAGCGCAGGTACAGACCGGTATGCTTTCCACACCAGCTTCTCCACTTCTAGAGCCCATTGCTGCAGGTTTTCGTTGACGCGCTGCACACGATCTTTAAGCTGCGCACGAAAGACGTGTTCCAGGTGAGTGTCGCCATACCTCGCCTCCAATGCCTCAAGGAGTTGCTCATAAGTCACTTCCTCACCGAGAGCTTCCAGAACTGTTAAGGCCTGGTTACGCAGGCCTAGTGTGAGAGCAGTCATGGCCTGATTTTTATTCCAGCCGTTCGCCTTCATAACAGCCTCGAACTGGATTTTGTAGGCTGACCAGGAAGAAGTCCCGTCGAACGGTGGCACTTTGAACCCACGTAGCGAAGGTGTAGTAGCTACTACGGGAGCTGTAGTTCCATCACCCAGTTTGAGGTTGTCCAGCGTTTTCTTCACGTCAGCAACCACGTAATCAACCCGATTGTTCACTTGGTCGATTTGGGTTTTAGCTTCCTTGATTTGGGTTTCAGCTTCCGACAGGCGGTTGTCATGTTGAGCAACCCTATCCTTTACCTCCTTTATCTCTTTCCTAAAGGTAGCATGAAGGTCCTTAATGAGGAGCATCTGTTCTTCCAACCGACGGGCCTGTTCCTCCTGTCGGCGGTCCTGCTCCTCTTGTCCGCCCCGCAGCTGCTCTTCCAATCGGCGGGCCTGTTCCTCCTGTCCGCCCCGCAGCTGTTCTTCCAACCGACGGACCTGTTCCTCCTGTCGGCGGGTCTGTTCCTCCTGTCCACCCCGCAGCTGTTGCAGCATCACCATCAGAGCACCTAAGTCAGGTGCCACAGACGTAGAAGCTGCTGACGGACCGGCTTCCGTGGCCGGCGGCTGGCCCTCAGACATCTGCGGCGTTGCACCACCAAATCTCCTCTGGTCCGTCTCCTGCTGGCGTTGACTTCGGGTACGGACACCCTCCGTTTCCTCCTTAGGTAAAATCGGCATTATTTTATCCCACTTCTGACACCAATTGTTACGAGCTTGAGGTTCGTGACAATAAAAATTGCCGATAAAATTACCTAAATTAACACTTTAATTTACTTTACACAAATTAAAGTTAAAACACTAATAATTAAACACACTAATCCACTTAATTCCGCTCCGAAGCTTCGCTTGTGTCGCTGAGTTCAACTCTGTCTCGATCGCATCTTGCGCCACCTATTTATTTAAATTAGCAAAATATCCGGAATGTTCAAGTAAGCACGCGCAAGGTACCGAGAGTTCGAGTATAGATTTTCTAGAATCTTAGTTCTTCGGGTGGCGCTGTCGGTCGAAAGATGTGTGATGTCATTTACTGCAACGCTCCCCTCGCTCTCGTTCCTTACACTAGATGGCGCTAGTTGACTTATTCATGTAACACTGCCCCCTCCTAAGACATGCTCGTCCCGAGCATTATCGGTCCCATGATAACGCGCCAAGCGATCCACATGGACGATCTTAGGAGTCCCTCTTACGTCTTTCTGTAACGGCTCCGCAATGTCAAGGGCTGTCCTATCCCGTGGTGCACCAATATTGTACAATTTCGGTGCTCCTCTACTACGTGTCTGAGGTCCCCGCACGGCCGCACAACTTGTACATGTACGACACCAATCCTCGACATCGTCACGATAATGGACCCAGTAAAACTGTTCTCGGACCTTCAGTAGAGTTCGTTTAGCTCCCAAATGGACTCTTGAACGACCATTATGGCACAGCTGTAGAACATTCGGCACTTTAGCTTTAGGGACAACCATTTGCAAACGACAGCTGTCTCCTCGACCATTGTCCCATTTACGGCACAGGACTCCATCCTGAAGCAGCAAGCTGTCCCATTGGGCCCAATAACTTTTCGTGGTTGAACTCATCGCTGAGACGTCCCTCCACTTAGGCTTGGTAGCACGGGCCTTCATCCATCCCAGAATCGGCTTGATGTCCGGATCTTCCTGCTGTGCATGTCGTAGGCTGTCCTTCCACCCGTTGCTGAGGTGGTCTGTCCTGAGCATCCTCACGGATACCACTTCCTTACTCTCTTGCCTACTACAGTGGTTGAAATCTTCAGGACAAGGTCTTCTTGACAATGCACCTGCGCTGCCGTGAGATTTCCCGCTGCAGTGTCTGATAGTAAAGTCGTATTCCTGCTGCTGCTGGGCAGTGCTGTTAGCCGCACTTCCTTTCTGAGACCGTTCACCTTCCCTTCCTAGGGTGTGCTTAGGGCAGCTGGACCGAAGATGGCCCCTTTCCCCACAGCCATAGCACCTAGGGCTGTATCTTTTATTGTGGTCGCGAACCGTAACTGCTGTAACCTCCCTAGCGTGAGGTGAACGATGATCCTGTCGCCACCAGGCAGTGCCGTTAGCTGCACTACCTTCTCGAGATCGACCAACTCTCCTTCCCACGGTTCGCTTAGGGCAGCTGGATCGAAGATGGCCCTTTTCCCCACAGCCATAGCACCTAGGGCTGTATCTTTTATTGTGGTCGCGAACCGTAACTGCTGTAACCTCCCTAGCGTGAGGTGAACGATGATCCTGTCGCCACCAGGCAGTGCCGTTAGCTGCACTACCTTCTCGAAATCGACCAACTCTCCTTCCCACGGTTCGCTTAGGGCAGCTGGATCGAAGATGGCCCTTTTCCCCACAGCACCTTGGGCTGTATCCTTTGTTGCGGTCGCGAACTGTAGCTGCTGCAACCTCCCTGACGCGATGGGAACGATGATCCTGCCGCACGGCTTCCGCTTCCAGTGCATGGGCCAAGGCGTCCTTAAGCGTCTCGTGGTGCCCGAGCCTCACAGCAGCTCTGACTTCCAGGTCGCGGATGCCGTCGATGAATGTCTGCACCAGGTTCCCTTCAATGAGCGCAGGTACAGACCGGTATGCTTTCCACACCAGCTTCTCCACTTCTAGAGCCCATTGCTGCAGGTTTTCGTTGACGCGCTGCACACGATCTTTAAGCTGCGCACGAAAGACGTGTTCCAGGTGAGCGTCGCCATACCTCGCCTCCAATGCCTCAAGGAGTTGCTCATAAGTCACTTCCTCACCGAGAGCTTCCAGAACTGTTAAGGCCTGGTTACGCAGGCCTAGTGTGAGAGCAGTCATGGCCTGATTTTTATTCCAGCCGTTCGCCTTCATAACAGCCTCGAACTGGATTTTGTAGGCTGACCAGGAAGAAGTCCCGTCGAACGGTGGCACTTTGAAACCACGTAGCGAAGGTGTAGTAGCTACTACGGGAGCTGTAGTTCCATCACCCAGTTTGAGGTTGTCCAGCGTTTTCTTCACGTCAGCAACCACGTAATCAACCCGATTGTTCACTTGGTCGATTTGGGTTTTAGCTTCCTTGATTTGGGTTTCAGCTTCCGACAGGCGGTTGTCATGTTGAGCAACCCTATCCTTCACCTCCTTTATCTCTTTCCTAAAGGTAGCATGAAGGTCCTTAATGAGGAGCATCTGTTCTTCCAACCGACGGGCCTGTTCCTCCTGTCGGCGGTCCTGCTCCTCTTGTCCGCCCCGCAGCTGCTCTTCCAATCGGCGGGCCTGTTCCTCCTGTCCGCCCCGCAGCTGTTCTTCCAACCGACGGACCTGTTCCTCCTGTCGGCGGGTCTGTTCCTCCTGTCCACCCCGCAGCTGTTGCAGCATCACCATCAGAGCACCTAAGTCAGGTGCCACAGACGTAGAAGCTGCTGACGGACCGGCTTCCGTGGCCGGCGGCTGGCCCTCAGACATCTGCGGCGTTGCACCACCAAATCTCCTCTGGTCCGTCTCCTGCTGGCGTTGACTTCGGGTACGGACACCCTCCGTTTCCTCCTTAGGTAAAATCGGCATTATTTTATCCCACTTCTGACACCAATTGTTACGAGCTTGAGGTTCGTGACAATAAAAATTGCCGATAAAATTACCTAAATTAACACTTTAATTTACTTTACACAAATTAAAGTTAAAACACTAATAATTAAACACACTAATCCACTTAATTCCGCTCCGAAGCTTCGCTTGTGTCGCTGAGTTCAACTCTGTCTCGATCGCATCTTGCGCCACCTATTTATTTAAATTAGCAAAATATCCGGAATGTTCAAGTAAACACGCGCAAGGTACCGAGAGTTCGAGTATAGATTTTCTAGAATCTTAGTTCTTCGGGTGGCGCTGTCGGTCGAAAGATGTGTGATGTCATTTACTGCAACGCTCCCCTCGCTCTCGTTCCTTACACTAGATGGCGCTAGTTGACTTATTCATGAAACAACAGCTATATGAATATGATTCCGAACGGACATTGATAGGTCAAAGCCTAACAAGATTATCACTCTGCTGTTACGTGACGTTGCGTTTGTTGTGTTACGTTTACTCCTGCAATTGAAATGATGAGCGGAAGCACTAAAACTTAATCCTGCAGCGTCATTTGTATCAATTCTTCAGGAAAGGATTGATATTTTGTTTATTTTACATAGAAATTTGGAACGCCCACTAGGGTTGCCAACCGTACTATAATATACAGTATCGTACTATATTTCAGTCAATTGTACTATATATTACAGAAAAATAATATAGTACGAAGAGTGCTATATTTCATCTCTAATTCACCAGTCGGGCTTTTGTATATTAACTGTGATTGGAAGTCCGGAACAAGTAAGTTTTACGGAAATATTATTTTATATCATGAATGTGACATTGAAGGAAGAAAGAAAAAGAGCATGTATTAATTTAATTAAAAATTAATTGTCAATTTATTTTAATATGTAGGTATCTATATTACTCAAACTCCTATAATTATTTTAAAGGTAAGGTAGACGATAAGGTTGTTAGATCATTGACGGCCACAGCAAAGAGCAATAACAAATATATATGAAAAAATACATAGAATAAAAATAAATTTTTATTTTTCTGAATTTCACAAAACTACATTTTTCATATTTTTTGGGAAAAATACTATATTTGTCCAAAAAAGGTGGCAACCCCGGCGCCAACGTTTAACAGACAATCCCACTTTCATTTATTTATTTTACAATCAAAGCACCAGACCGACAGATATGGAGACCTGACAGATCTCTTAGGGCTGTTCTGTCCCAATACAGTTAAATGAGATCATTTTCCAGCACAAGAGTAGGGGGTATTTCCAGTATAGAATATCACCTTTTATCATTAATAGACCATATTTTCTTGTCAGAGTCAGATAGATTATTTTAATGAGATCATTATGACACTGAGTGTATTATGATGCAGTAACAAACCGACCCCCTGATGCTGGATTGGATTCAGGTTCTTAGAAACACTGTTTGTATAGGTCACCTTCAACATTTGCCTTGGCTATACAGGCTTATTTTGCAATAACCGGCAAATTTGGAGAGAAGGTTCAAAATAAGTAATATTGGCAAATAGTGAAGAAAAATTAATTTAAAAAATCTCAAACATTCTGTCCTTTTTATCTTTTAAATTTAAACACACATTCGTAAGGGTCGATCGGTAGACAAAAACGTTGTTGCCCGTAAATCACATTCAATTTGGGATAATTTCAAATAAAAGTAGAAACCTTATTTACTCGTATTTCAAAAACTGCAATAACGGTATATCATTTCTTATATATTTGAAGTAGTTTTAAAATTTAGCCACTCTTAAAAATAACCCTTTATATGTTAGTAAGTACCAAATGAAATACATATGAAATACGTTTCGATTTACGCAAGCCACTACTGTACTGCATCAGCGTTTTCAGAAAGGTCCGAACTCCATTCCGGCCGGCCGACCGAGGCAAGCTAAAAGTGGGGAATTACCTACAAACTCCCCGGGAGAACTCTGATAAAGCCCGTAGTGTCCACAGTCACCAATTATTATAATTGATTTAACGTAACGTTATCATAAGCTAAATAAAGTAAAAATAAATAAAATTTATTGATTATAAACAAACTTTTAATAAGATGTACTTATAAAATATTACTTTAAAAGTTACACATAACTTTTAAAGTCGGTGTTAAGACATACTGTATCGAAGAATAAAAACCTTCGACTTCATGAATAGATTCAAAGCTTTGTAAATATTATTTTATTCCTCTTAATCCTTCTTTAAAAACTCTCGGAAACGAGAGGAGGCGTGTGCCCACCAGTGGAACGTATATAGGCTGTAACTTTAACTTTTAACTTTAGTTTATGATCCTTCGAGTGAACTGAGGAATATCGTGATCACAAGGTCAATGTAAGAACTGGAATATCATCTAAACACTCATATTTAAAACTTCATCATAAATTTTTTACACTAAGTCACAGATTAACTAATAATTAGGGACTTTGGGGTGGATTTTATCTTCAAATTTAAATGTGACCTAGAGATATAATCTTATTTACAAAAATTCGGGGTACATACCCCCGAATTTCGGTAAAGTCGGTAGTAAAAACCTCCTGTTTTACTCAATTCGACTGTATTTTTATGTATTACCTCAGAACTTTTTTATTTGTGAACCGATTTTGATGATTTTTTATATTAATTTGATAGCTTGTGCTTCTCATGTAGTGTTATATAAATTTGATCAAGATCTCACTAGTAGTTTTAAGTTATCTATAATAATGCGTATTTAATTGACTTCTACTACATTGATGATGTTTTGATTTTATTTATATTGAAGTCGGTTGTACAACATCTTTTATTTTACACATGTTTTCATTTCATTCAGCCAAAAATAAAAAGTTACGTTTTTAGCTCAATTTATTCTACGGTGGTAGCGTAACACAATCGATCAGCCGATAAATACAGGTACAATAAAGGTACAAGACGTCTTATGTTGCGATCGCTAGTCCGCTTGTCAAGCGCAGCGATCATCAAATCCTTCCGACTATGAGAGTACAGTTCCTTGCAATGGATAGTTATGAGTTGATAAAGATAGAAAGAGCCTTTTTAATATGAGTATCTAAACTCATGACCTAATTCTTCTAAAATAAATCATTTCGTATGTGTCATAAAAAACTCAATGCAAAGTTCAAAGTGTCGCTGAGGCGACGGAGTGCTCCGTTGTTTTTTAAAAGGATTCACGAGTTCCGAGATGAGGTCGCTTGATTGCAACGTGAAATAATTACTGCTTCGAAAGCCCCTTCCATCTTTACTCTGCCTTACGATGATTAAACTAACATTTCAAAGTCCACGAGTCATACATACATGATGACAATAAACACTTTCGTTTTTAAAAACGCTAATGCTGACTTGCGGAAATCGAGACCAAGTAGTTTATGCATTTAATTCAAGTGCACACAAAGGTTTGATTTTTAGGACAAGGGTCAATTGTTACATGTATAATTAAAAATGATGTGATATCAAACCCTCGTTATAACAAATAGCTTCAACGAGACCCAACTCCACCGGTGTGGGTCACAGGTTATCGCTAGATCTTTTATAATGAATATTTCCAACCGTGAGTGCAATCATAAGCCTTGAACGTGGACAAGTCACTTAAAATAAATAGCATCAATAAAATCGCCGCTGTCATCCAGTGATTGAAGACTATAAATCCATAAAATGAAAAGGAAAACAGCTGGGTTATTTTTACCTTCGATTTTTTAATTTAGCAAGATTCAGGCATTAATCAGTATATCGACACGTAAAAAAATTTATTTCGCAAAACAACAAATAAAATAAGACGTAAAATAAATAATATAATTATTTTAATACTAATTCTATCTTCTACTTATCTATCTATCTTAGGCACTAAAACAACGGGTTTTAATATAATGATTTCTTAAATTTTATTCAATGGGTTTCAATATTTTTTTTTTCGTTTAATTTTTAATTATTTATCGAAATAATATTTAAAAAGAAATGTCAAACACTACGAGTATATAGCTCAATTAAATGCATACTTTGTACCGTTCATTGGTGTGAAACAACATTTTCGTTTCGCAATTCCAATAATAAAATTTTTGCAACAGCTACCGATCATAATACAGCCAAATATAATATTAATTTACAAAAACATTAATTTTAAACCCTTTTCATAAAAGTAACTTTCATAAAGCACAAGTCTTTATAACGAATCGTAATGGTAACTTTAATTGTTATTTTATTATGTAAATTTTATAATCTTGAATAACGACATTCTACCCATCGCTATCTGATCAAAAGTTGAAAGGGAAAGATGGATAAAATATACTTATTCAAAATTTCATCATGTCCAAGTATCGTATAAGAATTCATAACTACGTCTATAGTGAGTATTAAAATAGGCAACTGAGGGTAGTATCACAGTACCCAAAACTTGTGACCTCCATAGGGGGTAAATAACAACTTCGTATTAATATCTATCTACATGTAATATCTACATATAAAAATCAATTGGTGTCCATTAATCTCGTAAAAACTCGAAACTAGCTAAGCTGATTCTGATGAATTTTTGTGTGTGTGTTTGATAGTCCCTGGTTGATTGAATGGTTTAGATTCACAATTGGACGCGGTAGATGGCGCTGGTGTCGATATCCAGAAATAAGCCGTGTGAAACCGGGGCGGGTCGCTAGTATCAGATATAATAACAGAAGATGATGAGGGGAAGAAAATTAATAATCTGCTTAATGAATCGTGACTTCTGGTGTAAGTTTCAGCTAGAGCTATGGCTTAACCTTAACGCACATAAACGGTTTCGAGTTAACGATGGTTATAAAAAGTTTAAATAAATACTTATGTGTTGCCCTAAATATTAACCATATTATAGATAATAATCTGTTTCACTAATAACTGCATAGAATATGATAATTAATATATGATGGAAATGTGATTGTAATGTATGAAGGCCATTATGGAAATAATATATTCCAGAAATCATAATAAATAGATATAAGTTTTTTACTAAACATTATATCAGTTACTGGTTCAATTAATACGGAACCAATATGTCCAAAACGTCAATAAGTAATAAAGTCGTCGAACAGACGTACTAATTACAATTTTTACTTTTAAAATTTGTAATATCGAGTTAACGACGCCAGCCGACCGAATTCGCCAAAATACTTCGACGTTTCGTTATAGGCAGTTGCGTAAGTCTTGAGTAAACGTATTACATTCATGTATCGGAATCTTTTATTGTCTTATTCGCTTCTTGATAAAGACATTTAATTTCATCTTCGTTGTACCTTCGTCGCGTTACATATGGGGCATCCATTTTGAATATATCGCGATCATCGTGTACAAGCCACAATTCGCGTATTTATATAACATTATGTCAGAACTCTTGTCATTTTACGATAAAGCGAAGAGCACCGTTATTTCACAAAGCAGAATTGTGTGTCATACGGAAAAATTCGTGTAACAGGCTCGCATAATCAGTTTGGTATTTCTTATGCCAACAATACGTTCTTGCCACTGAGCTATCATGGATTTTGATGTATCGTCATCAGACACGCACTTTCCAAGTTATTGTTCAAACAATCGCTTTGTCGTTATCGTACACCTTTTTTAATATTTACGCATACCATATGCGGCTTACGCAATGGTTTATTAAGTAATTCGATATAATCTTTACCATAGATTGAATTCATAACCAATAATGAATGCTTAGAAATTATTTAGAAATTTGTTAGTAATCACTAGACACTAGAAGGAGCGAAGATCAGGACATGCGGTAAGTCTTTGGCTCCGAACCGTAATTTTTGTCCTTCGTTGGACCCAAGACTCTTGTATTAGGGGCGAGGTCAATGTTGTCCTCTGCAAAACAAACCTCCGCCACGGCAGAAGCAGCTGCTGCATGGTGACGATTAGCCTGGAGAACCCTCGTCTGAACCTTGGAGTTAGTCATTTGTGGGCTGTGTAGCAGGGGTCTTTCCCGCATGTTGAGGACGAGGACGTCCTGTACTGGCGCTCTTGACCCCCCCCCACCTTACCTTTCACTTTACCGCTTCTACCTCCCTTCACCTTACCCCTGGACGACACCAGCGGAGGCCATCGGAACGAAGCGAGATCAGCGCCTTTGGTCTTCGTCACTCTCGCTGATGACGTTCCAGTCTCACCCTGAGAGATGGAGGGCTGGGGGAATTAGAGTTGGGGCGGTTCAGGCTCCATTGCCGCGTCAGAATCTCCCTTGACTGGTTTGCCTGGTTCGTTTCCGATTGTGGTTTGGCTGCAAACGTTCCCTACACTTCACGGCTTGTCCCAGGTTGTAGCGTAGTGTGTCCATTAAAGGAGATATTTCATTTTTATTCGCAATATGTCGATTTTCGTCCATTTTGGTCCCACGATTAGCTAGGGAAATATTCGGTCACCCCCGGTAGAGACTCGCATGCTGAGGGAAGAGCTAAAATACTACCCGAAACGCCCTGGTCTCGGGTAGGCACCGTTTGCGACTGCACTCCCCACCAGCCACACATCCATCGGCACGGTACGCTTAACACCTTGGATTCGGTTAGTATAGGAAAGAGGGGTTGAGTAATAGAAAAGCAAAAGAGGATCATCTGAGAGTTTCTATTCTGTATGTTTCTTATTTAACCAGACCAAATAACAGGCGGCAACCACGTGAAGGAAAATCTCCTCAGACTCGCCCTAAAGATCAACACGACTTGCGCTCTCCCCCAGAGCCATACGCCAAACTGCTTGCCGGACTGGAGAGCAGAATAAGTGTTTATCTAGACCTACTGGTAATGTCAAAATTTTAGAATTAGGAGTAGATTAACTTCCGCCTAAAAATGCCATAACTATACTATACCTAAATCAATAACGAGGAACAGCGCGTTAATTGTACGAATCAAGAAGTTCAAAACTACGATTGTCAAGTGTTTAGTTTACTTAATCTAATATTTATGCTTTTTTTTAATTTAATTATTTTTTTAGAAAGCCTCTTAGTAAAACATTGCATTGATATATTGTCTACGTAAGGCAATATATAACTGGTTAGCATAAATTAATAGGAAAATTTTGGTGATTGAGATTCCTTGAAACTTTCTCAAAATTTTATGCTAATAAAGTATTCATTTACATAAAAATCGCCTCTTTTATGACTTACATTGTTGCAGAATTTCATTTAAATATAAAGCGATCTGATATTTTGCATCATAAAAAATAAAACAGCCGAAAACACCGTAGCCAAATGCTTCGCCTAAATTGAATGCAGCAGCTCTACGACTAAATTGAAACATACTGGCATTGATTACTATGCAACGCAACAAGGTCGTTAATTTACACCTTCTTAGGTTATGAGTACTACGTCCATGAAACCATATCATCAATCTCAGTGAATAAGTTAAGTTATACAAGATTTCTCCACATAATCTGCATTCGTAGTGGCACCAATTTATAATGATAAAGTAGACATTATTGCAACCCCGCTCAGCATAAAACATTATCTTTCAACGTTTCGAAAAGATGCGAGAAAGAAGTATTCAGTAATAAAACATTATTTAATACGCAATAAATCACAACTACTTCAAAACGGCCCAGACAAACGGATACCCCAGTAACAGTATTGTTGAGTTATTTTATTTGTGACTCGAGTTACGAAAAGGGATATCTCACAATGTATCCGTTAGTAAAATAAATACCTTTGACCCAAAAGCGTCAAAGCGAGCGCGAAACCGTTCGGTAAAACGATTGCCATGAGAGCCGCTGGTACAGATGTTCGTTAATTTTTCCTCTACAAATGATCAGTTAAAATTAAGTTTTAATAAATGTGTTGCGAAAAATCTCGTTTATTTTCCCTGTGCACCTCACAGTAATATAACTGTTATACGCCTTACCTAAATGGATATACAACTGGATCTCTTCCTTACTTGTTCTCTTGAGCGAATACAGTTGTTCATCGACATTTTTCTCCGAACCACTCGTAGAGGAAAATATATAGACTGCTAAAATAAAAAATACGTATCTATTTTCAAACAATGCGAATGACAAGCAAGGCTTACAATTATTTACCGACTCCAAAACTGTATGTTCTTTTTTATGCGTGTTAGCTCATAACTTTTCTCTGTGTGAACCGATTTTGACGACTTTTTTATAATTATCTATAAATATATATAAATTTAATCAAGATCTGACCAGTAGTTTTTAGTTATCTTTAGTAATGCGTTTTTAATTAACTTCGAATTCATTGATTCGGTCGTATTGAAGTCGGTTGTATTAAGTTTTTAATTTTATCACTTGTTTTGATTATTATGTTAATTTTTATACAACTATCGTCGTCAATAATGTGCAAATAGACATTTCTACAAAGAGTTACCCATATTGAATCTACTAGCTGAGCGCTTTATTTGGATAGATTTTTCACCAACCAAGCCAATTAACCAGAGTCTGTGTCAGTCAGCAAAATGCAACACGTGTAGATCAATTTTTCTTATAAGCAAAAAGTTTTCAGAATTAATTTATCATTTAATTATATTCTAACGTTTTTCATTGTCAATTTGAATCATTAAATTGTGTGATCGTTTATATTTGTTCTACCGCCAAGCACAAGTGCGTGCACTGCTACGTTCCGGTCTGAAGGGTATGGACAGCCAGTACAAATAAGCATTCCATTAGTCCATTTATACGTGGTAGAGCCACGCTGCATCTTTATTATGGTTGTAGAACGAATGGGTCGGCTCGGCCGGGGAAGGACCACGCTCTCAAAAAATACCAGCGTAAAATAGCAGCTCAATGCTGCTGTGTTTCGTATGGAGTGTAGAGATCCGGAGATCCTATTTTACAGAAAACGAGGCATTCCATCTTAGTCCTCAGGGGTGACAACGCACCTGCGTTTTGGTTTTTAATCGAGGATAAATGTAGATGACTATGGGCTACAGCATCCACTTACCATCATGTTTTGGTGGACTGTATGCTCGTTTGTCACCCTCATTCTATAAAAAAGTGCTGAGAGGTGACATTGCATTTGTAGACTTTTTTGTTAAAGTTGGTAGGCAGGTGTACATGGGGTGCAGTAGCCACTTACCATCACATGGACAATGAGTCCGTTTAACACTTCAATTTGATACAAAAAATATATATATTTACCTTAGAACATCTATTGTAGTCCGCCTATAAGGTTAATTTTCACTTTCGAGTAATCTCATGCATTCAAGTTAGTTTTATGTTATTGCCATAGAAGCTCAGGAGCTTAGCGTTCTCTGTAAATTTCATAGTAACTACGTGAGCAACCCGGATTCCATTCCTGTCGGCACCAATGAAGTTGTTAATTGCAATTTTAAGTGCTGATTTACCACGTGCTTAGCGGTGAAGGAAAATATCGTTCGAAACCTGCATGTCTGAGAAATAAAAATAATAAAATATTTCGAAGACATGTGAAGTTCACCAACACGCATTGGGGTATCGCGACGAACAATTCCTTGCCCTAAAACCCTCTCAGAAATGAGAGGAAGCCTGTGCCCATCAGGAAGACATATATAGGTTGTAACTTTTCTTTACTTTCCAAGTGGTCATTGAGTTTGTTTGCTACACTCTCAATACACTATACTCCTTAATACTTTAGATGCTTTTGTAATTTTTTATGCAAAATATTAATATATATATAACATTTTTTGTTATTGGAATATTTTATTTAATAATTTATTGTATATTGGAGTGCTTTCAGCCGGGATGGAAGATGTGATTTAGATGTGGATAGGCGTGTCGCTGCCGGAAACAAAGTCAATGGTGCCCTGAATGCATTAATAAAAAGGCAAGGCGTGGTGAAGAGTGCACGCCTTGCAATACATAACGCAGTGTTGGTACCGACTTTGTTATATGGCAGCGAAACCTGGGTATGCCAGAAGAAGCATAAAAGCAAGTTGAATGCAGTGGAGATGCGATCTCTTCGTAAAATGTGTGGCGTTAAGCGAAACGAAGAGATTCGCAATATGGCAGGATTGAAAGATGACCTTATCACAAAAATTGATAGGGGCGTACTCCAATGGTTTGGACACGTTGAACGAATGAGTGAAGACCGAATGGTGAAGAAAATATATAGAGCGAAAGTAAATATTAAAAGGTGTCGAGGTAGACCGAGACTAACTTTCGAAGACCATGTGAGCAAATTGCTCGAAGAGGGGAGGGTCAAGAGTACTCGGATACCTAGACGTGCATGTATGAAGAAGTTAATGAACCTGAAAGAAGCGAAAGAGGTATGTAAGGATCGTGACACTTGGCGATCTGTTCTCTCTGGCTACCCCGTTAGGGATTGTGCGTGACGATAAGTAAGTAAGTAAGTAAGTAAGTAAGTAAGTAAGTAAGTAAGTAAGGAATATTTTATTGTACAGACATTTTTCATGGTTACAACACTGGATGTAATTCTATTATAATATATAAATAATTGCAACATAATAGGAAGCTATTGTCGTACCTATGTATTGTAAATATCACAGTTAGGTCGTAAATTGGATGCACTTCGCAAACTCCGCTATCAAGTGAGGGGTGTGCCCAGTCACGACTCATTGTTTATCCACAATAAATTTCCACGGTCAAATTCCGAAGAAAGCTGACACCACTTAACACCGAAATAAAACATTTTTACTGACAGTACCGCATAGTGAACGTTGCAGAATTTATTTCAATATAAAGAATATGTATTTCTATTAAATGAATAAAGTTACAGGCTGTATAGGTCCCATAGCTGGACACAGAGGTTTTAGTATTATTATTAGTTTAGTGTATCTTCGAAATATTTATTTCTTTTTTTTTCTAATACACGCAGATTTCTTCACGCCGCCGAGGACGTGATCACGAGGACCAGCTCTTAACATTGCAATCAACAATTGCATTGGTGCCGGTGGGGATCGAACCCGGGTTGCACGCGTAATGTAAAATTTACAGCGAACACTAAACTCCTGATCTACCACGGCTCGACAATGACTACCTGGCAATCTGTAGATACTCTTACCTACCTTCTTTCCTCATAATATCCTGATGGTATACCGGCCATAGTTCTAAAGGTCTGTGCACCTGAGTTGTCTCCTATGTTGACGCGCTCGTTCCGCTTCTCATTCAGGACAAGTATTTCAGGATAGTGCCCAAATCTTGGCAGCTGGCGAATGTGCAGCCTGTGCCTAAAAAAGGTAGCCGTGTCGCCCCTGCCAACTTTCGGCTAATACCAAATACCTTCGTACTCTGCAAGATTATGGAGCGTATATTGAACGCCCGCTTAATGGCATACCTAGAACAAAATAACCTCCTTAGTGACCGGCAATACGGGTGTCGCCGAAATCGGTCTGCTGGGGATCTTCTAGCGTATGCCACACTCGTCTGGGCGAGGCACTCTAGAACGGTGGGGAATCACTTGCTGTTTCCCTTGATATCTCGAAAACCTTTGACAGAGTTTGGCACGCTAGCCTTTTGGGTAAGCTTCCAGCGTACGGCTTATCCCCTGGTCTAATTGAATGGGTAGACTTTCTGAGTGAACGGTCTCTTCGGATCGTCGTCGATGGCTGCTCATCCGACCCTGTGGCGATTAACGCCGGTGTTGCTCAATGGTCCGTTCTCTCCGCAACTCTCTTCCTGCTACATATTAATGATCTGCTAATGCCCAGTATCTATCGGTATGCAGACGATAGCACAGATACCATCCAAGTACCCGGGTCAGTCGGGATCAAATTCAGTCCGAAGGAGAGGCTACGGTTGAGCGTATGAATCTCATATAACAGGCAGACTCCGAATGGGGCGATGCCAATCTCGTGAGATTCAACGTCACCAAAACACAAGAGCGTCTTTTTACCGCCAAAAAGTAGCCTGCTCACCCTGGCGCGTATACTTGCCGGAATGTCCTTAAAGTACACTGACCGCCATCCGTTGTTAGGGGTTAAATTTTCTTCGAACCTTAACTATGGGCGGTTCATTGAGTCCAGAGCCAAAGCAGCCGCAAATAAACTTGGTGTTCTTGTAAGAGCGAGGCGGTATTTCACGCTGGGACAGCATCCTACCCTACATAAAGCGCAAGTCCAGTCGTGCATCGAGTACTGCTGTCACATATGGGCTGGTGCTGCAAAATGGCACCTGGCAGCGTTGAACTTAGTGCAGAGACGTGCTAAGAGGCTCATTGGTGACCTTTATTTGGTTGAAAAAAAACTTGTCAGCCTCGAGCACGGGCGTAGAGTAACCAGCCTCTCGGTATTCTATAGGATGCATTTCGGAGAGTGTGCGCAGGAATTGCACGCTTTAATTCCTCCTTCTCTTTTCCACCATCGGACGACTAGGCGGTAGGCGGTTCTTCACCCCTTTATTGTTGATATTCCACGCATTAGAACCAAACGGTTTACTTCGACTTTTTTAAAGCGTACAGCAAAGTAGTGGAATAATTTGCCGGCGTCTATCTTTCCGTCCGAATACAATCTGCGCGTCTTCAAGGCAACAGTGAATAGGGTTTTGTTACGCTAAGACAGTGCGATTTACCATCTAAGGCTGCATCACCACTTGCCACCCAGAGCCTGGGTGGCTTATGTGTAAAAAAAATTCAATTCCGGACTTTTTTTTGCTTCGGAATTCTTATAAGGAGGAGGTATTTGTACAGCATTAGGTCATATAATAGGCTGTACTTACATTTTAGTTTTCAACCTTCATGCCTACTGCTAGACTTTTTCCACTGTACGAAGGAGTTACAATAATCCAAACGCTTGGTAAAAGAATTGGCGATCGCATTAACAGATGTCTAGGTCTTTGCTAACCGTCGTCGGTCTTTGTTATTAAATTTCTTGTATACGATACGGTACATCGCCATCTATTAACAGCCCTCTGCATTTTTCCATAGATAATGTTTATTCGCATGGGAACTATTTAAATCCACTGCTATAGATTGTACCATAGAGAGAATACTTGCCATAGTTACCACGAATGGTCAAGCTGAGTTTATTATTATTATTAAAGATGTTGTTGCTCATTTCCTTTTTTAAAGAATATGATTGACAAATTAATACGCAGTCCACCTGATGGTAAGTGAATGCTGTAAGCCCGTAGACATCTACATCTATCTTCAAATAAGGATCTAAATATAGATGCGCTGTCACCCGTGAGAACTAAGAGGGAATGCCTCATTTTCTGTAATAATATAGCTACATTGTGGTTCTACCACGTAGAAAAGTTCTTGATTCAGTTTTCGTCCGTCGCCTTTGACGATACTTATGGGATGATATAGGGTAGCGGGATCTCCCACGCCACCACTTACCTACGTTGGTGGAGCCACGCTGCAGTTATATTATGGTCGGCTCGACAAAGGTAGGACCACGCTCTCACAGAATACCAGCGTAAACTAGCAGCCTAATGCTGCTGTGTTTCGTATGGTGAGTGTAGAGAACCGGAGACCCTTTTTACTGAAAACGAGGCATTCCATCTTATTCCTCAGGGATGACAACGCATCTGTATTTTTATTCTTTATCGAAGATAACTGTAGATTTCTAAGGGCAACATCCACTTATCATCAAGTGGACCGTGTTCTCGTTTGTCACCCTTATTCTATAAAAAAGACCTTTTGCTTTTGTGGTCAATTTATTACTATAAATATTATGTTGTTATATTCAGTTCTGTATGCAAAATTTTATGATTTTTTTAGTCAAATCTGCAGATTTGCGATGAAGTAACGTTGTAGACTAGATTTAGTATCCGCAAATAAAACTTGGGTTCACTGACGTGCTTGGGTTCACTGACGTGCTTGAGTTCACTGACGTGATGGGAACTATAAAATTGTTCATCAATTTTTTTAAATTGAATTTTGAACCTCATATTCATATTCAAGTAACTATAAAACATATTATAATTATGAAAATTTTAATCATCTACTGAATAGTCTTTGGGAAAAATAATTATGGCCGACACATTCATATTTCTGAAAGGAATGAACTGAAACAAAAGGAATTAAATTGATATCAAGGATAATCTCTGTATATCTTACATATACAAAGATATGCGATGAAGACAAATCAAAGTAATATAACAAATATTTTCATACTTACGGTATCAAACTACCGTTACAGAACCTAGTAAGCATTTCTAGACTAGTAAATAAAATCTAGTACCAACAAACCTGTAAACTCACAACGACCCGCATACGATCACCTGCTATGATTTATACTCGAGTGCCGCCATTGTGCTGTCATACCAACCAGACAAAGTAAACTTATGAACTATCTAACCTCAACCGTCTTACATTTGAGATAAACAAATCACTATGTCGATTCTTACAAGCACAGCCAATTGGAGATGACAGTGAAATCAACCACATATAACAAATACGTTTGTTGTTACATTACTTCTAAAACTCTTCAACCCGTGTGTACGGATTGTCACGAATGAGCATGTCTATAATTTATCTAGAGTTAGTTTGGAGGTAGTACACTCCATTTAGACAAACTTTTTGGAATAATAATAATAATAATAATAATAATAAGGCGCAGGGAAGTGACGACCCCATCGCCCGCTGACGTAACAGTTATGTGACAAAACTGCTACGTCGGCGCAGTCAGTCAGCATCCTGCCAAGAGGTGTGAGCGCCGTGCCTAGGCAAAATTGTAGGTGCAAAGGTCCGTTTGTGCATATGACCCAACCACGAAACGGTGCCGGGTTTGGGCGTCTCCCGTTATTTGGCGCCCATAAAATGGATGATGGCACAAAGAGGAACGCGCATAGGGCCGCTGCCTGGGGGTCGCCGGGGCGCGTCTGGAGCTGGCGCTGGACGCGGCAGCATGCGGGCCGCCAGCCGAGCGCGAGGAGCTGCACGATCACCTAGCAGCCCCTCGCATCCATCATCCCCACCAGAAGGCTTGGTGTCGGCTGGGTCTTCTCGGACTCAGCAAGCGGCACCCGCCGCTGGTGGAGCACGTCGCATGCGTTGGACAAAATCTATGAATGAAAACGCATTGCGGGCGTACTATAGGGCGAAAGGGGAAGAAACTGTGGGAATAGCGTATAGGTCTCGGATGCATTGCTATTTTGCTGAGCTGGAGCCGTCTATCCCCGTCACGGAACAAAACCTGGCAGACCGAGTTCGGTACATCATGCGCTCGAAAATATTTGATGATGCCGAACTCGAACGACTACGACGTGAGGCTATTCCGTCGTCGAATGAATCGGCTATGGCTGGAGATGCAGCTCCACATTCGACAGACCAGCATCTACACGTGGAAGCCGCCATGGATCTTCCAGTTGAGGTTGATTCAAACGACGATGAAATAGTCTCCCACGAACTAGAGCAAATGAGGAGTATATTGGAAGAGGCGATTTTGGAAACGCGCAGCACCCCTCTTGAAAATCGACCGCGACTTCCCCGCATACCCCTAAGCAAGCGAAATCGGGCTGTCGTGAGGGCTCTTAACCCAATGCTGGTGACATATTTGGAAGCCAGCCGGGACCTTTGCGAGACGGACTCGATTCTCTTTGGCGCCGCAGTAGCAGTTTGCCGTATTATTGGCGCCAAACTTCCCATGGCTGGACGCGCTACTACACAAAGTAGTGCCATCCCAGCCTGGAGGAAAAGAATCGAGGACCGTATCGCAAAGGCAAGGGCCCTTATCGGCAGACTGACAAGCTTCGGATCGGGTAATAATAGACCGAGGATTATGCGCACCGTTAGGATGGCGTTTGCTGGGACAAATATCAGTTTGTCCCAGCCGGATATCACGCAGAAACTAACGGAGCGCATAGACGACCTGAAGCAAAAGATCGCTGCTTGGGGGAAGCGGATTCGAAGATTTTCCGAGGGGTCAAGGCGGTTCAACCAGAATCGTCTCTTCCAGAGTGATCAGAAGAGGCTCTATAAATCATTGGAGCGACCAAAGGTATGTGGAGCGGGCCAAGGACCAGATCAGGCCGACATTATCGCATTCTGGCGTGGCCTGTGGTCAGAGCCCGTAAACCACAGCGAGGGCCCTTGGATGGAAGTTGTGGCGAGCCAGGGTGCGAGTGTTACGCCTATGGACCCCATCACCATAACGCCAGAAGACGTGGCTGAGGCGGTCCGTAGGGCCCCGAACTGGAAAAGTCCGGGGCTCGACGGGCTGCATCATTACTGGCTGAAGGGGTTCATAGTGTGTCACGCTGTGCTCGCCCGACAATTTCAAGAGGCTCTCGACCAGAAGTCACTCCCGAGCCTCTTCACTACTGGGATCACTCACTTGGTTCCTAAAGATCAGGATACCACAGACCCGAGCAAATACCGCCCCATCACGTGTCTACTCACCATATATAAGACACTGACATCCATTTTGAGCGCGAGAATCACTCGTCACCTGGAGCTAAACCAGGTGATGTCACGCGCTCAAAATGGATGTCGGGGCGGTGGTCGTGGAACTAAGGAACCACTCCTCATTGACGCGGTCATAGGCAAAGTGGTGAAACGCAACCGTCGGAACTTCTCTGCCGCCTGGATAGACTACAGAAAGGCGTTCGACTCGGTGCCCCATACATGGCTAAAGAGGGTCCTCGAGCTGTACAAGATTGACTGTACAGTTAGAGACTTCCTCGAGCAGTGTATGGGGCAGTGGAGTACGATCCTTTGTCATCTGGGCGAGCGGATGACGGCTGCGGAGAACCACATAAGGATAAGAAGGGGTATCTTCCAGGGCGATAGTCTGAGTCCAATCTGGTTCTGCCTCTCTCTTAACCCTCTCAGTACCTTACTGGAGGGCTCCGGGAGGGGATTTCAGCTACGGAAAGGAGGGACAAAAGTGACCCACCTTTTCTATATGGATGACCTCAAGTTATTCGCCTCCAGTCGCTCCCATCTTATGGAACTGCTAAACATCACTTGTGAATTTAGCAGTTCCATTGGAATGGAGCTGGGGACGGATAAGTGTGCGGTCCTCCATGTTGAAAGGGGAAGGGTTGCTAACTCTGAGGGCATAGACTTGTCTATGCCCGTCAACTTAAGGACCCTTTCCGAGGCTGAAACATACCGATACCTGGGTATGTCACAGAACATCGGTATCGATGAGGCTGGTATGAAACAGTCAGTTTGCGACGTGTTTTATGCACGCTTGACCAAAGTGCTTAACAGCCTTTTGTCCGGTGTAAATAAGTCACGCGCATATAACTGCTGGGTCATGCCTGTCCTCATGTATACCTTTGGCATACTCAGGTGGACTCAGACTGAGCTTAACGCCCTGGATAGAAAAGTCCGCACTACCATAACGTCCCATAGGATGCATCATCCGAGATCGTCGGTAATGAGGCTGTACTTGCCGCGAAAGTATGGTGGGCGTGGCTTTCTGAGCGCGCTCACCATGCATAATCGCGAAGTGTGCAGTCTCCGTCAATACTTCTTGGCGAGATCGGATGATCCATTCTATAATGACGTCATTTCTAGTGATAAAGGGCTTACCCCTCTATCCTTAGCCAACGAGCAATGGCAGGACCCAGCAGTGCTTAGCATTTCCGACCGGGAGACCGTATGGAAGGAGAAGGAGCTCCACGGGAGGTACTACAAGGTTCTACATGAGCCCTTCGTAGATACAGTCGCCTCCCTCAACTGGCTACGTTTCGGTGACCTCTTCGGGGAAACCGAGGGTTTTGTCTGTGCAATACAGGATCAGGTTATTAAGACCAACAACTATCGGAGATACATCCTAAAGGATGGCACCGTCGACGTCTGTCGAGCATGTCGCCATCCCGGGGAGTCACTCAGGCATGTCATCTCCGGTTGTTCGGCGCTTTCTAACTCTGAGTACTTGCACAGGCACAACCTAGTAGCCAGAATTCTACACCAGGAGCTCGCTCTTAAATACGGTCTCGTGGATCGGAAATTGCCGTATTACAAGTACTTGCCGGAAGCCGTGCTCGAAAATGATCGCGCCAGGCTCTATTGGGACCGGGCCATCATCACAGACAGGACTATTCTTGCGAATAAGCCTGATATTGTGCTGATGGACCGGGCACAGTCAAGGATATTTTTGGTCGACATTACCATTCCGTGTGACGAAAACCTCGTGAAAGCCGGAACAGATAAGCAAACAAAATATCTGGACCTGGCTCACGAGGTGACCGACATGTGGGGTGGTCTGCCGACCGAAATTATTCCTGTAGTCGTCTCTGCAAACGGGCTAATCCCAGTCAGCCTCTCGGGTCATCTGAGGCGGCTGGGTCTACGTGGCGGCCCGCTCCAGGCTCAGATGCAGAAGGCGGTGCTCCTCGATACTGCCCGCATCGTCCGCCGGTTTCTTTCCCTTTCTCCCTAACCCTTGGCCGTTTGGTCTCCCCTGCCGAGGGCTTCCATCTGGTTGGGCTTTTATTTATTTACGTATTTTTGTATTTATTTTATTTTATTGATATTTATGTATATTTATCCTTTCATTTTCGTTTATAATTATATATTTATTGATCCCAACCAGATGAGAAAACTTATAAAAAAAAAATAATAATAATAACAGGCGTAGGGAAGTGACGACCCCATCGCCCGCTGACGTGACGGTTATGTGACAAAACCGCTACGTCCGCGCAGTCAGTCAGCACCTTGCCAAGAGGTGTGAGCGCCGTGCCTCGGCAAAAATTGATGGTGCAAGGGCCCGCTTGTGCATATGGCCTCACCATGAAACGGCACCGGGTCTGGGCGTCTCCCGTTAAATGACGCCCTGTATGGATGATGGAACACAGAAGATTGCGCAAAGGGCCGCTACCTGGAGGTCGCCAGGGCGCGTCTGGAGCTGGCGCTGGACGCGACAGCATGCGAACCGCCAGCCGAGCGCGAGGTGCTGCACGACCACCCAGCAGCCCTTCGCATCCATCATCCCCACCAGCTTGCTTGGTGTCGGCAGGGTCTTCGCAGACCCAGCAATCGGCACCCGCCACTGGTGGAGTACGCCGCATGCGATGGACCATCAATATGAATACAAACGCATTGCGGGCGTATTTTAGGGCGAAAGGGGGAGAAATTGGAGGTTTCGCGTATCGGGCTAGGATGCATCGTCTTTTTACTGAGCTGGAGCCATCTATTACTGTCACCGAGCAAAACCTGGCAGACCGAGTTCGGTATATCTTACGCTCAAATATATTTGATGGCGCCGAACTCGAACGGCTACGACGTGAGGCTGTTCCCTCAGCAAATGAAAACGCTACGACTGAGGGTGCGGTGCCACAAGTTGCAGAACAACCCGCACACGTGGATGCCGCCGTGAATACCCCAGTGGTTGCTGATTCAAATGATGATGGAACATTCACCCAGGAACTAGAAATAGAGCAAATGAGGAGTACATTGGAAGAGGCGATTATGGAAACGCGCAGTACGCCTCTCGAAAATCGACCGCGACTTCCCCGCATAGCCCTAAGCAAACGGAATCGGGCAGTCGTGGGGGCTCTGAACCCAATGCTGGTGACCCATTTGGAAGCCAGCCGGGACCTTTGCGAGACGGACTCACTTCTCTTTGGCGCCGCACTGGCAGTCTGCCGTATTATAGGTGCCAAACTTTCCACGGCTGGACGCACTACTGGACAAAGTAGTGCTATCCCAGCCTGGAGAACAAGAATTGAAGAACGTATCGCAAAGGCTAGGGCCCTCATCGGCAGACTGATATGCTTCAAGTCAGGCAATACCAGGCCAAGGATTGTGCGCACCGTCAGGATGGCGTTTGCTGGGACAAATGTTAGTTTGTCCCAGCCGGATATAATGCAAAAACTGACGGAGCGCATAGACGACCTGAAGCAGAGAATCGCTGCTTGGGGAAAGCGAATTCGGCGATATACCGAGAGGTCGACACGGTTCAACCAGAATCGTCTCTTCCAGAGTGATCAGAAGAGGCTCTATAAATCATTATTATTATTATTATTATTATTATTATTATTATTATTTATTTGTCAGAATAAGGTATTACATAATGGTCTTAAATCTAATACAGAAGTTCACTTATTCTGCCTCTTTTATAGGCGTACAAATATTAAATCGTCTTAATTTAATTTCGACATAAAATTTTAATACAAAACTATAAATGATTAATTACGGATAAATGTTATACAAATTGTCATAAATATGTCAATGTGAAAATCAATAATAATACATGTCATCGTCAAATTGCTATATATGTCACCTATATTTACTATTATAATTATATTAATTAAATAATAATTTTAAAAACAAAATTAGTTGTTGAAATATTCAGAAAGACTATAAAAACACTTGCTGAGAAGCCATTCTATCAACTTTCGTTTAAACGTTTGACTTGTTTCATTCTTTATTGTGTCTGGCAGATGATTGTATACACGGATTGCCATGTAGGAAGCATTCCTGTTAAAGAATGAGGTGCCTGATTTAGGCAAGAATAATTTATTTTTGTTCCTAGTATGCCTCTGTGTTACATCAGACTGTTTTATAAATAAATTTAAATTTTGTCTTACAAACAAACAGATATCCCTCACATACATACATGGTAAGGGAAGAATGTTTAATTTCTTAAAATGGGGTCTACAACTCTCACAGTACCCCAAATTGCATACAGCGCGAATACATTTTTTTTGTACTACAAATGCTTTCTGGCTATCGGTAGAGTTACCCCATAACAATAACCCGTAGCTTAGAACTGAGGAAACATAACCATGATATGCACATAGAGCTGCCTCTCGCGACACTGTTCTCCGTAATCGTCTTAGAGCATAAACAAATCGGTCTAATTTTTTACAAATTTTAAAAATGTGCTCCTTCCAATTGCATTGTTCATCAAGTGTGATACCCAAAAATACTGCAGATTGTACCTTTTCTATCGATTTATTATGAAATTTAATGTTAATGTCTATTTTTTTTGATTTGTGTGTCGTAAATTGTATTATTTTTGTTTTGTCAAAATTAATATTAAGGTTATTTAATTCAAGCCATTTAACTACGTCACGAATAGAGTTATTGATTTGATTATTAAAATTATTTATGTCATTAGCCTTTATTATGAGGGTTGTATCATCGGCGAAAAGAATGCATTTTTCTTTCGTAGCTTGAGGTAGGTCATTGATATAAATTAAAAATAAAAGCGGGCCCAAAATACTACCTTGTGGAACACCATATTTAATAATTTTATAATCTGATCTATATGATGATTTTTGTATTTGTTTGTTTTTAGGCACCATCTTACAGATTTCAGTACATTGCCTTCTGTCTTTCAAATAACTAGCTATCCAATTATTTGCTTCACCACGAATACCATATTTTTCTAATTTTTGAAGCAAAATGTCATGTTCTATGTGATCAAAGGCCTGAGTCATGTCTAATAGTACTGCTACTACAGGTATCCCTTGAGATATGCTTTCGGTGACAAATTTAATAAGATGAAAGCATGCAAGTGTAGATGAACTTTTCTTTACAAATCCAAACTGCTGCCGATTTAATATATTATGCTTTGTAAAGAATAAGTTTAATCTATTACACATAGCTTTTTCAAATATTTTCGATAACACCGGCACGAGAGTAACTGGTCTATAATTATTTACTGTTGCCTTGTCACCTTTCTTAAAAAGTGGTTTTACAATTACTTGTTTTAACTTCGATGGAAAGATGCCTTTACAAAACGATAAATTTATCAAAAAGCTTAAAATTTCAGATATGCTATTTGCACACGCTTTTAATATTTTCGTTAAAATTTCGTCGTATCCGACAGATTTACTATTATTAAGATTCATTATTATTTTACGAACCTCATAACAATCCGTAGGATATAGAAAAATTGTTTTGTCATTCGTTACAATCTGTTTAAGAAGATTATGATTTTTGTCGCGTTTTGTAATATTACCTATAAAGTGGTTATTAAAAACTTCCGCAATTTTTTGTGCATCAGTGTACTTAATGTTATTATACGTTATGTAATCTACGCCCTGAGAGTGTAGTTTACACATTATATTGTTTTTAATAACATCCCAAGTTGCTTTGCATTTATTAGAACTGTTGCCTATATATTTATTATTTACATTTTTTCTGGCAGTGTGGATACATTTTTTCAATATGCGACTATAAGCATTGTATTTTTGTTTATTTAGATTTTTATTAGCATTGCCATGAATATATTTTAAATACAGATTTCTTTTTGTGATTGTTGCCTTTTTTATCCCTTTAGTAATCCACCGCGCTCTCATATTTGTATTTACTATTTTTATTCTAATGTTTGGAAAGCACAAATTATAAAAAACTAAAAATAGATCATGAAAATAGTCAAAAGCTACGTCAATATCTTCTATTGTATATATGTCAGACCAGGATAATGCCCGCATGCAATGATTAAACTTAATTATATTACTTTGACAATAATCTTTTCTATATTCAAACCAGTACGTAGTTATATGTTTTTCAAACATATTTACGCTGAGGGTCTGCGCTGTTTCGTGATCTGACAAACCCAGAAAATGAATGCCCGAATCAGCTTGTATTATGTTGCTAGCAATATGATCAATACACGCTTTATTTCTAGTAGGTATTCTTATGTGAAAGTCAATATTATGATTATTTAATAAACTTGTTAATTCAACTGTTGGTTTAGTCTGTTTTAATATATCTATATTCCAATCACCCGTTAATACTAATTTAGTGCTCTCTTTTTTATTAGTCAGTTTTTGTAATAATATATTAAGTTTTTCAAAAAATGCTGGCAATGTTTCAGGTTTAGGTATTCTATATATGCAAATAATAATCATGTTTAATTGACTTAATTTAATTCCACAACATTCAAAACAATACTCACAGCCTAATTCGTTTGTTATCACAATTGATTTATATTTAATCCCTTTCTTAACAAAAATACAACTACCACCTCTTTTTTCATTAAGACGTGAAAAGCTTGCGGCTAGTTTAAAGTTATTAATGGAAATAATGTTCTCCGTTCCTTTTTTAATAAAAGTTTCACTTAAACATATTATGTCTACATCAATTTTTGATGTCTTTAATTGATCCAATACTATTTCCAAAGAATCAATTTTGCTGAAAAGTCCTGCAATGTTCTGATGTAATATATTCAATTTAGATTTGTTCACGAAAAAAATTATTTATTGACTGTACACTTTTATTCTGTGGCTTAAAATAATAGGGTATCGTACCTTTTAAAGGTTGTTTTTTACTAGCTGTGGCAAGGTCAATGTGAATATGTGTTTCTTGTTTTTTTAATTGTTGTTCAAATAAATATGGAATTGTACCTTTTTTGAATTCGTATGGCCGATTTGTGTAAGATTTTTTTAAATCCTTTATTTGTTTTAAAGTAATTTATACTATTTGAATTAAGTTTATGTTTACTAACTATAAATTTTTTATCGTAATCTTCAGAGTCAATGTGAAAGTTTATTATTTTTGCTCTATTAATATTACCATGAAGTCTTACAAATTTACAATTTTGATATAACCGAGTAACACAGTACATATGATTATTCAGAGATTTTTCTTTTAGATAATTATTTTTTAAAGTCTCTAAAACGAATACTCGCACAAATTTTAATTTCTCTAAAGCTACGCTTACCTCACTAGACAGTTTAAATGGGTTTGTTTCATTCTGTCCCATTATAAGTATAACTCTGTCGTTGCTATTCAACTCACTTTTTAAGATGTTGCAATATGATAAAATGTCTGAAGACGTCGCGTTAGGCTTTATTATAGATAACACATCATAGTTATCGTTCCACGTGTTTATCCGTGAATCTCTAATTTCTAGCGATAGTCCTCGTGCCTGTTCATCGCCAAGGATATATATTTTATTTTTTTTACTTTTTGTTAATTTTTTGCTTATGTTGCGTTGTACTGTGATTGGTGATATTTTTTTTATATTTTCGTTACAAATCTTTTGTTCATTGTTTCCGATTTTTGATGTATCTTGCTTAATGTCCTTAACATTTAAAGTCTTATTTTTCAACTTCTCTTGTAAGCATTTCGTAGCACTCTGATTCTTAAATTCGGAAACGGGTGTGGTGGGCGATTCAGTAACAACATCATAATCCGGCTTATTTTTATTTAAAATAATATTGGAACGTTTTTTGGGAGTGCCCTTCTTGGGTGTATTAACATTCAAAAGTTTGACATAAACACCCATTTGTTTTTTATTGTCCTCGATAATTTTTTTTAGATTTGTTGTTTCAATGTTAAGTTCGGCAATTTCCGCGTGTGCACTTTCTAGTTGCATCTTTAAATATTCTATTTCGCATTTCATTTCAGTTATGGTTGAATTATCCATTAATGACATGTTGGGTAGGCTCTGAAGAGTTTCGTTAGGGGTAGAACTGTTAATGTCATCAATATCTTCTACTACTGTACAGTTGTCCGTTGATCGATTATTACTAAAGTTTTGTTTTCTTACTGTTATATTTTGTTCATTTATTTTTATTTTGTCATATTTTACCAAATTCAAAGAGACCGGTGAATCGTCTACTAGCTTATTCTTATTATTAAGGCATGATTTACATTTCCATGAGCTTTTGCTACTTTTGTTCATTAGATAAAACCTTTTTGCTGACACGTTCGTACATTGAATATCATATTTTTTCTTACATAAAGTGCATATTAGATATTCATTATTTTCTATAATAACATTACATTTGGCACATAAAGCATTTTTTTTCGACGAGGATGCCATATTTATGTCATATATTTTACTCTTTTATATATGTATATGTATTCTTATATTAATTAAAATTATATGAAAAAAAAATAAAAAAAATAAATGTGTTGGATTAGAACTCTGGTACAGAGCGTTCCAAGTAGGTTCTCGTAACCAATGCACCACGATGGCAATGCAGATGCAATTAAATTTTGTAGTCATATTCACGATTGATGTTTGATTCACGAGCGATCTGGTCCAAAGTTCATTGTGTCGTTTCATAAATAAGCCGCTTAGTAAACAAGAAAGTTTCCGTTACGATTCTTGAATTTAAAAATAATCTCTCTTCCACTAAACACTGTTAATCACTGTTAATTTTTTATCACGTAGGACCTTATTAAGAAAGTTTTTGCGTTTAAAATTTTTTAATAACTATTTATACAACGAAGATCTAGTCTTACACTATTTACTACAAAATACACCATAATATCTAATTGTATGGAGTCACAAACAATGTCACATAATCCACAGGTCACTATATACACTTTTTTCACAAAAGTTTTTCTTTTTATTCACTTTTACTATTTTATTCGAATAATATATGCGGAGACGGTGTGTACGCTGCTGTATGTAACCACCCGCTTCTTTGTGTCTATCCAAACCATTAACCATTGGAGCGACCAATGGTAAGTGGAACGGGCCCAGTACCGAATCAGGCCGACACGGTCGCATTCTGGCGCGGCCTGTGGTCAGAGCCCGTAAACCACAACGAGGGCCCTTGGACGGAAGTTGTGGCGAGTCAGTGTGCGGGTATTACGCCCATGGACCCCGTCACCATAACGCCGGATGACGTAGCTGAGGCGGTACGTAGGGCCCCGAACTGGAAAAGTCCGGGACTCGACGGGCTGCATCACTACTGGCTGAAGGGGTTTGTGGTGTGTCACACTGTGCTCGCCCGACAGTTCCAAGAGGCTCTCAACCAGAAGTCGCTCCCGAGCCTCTTCACTACTGGGATCACTCATTTGGTTCCTAAAGACCAGGTTACCACAGACCCGAGCAAATACCGCCCCATCACGTGTCTGCCGACCATATACAAGACACTAACATCCATTTTGAGCGCGAGAATCACTCGTCACCTGGACTCAAATCAGGTGATGTCGCGCGCTCAAAATGGATGTCGGGGCGGTGGTCGTGGAACCAAGGAACCACTCCTCATTGACGCGGTCATTGGCAAAGTGGTGAACGCAACCGTCGGAACTTCTCCGCCGCCTGGATAGACTACAGAAAGACATTCGACTCGGTGCCCCATACATGGCTAAAGAGAGTCCTCGAACTGTATAAGATAGACTGTACAGTTAGAGACTTCCTCGAGCAGTGTATGGGGCAGTGGAGTACGATCCTTTGTCATCTGGGCGAGCGGATGATGGCTGCGGAGAACCACATAAGGATAGGAAGGGGTATCTTCCAGGGCGATTGTCTGAGTCCAATATGGTTCTGCCTCTCTCTGAACCCTCTCGCGAAGTGTGCAGCCTCCGTAATTATTTCCTGGCGAGATCGGATGATCCATTCTATAAGGACGTCATTTCTTGTGATAAAGGACTTACCCCTCTATCCTTAGCCAACGAGCAATGGCAAGACCCGGCAGTGCAGACAATTTCCGACCGGGAGACCGTATGGAAGGAGAAGGAACTCCACGGGAGGTTCTACAAGTCTCTACATGGGTCTTTCGTAGACACAGTAACCTCCCTCCACTAGCTACGCTTTGGTGACCTCTTCGGGGAAACCGAGGGTTTTGTCTGTGCAATACAGGATCAGGTTATTAAGACCAACAACTATCGGAGATACATCCTAAAGGATGGCACCATCGACATCTGTCGAGCTTGTCGCCATCCCGGTGAGTCACTTAGGCATGTCATCTCCGGTTGTTCGGCGCTTTCTAACTCTGAGTACTTGCACAGGCACAACCTAGTAGCCAGAATTCTACACCAGGAGCTCGCTCTGAAATACGGTCTCGTGGATCGGAAATTGCCGTATTACAAGTACTTGCCGGAAGCCGTGCTCGAAAATGATCGCGCCAGGCTCTATTGGGACCGGGCCATCATCACAGACAGGACTATTCTTGCGAATAAGCCTGATATTGTGCTGATGGACCGGGCACAGTCAAGGATATTTTTGGTCGACATTACCATTCCGTGTGACGAAAACCTCGTGAAAGCCGAAACAGATAAGCAAACAAAATATCTGGACCTGGCTCACGAGGTGACCGACATGTGGGGTGGTCTGCCGACCGAAATTATTCCTGTAGTCGTCTCTGCAAACGGGCTAATCCCAGTCAGCCTCTCGGGTCATCTGAGGCGGCTGGGTCTACTTGGCGGCCCGCTCCAGGCTCAGATGCAGAAGGCGGTGCTCCTCGATACCGCCCGCATCGTCCGCCGGTTTCTTTCCCTTTCCCCCTAACCCTCGGCCGTTCTTTCTCCCCTGCCGAGGGCCTCCATCTGGTTCGGCTTTTATTTATATATGTATTTTTATATTTAGTTTATGTTATTGATATTTATGTATATTTATCTTTTCATTTCCATTTATAATTATATATTTATAGAACCCAACCAGATGAGAAAACTATATTGATAGCCCACATAATAATAATAATAATTGCGAAGGTCAGTCTCAATGGAGACTAGCCACCTGAGCAAGACGGGATTACAGTGCACGAGTGTGTTCGCAAACATTTCCTTTTTCTCATGATCCGATCCATTCCGATGGTAATCCGACACGACTGGAGAGATGAGACGCAGTAACAACGGCTTTAAGAGTGCTGTCACCGCAAACTTCCTGACTCCGGGTTGTTACGGAGAATTTCTTGACAGATCAACCCAATAACTAATCAAAAACAAGCCTAATACTAAAAACAGTAATTAAAAAAGTAGTAAAATAAAAAAATTGTACAACCGACTTCAAAAATAAAATGAGAACATCATCAATGTATTCGAAGTCAGTTAAATACGCATCATTAAGGATAACTTAAAAACTTCTGGTCAGACCTCAATCAAATTTACATGAGATCACAAGAGAATCACCAGCTAAAAAAGATTTTCGGTTCACTTAGGAAAAAGGTCTGAGGTGACACACATAAAAAAACACAGTCAGTCGAACTGAGTACCTCGTCCTTTTTGAAGTCGGTTAAAAAGGGAAATTTTTTAAACTCAATGTCACTTCCACAACAAAGGCGAATCTAACGCACAGAACGGCTACAGAGCGTGGCAAAGAAATAGACATACACTCGAATCTTTTACCCTCCTTCTGTGGCAGTCGGTTAACAAATATCAATATCTGAAACTTCATGTACTGAGTAAGCGTATAAATAAAACACACACAGGGTGTTAGGTGAGCACATTAGGCAGGACTAGGTGGGATTGTCTACCGCTAGGGCAATGGATTTGTCTACATACGTCGGCGCAAGATTAAATTAAAATAAATTAAATTAAATATGCCATCATTACTAACTCCAGGATAAGTTTTAACGGTTTACTAATACCTATAAATGAAGAATCCGAAATATTTAATTAGTTTTATATATATATATATATATATATATATATATATATATATATATATATATATATATATATATATATATATATATATATATATATATATTATATTTAATTAGTAACTTATGTTTTACGACAATTCCTTAATGTAATATTAAACTGTTATACGTGGTAGAGCCGTGCTGCAGTTATATTAGAAGTATAGTTGTAGCACGAGTGGGTTGGCTCGACCGGGGAAGGACCACGCTCGCACAGAATACCAGCGTAAAATAGTAGCTTAATGCTGCTGTGTTTCGCATGGTGAGTGTACAGAACTTGAGACCCTTTTTATCGGAAACGAGGCATTCCATCTTAGTTCTTACGGGTGACAACACGTCTGCATTTTGATTCGTAATCGAGGATAGATGTAGATGTCTATGGGCCATAGCAACCACGTACCATCAGGTGGACTGTGTGCTTGTTTGTCACGCTATCCCCTAAAAATATTAACTATTTGGTACGTTCATCATCATCATCATTACAGATCTTTACAGGTCCACTTTTGAACAAGGACACAAATCACGGCCTTGAGTCACCTTCATCAATTGAAATCCTGCATATCTTAATATCAAGTCTTATCACGTTCATTTTAACTTAATTCATATATTTTTTGGATTAACGCCCATGATTGAGCAGAGGCTTTTGATTTATCAATTTATCAGCACATCATCTACATGCTAGCAGAACTGGTGCCTATAACACGCCAACACTATCTCACTCACATTCGTATATCTGATACGAATGTGAGTGAGATAGTGTTGGCGTAATAATATCAATATCATCTAAACTACCCTGGACTTGCAGCCAGGAAAATATGTACTTAGTCTTTGACAGGTAGGCATGAATACTGACTGCATATCAAAATAAACCGTAGTACCTAACATTGTCAGAAATATGTAGGTAGTTATTATCAATTACAAAATGTTATAAGCAGAAATAGAAATAGGAAATAGAAAATGAAACTTTTTTGTTCAATATAGATTATAAATAATACTTTTTAAGTCATTCTTAGTTTAATTTAGGTTCGGAAAATACCTTTGTCTTGCGAAGAACCAGCAAGACACTTAGCGTGACATTTTTATTGAAAAAATGACAGTTTACAAACATATTACATTATCTTATTACCTAATTAAGTACACAAAAGAAACTATAAATATCTTGGTAGCGAAAATTTTATTCCCAGGGGCTATTAAAATCTATAAATCCCTTAATAAAGTTTTTAAACTCGGCGAAGAATAAATTTTGTATATTTTCTGGGATTTTATTGTTTAAACGTAACCATCTGTGGAGTCGAATAACTGCTAGCACTGTCACAAAATAAATAATACGGCACTACTAACTTCCTCGTACTATTCACTAATCCTTTGAGGTGGTAGTATTATCGTAACATTTTAAGCCAATGATTAAGTTGTTGAAGTTAAATCAATCCGGTTTGTTATTAGACGTAATGTTATCTATTTTACGCCAGACGGTAAATCAGATCGATCACGAGGAGGAGCGCCACAAGGGCGAGACCTCTAAATTGCCAATTCCACAGCACGAACTGAATATCGAACGTTTGACAAGTGGTTTGACGATCATAATACGTGCTTTTCTACGTATTTTACACATGGCGTTAACAAAATTATTATAACGCCATCTATCGGAAGCCATAAGACCTTTAGCCTCTAACGACACACACAGAACGAAATAGGATGATTAATTATCTTATGCCGCCATCACACAGCACAGTACACTCAGACATCTGTAACGAACTTCAAAAGATGAAGGTCACAAATGCGTTGGCACCTCTGAGCACTGAGATGGAATGTCTGTAATTACACTGGCTCTCAGTACTTTTCAGACTGAAAAGGTAAGAAAGAAATATCTAACAGCCTAAAAGGACGGACTCCACACACCATCTAGGACCCTATACCTACAAGAATACCCAAAAAATCATAATCTTCAATGATCATTATCTTTTATAACATCTTTTAATAAAAACATATAAATTACATACCTTTTAATTTAACTCAATATGGTTTAATCTTAAGATTTTAAAGCTACGTTATGTGTAAAGGATATTAATTAAGCTTTTAAAATAACTGCGACATAACTGAGATGCCTGTAGAAATCGTCATGAAAGTTGTAGACCTTTTAAGCTTAATAAATTTTGACCAATTATGGTTATAACCTTCCCGGAAATGAGTAGTATAAACAAAGAACAAGAAAATCATGGTATCAAAATCGGACCACTCATGAATAAAAGGATCACAGAGAGATATAAAAACCCTTTTAAATTTTTCAAATAACTTACGTCTTTAACACTTATTAATTTCTGTAAACAGACTATAAAACCTATCTTAATAGGGAAGTGTCAACTTATTGCGAACAATAAATAAGTAGGCTGAATCTTGCTTAAATTTATTTATTTTGTTCCCTTACTAAATTGAAAAAAAAACACGGCAAGAATTTAAAAGCATAATAATCAAGACATTATTCTTTGTTGTCTTAGCGATGATAAATCCCAAGACTGATTATCACTTGCAGTAAATTGATGGATGAATAAGAATAACAATTATAATTAATATTGTCACTCACTTTACCTACCTTATCCTTATCCTGTACTGCACTAAGTTAGTTGTTTTGGCCTTTGTTACCTGAGTCAAACCTTATATTTTAAGGAACAAAAACAATAGATAAATAACAAATCTTAAATCAAAAAGTCCTTTTTTATAGAATAAGGGTGACAAACGGGCATGCACCTCACCTGATGAAAAGTTTCGACCAACGCCAATGAACAATGAGGGCTAATAAACTTCTGCTCAGCAGATGTCGCTAGTTGGGACTGCGGTGAAGTTTTATGTTAAACAGTCATGTATTTTTTTATAAAATAGGGGTGGCAAACGAGCAGGTACCTCACCTGATAAAAAGTTTCGACCAACGCCAATGAACAATGAGGGCTAATAAACTTCCGCTCGGCAGATGTCGCTAGTTGGGACGGCGGTGAAGTTTTATGTTAAACAGTCATGTATTTTTTTATAAAATAGGGGTGGCAAACGAGCAGGTACCTCACCTGATAAAAAGTTTCGACCAACGCCAATGAGCAATGAGGGCTAATAAACTTCTGCTCAGCAGATGTCGCTAGTTGGGACTGCGGTGAAGTTTTATGTTAAACAGTCATGTATTTTTTTATAAAATAGGGGTGGCAAACGAGCAGGTACCTCACCTGATAAAAAGTTTCGACCAACGCCAATGAACAATGAGGGCTAATAAACTTCCGCTCGGCAGATGTCGCTAGTTGGGACTGCGGTGAAGTTTTATGTTACAAAAAGTCATGTATTTTTTTATAAAATAAGGGTGTCAAACGAGCAGGTACCTCACCTGATGAAAGGTTTCGACCAACGCCAATGAACAATGAGGGCTAATAAACTTCCGCCCAGAAGACGTCGCTAGTTGGGACTGCGGTGAACTTTTATGTTACACAAAGACATGTATTTTTTTATAAAATAAGGGTGGCAAACGAGCAGGTACCTCACCTGATGAAAAGTTTCGACCAACGCCAATGAACAATGAGGGCTAATAAACTTCCGCTCGGCAGATGTCGCTAGTTGGGACTGCGGTGAAGTTTTATGTTACAAAAAGTCATGTATTTTTTTATAAAATAAGGGTGTCAAACGAGCAGGTACCTCACCTGATGAAAAGTCTCGACCAACGCCAATGAACAATGAGGGCTAATAAACTTCCGCTCGACAGATGTCGCTAGGTGGGACTGCGGTGAAGTTTTATGTTACACAAAGTCATGTATTTTTTTTATAAAATAAGGGTGGTAAACGAGCAGGTAACTCACCTGATGAAAAGTTTCGACCAACGCCAATGAACAATGAGGGCTAATAAACTTCCGCTCGACAGATGTCGCTAGTTGGGACTGCGGTGAACTTTTATGTTACACAAAGACATGTATTTTTTTATAAAATAAGGGTGGCAAACGAGCAGGTACCTCACCTGATGAAAAGTTTCGACCAACGCCAATGAACAATGAGGGCTAATAAACTTCCGCTCGACAGATGTCGCTAGTTGGGACTGCGGTGAAGTTTTATGTTACACAAAGTCATGTATTTTTTCATAAAATAAGGGTGGCAAACGAGCAGGTACCTCACCTGATGAAAAGTTTTGAACAACGCCAATGAACAATGAGGGGTAATAAACTTCCGCCCAGAAGATGTCGCTAGTTGGGACTGCGATGAACTTTTATGTTACACAAAGTCATGTATTTTTTATAAAATAAGGGTGGCAAACGAGCAGGTACCTCACCTGATGAAAAGTTTCGACCAACGCCAATGAATAATGAGGGCTAATAAACTTCCGCTCGGCAGATGTTGCTAGTTGGGACTGCGGTGAAGTTTTATGTCGAGTGTTCTTAACTATGATTCAAGAATGTCTTTCAGCCATTTGAAGATCTCTTGTTTCCAGGGTTTTTATAATTTTCAATTTAAGTTATTAAATGCAATATTTTCTTTTAAGCAACTTTTTTTTAAGTATATTACGTGATATCTTTGTCGAATGTGAACCGTTTTTATAATTATTTTAGAAAAAATAGGTTCCCTGAAGTAGTTATAATTTGGATAAATAATTTTACTCCTAAGTGTGGAAAATAGAAGTTGAAGTTTTTAATATAACTATTTAATCCGACATGAAAGTATAAAAAGTATAACTAAACACTAATTGTATTCTAAATTTGAAACTTCTACGTCTGCTAGAAGTTCCTTAGAGTTTTGATGATCGGTCAGTCGGTCAGTGAGTGACAAAATTAAGAAACTTTAACTGGTTATAATTCTTAAAATACTGTTTCAAATTGAATTAAATTTGAAATATACCGTGTTTATACAATATCAGCTTGGTTACTGAAAATTCGGGCTTCTAGTTTTATCTATAAAGAAGTTTTAGGGGGGTCTAAAATGGACTGAACTGCTTCGAGAAAAATGTGGTACGGCCGTGCCGCTTTTTTGCTCGACTTGGCGGGGGCACCGCCGTGCCCCCAGATTATTAATTATACTAAACAAATACTTGAGCAAAAGTAACAGTGACAGAACGAATACCTTATACCAACTCACCATATAATACTCAAAAACCAAATCGAGTAAAGACCTATTAAAAATACCATTATTGAGTCGGTACTAGATTCGCTACACTATATAGGTAATATAGAAGACGGTTAGAGGAGATTTCGTTTTTTGTTCGTATTCCCCCATGGCCAGACTACCGCTAGATCTTCACCAAATTGAATGATGTCGACGCACCTCCACAACCCCCAAACCAAATTACACATTAACATAATGGGTGCGTTTGGCAGAAAAAAGCGCTAGCAAGCGCTTACTAGCGCTAAAATAGTTTTCGGCCAGGACACGATTGCTACTTCAGTAGCGCTAAAACAATCCGCCATTTTGCTTATTTAATTTGTTTGTTTTGAAGTAGAGTTTATAAGTTGTTTTGTGCAATATTAGTTTTAAGTAATATAATGACATGAATAGACATATACATGTTATTAAAAATTCATGATTGGTAAGTTTTTAATATGAATACTTCACAAACATATTTAAATTAGGTTACTTTCTCCGGTTAAAACTAACATCGTGTCCTAGAGGAAAATAGCTACTTACGATTTGACAGCGCTTACCGCTTACGATCGCCATTTTGCTTACAAGCGCTTGCTAGCGCTTTTTTCTGCCAAACGCACCCATTATTGTACATGGTATAGTCACGCTGCAGCTACTGTTTTGTTTGGGTGACTCAACCGGGAAGAACCGCGGTCTCACAGAATACTAGCATGATATAGCAGCTTAATGCTGTTTCTTATGAAGGCTATAGAGAACCGGAGACAACGTTTCCTGCATTTGATTTCTTAATCGTAATTTTAATCTCAATATCGAATTTTGGTAACCATGAGCAGAAATTTTTTTGTTATGATACATGGTAAGACATCATTGAATAATAAAAGGAGATTATTACCTTTTTAATTACTATTTTAAATTTCGACCCGTCCATTAACAAAAATATAATACATTAATTTAGACTTTAATGTTATACATACCTACTTTGATTAATGACGGATGATATCGAATTCGCAAACACGTCTTCTCGTAGGATTTAGCCTTCTCTCACTATTTCCGCTTTTGGACTATAAGAAGATATATAAGGTATGTAGAGCAGGTTTAATTATAAAACTGCACTCATTATTTATTGGTGGTGGCTATTGGTGGATTTTATTTATTTATTTATTTTTCTTTTATTGCAAGATCATAGGCACTCACGCCTGTCATCCAGAGGGGTAGATATTGGTAGATAAAAAATAATTTGAAAAGAAAATTTTGTCACATTTACCATATTAAATACCATAACTTTTAAATTTAACGCATTTACTGTGTTTGCATTGATAAAAAGACAAAATCTACCAAAACTACAAAGGAGGCGCGCGAATGCTTAAATTAGACAATCTCTAGTATAGTAGTAGAGTTACAGTCAGCTAAATGCTAAGCACTGGCATTCTCTAATTTCTTAGAAGGTTATAGAGCTATAGGTTTATAGGTTACTAGCTGAACCCGGCAGACGTCCTGCCAGTTAGTATCATAGGTTGTATTCAACAATGTTTTTTTTTATTTTAGAGCATGCAATTTAATTTATTAATTTCCGTGCTTGATTGAAAAAAAAAGCAAATAAAATAAAAAATTAAAATTTTGTGTTTTAAAAAAATAGTTTATAAATATAAACCTTGTCCATTAAAAATTCATATATATACGAATTTTTATGGTGATCGATCAAATAGATTTTGTGTGTAGTTTGTTACGATTTCATATATACAAACGTGCTCTTTTATATGTATAGATAATCCACCACGCCTTTGCAGTGTTCAATATTTTCTCAGTTATGTTTCCTCACATGGCAAACAGATGGTAAATCAGTACTAAAAAGCTGCAATTAGCAAATTGATAGATATTAAAAATGTTAATGACTAATCATTCCTGAAGACTAGCCTCGTTACCAGTAAAAGGGTTTTCCGGTTTTCGTCAAAGACTAAGCGAAACACATCAGCATTAAGCCTTTACGCTTGTATTCTGTGAGAGCCTGATCCTGCCCTGGTAGACCTGAGCAGTACGTGCTGCCGCTACAATCGCTGCAGCATTCCATTCAATTAATTAAAACTTAATTCTCAAGCGAGTGTAAAACGTATCGATAAATTAATAAAACCTTAAATAAACGAACGACTCAAATTTCATCATGGGTAGCACCAACCGCAGAAATGACGTTTACATAAAGAGAAACGCAAATTATTTTTAATTGCCTTCCGGTAGAAAGTAGGTGAACCTGAACACGAAACGGGCTGAACGATCCGTTTTGATTCTCGTTGAAGTAAGGACAAAAGCTTGACATTGAATTTGCATTTAGCCGAATCAACGATTTATAACAGCGAAGTCGAACATTCAGTGTTACACCCGTTTTCACAAACAACAAACGATTCCAAGGAATTTAAATAGGTTACATTCAACTTAGTACGTAAGACAGAAGTAGAAGTAGAGAAGTAGCAGTAGTAATAGAGAATAGGTTCTTACACTATCACTATCCATCACAAGTCCATTGCTGAACATCGGTCTCTCCCATAACAACCACAAAGTACGGTCCTGAGTCACCTGCATCCATCTACTATTTGTGTGTTCGTCAATACGTCTAGTGTGTCGCCCAACACTGCGTTTGACAGTACGAGGCAGTTGTCAGTTCTTCGAACTACATAGCTCATATACGGCCCATTGTCACTTCAGTTTACTGAACCTCTGAGATACGTGAGTTACTCATGTTCTTTTTTATAGTAATAAGGTGCAAACGAGCACACAGCACAGATGGTAAATGGATACTGTGACTCGTAGACCTCACTCACACGTAGAAAACTCACCTCAATTAGGAACCAAAATGCAGATGTGTTGTCAACCTTCATTCCTCGCCATACGAAACAGCATTAAGCTGCTATTTTACGCTGGTATTCTGTGACAGCGTAGTCTTCTCCGATCGAGCCGACTCATTTGTGCTACTACTATAATATAGCTGGCTCTATCACGTAAAAACGAGTCGTCGCTGTGATGTAAATAACGTCTTCTGCGGATACCCTCGTTACGAATTTTATCCTGTAGAATTGCACACGCTGAGAACTTCTTCATACAGCAATGAGAGACCACATTCCAGTTGTGTAAGTCATCACTGACAATACGCAATATTGTACACGTTCGGATGTCCATCTTAAGATATTGTGGAATATCAGACAAGATATGATTTGTCGCAGATTCTAGAACGCAGCCTAGCCGAGTTGGATTCGTCGGTTGATCTCTTTGTCGAAGTTTGATTTAACTAATGGGACATTTCGTCATAAATATATATTTATGACAAAATCTGCAAAATAATACGTGGACATTATTCATGATTTTTGTCTTGTTAATGACCAACACATTGGGAAACACCACTGAAGTCGTTGAGAATAGCTAAGGTTTTTTTGAAATTATGACATAATTATTATATCGTCTGTAAACCGAAGCTGAGTAATGTATTCAGCAATGATGTTAATAATACGAATATTAATCCTTTCCAGTACAGTAACATGAAAATGTCTTCTAATGCCGCAGTTAATTTTTAGAAGTATAACGTCACCCTGTTTTACACCTCTTTGCAATTATAAAGGTACTCTTGTTCTGTACTCAGATAGACATCGTAGCGCTAATTTACAAGCACTTCAGCACCTCGATATACCAGCTGTCAGATTGGCACAGCTGAGGGAATTGTAGCACCGCCCGCTTTCCGACGGAATCTAAGGCATTCTCGTAGCCCACATAAGCTGTATTTTTATAGGAGAGGGGGCAAACGAGCATGCGGCTCACCTGATGGTAAGTGACTACTGCCGCCCATGAACGACTACAACACCAGGCCCCTTTTAAAAAGGAGTGGGCTTTTTTCTTGAAGGTCCCTAAGTCGTATCGGTCCAGAAAAATTTCCGGTAGTAGCCAACTCCACAAGGAAGTTGTGCGAGGAAGAAAACTTCCTTTAAATCGCACAGTGGTGGACCGCCAGTCATCCAGACAGTATGGATTATATCGCGAGTTTTGTCGCGATATGCGATGGTGATGGTGAAATTGTGCGGCTGGAGTTAATCCAAACAATTATTCAGAGCACTCCCCGTGGTAAATGCGATAAAATACGCAAAGAGATGCAACATCTCTTCACAGTGCCAGTGACTCAAGCCGTTCGGAAAGAGCTCGGTCACAGACGACTTGAACGGCTCTGCGCTGGATGAGATCAAATGAAAGGAGCTGGCACTGGTGAGCTCCAGCCCAGGTAATATTTGGGGGTAACCGCATTTTATAACTATGCAATATTTAAATTGGAACATTCTTGGGGACAACCTCTGTAATCGACACCGGTGATTTCATACGGGTTCCGTTTTACTGGATACGAAAAGGAACTCTTAAAATATATAAAGTCTCCATTATCAGTAAACAACATTTATTGATTAAAAATACATATATTTTCGTTCTTATTGCTCAATCCGTAGGCGGTTAGCTTGCATCGTATCATTTGTTTTACTTACGGTAACCTTTAATGCCCATACCACAATCCTAAGGAGCCCATACTTTATACGCATCCTCTTATGTCGGATTCGTTATCTTTCCGGTATTTTGGATAAACCGAAGCCGGGTGGCGTATAGTCGCTCAACTATGTACGGCCACCGTATCAACGGTTATTAAGGTTTTTTTTACATCAGTAAAAAAAACTTATTTCTACATCAGTAAAAAAACCTTATTATACTATTGACATCTAGTAATCTTTTGGTAAATAAATTCTTCCAGGTGCTTAAATTGGCCAACTAGGTGAAATGCATTTAAAGTTATTCAACATATTTGAATCATTTTCATTTATAAAAATAATTATAAACTGTACACAAAACGTATAACTATTCTCAAATACACAAAAAAAAATGTTATGAACTTGGCCGCTTTTAGAAAGCAGTGATATCATCATAATAAAACTAATATACTCTAAGAATGTCGAACGTTTGATTTCACTTATAATTCATAGTGTTTCAACATCCTAATAGAAATTCGGTCCCACAGTTATATTGCGAAAAATATGTACCTACTATAACTTAAATTCGAAATAACACTGTCGACAATGTCTGTATAAAAGCATCCTAAGAAAGTAATGTAAAGAAATAAATATATGTATATATACTTTTCTTAAAATAAATTAAAAATATTTTTACACGTGGTACGACGTGGCTGTACCATCTACCATCATGAATAATCACCACAATATAGCTTACCGGTTTGACCGCAAAATGAGGACGCTCTCACAGAATACTAGCGTAAAATAGCAGCTACACTCATCATATGAAACACAACATGATGTTGTGTTTCATATGATGAGTGTAGAGAACTGAAGAGCCCTTAAACTTTATAGACAAATTCGTATTCATATTAATGCTGCAGCCATATCATGGTAGCAGCATGGCTCTACCACGTAAAACTAATTCTCATTCGTAAGACTCATGACTAATTTACGGTTATAATTTATAAGTTGATTTGTGATGGGCTGTAATTTTGACGATCTATACTTAAGTATAAAAATAACACTCGGAATCAATTATTCTTCTATTCCCAAAATTACAGACGGATTATAAAGAAAATTAATGAAATTTTAAGTTTTACTTATTCTGTAAGAAAATGCACATGATGAATACCTCACATATGCTGTTCCCAGCAGCGAATTATTTATTGAGTGTTATTTTCTCCAATAGAAACGAAAAGAATATATTAACAAACTCTATTACTAGTGTAATAAAAGAGCCAGTTCGGAAACAGAACCCCGCTCCGATTCGCCCCGACTTAGCCTGGTAAGCCTGATTTCTGGACCTCGACAACAGTGCCACCCACTGGGTCAAATTGTAAATCTAAATTATAAACCATCCAGGGACCCACGTAAACCCACACAAAAAATTCATCAAAATCCAGCTGTTTGGGAACTTAGTATAAAATAATTATAAAGATTAACTTGTTAAATGTACTAAATTACCTTACTAACCTGCTTAAGAGCTTTTTTAGATTTCTCTTCGTTCCTTATTTAGATTATTTATTAGAGAAAATGTGATGGCGGCTTAAGATTTTTTTGTGAAAGAATACTTAGTTGGTGTCATACTACTCGACAAATTATTCCTGAAAGAACGTGAAACTTCCGATGGAAGGCGGAATAGTCGTCTCGTAAATATGTATCAAAACACTGCAGCTGAAACGTCCCGCGTAGTTGGTCGCTTCCAGCCTCATTCAAATTCAGAAGCTGTCGCAATAGTCAAAATCGACCAGCAATTACATCATCATATAAACTAAATCAATAATGGACGGCAACACAAGGGGAAACCGCCAGTAAAATGGCAATCTATTCAACAGAACACGTCATCCAGCTTAGCTAGCCCTATTAAAGGAAATTCCGCGCTGGAGGCTTCTAAAACCAGTTCCTCGGAGCTGGATGCGGATAAGGAACTAGGGATCGCGGGTAGCAATACTCCTGCGGAGCCCCTTTTTCATAGGATAGGGTGACAAACGAGCACACAGTCCACCTGATGGTAAGTAGTTGCTGTGGCCCATTCTTCTTCTTCTTTAAGTGCCTCTCCATTACTGAAGGTCGGCATTCATCCTTCTAAATTATTCTTTGTTCAGGGCTAGCCTGAACAGATCTTCAACTTTCTTTATCCAGATCCATTTCTGGATGTTACATAGCCACGACATTTTCCTTCTACCAATATCTCTTTTACCCGCTACTTTGCCCATAGACATCTACATATATATATCCTCGATTACGAATCAAAATGCAGATGCGTTGTCACCCGTGAGGACTAAGATGGAATGCTTCGTTTTCAGTAAAAAGGGTCTCCGGTTCCCTACACTCAACATACGAAACACAGCAGCATTAGTTATTATTTTACGCTGGTGTTTTGTGAGAGCGCGGTCCTTCCCCGGTCGCGCCGACACATTCGTGCTATAACTATACTACTAATATAACTGCAGGATGGCTCTATCACGTAAAGCTTCTTAGAACGGATGACCTTTTTTGTACAATTTTGTATAATAATGTGGTGACAAACGAGCACACAGTCCACCTGATGCTAAGTGGTTGCTGCGGCCCATAGACATCTACATCTATCCTCGATTAGAAATCAAAATGCAGATGCGTTGTCACCCGTGAGGACTAAGATGGAATTCCTCGTTTCCAGTAAAAAGGGTCTTTGGTTCGTTATACTCACCATACGAAACGCAACAGCATTAAGCTACTATTTCACGCTGGTATTCTGTGAAAGCGTGGTTCTTCCCCAGTCGAGCCGACCCATTCGTGTTACAACTATACTACTGATATAACTGCAGCATGGCTCTACCACGTAAAAAATATGCTTCCGCTGTGAAAGCTGAATTGTGTGTGGCCTTAACGTGAGCGCATACAGGCCACATCACAAAGGAAGTAACTGACGACATTCTCGTAGGTATCCCGAGGAAGATGATCAGTGAGGCTTGGAATAGCCAAGACCCTGATGCGTCTGGCTTAGTTAGTACAGGATTTGGAACTTTTTCTTAAGACCTCAATATCCACATATGTATAGCAATAGATGCTAAGAAATCAAAAAGACTCCTCCATCAGAATACAGACTGACAGCATGGCGGTACCTACTGCATGCACGATCTGAGTTGCAATGTGGTTAAACTAGGGACAAATAATAAATGCCATCAACGACTAAATAAGGTATGTAAACACAACAATGTGACTCTGCAATGGATGAAGGGACACAGTGGATCCAGTGGCAACGATGCAGCAGACGACCTGGCCAGAAGAGGAATCGGCTCTGGCCCCTATTGGGCCAGAACCAATCATACCAATCTTCTTTGGTAACGTTCTTTCACTGGTACGTAGAAACTTCAGTAATCAACACGCTCAACTTTGCAAAAATCTAGAAGACTGTAGAGAAGCTAGGAAGGCCCTGCCTGAAATAAACAGTCGTGTGACCAAGGTTCTAATGAGATTGAACAAGCCACAAATCAAAATAGTAACAAATGCTATCACAGGACATGGCTCATTAAACAAACATTTATTTACCATTACATATTTTACATTACAGATAGTCCCCTTTACAGGGCATGTATGGGGAAGAAAGAAACGGCAGCCCACGTGTTGCTGAAGTGTTCGGAGATCACTGCATACAGTGCTAAACATCTCGGCACGCCGGGATCATTCCCGAAGTAACTCGCAACATCAAAGGACTGTGAACTTCTTCGGGGAGATTTCATGGTTCAAATAATTGCATTATTCCTGCCCACACGCAAAATACGCGCTTAGACGTGGAGCTGCGGAAAACAGCCCGTCTTTACTTATCTTACATCATTTGGTCATCAGTGTCATCGTTAAGTATTATCACAGTATCGCGGACGAGACTTGATCTTGAATCATAACGTGTGGTCCCGACGACAGCTGTCCGTAGAACCTCTTACTCAAAACATCAGATGTCCCGGACGTTGCCACTCTCAGTCTTCTACTTCGGAAGTTAGCTCTTTTCGGTAGACAGATCTCTAGCAAAGACTTTGGAACTACGAGCGTACGAATTTGGAGGTTTGATTTGGACGTAGTAATTTATCAATTATGATTTTTTTGGGATCTTGTTGTTCTCTGCTTGCAGGACAGATATATAAATTTATAATTTATCTAAAAACCCAGAATCAGAAACCCTAAAGTCTTTTCACAAGTTAAGATTTTTAGTTAGTTTCTAGGGCTGCAGTAGGTGTTATTTTCATGGTCCCTGTGCCATGTCTGCCAGACTCTGGCAATTTGTGGTGACTGAGCTGGTTTTTTTTTCACCAGACTAATGCACCATAGAGATCAAGCCTGCTTACCGTTCTGTACAGCACAGTTCTTTTTTCGAAGACGCACTTTTTTTTACATGCAAAATGTTATACATCCATTTAGGATTTTCTCCTGTATCGTGAGGGCACAACAAAACATCACAAATCGGGGAGACAAACATCCAGACCCAGAACAATTATTTGTAGGCCAAACAAATAGTTATTCCGTGCAGGATTTGACTTCAGAGCTGCAACCGTGCCACAGAGCCATCAAATAGATGGAAAGAATATAGAAGTGATTTGCATTTAGGTCCATCAATAGGTCTCCCTTCTTGACAGCTTTTTGTTACGATGGTTACTTGCGTCGCACTATTCTTTTGCTAATCATCTTAATTAAGGTTATTTCAACACAGTCTGAGTGGGGCGTCCCCACCTGCACGTAATATTATGCTAGTGCAGTTAACTGCAGGCTACTTAAATTTTATTTACCACCACTAGTGCCGATTATGTTGATTTCCCCAAGCTAAAGGTGTTCTGCTGTAGGATATTCAGTAGTTTTTTTAAAAGCCCAAGCAAAAAACACATAATAAACCAACGATATTTTAACACAAGATGTTTTGTAAAGGACAGAGTATAAAACATAATGTACAATAAAAATGCTATACATAAATACTTCATATTTTATTAATATGAACATTTAAAGCGATGGATGGTTTTCTATTTCTTTGAATTTGCTTCAAATATCAAACAGTACACAATTTACTAAATAATCATTATGATTAAAGATTAAAATAGTTTAATTACTCATGTTAAAAACATACACTTCATTTTTAATGAAAATGACATTTAACCCTTAATTCACATTTAAGTCCTTTGTCTATTAAGAATATATTAAGATTCACATTTAAGTCCTATAGTTGTAGTTTAATCTATTAATACTTAATGAAACAGCACATCATATTTATTTGAATATACATGTAAATGAAACACAAAATCAACATACTTCAAATAAACTGTAATAATTATATTATCCCTTGTAATTTCAAGATCCAAGCTTCTTCAAGCAGTTGTACTACTTAAGATGTGCAAGATTTCAGTACAACAATAATTTTAATATAACATAAAAGTAGACTAGATTAAATATTGCAGTGTAATTTTGTAACTGCATGTTGCAATGTGGGGATTTTAAAATAAGTAACATAATTTAAAAAAAAAAACAATACAAAATGATAGCTATGTTCAAGTTTTGAGTGATGCTTAACTAATTATAAAGTTTAATAATTGTAAAACAAGCACCCAAACTACAATAATTCTAACATCACAAAATTTGCAAATACCATGTACTTTTTTACATCAATAAATGGTTTTTAATTTTATAACTTAAAATATTAATATGATCTAATTAATTAAGTATTAGGTTTAATACAAAAATTCCACATATCTGGTTTAATTGTCCATGATTTAAAAAAGGAATCACGCACTCTGTACCAATTCTCATAATATCTTTGAGATTTCTTTTTCATTTCATTATATGGTATGGTTGTAAGATCATCCTCACCTACCAGCCTTTTTTTTAAATTCTGATCTTTTTGTAATAAGTCTACAAATCTTCTATAAATGTTATATTTTGATATGCATAATGAGCTAATTTTTAAATGTGCTCTTTTCTTTGTTACTCCTAATCTTTTACCTTGAACTCCAACCTCTATAATTCTGAAAGAAAATAAAATAATTAAAACTGCTTTTATATAAATAATTTATATCTTGTTCTTTAAATATAAAACCTCACCTTAGATTTTATATGAAAGAACTGTACTGTTCTTTAATATAAAATCTTTTAATATAAAATATAGACACTGTACACCTTATGTTTAAGTAATTGTTATAACTTAAATTTCAAGTCATAATAATGGGCAAATATTTAACTAATACTTAGGCTTTCAAATAATTGTTCAGTTCTCTTTAACAAATTGACACCTCAGTAATGCATTTGGTTGTGTTGCTGCATGCCCCCAGTTTTGTATCCTCCATGGAACAAGTGTTTGTATAGCCTTTACTTTTTAAAGATTTTTTTATTATGTGTAACATCTCAATATGAAATTAATCCTAGTATTACATACTCATAAAAATATATATAAAAACCTAAGCGAGAAATTATATTTTGTATTATATTCTTTTATTTAAAATAATCTTAAAGTGAAACATAATTTTAAAGTTAACAATAGTTGTTTGATATCAGTACATAAATGTTACTAAAGAGCCGTGGTAGCTCAAGCGCTAAGTATCCCCTGTAAATTTGACTGCATGCGAGCAACCCGGGTTTAATCCCTGTAAGCGTCAATGAAATTGTTAATTGCAATTTTTAAGTGCAGATTTATCATGTGCTCGGCGGAGAACGAAAACATCATGAGCAAAGCTACATGTCTGAGACATAAGGAAAAATATATATATTTCAAAGACGTGAAGATCGCTAACATGCATTAAGGCAACACGGAGGACATTTCCTTGCCCTAAAATGCTCTCAAAAATGAGAGGACACCTGGAGTGGAATGTATATAGGCTGCAACTTCAACTTTTGTCACCAAGAGATTCCCTATTTGGTGGTTAGTTTTTATCCAAACCAGATAAAGGAAGCAATTTCAAAGATGTAGAACCTTTAACACTGCAATTTCTAATCTGCCAATAAAGTGAATGTGGTATATTCTGCCTACACTGGGACTGGAAGAAGCATGTCCAGCAATTGGGCAGATGAAGATCTGAGAAGTATACTTACCCACAATTGACAATTACAATACTTCCAGGGGCAGGTCTTGATCTTCTCTCACTTTTCATTAGATGAAATATTGCTGTACTATTATATAAAAATGGTTTACATGGAATAATAAGCTCATCATTATCCCACAGATTTCTTTTTAACAGTGCTCTTGTCAGTGATTCCTGTGAATAAGGAGCACCAGCACCAAATATAAAATGTTTTATGTAAATTGGTTCCATCAATAACATATCCAATAGGGCTCCCTGAATTCCTACTTGAATCCATCTGGCCATTTTATCACTGCATGAAACTGAAAGGGTTCTATCACCTCTACCAGGCTTAGTACGCACTCTTCCTAATAAGTGATAATTTGTGCCAGGCTCTTTAGGGTCTTGCTCATTTTGAGGTAAACATTTTGCACCAGTCCTGTGTATGTCTTGAGTTTCCAATTTTATTTTTTTACTTTCAACATCACAATTGTTACCTTCTGCATCACGTTTAAGAGAACATACAACACTACCATGATCATCTTCATTTGTTTTGGGCATTATAGAAGCATCACCACAAGGCAACTGTGACGAATAAAAGATAAACTCAAGATTGTCGCGTATCTTAAAACGATCATTTTCCTTTCGAAATATAGACTCCTGATCTTGTTTAACTACTACAGCCTTTTCTATGTTATCATAAAGATACAACATAAATCCTCTTCTGGCAAACACTTCGGCATGACTATCATGAACTCTGTCGCCCTCAGGTGACATTTTACAAGCACCAATACATTTTGAACCAGTACCCAATGATACAACTTCATATCTTTTTGTAACTGTATCAAATTGAATTATACACGAAAGCACTGTCCATTCACCCTCAATAGCTTTGCCAATTTTTGGTAGTGTATTATACAGTTGTATACAGCTTAGAGCAATTTTATCCACAAATTCTTTAGTGAATTCAGTCATTGTGAATGCGCAAAAATATTTATTTTAATTTGGTATAATTATTTATAATTTATATCTTTAAAAGTATGTACTCTTTGGTTGTTTTTTTAAAATTACGAATTTAAGATTTTTGGCTCGCTAGTTGCTTGTTTTATACACCATCCTTAGTTAAATAAGTACATTGTAGTACATATTTCATTATCAACAAAACTATACCATTAGTCCATTACACTTTTACACCCCATACTGCCCCAAGTGCCCCATACATTAACCGTTTTATTGTTTATAGTGCGAGAGTAATCGATTATAAAAAGTCGGCTTGTCGATTATCCTAAAAATTGGCTTGTCGATTATCCTAAAAATCGAACATAATCGATAATGATTTTTGTGATTGCTTTTTGCAACAACCGGAAAAATTAAAAATTTTGTACAACTATCTTCAATATAAATTAAATGAGAACATTATCAATGTAGACAAAGTCAATTAAATACACATTACTAAAGATCACTCAAAAACTACTGGTCAGATCTTGATCAAATGTATATGGGATCACATGAGAAGCACCCGCTTTTAATTAAAAAAAGAATCATCAAAATCGATTCAACTAGAAAAAAGTCCGAGGTAACACACATAACAAAATACAGTCGAGTTGAGAACATCTTGTTTTCTTTGAAGTAGGTTGAAAGAAGTGCAATAAGTGCAATTTATAATTATCGCTCGTGATTCGTAAGAAATTTTTTTATAACAATAAATATTCAAATTGTTACAAACCTGTACAAAATAATGAATATGTAATGTAAACCTGAACATAAATATCATACGCCAAAAAAAAAAAGAAAAAATAATAAAATTTACATACATAAATACTTAAAAAATTCCTTCTAATAAGTTAAGCTATTCTGAAATAAAATTAAAAAATCACAATAAAAAGTGTTTATGCTTAAAAAGCTCAAATATTAATTTTGCAGCCTACATGCGTCCCTTAATAGTTAATACTAACCTACTATCTTTAAATACTTTAAAAATTAGTTATATATATGTTTTACGAATTATATTCAAACTCAACCTAATATTAATTTCCAAATTAAACCAGAGTCCACACTAAGACGAAAATCGTCTCTATACCAAATATATATTGCTTTGGCTCAATCTATCTTGGTATATTGTATTCCTGTATGTGGTGAAGCTACAAAAACCAAATTTGTAGAAGCTGAAAGGGCATAGAGAAATTTATTAAAAATTATGCATTTAAAACTAAAAGCATTCCTTACAGAAGATCTTTATGCCATAAGTAATGTACTTACTGTTAGGAAACCGTACATTTTATATTCAGTTCTAAGACTGCATAAGTCTATAAAGTTTAACTATTGTATTGTAGCCAAAAGAAGGAAAAACGTAGTGGATACCGCTGTCGCTGTTAAAACTGGTTTAGCTAGGAGGCAATATATAAAACAGTCAGCGACTGTATACAACGCCATTAATATAAGCAAAAAAAATTCATCACCTCTACCGTAATTGCAAATATGTTCTAACCGAATGGCTATTTCATAAGAGCTATGATGATACTGAGGCTCTTTTAAGCAATATGAAATAATGTAATATATTTATAACACACACACACACACACACACACACACACACACACACACACACACAACACACACACACACACACACACACACACACACACACACACACACATACACACACATACACACACGCGTGTGCGCACTCACTTACTCATTTCATTCACTAACACACATACACGAAAAGGCGACCTTTCGCGCGACTATTGTTATTTTTTATTTTGATGGTGTAGTTAATCTTATATAAAGATCGTGCAAATAGTAATTTAAGTATTATGGAAGAGTGGAAGACAATAAGAAGTTTTTATACCTTAAAGGAGACCTCATTGCCGGTTATAATTTGTGTATGATCATTTACTGAATAAATATTTATTATTTACTATTATTATTAAACCAATAATAAAAAAGTAATTGCTACTTTTTGTAATACTTTATTATAAAATCTAAACGAAAAATAAAAAAACTGTTCGACATACAAACCCGAATGGGTTAATTACCTTATCGATAGCTAAAGCTATGGCGTACATCACTACATTGCAGTACTTTCGGTTGCAGTGATACCAGTTTAATTTTACAAAAATTGCATGTATTTGCAACGAAGTGGCAAGTTTCAATTCGACTTACTTGGCCTTTATTTTGTATAAAATTTTGATAAAGGGTAGTTATCGATTATATTAAATTATAATAATATATATGTGATATTCATAATGGTGTTGGGATTGAGCTGAATATTTAAATCATTTGACAAAATCCACTACACATCTTAGTGTAATGATTATTATTCATCACAAACTGATTTGATTGATATGAAATAAATTTTCGTTAATATAATAAATTATTATTTTGTGTAGTAAATTATATTTATTTTATAATTACATATTTTTCACTTCATGAAAAACAGCACTTTGTATTTTACGAACATATTCAGCAAATACGAGTTTTAACGATAATATTATGTTAAAAGTATTTACAGAGGAAAAGCCACGTTGTCTTTTTGTAGATTTGATGGTTTTGATTGTTTTTTGCATGAAAATTCACCGTAATTCGGCAGTTTTGTCAGAGCTCAAATGACTGGCACGATCACTTGCGTAATGGCGCGTAACGTGGAGCAACTAGTTTTATATTACGGCTACGAGGCGGACTCTCGTACCTTTTACAGAGGGGTAGGGCCTTGCAATGCCGTCACTTTTGATTTAATACTCAAAGCTGCAGCTAAATATCTCTATCGATTTTATATTAATCGAGTACTAATATAATAATCGACTTTATGCATCACTACCATGTTAAAACTTTTATCTTATCCATGGTTATATTGATCGGCAACAGTGTTGCCAACTTAACGCGTTTCCCGCTCGATTTGACGGGTCAGCGAGGTTGAAAAAATTGTGTTTAACGGCTAACGGATTTTTCAGCGGGACAACAAAAGTTTATGTTTTTTAGATTTGTTTTTGGTTTTTTTTGACATGGCAAAAATTAAATTATAATTTTGCCAAAATGACGCGCTACTGATGAATATTAAAACTATCAACTACTCTATTTATTTCATTCTCTCTCTTTACTGTTAGAGTCGCATATCCTTGTCTATGAGATCATATGTACAACGTCTATAGCATGGAGTATAGAGGTAAGGAGGACAACACACAACAGAATAGTCGAAAATGTGTCCATCCGTAAGCAGTAAATAACAGTTCAAAAACTCTCCACAACAGCCCTCGAGTAGCTACATGGTATGATTTTTTTTAATTCTTTATTAATGAGCTTATTCACAATATGAATATGTCGCTTCGTTAATTCATGACCAAAAAAAAACAATTACATTAGGTATACTTAAACTTATTACATTATAAAGTTCTAAAATCAATAATGAATTACAGAAAGTTGAAGAAGATATGCATTTAGTTACCAAAAGTAAAATGAAAAGTTCCCAGATCAATCACATTGAGAAGTGAGTGATCGATCAGAGAACTTCACCTTGTAAAGTTTGACTAATATTTTTAATATCGTCAGAATGTGGCGTAGCTAAAATTATATTACAATCGGCGAAATCTTTTTAAATGTGGTGGCATTTATCGATACGAGAGGCAGCGTTGTGGGCACAATCCATCAAGACACGCACTAGGTTCTCTGGAACACTGCATTGATCACAGTTCGGTGGACCTTTTTCATAAGGAATGCAAACTTTCTAGATGGAATATGTCATTATCACTACTGCATCCTGTTGCGATAGCTTATAGTTATCAATCCATGGTATTTTTTGGCGGCTGTACCGTCTTGTACCAAATACCCTTTTCTTTTGAACGTAAATCGAAATATTCTTTCCATAGGTTGTAACATAGCCTTATTATAATACAAATACAATCAGTGTAATGGGGTAATATGTTGTATTCGATGCCATCCGTAATAGCCTGTCTAGCCAAGATATCTACCCGCTCATTATATTCCACGTCGCAATGAGACGGAATCCACTGCAACTTTATCGATTTCGACCTGGATGTTAACCCATGTATAGTATCCAGAACGGTGTAGGCTATCGGTGTGCCTCGTGTCCAAGGTGCACCGAGCGAAGTGTTGGAGTGCGCTTCTTGAGTCTGTCAATATCACAATATTATCTTGTGGTAGTGCAGGATATGATAAATCGCCGTAAAATACGTTGGGAGTGATTTTGAAAATAAAAATTTTGAAAGCGATAAAAGAATTATTGTAAAAAGAATTATGGTGAAAGTCTGTGCAATAAAAAAGTCATAAAAAGTTCTTTAAAATTTAGACTGTAGCTACAGTGGCACCACCCTATTTAGCGCTTTCCTACGGAAATTTTTTATACAGAGTTTGTACTCCTTACACAGATCCGTAGACAGAGAAACCTATAGACAAATTGACGCCTTTTTCGCATTCGCACACGAAAAAGATAGATTTATGCATACTTCTTGCATAGAAGTGAGACAGAGCGGTGTGATTGTTTGTCCCTTTCTCCGTGCCGGTTTTTTTATTTAGCAAACTACACTTTGCTAAACAACTTTGACAGTTCGTAGCGATCTAAGGAGTTTACAAGTTGGTTTAAGTGAGAAAAAAGTGTTTTGTGAGCTTAAGATTTGTGAATCTTGTTCAGTTCAGTTCTTAGAACAATTAAAAATGTTATCTAAATATGTTTAAAAGTCATAAAGATTATTGTATAACCTAAATCTACGTTATCGTCCTTTCTCATACGAGGCCACGCTAATCATTAGTCTATAGGTTTCTCTGTCTACGACCAAATATAAGAAATACCTTTTGACGTTTCACATTAATCATTCCGCAATAACTTTGCACAAGCGTACTTACACGATTTAAAATAACCTTTTACGTTAATCCGAAGAATTATGAAGTTATCTATATTTCATTATAACGTGCATAGTTTTTATTACTATTTTAAATTCAAATCCTTCAAACAAAGCAAAATATTTAAAAAAATAACCAGTATCAACTTTTTTAGTTGACGTCGCGTCAATAACATGTCACTATGTTTCTTACCGTAGTATTTGGATGATTAAAATACATTGTTATGCGTATAATCTGCAAATTTTCGGTATATAGTGTATTCAAATTATCGCTAAAAATAATCAAATAATCGAATCTTATTTTTTTAATGTATTTCTTGTAAAATTAAATTTTTATTTTTGAAATTCCTTACATTACATGAATTATGAATAAAACAAGTTTATTTTTAACTTCCCGCTACAAACATTGAAAATGTTCAAAAATCTGGAAGTTATTGTTTTCACCTCGTTTTTTTTTTTGAAAATTGAGTTTTCATCAAATTTTGACGTTTTCAGGTCACCGCAAGCCACCATTACAATTTTTCGGTGGTGTCTGTATGTCTACGAATTTTAACAAATTCGGTACGGTAGATTTTGAGAAAAATCAATTTTGAAAAATCTTTTTTTTAATAACTTTTAAGCCGCTTTATTGATCGGCTCCAGAAACCGATCAGCTTTTAACCTTAAAAACTCACGTCGATCGCTGTCAATTCGGTCAACATCGATTCATTCGTGAGATATCGTTAACGAAAAATTTTGAAAAAATTGATTTTATTAAATTACTCCGATATTTCATATTCGACATCATAATTTGGTAAAATTTGGAGCGCTTTACATTTGAAATTAGCGGAAAGTTTGAGGGATTGCTTGCAGGGTCAACCAATTTTTTTTACTTTGTCAAGGTGTAGGCAAAACTCATAATAATCAAGACCGCACTGAAAAAAACCACTAGGTAATTTCAATCTCCTGCCATTTCGGGATTCTAATTTTGTGACTCAGCTTTAACTTTTGAACTGTTTCTTCTATATTCGTTGAAGCATGTGCCCATGTCACAAAGTGGTAGAAAAAATAAAAACAATTGATGACTTTGAAAGAGATATTAATTTTGACGGCATTTTTGAAAATCAAATAACAATTAATCTAAAAAATGACAGCTTAACTAGTTGTACTGAAAGTTATCATCATGATCATCATCATTACAGCCCTCCACAAGTCCACTGCTGAACATAGGCCTCCCCCAAGTAATGCCACAAAGCACGGTCCTGAGCCACCTGCATCCATCGACTTCCTGCATGTCTTAACAGGTCGTCACTCCATTTAGTGGGGGGTCGCCCTACACTACGCCTACCAGTATGAGGCTGCCACTCGAGAACCTTTCTTCTCCATCGTTTATCGGTTCATCGAGCTATATAGTCGGCCCATTGCCACTTCAGTTTACTAATCCGTTGGGCTATGTCGGTTACTCTGGTTTTACTGCGGATATCCTCATTTCTGAGTCTATCACGCAGAGAAACTCCGAGCATAGCCCTCTCTATAGCTTGCTGAACGACCTTGAGCGTCCTCATACGGCCAGCAGTGAAGGACCACGTCTCAAATCCGTAAGTCATTACTGGCAACACGCACTGGTTGTACACTTTAGTTTTCAGAGATTGAGGTATACCTGACGAGAAGATGTGTCGTAATTTCCCGAACTGTACCGTACTGAAAGTGATTGAATTAATTTATTTTTAATCTATAGTCAACCAAATCTAAGAAATACCTTTTCACGTTTCACATTAATCAATCCGTAATAACTTTTCACTAGCGTACGTGTACACGATCTAAAATAACCTTTTACGTAAATCCGAAGAATTATGAAGTTATTTGTATATCATTACAACGTGTATAGTTTTTATCACTAATTTAAACTTGAATTTTTCCAACAACGTAAAATATTAAAAAATAACCAGTATTAACTATTTTTACTTGACGTCGTTACAATGATATGTCGCTATGTATATTACCGTAGTGCTTGCATGATTAAAATTCATTGTTATGCGAATGATCGGCAAAATATTCAAATAATCTGTAAAAATTTTCAAATAATCGAATCATTAATTTTTTTAATGTATTATTTGTTTAATTTATTTTTATTTTCGAAATTCCTTAAATTACATGAATCATGAATAAAACAAGTTTATTTTTTTAAATTTTGTCAAAGTTTATTTGTGTAGGCACAAAAACCAAACAAGGCCGTGCTAAAATAACCACTACATAATTTCAATATCCCGCCATTTCGGTACTAGTTACTCGACTCCACAGAGTCAGTAAGTAATTCATTCTTGGAGCGATGTATACGCTTTTACAACAAAATCCCAGAAAATATACAAAATTTGACGTAAGTTCACAAAGTTTCAAAACTTTATTAAACTAAGTTTGCATAAAAAGGGTTATTTTAATATCAAGGAATTTATGGATGATAATAACCCCCGGGAAGGGTGATCGCTACCAAGCTATTTTAATTTGTTTTGTGTTGTTAATTGTAACAACACGCATGATTGTAAGCTCTTATTTTTAAAAAAAACTAGTCCCGTCGATTTTCTTGCTGGTTAGTCCCAGGCCAGAGTTTTTTTTTTGGGAACCAGTGGTAAATGAAAAAAGTGACTTTCAATAAGTATTATTCATAATCTATATTGCAGAAAAAAGTTTCTGTTTCTGTTTCGGGAGCTTACTGTGCGTAATTTTGTGATTTTGTGTTTGTCTTCTTATTTCGTAACTTTTTGGAATGTTTCTTCTATACTAACTTTTTGTACGTGATAGAGCCACTTTACATCTATATTATAGTTGTAGCACGAATGTGTCGGCTCAAACGGGGCAGGACCACGCTCTCACAGAATACCAGCGTAAAATAGCAGCGTAATGCTGCTGTATTTCGTATGGTAAGTGTAGAGAACCGGAGACCCTTTTTACTGGAATCGAGGCATTCCGTCTTAATCCTCTGAGGTGACAAAGCATTTGCGTTTTGATTCTTAATTGAGGATAAATATGTATGTCTATGAGCCATAGCGTCCACATACCGTCAGGTGAACTGTGTGCTCGTTTGTCACCCAATGCTATAAAAAAATATATTCGTTGAAGCATGTTCCCATGTCACAAAGGATGATTGGGCAAAAATGGTAGAAAAAAAAAACAAAAAAATTGATTATGGATGGCTTTGAAAGAGACATTAATTTAGACTGCATTATTGAAAATCAGATAATACTTAATATAAATAACGACATCTCCACTAGTTGTACTGAAAGTGATTGAATTTTATTTTTAATCTATTTTCAATCTTAAATTTTTATAACTGTGCCCTTAGAAATAAGCAGTGACAACAAATACGAAGAAACTGATAAATCTTGTGTTTTAAATTATCCGTTTTAATTTAAAACACAAGATTTATCAGTTTCTTTTATTCTGGTACCTATTATTCAAACCAAACTGTAAATGATTACAGACTCTAAATAATCGATATCGATTTTTTTAAGAATCGAATATTGTACGTTCCCATTTTTTGGTTGGCATGCTTGGTGCTTTGAGTATTAAACCAAAGGAGACGGCATCGCAAGGCATACCCCTCTGTAAAAGGTACGAGAGTCCGACTCATACTCGTTATATAATACTAGTTGCTACGCGTCGTTCGACATTCCGAAATGATCGTGCCAGTAAATCGAGCTCCGACAAAATGCCGAATTGCAGTGTATTTACATGAAAAAAAACAATCAAAATCGTCAAGTATACAAAAGAACAATGTGACTTTTCATCTGTGAGTATTTTTAACATAATATTAAAGCAAATTTATCAATAAAACTCATACTTTGTGAATATTTTCGTCCAATACCAAGTGTGGCCATCATAGTTCATAAAGTGAAAAATAATCCATTTTTAAATAAATATAATTTACTACACAAGTTAAATATATTAACGAAAATATATTTCCTAATAACTAAATCAGCTTGTGATGAATAATAATCACTACATATAGATGTGTAGTGGATTTTGTTAAATGATTTATATATTCAGCATAATTTCAAAACGATACTGAATATTATATAATTTAATATAATCGATAACTAGTATTTATCAAAATATTATACAAAATAAAGGCCAAATAGGTCATATCGAAACTTGCTACTTCGCAGCAAAAGTGTGCAATTTTTATAAAAATAAACTGGTATCACTGCGACCGAGAGTATTGAACTATAGTGATGGACGCCACAACTTTAGTTATCGATATGTTGATTAACCATACGGGTTTGTCTGCCAAACCGGTTAGTAGTTTTTATTTAACTTTTACAATAAAGTATTACAAAAAGTAGTAAATTTTTCTATTATTGGTTTGTTTTTACAGATTTCCAAAAGATCCTTTTAGGCGACAAACTTGGATTGTAGCTTGTAGATACCATGAATCGTGGATACCTAAACGGACTAGACATTAATCTATCAAATTTAATTAATATACTTTTATATATATATATATATATATATATATATATATATATATATATATATATATATATATATATATATATATATATATATATATATATATATATATATATATATATATATATATATGTATAGATAGATAGATAGATAGATAGTCCTACTCTCACTGCGAGTACGAGCCATCACTTAGGCCAAGGAAATTTAAACTGAAAAAATGCCGTGACATAAAAAACAATAGCATAAACAGGTTTCACAAGTTTGCAAGAAATACTTCGCCCTAACATTTACCTATTACTCACCAAAAGCCTATCGCTATGTACGTAAAACTTTTGGAACATGTTTGCCTGCACCACGGACATTGACTAAGTGATACACTACCCTCGATCACCGACCGGGGTTTACTCAAGAAGCGCTGACGGCATTAAAATTGAGAGCGGAGAGTAACCCTGATAAAAAAACTATTGTACCTTTGTCATGGATGAAATGGAAATTAAGCAATTGACGGAATACCATGTTAGCAGCCATAGGCATTATATATATATATATATATATATATATATATATATATATATATATATATATATATATATATATATATATATATATATATATATATATATATATATAACTAAAATGTCTTTGTCTTTTAGAACTTAGTATAGTCTTTTAGAGCATAGTACTCCGTCAATTGTTTTATTTTCATTTCATCTATCACTAATATACAATACAATTTCTTGTCAGGGTCACTCTCTAGTCTAAGTTTTTGAACAGTTAACGCTTTTTTGTGTAGCCAAATCGGCCATCAATTGTACATTAGATTAGCAAAACATCTTTCTGAGGAATACTTAGCCCTAAGTAGATGTCACATTTTATTTTTAAGAAGCTGCCTGTTTAAAGTTCACTTTGTTCAACTGTGGTATAGTGTAAAACTTTTTTATTTTCCTAATTTATTAAATATTTTCCAGATAGTTCATTTAATTACTTTTCAAAATCAACAACTTTTTATACATAGCGGTTTTGTGATTGAAGCCTTATAATAAAAACAAAAACTTGATTAACAGCATCTTAGATGATAAACTGATATGATTTTTCTTTTCATAAATCTGATTTGTAAATAAGTTAACTAAACCTCCTATTATGGTTTGTTAAACATTTCAAACTTTATCCTACATAATGTAAAATAAACCTGTAGCAAAATAATAAAGTTTCTTTCAATAATTTATAAGCTTTTTTCCGAAGATCATTTTTAAATACTTTAAAAAAAGAATTTCAAATAACACCCTGGTATTATTTATCTATCTATTACTTATAATCAAATAAAAACTTATGCGACTATGGTAATTTGTTTATCTATATATAGTCCACGCCTTACGTTGCTTACGCATTCAGCCAGCGCTATCAGTGTATCGACACATGTACAATTTGATGGTAAACGCGATGAACACAAACACAAATGTTGTTGTGTGCATTTATAGTGACACGATTTAATTTTGCATTTGTTGTTAAGTATACAGTTGTGTGTTTTTCTTGCGCCCCCCTGATGTTGACAGAATTTTTGTTTAGGAATTAATGCGCATGGCCTCTCCAGTTGGTTGAATACTCAAAGGCTTGGTGCAAAAAGTCTGACAGCTGTCAAAATGTATTTCTTGGATTTGGTTGATTAAAGTTTCAATCTTACATTATTACAACTTTGCCTCTAGAAATAATCAGTAACAACAAATACAAAAAACTGATAAATGTTGTGTTTTAAATTATACGTTTTAAATTTATTTTGGTATTACTCAAACCATTTTTATATCTATTTTTTAACAATCGCATATTGTACGTTACCATTTTTTGGTTGGCACGCTGGGTGTAATAAGTCTGAGAGTTGTCGAAATGTATTTCTTAGATTTGGACTATAATCTACTTTTGTTAATATTGTCATTCTCCACAGCATGGAGGTTTGAGAACAGGAGAACGATCGCTGTATAAACTAGCGTCCAAAAATATGGACAAAATAAGTGAGGCACTGCGATCGCTTAGTTGTCTCAATAATCGAAGGTATACATGAGGACATGCACGACCCAACCTTTATATGCGTGTGTCTTATTCACTCCGGACAAAAGGTTGTTAAGCACTTTGGTCAAGCGTGCATATAACACGACGCAAACTGACTTTTTCATACCAGCCTTGTCAATACCGATGTTCTGTGACATATCCAGGTATCGGTAAGTTTCAGCCACGGAAATGGTACTCAAGTTGACGAGCATAGATAAGTCTATGCCCTCAAAGTTAGCAATCCCTTCACTTTCAACATGGAGGACCGCATACTTAGCCGTCCCCAATCCATTCCAATAGAATTGCTAAATTTACAAGAGATGTTTAGCAATTCCACAAGATGGGAGCGACTGGAGGCGAATAACTTGAGGTCATCCATATAGAAAAGGCGGGTCAATTTTCTAACTCCTTTCCGAAGCTGGAATCCCCTCCTGGAGCCCTCCAATAAATTACTGATAGGGTTAAAAGAGAGTCAGAACCAGATTGGACTCAGACAGTCACCCTAAAACATACCCCTTCGTATCCTTATTCCCGCAGCCGTCATGCGCTCGCCCAGATGACAAAGGATCGTACTTCATGCGCCATACAGTGCTCGAGGAAGTCTCGAGGACCCTCTTTAGCCATGTATGGGGCACCGAGTCAAATGCCCTTCTATTATACGCGGAACAATAGATCTGCAAGATAAAGCTGCGCTTGACTTGGTTCTTAACACACACACACACACACACACACACACACACACACACAAATATATATATATATATATATATATATATATATAGATTGACAGAATAAAGAGTGCATATGTATCCTCAGACACTTGGTGCACTTTAAATATCTCCTGCGTATTAGGCTAATCTCTGTTAATATTGTTACGCGCTCAAATCGGCGCACTAGCGCCATCTAGTCTCGAACCGAAGAACTAAACTTCTTGAAGTTTAAAACTCGAACTCTCGGTACCTTGCGCGTGTTCACTTGAACATTCTGGATATTTTGCTAATTTATATAAATAGGCGCTGCAAGATGCGATCGAGGCAGAGTTGAACTCGGCGACACAAGCGAAGCTTCGGAGCGGAATTAAGTGAATTAGTGTGTTTAATTATTAGTGTTTTTAACTTTAATTTGTCTAAAGTAAATTAAAGCGTTAATTTAGGTAATTTTATCGGCAATTTTTATTGTCACGAACCTCAAGCTCGTAACAATTGGTGTCAGAAGTGGGATAAAATCATGCCGATTTTACCTAAGGAGGAAACGGAGGGTGTTCGTACCCGCAGTCAACGCCAGCATGAGACGGACCAGAGAAGATTTGGTGGTGCAACGCCGCAGACGTTGGAGGGCCAGCCGCCTGCAACGGAGGCCGGTTCGTCAGTAGCTCCTGCATCTGCAGCACCTGATTTAGGCGCCCTGATGGTGATGCTGCAGGAGCAGGCCTGCCGACAGGAGGAACAGGCCCGCCGACAGGAGGAACAGGCCCACCGACAGGAGGAACAGGCTCGTCGGTTCGAAGAGCAGCTGAAGCGCGGATAGGAGGAACAGGCCAGTCAGTTGAAAGAGCAGCAGGAGGAACAGGCCCGCAGACAGGAGGAACAGGCCCGCCGACAGGAGGAACAGGCCCGTCGCTTAGAAGAGCAGCTCAAACGCGATAGGGAAGAGCAGATGCTTCTCATGAAGGACCTTCACGCTACCTTCGGGAAAGAGATAAGGGAGGTGAAGGATAAGGTTGCTCAACATGATAACCGCCTGTCGGAAGCTGAGACCCAAATCAACCAAGTTAAGAAAACGCTGGATGAACTCAAACTTGGAGATGGAATTGCAGCCCCCGCAGTAGGTACTACACCTTCGCTACGTGGGTTCAAGGTACCACCGTTCGACGGGACTTCTTCCTGGTCGGCCTACAAAATCCAATTCGAGGCTGTTATGAAGGCGAACGGCTGGAATAGAAGTCAGGCCATGACTGCTCTCACACTAGGCCTGCGCGACCAGGCCTTAACAGTTCTGGAAGCTCTCGGTGAGGAAGTGACTTATGAGCAACTCCTTGAGGCATTGGAGGCGAGATATGGCGACGCTCACCTGGAACACGTCTTTCGTGCGCAGCTTAAAGATCGAGTGCAGCGCATCAACGAAAACCTGCAGCAGTGGGCTCTAGAAGTGGAGAAGCTGGTGCGAAAGGCATACCGGTCTGTACCTGCGCTCATTGAAGGGAACCTGGTGCAGACATTCATCGACGGCATCCGCGACCTGGAAGTCAGAGCTGCTGTGAGGCTCGGGCACCACGAGACGCTTAAGGACGCCTTGGCCCATGCACTGGAAGTGGAAGCCGTGCGGCAGGATCATCGTTCCCATCGCGTCAGGGAAGTTGCAGCAGCTACAGTTCGCGACCGCAACAAAGGATACAGCCCAAGGTGCTATGGCTGTGGGGAAAAGGGCTATCTTCGATCCAGCTGCCCTAAGCGAACCCTAGAAAGGGAAATTGAACGATCTCAGGAGGGTAGTGCGGCCAACAGCACCGCCCAGCAGCAGCAGGGAAACGAGTAAAAGCCATAACTGCGGGGCGGGTGCTGGCTGATGTTAAAAGAGCCCTAAGGATCTCGATCTCACAAACCCATGATGGTAACAGCCTAATCATAAAGGGCGAGATCAACGGAATGCCGTGTAAGCTGACCATAGACACTGGAGCCTCTCGTACGGTTGTTAGTTCCCAACTTATAAGTCAGTTCCTTGGGGACTCCGCATACAACCAAGAACGCATTAATTTGGTAACAGCCACCGGTCAGCGTATACCCGTCCATGGAGAGAAGGAGATGGAGTTGAAGCTAGGCAACGTCATCTACCTGCATAATGTCATCGTGGCTGATATAATGGACGACTGCATCCTAGGCTTAGACTTTATGAGGAATAATTGTTGCGAGATCGACGTTAAGCAAGGTGTTTTGAAATGTGGACGGGAGGAACTTTTTATGGAAGGTGCGTTACCAGGGAACGTGTACAGCATCAAGAAGATTGTTCTTCCACCGAGATCGGAAACGATTGTTCCGGTTAGTCTTCCTCGAAACGCTGGGCAAGCTCACCGTTGTGTACTTGTGGAAAGGGTAAACAATAACCGTCCATGGAAAGTAGCTCGAACCTTGGTCAGGACCACTGACATCTCAGGAGTACGTGTGCTGAACCTTGGCGACCGGGAACAGATTATAGAAAAAGGCACACTGGTTGGTACTTGTGAGGAAGTGGATTGGTTACGTCAGTGCCAATATATATCAAGTGGGACCCCCAGCAAGGATTCAGAAACGAGAGTGACCACACTTTTGGAAGACTGTCGCAGTGTTCTGTCCCCGAACGAATTGGTCAAGGCGAAGAAGTTGTTACTCAAGTACGCCGATGTGTTCTCGTCAAACGATGCTGACATAGGAAAGACTGGCTTAGTTCAACACAAAATAAACACAGGAGAGGAATTGCCTATCCGTCAGCGGCCAAGAAGATTGCCGGTAGCACGTGAAAAGGAAGTGGAAACCATGATTGAGGGAATGGTGAAGGATGGTGTTATTGAACCTTCATCTAGTCCATGGTGTTCACCCGTGGTGCTGGTAAAGAAGAAGGATGCCAGCATGCGGTTCTGTGTTGATTACCGCCGTCTGAACGACGTTACAAAGAAGGACAGCTATCCCTTGCCAAGAATTGATGACACGTTGGACATGCTTACAGGAGTAAAATGGTTTAGCTCGCTGGATCTAAAAAGTGGCTACGGCCAAGTTGAAATTGACCCTAAGGACAAGGAGAAAACTGCGTTCTCGATGGGAAAGGGTCTGTGGCAATTCAAAGTAATGCCGTTTGGGTTGTGCAATGCTCCAGCAACGTTTGAAAGGCTGATGGAACTTGTACTTACCGGGCTAATTGGCGATGCCTGTCTGGTCTACTTGGATGACATCATCATCGTGGGCCGTACGTTTGAGGAACACCTTGAAAACCTGGGACGCGTGCTCATGAAGATTCAGAGTGCCAATCTCAAGCTGAGTCCGAAGAAATGTTCACTGTTCAAACGGCAAGTCAACTTTTTGGGGTATGTAGTGTCGGAAGAAGGTATCCGCACGGATCCAGAGAAAATTGCAGCTGTAAAGGATTGGCCGGTTCCAAAAGACAAGACGCAGGTTAGAGCATTTTTGGGTTTGTGCTCCTATTACCGGCGATTTGTGAAGAACTTTGCAGTTATAGCCAAACCTCTGCATAAGCTAACCGAGGAGAAGCGACATTTCTGCTGGGATGAAAGTTGTAATATCGCATTCCAGGAGCTCAAGGACCGTCCGTGCAAAACGCCTATTTTGGGATACCCTGATGCAAGCAAAGAATTTATAGTTGACACAGACGCAAGTGATATAGGGCTTGGCGGTGTGTTGTCTCAACGGAATGGTGACCAAGAATGGCAACGCAGATGCATTATAACGAAGACCTTGTCCTGAAGATTGCAAACATTGTACTAGGCAAGAGAGTAAGGGAGTGGTATCCGTGAGGATGCTCAGGGTAGACAACGAGTGGAAGGACAGCTTTCAACGTGCACAGCAGGAAGATCCGGACATCAAGCCGATCCTGGAATGGATGAAGGCCAGTGCTCCCAAGCCCAAGTGGAGCGACGTCTCAGCGATGAGTTCGACCACTAAAAGCTATTGGGCCCAGTGGGACAGCTTACTGCTTCAGGATGGAGTTCTATGCCGTAAATGGGAAAATGTTCGGGGAGACAGACAGGCTGTTATTCACAAATGGTTGTCCCTAAAGCTAAAGTACCGGATGTTCTACAGCTGTACCATAATGATTATTCAGGAGGCCATCTGGGAGTTAAACGAACTCTACTGAAGATCCGAGAACGGTTTTACTGGGTCCACTGTCGAAACGATGTCGAGGACTGGTGTCGCAAATGTACAAGTTGTGCGGCTGTAAAGGGACCTCAGACTCGTAGTAGAGGTGCATTGAAGTTGTACAATGTTAGTGCACCATGGGAGAGAATAGCCATTGACGTGGCGGGGCCGTTTCCGGAGAGTGAAAGCGGTAACAAGTATTTCATGGTTGTGATGGATTACTTCACTAAGTGGCCAGAAGTCTTCGCCATTCCAAATCAAAAAGCTTCAACAGTTGCTGATAAGCTAGTTCATGAAGTCTTCTGTCGTTTTAGTGTACCTTTAGAGATTCACAGCGAAACTTGCCGAGTTATGGGTACTCATAAAACAAGAACGACTTCTTATCACCCGCAATCTGATGGAATGGTAGAACGATTTAATCAGACATTGGAGAGGTACCTAGCGAAAGTTGTAGACAATCGGCAACGAGATTGGGACAAGCACATACAACCGTTTTTGTTGTCATATCGAAGCGCTGTTCACAAAAGTACAGCAGTGACACCAGCTTTCGCAAACTTTGGAAGAGAATTACGGCTGCCTGCAGACCTGATCACCGGGATACCACCCGATGCTCCACGCAGTATAACCGATTATGCAAATGACTTGCGGAACAAAATGAATGACGTTTATGAGCACGTCAGACAATCGGGCCAGCAAATGTCTGAAAAGATGAAAACCCGGTATGATCGCAAAATGAACAACAAAGGGTTCGACGAAGGTTCACTTGTGTGGCTGCACAATCCAGTCCGCAGCAAAGGGAAATCTCCTAAGCTTCAAGCTAAATGGGACGGCCTGTACCGGATTGTGACCAGGATCAACGATGTAACCTACCGGATACAGAAAGGCGCAAGAGGGACTCCTAAGATCGTCCATGTGGATCGCCTAGCGCGTTATTATGGGGCCGATAATGCTCGGGACGAGCATGTCTTAGGAGGGGGCAGTGTTACGCGCTCAAATCGGCGCACTAGCGCCATCTAGTCTCGAACCGAAGAACTAAACTTCTTGAAGTTTAAAACTCGAACTCTCGGTACCTTGCGCGTGTTTACTTGAACATTCTGGATATTTTGCTAATTTATATAAATAGGCGCTGCAAGATGCGATCGAGGCAGAGTTGAACTCGGCGACACAAGCGAAGCTTCGGAGCGGAATTAAGTGAATTAGTGTGTTTAATTATTAGTGTTTTAACTTTGATTTGTGTAAAGTAAATTAAAGTGTTAATTTAGGTAATTTTATCGGCAATTTTTATTGTCACGATCCTCAAGCTCGTAACAATATCAATGTGTTTTTAAGATCACGCAGCTAAAATAAGCTAGTCTGATTATAAGTTCTCTATCTGATTATAAGTTTACTATTACTTTATATTTTTCAGGTATAGATGAAAGAGGGAGGGTAGCCTCATAAACATATTGGCCTTTAAACAGAGCTATCTTATTTAACCGATACCTACAAGTTTATTAGCTAAAATCATTAATTTTATATTCATATTTAAGTCGAATGATAAAATAAACATCTATAATGTAGTTATTCACGCCCGGTATTCCCGAAACTGCACCGGAGACCATAACAATTCAAGCGTAAGCGTGGGTGTGGATAGCTGAATTGCGTCGGGAAGACGTGTGGTCTTCGTGTGAACACCGATAACTGTTCTTTAGCTTGAAGATCTAGAATAAGAATTAGGATAGTCATAGTAAGAATCCCATATGTATCGGAAATGTAGCTTTAAGTTAGAATCCATCGCGGATTAATTAAGTAGTATATAAGTAATGTATCGTACGTTAATAGTAAGAAGTTTAAAATAAAGTCTTTTTAAAAACGTCCTGAGTTAATTTTGAATCTTGACTATGTATTTAATTGTATATTATTAAATGTTTCTATATTATTAAAAGTTATACTTAAAATATTAAAAATAAAGTAGCCATTATGTAATCCGTGTTCACGTTTTTTATTTCAACAGCAAAACATTTTATAAAATATAAATTCGTATTTACTTAATTAAGTATCTACCTATTTACATATATTTAACTAACATTATGTTAAAAAATAAATTACAAAGAAACTGTCCATGGCAATGAAAATGTTTTAAGGGTCACAGCTCGAAAATACAATTTTCCTATCTGATTCTAGGGGAAAATTGTTAATTCGGTAGACTCACCTCTTCAGAGATTATTGGGATTTTGTATTGAAATCCAACAAAACGCAGGTAGGTGTTGCTTATTTTCAGGAACATGTTATGTGAATATTTTTAACTATTTTAGAATATCGTGTTAAAAATTCGGTTAATTTTTGAAGTTATTTAGTTTGGTGCACTAAACTAGTTCTTTAATCTTTTTACGGCTTTCTTAAAATCATTTTTCGATAGTCCTCGTAAATAAAATGTACATCACTAGCTAAAGCACTCAATTACAAATAAAAATTAGTCACGATTTTCGGGTTGTCATGTCGTCTACTTATATGCTAGTACATTCTAAGTCTAAGGAATTCTGCTAATATTCAATAATTTAATTTTAATAAATTAATAGGTCCATTAATTGTGTTAACCTCAGAGTAATATGTAAGTAATTACTCTAAGGTGCAAACCAAAAAAAGTATAACACGGAATTAACATTTTCAGTTTCTTCCGACATAATTGCAAGTATATATATTTGTATCTAATTTTTAAAAAGGCAATCTAAAACAACGTTAAGAAAAGAAACAGTGATATGCTTTTCCTGCTTTATTTTTAGTTTCGCAACACAGACATAAAAAAATGGCACATAAAATTTCATACAACGATGGATAGACGCGCTTGGTGAACGGGTTGTCAAGTTTTTATTGTTCCTTTTGTTCATTTATTTAATTTTTATTATTTTAAGTATAAAAAATATAACGTTAAAAGCAATATAAAGACTTATTATTCGAGGGATAATGTGAATTATTTTCGGATTCAGGGTATAGTGATTATAATTGCAAATATTCGTGTCACAAACTTTAAAAATTAATAGTGAGATATGAATACTAATCTTGATAGTCACAGGTACGAAGCTAGTTGGATCCCAATTTTATATGCTGATTTAGTACTTGCTGAGCGGACAATAAAACCATGAAAGCATAATTTGATTTTAAAGTGTAGTTTAAAATGGCTTGTATCAGATTGTTGCTACTTCATAGTTTTCGCCATCCAAAGATTTCGACATGAATTTTAGAATCGTGTCAGCTGTCATGAAATTTCCATCTCTCTTGACACTATGCCTCCACTGTGATTTTAGCAACGTTAAGGCTGTGGTGCAAGTTTTTTTAGTGAAGCCATTGCTTCTTCGGTATTTGGCATATCTCATCAAAAATCTCTTTGCGACAATCAACTTCAGTTTAAAAATAATCCTATCATATTAATGATTTCTTAAATTTACGCGAACACTACACATTGAATAAAACTATTATTTACGGATTTTATCGCGTTTAATTACAACTTTAATTTTTTTTACTATCCCGATGTTTCGGGTGCTATACAACACCCATGGTCACGGGGGGGACTGAGATGTTTGAAGTCCCTATGTCATAGTTAGTCCAGCTACCTTCAGTTTTTGAATATTAATGTTTGGTCCGATTTACGCAACGAGCTTATATTATCATGAAGTCTTGCAGTGGTATGCTTGGGTTTGGGTTTAATTTTGTTAATTATAGGATCCCCAGATGACAGCACCCATCCATCTTCTCTATTGAAATTTGGATGTTTTTCTTTTTTTTTAATTTCAATAGCCTCGCGTATCATCCTCGGTAGGAATCGGTGTTCTTTTGCGAGGATTTGTGGTTTATCAATGTGATGTAATGGTGGGGACGATCTTGCACATGTTCACAGACTGCAGACTTTCCCTTCTTCTGTCCATCTTCAATCCACAATTAAATTCATTTCCATGCCGTATTTTTTTACGTTACGTGGTATAGCCAAGCTGCAGCAATATTATGGTTGCAGCACGAATGGGTTTGCTCTACCCGTGTGCTGAGAACAAATTATCGGATGCGTCCGTCAGCCGCGGCTGACAGTCGCGGCTTAGCGGTATGCACGGTAGCTGAGACGGCGTCCTCGGACGCCTCGCTTCGGTCATTCCAGAAAGGTTTTGTCAATCGAGAAACATGACAAACAGTGACAGCGAGGACGAATTTATAAAGTTAGCGGCAGCTGCTTTATGTCGTCCAAAACAAAATAGGGGACCCAAACACTCCTTGTCCATGATATTAATGTAAAACGACTCGAGTATGATGAATTTCATACATTGTATCCAGACTTACAAAAAGATGATAAACGTTAAAAATTGTACTTATGAATGTACTAATATGTACTTATAAATATAGGCACTCGTGGCCATGAACACATTCAATTAATTTTTTTTTCATTACACATCATGTCGCGACTCGCGAGCGTAGTTGGTTCGCTTGTGACACCCGAAACGTCCGCGGACGCGTCCCGTGCCCCGTTCACACTGTCCGCGGACGTACCAAACATCCAGCCGGCCAGATTCTGTTCGGACGTCCGAACGCTCAAGAGCGACGCAAGGTCATGTCGCGTCTTACGGCTGATAGTTTGCACAGTGTAGTATTAAATGTACTGGCTAGATCTCAATAAGCCGCGGCTGTCAGCCGCGGCTGTCAGCCGCGTCCGTCAGCCGCGTCCGATAATTTGTTCTCAGCTTAAGGCCACGCTCTCACAGAATAGCAGTTTAAAATAGCAGCTAACGCTGCTGTGTTTCGAATGGTGAGTGTAGAGCACCGGAGATCTTATTTACTAGAGACGAGGCATGTCATCATGGGTTGGTGCATTTTGATTCTTAATCGAGGATAGATTTAGATGTCTATTGGCCACGGCATTCACTTACCGTTAGGTGGACTGTGTTTATCACACACCCCTATTCTATAAAAAAATAATAGCGTTATTTTTTAAGCTTGCTTTTATTACTATTGCCTGGCTTAGATTGCCTCCTGCATAATGCTTTTTATAAGTTTTTTTTAAAAGTTGGTATTGAGTTAAAACATTTATTTCTGATTTCGGTACGGGACAGGAAAATTTACTTAATAGAAAGCCTACAGAAACGGTCATTCGAGACACTCTACTGTCAATGTCTTCAAATAGTCTGTGTGCAACTTATCCCTCTTTAAGTTCATCTGAAGAGTGCTCGATGTGCCAAGGCTCGAGTTTTAATTCAATTTGACTTTGAACTTTGATAGAATGCTTCCGGATCACGGACGCGCTATATTACAACCCGCAATTTTTATATAAAATGCGCAACGCTCGAAAGTATTTATATTAAATTCTGAAAATCGAAACTCCGGTTTTTTTCACGACAACTTCGATTTTACAAACGATCTTATAAATTTTTGACACTCAGGAGTACCATTAAAACCAGAGTTCGCGAGCTCAACCCCTACTACATGACTGGTGATACTGGTGATATCGTGACCGTTCAAGATCATTATATTAGTGATATACGGATCCGATCGAAGATATTTCCATCTGTATGCATTTAATCTTCAGCTCTATGCTCTATGTGCAGTTCGGCGTAAATAGAACTTTTATTTTTGAGAAGTTTTGTTGTACAAAAACTAAATAATAACCTGAAAGCCATAAGAGAATGGTCGTGCAAATATGGCATTGTAGTTAATCCAGCAAAATGCCACTTCCACGACAATATTCATCATCATTATCATCATTACAGCCCTTCACAAGTCCACTGCTGAACATAGGCCTCCTCCAAGGTATGCCACAAAGCACGGTCCTGAGCCACCTGCATCCATCGACTTTCTGCATGTCTTACCAGGTCGTCACTCCATCTAGTGGGGGGTGGCCCTACATCTCGCCTACCGATACGAGGCTGCCACTCGAGAACCTTTTTTCCCCAACGGTAGTCGGATATCCTCATTTCTAAGTTTGTCACGCAGAGAAACTCCGAGCATAGCCCTCTCCATAGCTTGCCGAGCGACTTTGAGCGTCCTCATACGGCCAGAAGTGAAGGACCACGTCGGTTCCGTAGGTCATCACGGGCAACACGCACTGGTTTTACACTTTAGTTTTCAGAGATTGAGGTATACCTGATGAGAAGATGTATCGTAATTTCCCGAACGCTGTCCAGCCGAGTTGAATCCGTCGATTGACCTCTCGGTCGAAGTTGGACTTACCTAGTCGGACTATTTGTCCCAGGTAAACGTACTCCGTCAACAACTTCGAGCTTAGTGCTCCCAACAACTACCGGCATAGGTGTGACATGGACATTAAACATGATCGTTGTTTTGTCCATGTTCATCTTAAGACCTATCCGTTGGGAAGCACTATTTAGGTCATTGAGCATAGTGCTTAAGTCCTCCAGCGATTCTGCCATAAGGACTATATCTTCGGCCAATCGAAGGTGAGTGATGTACTCGCCATTGATGTTAATACCGTATCCTTTTCAGTCCAGTAGCTTGAAAACGTCTTCCAATGCAGTGGTGAAGAGTTTCGGGGAAATAACGTCACCCTGTCTCACAGCTGTGTGCAGTTGGATAGGTTTCGTACTCTGGTTCTGTACTCGGATGGCCATCGTAGCCCTACTGTACAAACACTTCAGCACTTCGATATACCGACAGTCAACTTGGCTCCCCTGAAGAGACTGTAGCACCACCCAAATTTCGACTGAATCAAAGGCTTTCTCAAAGTCCACATACGCCTGGCAAAGTGGCAGATTGTACTCTTCGAACTTCTGTACAATTTGCCGAAGGGTATGTATGTGGTCTATGGTACTAAAGCCTTTTCGGATGCCGGCTTGTTCCGTAGGCTGGAAGTCGTCGAGTCTGCGTGCGAGACGCTTCGTAACGACTCTCGAAAACAGCTCGTAGACGTGGCTCAGAAGGGATATCGGTCTGTAGTTCTTCAAGAAGGCGTTATCACCTTTCTTCAAGAACAAGACCACCGCACTTCTACTCCACGCCTTGGGAGTAGTGCCTCCATGAAGGACGGAATTAAAGAGCTTCTGAAGGACTTCAAGTACCGGTTTTCCACCCGCTTTCAGAAGCTCTGCTGTAATTCCATCCTCGTCCGGGGATTTACCGTTTTTAAGGTGCTGGAGAGCCATTCTGATCTCGCTCAGACTGACGTCGGGGATATCATCGGAATAGTGTCGGATAAGACTTGCTCTTGGATCCTTACTCACACTTGCGTGTGGCTCCAACGATGATGTGTACAGCTGCCCATAGAACCTCTTAATCTCACTCAGAATCTCAGGTGTCCCGGGAACGATGCTGCCACACTCAGTCTTCAGCTTTGACAGTTGGCTCTTACTGGCAGACAGATGTCTAGCAAAGACTTTGGAGCCCTGGTTCCGCTCAATCGCTTCTTCAATACGAGCAGTATTAAACTTGCGTAAGTCTCGCCGCATGCATTTGGAGATCTGTCTGTTCAGTTGCCTGTATGCTGTCAAATCTGTTGACGATTGCAGCCTCATCTCCCGTCTAACAGCCATGAGATTAAGAGTGTGATCGGAGAGTTTTTGTGTTCTTCTGCGGCGGGTCTTGCAGAACTTAGCTCCGACCGCATGGAGTTTCCACAAGCTTGTCATTCATATCGTCCACTGCATTGCAATCTTCTAGGCTCTGAAATCGGTTACGTAACTCGCGCTGAAAGGTTTCTGGATTCTGGATTAGAGCACGAGGGGGACGGAGCGTTGACTTCATTAAATAAGACCCCTCCAACTTAACGTTTAGGTTCAGTGTTCCTCTAACCATTCGGTGATCGCTGCCAGTTTTCACCCCTGCCATCACTGAGACATCACTGAACAGTTAGCGTCTGGTCGTCATTATGAAGTCAATCTCATTTTTTGTCGAACCATCGGGGCTCGACCAGGTCCACTTCCTGTGGGACCGTTTCTGGAAGAAAGAGTTCATCATAAAGAGTCTCCCTTTCTCTATAAAGTCGGCCAGCTGCTGGCCCCTACGGTTACGTTGCCCTACTCCAAATGCCCCTACTTCAGCTCACCGCTTTCTCTTGTGCCTAGTTTTGCGTGTAAGTCTCCCATCAACACCGTGTAGTGGGTTTTGGAGAAATGCATGGCTCTAGAAATATCCTTATACATTTCCTCCACCTCCTCATCGGCATGTGCCGAGGTTGGTGCGTAAACCTGTATGACCTTCAGCGAATACCGTTTGGTGATTCTGAGTATGAGGAAAGCGACCCTCTTCGATACATTCCCAAACTTTACAACGTTGTTGACGAGAGACTTGTGGAAGATAAATCCGACACCTCCTTGGGACAGATGGTCGCCCTCCAGGTGATAGAACACATTGCCGGACTCGAGGATTACCGTGTCCTCCCCCTCTCTTCAGACCTCGGATAATCCAATAATATGCCAGCGCAACTTGTCTACCTCTTCTTCCAATTCCAGTATCTTCTCGTCAGTCCTTAGGGTGCGTGCGTTATAAGTTGCCAGGCCGAGTCGTTGTAGGTGGCAACCGAACCTCCACTGGAGATTCTTAGCACCCCCTGCCCCGACGTTACCATGGTCGCCACCGTAGCCGGGAATAGCGGGGCCGCCGGAGACTGGGGGCCGTTTGTTTGCGTCGTTACTCATGGGGGGCTATTTGCCATAGTTGCCACGCTTGGCAAGCGGGTTGGCAAACGCAGTTTTTTTTATTATATTATTGTTGTTATTAGAGAGATGCTGCTGTGCATCTCCTGCCTGTCTCCCTCTGTCGCCTCTTACAACACCCACGGGAAGATATTATGGGGTAGTGGATATTCTCAACCGCCACTACACGACAATATTACCTGAGGGCAATTATTAACTGACAACTTCTTTCTTCAAATATTTATTTAGGAAATATTTATTTATTAACTTTATAAAAATGTATACACATTATATATATACACACACATATGCTACGTGTATGTATATTAGGGTGGAGAAAAAACTTTTTTTTCACCTAATTATAATCTAATAGTGCGTAAAAGGTGCCTTTAGGAATCAAATTGACTCATGCAAAATATTATTAGGATTGATTCAGAGTAACTGCCTCCGCAAGGTCATTGAAAAAGATGATTTTCGACCCAGGATTGACGCTATGACGATGATGTTGATGAAGATATGATTAAATAAATTGTAACATTTTTTATTATTTCTTTATTAAAAATATAGTTTATTTTCATTATAAAGCAATAAAAAACCAAGTTTTTACGTAAACTTACTTCAAATCAAGGTCAAGATGGCGCTTGCGGGTAGTAATTTTGGCACACGTGCGGGAGGTAATTTGTCGCACATTTATCGTGCCATGCAAAGAACCTTTAGTGCATTGAAGGGACCCTTCTTTGGTGATATCCAAGATATTAAAGACAACACTTTACTTACGTATGAAGATGTGATGAAGTACTACGAGTGGACCAGATATCAAATAAAATTGCAACTGGAAACTGTGAAAGAGCCAATATTTTCACAAATAGGAGATATTCTGGCACCTAGAGTGAAAATATCTGTAAGCTGTGTCTATTCCAACCGTAACTATAACACGAGTTAGATAAATTTTAAAAGCCTACAACATAAAATGTAAAAATTTACTCAAGTCTATTAAGAAGCTCTCTTCAGAAAAATTGGATAATTTTCGAGAAAAGGTAATAAATATTACTGAACAATGACTGTTAAAGAGCACATTTCCCTAATTCAGGAGCTTGCTCCTATCTACATGGGTTACGTAGTACCTAGCAATGGTTCAGCGAAAGCAGTAGAATCACAATCACAGGGTTCTTAGCAAAGGAAAGTATTTCCTTAGAACAGCTTGTAGCAGTAGGTTGTGATGGGGCTAATTAAAATTCTGAAAAGTACGGTGGTATTATACGACTCCTTGAAAAAGGCTATAAAAGCCCCTCCATCGAATTATTTGTTTAATTCATATGAACGAGCTGCCATTAAGGCATTTGTTTTTACATATTAACGGAAGCATTTCGGTACCCAAGTCTTACACTGGTCAGTTGGAAAAGACACTGGCAACTTGTAAACAAATTCCGATTAAGAAATGTCAACCCATCGAAACAGAATCACTCCCAAAACTGGCCCCAGATTTGAGCACAGATTAAAAGTACTTACACGAAATCGTCTACGCGTTACAATCAAGTTCTTTTACAGAATATCTAGCAAACAGGTCTCCAGGTGTGTACTTCATCATCACATTATTTTCTACACAATCTCGTGCTCGTTGGCTCACACGTGCTAATTGAATCCTACTTTTAGATCTAGCAACAAAGAAACCATCAGAGAATTTCATTGCTCTGGCTATATTTGTCGTGAAAATTTACGCCCCAGCTTGATTCTCAATTAAGATTAAACCATCATGTAAAGATGGAGCTCGACAACTATTTTAAATTATATTAGCCTCCAGGTATACGCCAGAATCCTTGAAAGAAGTGATTGAACATATGATTGAAAATATTCCAATCTGGTGATGAGGGTGAACTTTTGTTTTTACGTCTCCCATGTCTTACAACAGATTGTTGAGCGAGCTGTGAAGTTGACGACAGAAGCGGACATTTCTCAATGTAAGGATTCATCACGATTGGAAGCCATAGAAACCTAATTGAAATCCCGTAAGAAAATGCCAAAATTCGAGACAAAGAGAGATTTTAAGGCAAATTGACGATTTGTTTCTTAAAACATATGATATTATTGAGTTTCATTTATAATTTATAATTTATTATTTATCTTAGCCCAAATATACTAAGCTTTTTCGATAAAACATTAAACTTTAAGACCCCTGCGGAAGCAGATGATATTCAATTTAGCTGGAAAAAAAAGCTTCATTTAAATTCAAAACTAAACGAAATTTCATACAACGAGCGGCGCTTTATCGTATGTGTTGTATATGTGCATATGTACAATGCCTATATATAAATATGTTAATATATTATGTACAATTTATATAAGTATTATGTTTCGCACCTACCAATCATTTCTTTGGCACCCAGGGTTCACCCTACGTACCCTTTACTTTAAGGTATTACATTTGAGTTTTAAAATGAATAAATATTTATTGCTACCCATGCAATGCATGCTGGGTGGAGTCGTTAGTGTTCCACGAAAAATAAAAATATGAAAATTAGCTTATTGAATAAGTACTTGTGAAATTTTATCCTTGTACTACCCATCTTATTGTTCGCAATCTGAATTTATGCAACTAATGTAGTAAAACGTAATCACCAGTTACAAATGAGAGCAGGCCTGTGCCCAGCAGTGGAGCGCATATAAGCTGATTTACTTAACTTTTATTGTGCAATGAAATAGTATTTTAATAGTCAAAGTTACTAACTAATATTTTTAACTTTGTATCAAAATATAATTTGGTTTTATTTCGCGGGTAGGAGTGAAAAAGATAAAGCTATTTTAAAATTACTTATAAAACATAGCTAAGGGCGATTAACAGAGAAAGGAAGGGAAACGAGCCTCTTACCAAATTGATCATTTCCTAGAGATTTCTATAAGTTGCGTCGTTATTTGTGTTAACTTGTTAACTTCGATAACTACATTAATTTCTTCCGTAATCAATTTTCTCATTTCAGTCCGAATGATATCTGCATAAATTATTATTATCTACGTAGCCCAGTTATATGTCAAGTAAAATTGATAATATTGTTTATTTTACTTAGTATTTATTAGGTAAAGTTGGACTATGAACTATATACTACTGCGCACAAGTCTCCTGTCATTTCTGCGGGTTTTAGAGCAATATGTCCGCCGCGATTGTCGTTTTGGTAACTTCACATGTCCTCGAAAATGTATTGTTCTTCGGACACGCGGGCTTCCTCACACTTTTTCTTTTAACACTGAGTTTTATTTAAAATTGAAATTAACAATTTCATTAGTGCCGGGGATCGACCTACTAGCGTACCTACTGTCAAATTCATGGTGAGCACGTAGCACTTGCATTACAACCACAGAAATCTAAATAAAAAGGCAATAGAAGTCGTAAAAGTGCGTGACCTTAACGCCACACATGTTGTGACTCGTAGGCTACAAGTGCGCGAGGAGCGTTTGTTTCGGTCACCAGTGTCGTTTCGGACGCAGAGACGAAAAAATAGTGTTTAGAAGTATATCCAACTGCGGAAATTCTTCTACAACTTGTTTATCCTATCCTATACCTTTAAACGAGCAATTCTTGTATATACATATATAATCGGAATCTCGGAAACGGTTCCAACGATTTTCATAAAATTTTGTGTCCAGGGAGTTTCAGGGGCAATAAATCGATCTAGCTAGGATTTATTTTTGGAAAATGTCCTTTTGTCCGTGTTTTCAGGCAATAAAAAAACTGCTACAATATAAGAAGGTAAATTTTGACAGATCACTAACGATCGTAATAGCTCAGGTGTGATGTCGGTCGGGCGCGATATCGGAGTGCCATGGTTCGTGTCCTGTCTCTGGTCCGGCTTTTTTCCTTTTTTTTCAAGTTCCCTTCTTTGGTAAGAAAATCTATTAAGCAAGCCCTTTTTTAGTATTTTTTAGAAATACGAAAATTTTAATTACTTAAACTTATTGCACTCATGATTTTTTATTCAAATCACCAGTTCAGTTTTTTCTATTATGTCAATAAGATCATAAAATATTATTTATATTTCGTCAGTATGTAATTTATAAATTACATTTTTCAAGAAAAACCGAGCAAAGCCCGGTCATCCGGGTACTTTTCACATAAAGCGACAATATTTCATAAATAAGTACTTGGTGTTTTAAATAGTGTTATTTTTAATGAAATATACTTAAATAAAATTATTCACCTCCAGTACTACGATTGTCTCCGAAAGTATAATTGTTTTCACAATTCAATATCCATTGATTCTTAACATAGTTCATGTCTACGAGTACGACAGCTAAAAGCAGCGATGGATTTCTAGTATGGGCAATAAACAAAATTGTCCGGCTGCAGGAGTCGAGCGCGAGTCAATGACGTGACACTACTATTTTGTATCGATAATTTATTATGTTTGGCTTACCTAGTTTTACCGAAACGGGAATGAAATGTGATTTTTCGTTCAATATTTATTAACACCTTTCTATTTATGTCTTCATAATTTAAATACAGTTTTTTAAATACGGAAATTTTAAATTAATTGATAAATTTTTACGCAGTTTTAATATATTGTAAGGACAAGTAATTATATTGTAAGGATAGTGACTATATTCGATATGTATCAAGCTGGGTAGCTGTAAAATAACAAACAGCAGAAAGTCAGTTAAAGATCTTTTAAACTAATAAAAATGATATATATATATATATATATATATATATATATATATATATATATATATTAATTGTTAATGAACATAATAATAAGTTTGTCAAAGGTCCGAAGTAAGGAAGAGGACACTAATCCTCTAATTCGGCAACTGGTACTATCACAGGGAAGTCGATTACCTGTCCTAAGAAAGTGTCCAATTTATCGACCACAAATCGTACATTAACACCAGCCCACAATTGGTATATTACGGTTATAGCACGAAAGTGTCACCTCGACCGGGGTAGGATCACGCTTTCACATAATATCAGCGTAAAATAACAGCTTAATGCTGCTGTGTTACTTGTGGTGATTGTAGAGAACCAGAAACGAGGCATTCCATCTCAGTCCTCAGGGATGACAATACATCTGCATTTTAATTCTTAATTGAGGATAAATGTAAATGTCTATGGGCCACAGCATCCACTTACCATCAGGTGGACTATGTGCTCCTTTGACACCCTATTCTACTTAAAAAAATGTTCAATTACGTTTCAGTGATCATTATCATCATCATCATCACCATCACAGCCTATAAAAGCCCACTTCTGAACATAGGCCTCCCCCATATATTGCCTCATTGATTTTGTCTTAGTTGACACGCTTAGGGAGTGGGTTCAGACCGCAGTTTTCACTCAGTTCCGTTTGCGCACCGCTCCCGCGCGGTAGTGCATATAGTCCGCGCTTCGTCCTCATGCGGTAGTGCAACGTCTCGCCCGCGCGCCCCGCTCTCCCCGGCTCACACCGGTCGAGCAGTCGCCGTAGGTGAGTCACTTGTTTTTTCGCACTGTTCTTGCCCCCTCGCTCCGGCGGGGAGGTCTGAGCGACTGTCTTGCTTTGCATTGTTATTTTATTGTTATTGTTTCTTGTTATTTTTACTGTTTATGTTTCTTATTACTATTTTGTTAATATTGTGTTACTGTTTCTTGGAATAGGCGTCGCTTGCTCTTTTCAGAGCAAGCCTTTATTCTTCTCAGGACAAAGTGACCCCAGTTTCTAGGAATACATCATTGACCTCCCAGTCCACCCAACATGTCTACCTTAGACATAAGCCAATTTGTGAGCTAGATTGTGGCCATGATCCGTCAATTTGGCCAAAATCAGGGATTAGCCGTCAATGTTGACGAAACCCTTCTCTTCAGGGCTTTTAGCTCCAATCATGTCCCCATTGCCCCTCAGGCATGTAACCCTCCGACCATCATCGCGGCATTCTTAGCGGAGGGAGGGAATGACTCCGAAGCCATGAAGCACTCGGACACCGTGTCTGAAACTTCGTCCACCCGTAAGAGGTCCGCTCCTACGTCGATCTCCTCACCCAGTAGCTGCTCCTCGGATGCATCACAGTCCGATCAATCAGTTATTGATACGACCCCCTTCACTGAAGTGAAATTCAAGCGCAGTTCGAAACGCGCTGCGACCTCACGCGCACCTTCCGCCCCCGCAGTCGCCGCGCCTGCTCACTCCACCGCAGCCCACGCGCCTGCTCGCTCCACCGCAGCCCCCGTCGCTGCCACAGAGAAACAGGTCCCGCCCCCTGTCTTTCTAAAGTCTGTTACGACGCAGGCTTTAAATATGACCAAGCCACCAACCTTGGTGAGTCAATTAAAATCGTTCCGCAGTCTATGGAAGACTTTAGAAACATCACCAAACTCTTCGCATCCGAAGGTGTGCCCAATCACACCTACTCTCTCCCTGAAGAACGTAAAGTCGGGGCTGTCCTCTGTGGAGTTCCCTTTGAACTCGCCAACGTGGAAATCCTGTAGGACCTTAAGTCCCAGGAATTCCCAGTTGAGGCTGTGCACAAGATGCACAGCAGTAGGGGCAAGAAGTACTCGCTTGCCCTCCTCATTTTGTCCAACGTGCCGGAGGCTAAAGACATATTCCGACAAGTACACACTGTGTGCGGCCTGTCGAGATTCAATGTCGAAGCCCCCTATAGGCGCGGTTTTCCGGCGCAGTGCCACCGCTACGGACATGCGGCGGCCAACTGCTCAGCCCCTCCCAGGTGCGTTAAGTGCCTAGACCCGCACAGCTCGAAAGATTGTCCTCGGCCCCGTGATACCGAGTACCCACCCGCTTGCGTCCTTTGCGGACAGAGGCTGCCTTCGCGCGCCTCGCCCCAATCTCGGCAACAAAGCTGCCAAAAAAGCTCCACCACCGGTCAATGACCGTACATTCCCGGCTCTCCCATCTAAAATGACCAAGGGCAACTCTCAGTCACCTCAGGACCTATATCAGCCCCCTCAGGAACCCTACAGACCTCCTCACCCTCACCCGCCAGAGCCCAGACATCGGGCGAAACCCTCTTACGACGATAACGTAGATACAGTATACACCGCTATCCGCAATATCGACGTAAGAGATCGCAATTTTAGCACGCAAACTGCGCGCTTCTCAGTCCCCTCAAGACCGTCTGCTCGCGCTTACCGAGCACTAACACCTTCTAAACTCAATATAAGTAGTGATCCCATTCGTAAGCTGCCTTAATTAGGCAGCACCTCTTCCCAGCGGCTACTCGCCGCTAGCGCCCCCCTTTCACCGAAGGGGGGTTGCGTTCGATACGGCTTAAAGATCTCTAGCTAGATTGTTAAGCCAGTCCCTAAAGGCGGTGTTTAGTGTGTAAAAGTCTCCACATAACCACGCAGCCGGCTGCGTGGTATGCTATGAGAATTCACCTCCCCCCTCCCCCGCTTTCCGGAGGGTTGCCCATATTTGCTTCGGGCGCAAAAAAAAACAAAATGCAGTTTTTTATTATTTTGATTTGTTATCAGGAAGATGCTGCTGCCCATCACCTGTTTCAATTTCCCTCTGTCGCTTCTTAAGACTCCCACGGGATATGAGGTGGTGGATATTCTTACACCTGCCTTACATGGTTTTGTCAGTGATGGCCAGGGTGAAAACCGTAGTGATGGCCGAATGGTGAGAGTCACACCGAAACTTAATGTTAATTTTAACGAAGTCAACGTACCGTACCCTCCAAAGAAATTGTTTTTAGTGCCTAGAAGATTACAATACAGTGGACGATATAAATGACAAGCTCGTGGAAACTGTCCATGCAGTCGCTAAGTTTTGCAAGACCCGCCGCAGAAATACCCAAAAACTTTTCTATTACATTCTTAACTTATGGCTGTTAGATGTGAAGTAAAACTGCAGTTTTCAACGGATATGACAGCGTACAGGTAACTAAACAGATAGATCTCCAAATACATAGGGGGCGAGACAGCTCGTATTAAAGAAGCGATTAAGTGCAAACTAGGCTCCAAAGCCTTGGCTATAGATCTGTCCTGTGTGATCTGTCTGCTGGAAAGTGTCACCATTAGCTAAGTTGAAGATTAACTGTGGCAGCTGAATTTCCGGGACACTAGAGATTTGAATTGTGATTGAAAGGATCTACTATCAGCTTTACACAACATGCTTGTTGAAACCTGTAATAGTGGTGATATGAGGTCCACTATTAACAGACTCCGAGTGGTCTAGTGGCGGAGAAATGAAACTACTATTTTATATGCAAATGAATGGAGTATCGAGTATGGAATATATTTTTACGTCAACCCTGCCTATATTTATATGTCCGGCTACGTCGCTAGTTTACCAATAATAACAATTTTTATTTGAATAGCCAATTACAATTCTTACATTATGATCAATAAAGATTAATCAAAATACAACTGTTATGTGCGTTCCATTTGCCGGCGTGAGACTCGTGTATATCTTCTCGTAGCTACGTCGCTGGACTGGGCTATAAAAGTTGTGCAGGCCGGCGCGAACGCGTTTGAGCCCTCCTTTCTACCATGCGCCCCCCTTTCTGCCAAGGAGGGTCGCGTTCGTACACGGCTTAGAGATCGCTCGTCAGATCGGTAAGCCAATCCATAAAGGCGGTGTTTAGTGGGTAAAAGTCTCCACATAACCACGCAGCCGGCTGCGTGGTATGCTATGAGTATTCACCGCCTCCCTCCCCCGCATTCCGGAGGGTTGCCCATATTTGCTTGGGGCGCAAAAAAAAAGCGCGCGCGCGTAGTCGGCGAGCGGCGGCGGCGTGGGACAAAGCTCCGGAACAGCAAGAAGAAGCGAAGCTGCGTCGACGGATACATAACGATAGCGGCGTGTGAAGACGATGTGGCGCTGAATGATATTTGGGGCTGTCTGCTTGTTTGTTGTTACTTTATTAGAACGTAAAATTTATACGTCAAATTATCTCGCATCGATATGCAGCCCGCAGTATCTCAGTAGCCGGGGATAATTAGAAAATAAATGTTTTCTTCACCTTCTGTGTTATGGTAGCAGCAGGGTATATATCATTTAGGGTTGATTAGCCAGGCTGCTACAAACCACATGAAGGTGTGAGGAGCGATCCAATAGCAATGATGCCTACGTGGTATAGCCGCGCTACATAATACCAGAGTGAAATAGCAGCTTGGTGCTACTGTGTTTCGTTTGTTAGGTGTAGAGATCTGGAGACCCCTTTTACTAGAAACGAGGCATTCCATCTATACTAGAGATCTCGGACCTTAATAACGATTAGACGCAGGTAAGGATGAATTTATAGCGGAGCTTCTGAAATCAAACCTACACCTTACTTATAATTACTACAGTCTTCTGTAGTATAGATTAGTTATAGTCTACAAAAACTCTCTGTTTCGCAGAGGCGTAGAGCAGAAAGTGCGGTGGTCTTGTCTATTGAAGAACTTATACAACGATTTCCCTTTTGCGCCGCATCTGTGCACTATTTTCGAGTTATTACGAATCGTCTCACACGCAGACTTAACGACTTTCAGCCTCCCGAAAAAGCCGGTTTCCGAAAGGAGTTTAGTTTGAAGATTTATCTTATGTATGTGGACTATGAGAAAGTTTTTGATTCCATCAAAACTTGAGCGGTGCTACTATCCCTTTAGCCATGTTAGATTGACTATCTAGCATGGCTAAGGGGATAGTATATAGATGAGGGTGACAAGCGAGCACGCAGTCCACCTAATAAGTGGTTGTGGTAGCCCCACAGAAACATTTCTTACAGTAGGGCTACGATGACTATCCAGGTACGATACCTAGCAAATTGAAGAGAGGTGTAAGGGGGATCTTATATAAACGAAACTCATCACCGATTTATTGAAAGACGTTTTCAAACTACTGAACTGAAAAGATAAGGTAATCATTCACCATCGATTTTCCAACGATACAGTCATTATGGCAGAATCGTTGAAGGACCTAAGCACTATACTAAATGACTTCAATAGTTTCTTTCAACTGCTAAGTCTTAAAATAAATATGGAAAAATCAAAGGTTACGTGTAACGTCTATGCCTATGCCGGTAGTTGTTGGTTAACACTATGATTGAAGTTGTTGACGAGTACGTTTACCTAAGACAAATTGTCCCAATAGGTAAGTCCAACTTCGTCCGGGAGGTAAATCGACGTAACAAACTCGACTGATGTACTGACTGATTACGACACATTTTCTCATCACGTATGTATTCCTCAAAACATGTAAACATTTGTACAACCAGGACATGCAGCCAATGACATATGAATGTTAGAAGTGGTCCTTTATCGCTGGTTGTATAATGAAGCTCAAGGTCACTCAGCGAGCTATGGAGAGGAGGACTATGCTCTGAGTTTCTCTGTATGATAAAATTCGAAATGAGGATATCCGCTGATACTGCTTCGTTGGTCTAGTGGTTGTAGTAGTGCGACTGCTGATCATGAGGTTCCTGGGATCCTGGGTTCAAATCCCGGGTCGGGCCAAAAAATTAATTATTGAGTTTTTCCGTCGAGAAATTCTCAGTAGTTGCCCAGAGTCAGGAAGTTGGCGGTGTCCCACCCCCGTGCCACGGAAAGCACGTAAAACCGTTGGTCCTAAGCCTGATCTCTCTCCGGTCGTGTTGGTTTACAGTCCCATCGGATTATCAGAGTGAAAAAATAAAGAGTGCACCTGTGCTTACGCATACACTTGGGCACTATAATCCTGTCTTGCGCCGATGGCCAGTCTCCGTTGAGGCAGGTCGCCGTGGCCGAAATTCGGTCTAGAGGACATTATTATTAATAGTATCCGCTGATATCCGTAAGTCAAAATAAAAATTGGCCGGCCGTATATCTCGTCTAACTGACAACTGACCGGGAAGAAAGTGCATATTTGGAAATAATAACTACCTACTGTTAAACAAAATATTTAAACGAATTTGTAAAACTCCATGTTCAGTTTTAATTTAATAAGTTAGAACTTCTTTACACCGACATTCATAAGTCTAAAGACCGCAACAAATTGATAATGTAAGGAATTACAAAGAAATATAACAATTCATGATTTTTTTTTAATCTTTGATCTCTACTTTTCAACTAGTGCAACATGAATAATTCATTTTCTCTAATTTATGCAATCATACAAATTGAATTCGGTTCAGTGTAGCTTGTATTAAACAACACCCCCCGTGGACAGAGACTGCTAGGGAATATACTTAACAAAAGCTTCAATGTCATCGATTGATATCGCAAATTGGCTGGTGGAATTTCATTGAAAAAGTTTTACATTTCACTTTAGTGTTTGAAGGCTAAACTACGGAATTTTAGTCTCGAAATTTTTAGTTTATATCAATCTTTAAATTTTATGCTGGAAGGATCAAGTTTTACGTTGTGATGGAGTTTCATTTCTATCTGGATACTTTTCTGAATTTTATATACCCTAAGTATTTCGTATCGCCCTTACTTGTTTCCTTTTATCACTAAACAGAATACTTAATATTTCTAGTTTGAAGGGTACATAGCTACAGTAAAATTCCATAGTTCATGTCAAAGGAGTAACATTTTTTAACGTACCCATAACTTAAGATATTGCTTGGGTTGCGGCTACTTTCGGCTCGTTATTTTTTTATTTTTTTAGTAATGGGATTTAGCTTTAGTTATTTCATTTTATTTAACCAAAAAGGCATTCGACTCAGCATGTTGCTGTAATAACGTCGCCACGGCTGCGCTATTATCCTTTTTTATAAGGTACCTTCAATTCTTATGAAGATGATGATGCTGTTAATATGTTTCAAAATCCTTCTGTCGCTCTTACCACAACTACGGATCGATATAGGGTACTAAGTGGATATTTTTACACCGCCACTACGGGGTAAACGGTATTTATTTACACTGAAATAATAGTAATATATAATATAAAGTAAACACTGGTGAGAGTTGTAAATATACTTAGAAAGGTCTATATCATGCGGGTAGCTCAACCTTAGTAACGAATAAGTAATTTTGCGAATTTTGTAATAAAAATATCCATTTAAAATTCAATTGGTTATTTGAATTTTTGATTAAATATTCGATATTGAATAAATAACGAAGCGATCATGATTATTAGCCTACAATTTAATGAAATCATCTTATAAGTCCAATAGTTGTGCTAATCGTAATATCTGACAGTAAGTGAAAAATCCGAGTTCGATTCCCACCGGCACCAATGAAAATTAATTGCAGTTTTAAGGGTTATTTTTTACCATAGATAATTAATTTAAAATGGGTAAAATGATAATCTTATAACATTATAAAACAAGTTTAATTAAAAGTACACAAATGAAAGTAAAATTTATAAATTAATTCCAGTGCGAACATAATACTAGGTGTGCCTAGGAAGTTTTGTTAAGTACTTTGTATCTGTTTTTGAATGTATGCGCATTTTGTGCCTATGATTATAATATGACTTCAGTATCCAATTCTCCATCAGTTTCTGACGTAATGTTATCCATATATCAGGAAAACGCGAGTTAATATAGTCTGATTTTCGATATTTGTTTGCGGCTTTTTGCGGTCGCATATTTGCAAGAACTTACCGTTTATTTAAGTACTTTTTTATTCGGATCCTGGATTCGAAACGAAAGTTATTATTAGTATAAATGTGTTGTGATTATCCACACATCTATATTTTCATATATTTTTCGTGGTAGATCCATGCTGAAACTATATTATGGTTGTAGCACGAATGGGTCGGTCGGCTCGACTGGGGAAAGACCACGCTCTCACAGAATGCCAGCGTAAAATAACAGCTTAATGCTACTGTGTTTCGTATAGTGAGTGCAGAAAACCGGAGACTCTTTTTACTGGAAATAAAGCACTCTATCTTAGTCCTCAGAAGTGACAACGCATTAGCATTTTGATTCTTAATCGAGGACAGTTCTAGATGTCTCTCATCTCCCTACCATCGGCTGGACTTTACGCTCGTTTATCACCCTTATACTATAAAATAAAAAATACACCAACGCTACATTTAACTATGTGGAAAGGATTCTTTCCTACTCAGTAGTGGAGCTAGTACCACCTTCTGATCTTATTTTACCTTAAAGAAACATTATAGCTACCTACAGTTATATTCTTGTTTAATGGGTCAAAAGGTTGCTTTTAATTGGTATCATTTAACAGCATGGTATCGCAGTGGCTAAAGGTTTGGTTGCAGCACTGGAGGGCTCGGATTCAATCCACACTCGGAAAAAATATTTGCTTTATCTATAAAAAAAAATTCTAATCTGGTATCTACATATATATATATATATATATATATATATATATATATATATATATATATATATATATATATTCTTTGTTTGGCAGGCAGTGTGGCGGTTTATCATCAGGTCAAAACTGCTAGTATGATATGATTGTGAAAAAGATAAATAACGATTAGCTTAAGACGAAAACGTGGTCTATGAAAGATGCCCTAGTTGAAATACTAGCCAGTATCAACATTTGTGTAATCATCATCATCATCATAACAGCCCTTCACAAGTTCACTGCTGAAAATAGAACTCCCCCAAGAAATGCCACAAAGCACGGTCCTGAGCCACCTGCATCCATCGACTTTCTGCATGTCTTACAAAGGTCGTCACCATCTAGTGGGGAGCCGCCCTACACTTCTCCTACCAGTATTACAACCGGCTGCCAGTCGGGAGCCTTTCTTCCCCATCGGTTGTCAGCTCTTCTATATATATATGTTGGTTCATTCATCATTCTCATTTTTAAGTCTATCACGCAGTGAAACCCCGAGCATAGAAACAGGAGATGAGTAGCAGCATCTTTCTGATAACAACTCAAAATAATCGATTTAAAAGAAATTTTCTTCCTCGCACAACTTGCTTGTGGACTCGACGATCACCAGCGATGTTTCTGAACCAATACGGCTCAGGAACCTATAAAAAAAGAGCCTACCTACTCTGTTTTAAAAGGATAGTGCAATAATATAAATAGCAAAACTATACAAATTTTAATGACGGCGATAACAAACCGAAATCGTGACGAGTTCGCATTAGCACGCGGCACGTTCCGGAGCGCACGCATCAGATAGGCAAACAGGGTATACACACTTCACGTTCTTCTTAGGACCAGTTTGTCTTATACCTAGCCTGCTGAATATAGGCCTTCCCCGTGATTCCTTATTGATTTTGTCATAGTTGCCACTTGGCACGGGTTGGCAACCGCAGCTTTTCAATATTTTAAGTTGTTATTAGGAAGATTATGTTGCTCATCATATTTCAGTTTCCCTCTGTCGCCTCTTATGACAAACAAGTGACCATATGGGGTATTGGATATTAAATACACCGCCACTACAGTGTCTAATACTATTTATTATTATGCATTTTGCATATAAGTAACGAGTGACAAACGGACGGGCACTCAACCTATTAGTAAGTGGAATCTATGACATATCACCAACCTAAATCTATCGTCTATTAAGAATCCAATGCAAACGCGTTGTCATCCCTGAGGCTTAAGATGAAATGCCTCGTTGTAAATGAAAATGTCTTTTCTCACAATAGAAAACAGCAGCAAGTTATGCCTCGGTAACACTCTTCGGGTAATGCTATCAGACCTGTGCTTTATTTATTTTACTTGGTCATAAGGTCTTGTCTGCCGTCCGTGTGAGTTGGTACTCTTACCTGCTTGGCCAAGTGGCAATGCACCCACTGGTGTTCCGGGTAAAGTGCAAGAGAGTTAATATAATAGTAGTGTGAAACATTGCTTCTGAACTCTCAAAAGTATGTGGCTGCGTCTGTAGCCTTTTTTGTTTGAAGTCGGTAGCAGGTGTCCGGTTTTAAAAATAAGAGTAAATAAGGCTTCTTATTTTATTCGAAATTATCCCAAATTTAATGTGATTTATGGGCAACGCCATTTTTGCCTACCGATCGACCACGTGGGTGCGCAGTAAAATCAGTAAAAATAATGCATTACGATGAATTTTAAATTTAAAAGATAAGAAGGACAGAATGCTAGAGTATATTTGCCGATATTACTTATTCTGAACTTTCTTATCAAATTTGGCCGGTTATTGCAAAATAACCCTGTATGAACACAAAAAATGTTTCTACCTATGTCCGTTAAAGACTGAAATCATCCAACTGATATTGATGAAATTTTTGTGAGTGTGTTTGAAAGGGTCCTTAGATGGTTAATATTTACATGTGGACCCGGTGGGTGGCACTGTTGTCGAAATCCAGATGTCACCCGTGCGGATTGGATCGCTACAATAAAATAACTAATAATACAGAAAGGAATATTAACTCTTACATTTTTCTAGGGAATTATCTTCCCCGCTATGAAATCTTTCAAAATAGTGGCACCGCCTGGTGGCAGAAAAAGCGTGGATGCCCTTATTGCATTAATATGCAGAATTGCACTGAAACTTGAAAGAGGTGCCACCGAGATTAGATCGAGGGTTTAAACTGCAGGAAAAGTTTTCTATAAGAGAATAAATGGCTTTTTTATTTATTATTATCCAGTACTTGACCACAATTTCACCTGATGGTAAATCGCACTGTCTTAGCATAACAAAAGCCTATTAACTCTTGCCTTGAAATTACCCAGATTGTATACGGACACACTGGACAGACGCCCGCAAATTAATAATAATATATAATAATAATAATAATAATAATTCATGTCTTTTTCTGTACGCAAAATCGTTCGGTTCTAATGCTTGGCATACCGACCACAAAGGAGGGAAGACCCGCCAACCGCCTGGTTGTCCAAAGGTTAAAAGGATGGGGAAGAATTAAAGCATGTAATTCCTGCACACACTCACCGAAATGCATTCTATAGAATACTGAGAGGCTGGTTACTCTGCGCCTGTGCTCGAGTTCGACAAGATTTGTTTCAACCAAATCAAAGTTACCAATGAGCCTCTAAGCACGGTTCTCCACTTAGTCCAACGCTGCTAGGTGGCATTTTGCAGCATCAGCCCATATGTGACATCAGTACTCCATGCACGACCGGACTTTCGCTTTATACTAATGTATGAAGCTGCCTTGGCGTGAAGTATCGCCAGAAGTACCAAAAGTAATTTCGTTGCGGCTGCTTTGGCCCTGGACTCAATGAACCGCCCATAGTTGAGGTTCGGAGGAAATTCAACTCCTTACAACTGGAGCTGGTGGTACACCTTACAAGCGTGTACTCCGAGTATACATTTTGGAAAGTAGGAGCCAGGGTGAGCAAGTCGCCCTATCATCTTTATTAGAATGTGTAATATTTATACTATATTATTTCCTAGCGTAAAAATTTCTATATTTAGTATCCAAAACGTATATAGGATCTATAATTCTTTTCTATAATTTCTTACATACAGGGTTGGCCACAGGAGAATAAAATAAGATATGATTTAAATTTATTAATGAATAATTTATCATGTAACAATAATTTAAATTTGACATTTAATTGTAACAATTATAGCAATAGAATTAATTTAATAGATAATAGTAATTTAATTAAGAAATTTTTGACTACAGATAGGTATTACCTATCAAAATATAATTTAAGACAGATAGCAAATGTGCTATCTTATTATTTATATATTAACTCAGCCAAGGACTTGGCTACCCAGACATCTGCTCCTATTGAGCAGCATAATGATTTGACATGTAATTTGGAATCCGTTCCAAGTAATTTAAATTAGAAAATGAGACAATAGAGGTAATCTCTAGCAGTTATAATAATGACACACTATGTTTAATCACAGGAAGATCCATAGAGAGAAAGAAAGAATGAGAGAAGTATGATTGATTTGTTCCTGGTGGATGACCGACTGCGAAAACAGGTGATGGATACACGAGTGTTCAGGGGTGCTGACCTGGGAACGGATCATTATCTAGTAATTACTAGATTTAGGGGTTTGTTCGCGGGTTGGCGCCACCGGACGGCAGTAACAGAACCACAGTCGGTCTGTCGCATCCGAAGCTGGAAGCTTCAGGAAGCGGATACTAGGGACAAATATCACACGAGGGTAGCCGAAAAGCCTGACACCATCGATGGCAGGAAAGAATGTGTGGAGAGAACATGGCAGAACCTTAGGGATGGAATGGTAAGTGCAGCGGAAGAAGTATGTGGTACGACAAAAAGAGGTAGTAGTAAAAGAAGAGATGCATGGTGGAATGATGAAGTGAAAGAAGCTGTAAAAAAGAAGAAAAAAGCATGGTTAGACTACTTGGCCTCTAGTAACGATGAGCATATGAGAGAGAAGATGAAAGAAAGATATAAGCTGCAGAAAGTTCATGCGAAAACATTGATTGAGGAAGTACGTGAAAGGTGTAGAATAGAAGCGGACGAGAGGTTGTCGCACAACTTTAGGGAAAACTCCAAACTCTTCTGGAAAGAGGTTGGAAGGTCCCGGAGTGGTGCGACAGCTTTAAGAATGAACAAAGTGCTTTCGAGAACCAATGACGTCCTCTCAGAAAAATCGGACGTCATGCAGCGATGGAGTGAATTTTATAGAGAATTGTATGCGTGTCATGATCTTAGTGAAGGATCCGGGGGTGACGCCGTGACTGGCACGCCAGACACGGACCTAGATGACACTGAGGTCATCAGCATGAAAGAGATTGAACGTGCGATTCGAAGTTTGAAATGTGGTAAGGCTGCGGGACTAGACAGAGTTACTGCTGAAATGGTCAAGTACGATGGGCCTCGCGTCTGGGACAGCTTTCATATGCTGTGCAATTTGTGCTGGCGGACGGGAGATGTCCTGGATGATTGGCGATCCGCGATTATTGTGCTTTTATATAAAGGTAAAGGTTCACATTTTGACTGCGGGTGCTATCGGGCGATCAGCTTGACCAGTTTAGCAAGTAAAGTTTATTCGAAGGTTTTGACACGCAGGATGCAAGAGAAATCGGAAAGATTCTTATGGGAGGCACAATGCGGATATAGACCTGGAAGAGGATGCACGGATCAAATGTTTTCTCTACGCATGATCACGGAGAAGCTTCTGAGTGTTAACCAGAGGATTTTCTGTGCTTTTGTGGATCTGGAGAAAGCATTTGATAAGGTTATAAGGAAGAAAATGTGGGAACTGTTGCCAGGATATGGTGTGGATGGTCGATTGTTAAGGGCTGTGCAGTCACTTTACTATGACTGTAAATCCTGTGTGCGGGTAGGGCATGACCTGTCACCCATGTTTAGCATCCAAGCGGGCGTAAAACAGGGTTGTGTCATGTCTTCCTGGCTGTTCATACTGTATCTCGACAGCAGTTTACAGAAGCTGAAAGATAGCTGTTTGGGTGTGAAATTGGGTGACATAAAAGTTAATTGTCTGCTGTATACTGATGATGCAGTGCTTATTGCACCATCAGAAGCAGAACTGCAGGCATTAGTCACGTGTATGAAAGAGGAATGTGAAATTAAAGGTCTCCGTTTGAATGCTAATAAAACTAAGGTTCTGGTATTTGAAAAGGACGAAGAGAGAACGAAATGTGAAATATGGGTAAATCAGGAATGTCTAGAACAGGTAAATGAAATTGTATACTTGGGGAGTGCTTTCAGCCGGGATGGAAGATGTGATTTAGATGTGGATAGGCGTGTCGCTGCCGGAAACAAAGTCAATGGTGCCCTGAATGCATTAATAAAAAGGCAAGGCGTGGTGAAGAGTGCACGCCTTGCAATACATAACGCAGTGTTGGTACCGACTTTGTTATATGGCAGCGAAACCTGGGTATGCCAGAAGAAGCATAAAAGCAAGTTGAATGCAGTGGAGATGCTGCTGATGATCTCTTCGTAAAATGTGTGGCGTTACCATAGCCGACCGAAAGCGAAACGAAGAGATTCGCAATATGGCAGGATTGAAAGATGACCTTATCACAAAAATTGATAGGGGCGTACTCCAATGGTTTGGACACGTTGAACGAATGAGTGAAGACCGAATGGTGAAGAAAATATATAGAGCGAAAGTAAATATTAAAAGGTGTCGAGGTAGACCGAGACTAACTTTCGAAGACCATGTGAGCAAATTGCTCGAAGAGGAGGGAGGGAGGGAGAGGAGGGAGGGTCAAGAGTACTCGGATACCTAGACGTGCATGTATGAAGAAGTTAATGAACCTGAAAGAAGCGAAAGAGGTATGTAAGGATCGTGACACTTGGCGATCTGTTCTCTCTGGCTACCCCGTTAGGGATTGTGCGTGACGATAAGTAAGTAAGTAAGTTATAATAATTTAAATAATTTAGAATGTAGCTTACAAATCCTTAATAGTTACAATTGTATAACTTCACAAAATGATAAAAAAAATTGTTTACACCTGGTGCATCAGAATATACAAGGCATGATAGGCAAAGAGCTAGAAATTGAATTGTTTTTAAATAGCAACAATATTCATATTTTATGTATTACTGAACATTGGTTAAAAGCTCCTATTTTAATGTTTAACTTTAGTAATCACCAGGTGCTCAGTTCTTTCAATAGAGAAACGATTTTAAGAGGTGGCTCCTTAATTTTAGCTAGTAAATAATTATCATATAAAGAACGTAAAGATATTGTGAGCCTCTCTGTTGAGCGGACTGTAGAAATGGCATGTGTTGAGTTTGAGCACCTCATTTTTGTGAGCGTTTACAGACCCCCATGTTCTTTATATAATACTTTTGAAAAAATTATGGAGGAAGTTTTCGCTAAGCTTAATAAACAGAATAAATCTGTTGTAATATGTGGAGACTTTAATATCAATCTCCTAGAAGCTTCCTCCATTAATATTAAATTTAGATCATTGTTTAAATCTTATGGTCTTTTTAATTTATTCCACTTTAAAAATTAATTGGATTAGATGAGCTTGGTTAAGCAATTCTCATTTCGTTTGAATCTTGGTAAGAATGCTATCTCACTCACCAGTATAATATCTTCGCTCTGTTCAGATGCAGTACGACACTTTTGTATTACACTTGCATTCCTAGTCTCCTGGTAGCTGATAAATTAATTACGCATAGCTTCACTTTAATTTATAGATAAAAATAGATATACAGAAAATAATTACTACGAAAGTATTATTTAAAAATACGTCTGAAGAAATAAAATTAGAAAATTGGCAAAAATCTATATTTGAATGACTGTGGACACGTCCGCTCTGTATCGAATCCAAGAGGGAAGGGGATTTAGATAAAAAAGTAGTGTTTGTTCCAGTAAATGCACATCGCTTGGAGAAGTTTAGAAGTAACATAGTAAAAAAACTTCCATTACTTTCATACCAAAATAATCCAAATTTTTTGTATGCAACATTACTTAAGCTCATTTGCAATGAATTTAATAATACTTTTACTTCTAAAACATTCTCCTTGAATAATCGTAAAGCATTTAATGAATGGGCGACAGTAGGAGTCCATAAGAGTAGACAAAGGTTATATGAACTTTACAATGAAAGGTCATATAATCCTAGCGTCGAATTTAGGGAATATGTAAAAAAATATTTAAAAATATTTAAAAGAGTGTGCTCCTTAGCCAAGTCATTGTATTTAAGCAACAAAATAAAGACTGCTTCTAATAAAATTAAAATGACATGGAGTATAATTAATAGTGAAACTGGTAAGGTCAACTCTCGCAATTCAAACTACCAGTTAAGTTTTAACAATAAATTAACTAAATCAGATCAGGACGTTGCAATGGTTTTTGAGAAATATTTTACTGATATTCCGATTTTAACCACTAAGTCACTGAATTCTTCTCCTACCGTCGCCGAATCATTACTTAAACAAAATGTAAATGTGTGTACAAAGAATTTTTTTTTTTTTTTTTTTTTTATAGGATAGGGTGACAAACGAGCACACAGTCCACCTGATGGTAAGTGGTTGCTGTGGCCCACAGACATCTACATTTATCCTCGATTACGAATCAAAATGCAGATGCGTTGTCACCCGTGAGGACTAAGATGGAATGCCTCGTTTCCAGTAAAAAGGGTCTCCGGTTCTCTACACTCACCATACGAAATACAGCAGCATTAAGCTACTATTTCACGCTGGTATTCTGTGAGAGCGTGGTCCTTCCCCGGCCGAGCCGACCCATTCGTGCTACAACTATACTACTAATATAACTGCATCATGGCTCTACCACGTAAAAAACTAACGTAACTAACTTACGTTAACCACGTAACTTTATGAAATGTAAAACGTATTTTACATTTCATAAAGTTTCATCAAAAGATATTGTAAAATATTTTAAGACTTTTGATATTGAGAGAACCGCCGATCTGTGGGGGATTTCTGTTAAGGTTATTGCGTCTATAATAGATACAATCGCACCTCAACTATCTATTATTTTAATAGTAGTATCAAATCTGGTGTGTTTCCTGATTTAATGAAGCATAGTAAAGTAATACCTTTATTTAAATCTGGTAGTACATTGGACCCCGCTAATTTTAGACCTATTTCTGTACAGCCAACACTTAGTAAAATTTTTGAAAAAATTATTCTTGATCAATTGTTAATTTTTTTAATGTAAATAAATTACTTCATAAAAATCAATTTGGTTTCACAAGGGGTCGCTCGACAACTGATGCTGGTGTTGATCTGATTAAATATATTTTTAATGCATGGGAGAATTCTAAGGATGCTTTGGGTGTGTTCTGTGACCTATCCAAAGCCTTCGATTGTGTTCACCATGAAACATTAATCAGGAAACTTCAACACTACGGTGTAAGAAATGATGCTCTTAAATTAATTATTTCATATTTAAGTGACATAACACAAAAAGTTGTTATTAATAGTATGAGTTCTTCCGGGTCGATTGTACAAATGGGCGTGCCTCAGGGCTCAATTCTCGGCCCTTTTCTGTTTCTTGTATATATTAATGACTTACCTTACATAGTAGGGGATAACCATGATATAGTATTATTTGCTGATGATACTTCATTAATTTTCAAATTAAAACGACAGTTATTAAATTACGACGAAGTAAATAATGCTATAGCTAAGTTAGTCAATTGGTTTAATGTTAATAATTTGCATTTGAATGGAACTAAAACTAAATGTATGAAATTCGTAACTCCTAATGTTAAACATGTCAATACTAATGTAATTTTAAATGGGGAGGAACTGAGTCTTGTTGATACCACCATTTTTCTTGGACTCACACTGGACGCAAAGCTTCAATGGCTCCCCCATATATCAAAACTAGCTAGCAGACTTAGTTCTGCAGCATATGCTGTAAAAAAGATTAGAACTCTTACCAGTGTTGAAACAGCTAGAATAGTTTACTTTAGTTATTTCTATAGCATTATGTCGTATGGTATTTTGCTATGGGGACACGCGACTGACACTGAAATCATATTTATTTTACAGAAGAGGGCCATTAGAGCAATATATAATTTAAAACCAAAAGAGTCACTGAGACAAAAATTTAAGGAAATTAATATATTAATTCTGGCCTCTCAATACATTTATGAAAATGTAATGTACGTACACAAAAATAAAAGTAGTTTTGCGAAAATAAGTGATATTCATTCAGTAAATACTAGGAGCAGACACAAGCTGGTAGTACCAGTTACTCGACTCCACCGAGTCAGTAATTCATTCTTGGGGCGATGTATACGCTTTTACAACAAAATCCCAGAAAATATATAAAATTTGTCATACACAAAGTTCAAAAATGTTATTAAACTAAGTTTGTATAAAAAGGGTTATTATAATATTAAGGAATTTATAGATGATAATAACCCCTGGGAAGGGTGATCGCTACCAAGCTATTTCTAATTTGTCTTGTGTTGTTGATTGTAAACATGATTGTAAGCTATTATTAAAAAAATAGTCCCGCTGGGTTTCTTGCTGGTTCTTCCCAGGACAGAGGTTTTTTTTGCGAACCAGTGGTAAATTAAACAATAAGTATTTTTATAATCTACATTGAATAAAAAAGTTTCTATTTCTATTTCTAATACGCGTGCGATGTAGTAGACGAAAATCTACGTTCACAAACTAAAAAATAAAAGGTATAAGAAAGTTAGATTACATATAATTGTATTTATTAACTTCGCGTGGTATTACTTAAGTTTCTAGCGTTATTGTATAAAGAAAGTTTCGTCGAAATCGGTTTTGACGTTTCGATTATTATGGATCAATTCTATGACGATATTCTACGTCGCTTGTGATGCAGTTTGTTTCAATTTCGTCTTCTTAGGTGGTAATTCCGATGATTTTATAATTAATTTAATTAGAGACTTTCATCTAATTTCATCTTTATCTTTTAAAATATAAATGGTTTGAATTTTTAGTCTACTGTGTACACATCTTTATGCATTTACTATTTATCTTTTGCAGTTGCACCGATCGCTCGCTATTTTCTTATGGTACGTTTAGATTATCGGACGAGCAACTCGCCGATTTATTTGTGGATTTAAACATGGATGACTTATGTCTCGTTTTTAGTCTACTTAAAACCGATTTTTAGGATCCCATAACAAGAGTTTTTATCGATAAAATTATTTTTTTTGTAAAACGTTACACTAGGATTTCTCCTGTATCGTGAGGGTCGTTTACAAACATAAATAGCACAAGGACAAACATTCAGACCCATAACAATTATTTGTAGACCTTACAAATACTTGTTCCGCGCGAGAGTTGAACCCCCCCCCCCTCTTCTCAGCGCATCAACTCATTACTAAGCCACTACGCCACGGAGCCGTCAATAAAAAATATAAATAAAAATGGTGTATTCAAATGGTATTTTTCTTATTACTATTTTTTAAATTGTTTTATATAAAAATAATAATAATTGCGACAAAGTTCATGGGTCAAGTGAATAATGATGAGTATGTAAGCACCGATACAAATACACACAAGCATTCCTTTGAGCTGTGGTAGCTCAGATGGTTAACGCTCGCTGTAAATATAACAGAACGCGAGTAACCCGGGTTCGATTCCCGCCGGCACCAATGAAATTGTTAATTGCAATTTTAAGTGCTGCTTTACCACGTGCTCGGCGGTGAAGAAAACATCGTGAGGAAACCTGCATGTCTGAGGAATAAGAAAAAAAATATTTCGAAGACATGTGAAGTTCGCCAACACGCATTGGGGCAGCGCGGTGGACATTTCCTTGCCCTAAAACCCTCTCAGAAATGAGGGGAGGCCTGTGCCCAGCAGTGGGACGTATATAGGCTGTAACTTTACTTTTTTACTTTACTATTCCTTTGACTCGTGCTAAAAAAAATCGAGAACGAGTGGAGAATAGGCAAATACTCGGGTCGAATAGCGAGTAAAACCGAACATAAAAATGTGTAACATAACATGTTCGTACTTCTGCCTACTCGTCTGTGCTCGGCGAGTATCGTAAACGTTGCATTAGGATTATTTCTTTCTAGACACGTGTAATTCATTCGTTTCTAGTGACCCGATCATTCGAGTATTGATTTGTCTTAGGAACCGGGTCGTTAGGCTCGATCATACTCTTTGTACAGTACAGTTTGATCTAAAACGTTAAAAAATGTAGTTTCAATAATCAATACTTTTATGCGAACCAGGTCAAATGAACGAATCATTAACAAGTGACGACATTGTACCTATATTAGTTAATGTCCGTATTGTAGTGTTTACTTAATGTCCACTATTTTTTTAGGTCATTGCATAGATTGCACTTGCATGTCACTGTTGTCAGACGCTATAATTAGATGTTGTAGTGGGATACCGAAAATCTTGAAAGCATTTAAGTTCTAAACCGTAGTGGCAGTATAATACTCTGAAAAGTTCTTTATTTTAATGTGCTTGTAAATCGATTTACTAATAAACTATGTAACAATGGTCGCATTTGCAAAACTTCTTATTTTAGCAATAATTGTGAAATGTTTACCTTCTTTTGGTGTCCGTTCGGATAATAATTCTTATAAATGGCCAACTGTTGCTATTTCATTGTTAGTCCGAAACAAAGCTCATACATTACCGTATTTCTTTTCCTCTCTAATGAACTTGGACTATCCTAAAGATAGAATATATATTTGGTAAGTAAAATTCTATTAAATACATACTATGTCATTGAAACACTTATTTAAGCCCGGCTGTGATCTCTATTTGTCACAGTAAATTAATAAGATTTTTTTTAAAGTTATCAAGTATATTATAAAATGTAAAGTATTTTAATTACTACGAGTACATTCAGTTTATACAGCAATAGCTAAATACAGATGTGTAATTTATATAATATTATGGTTGCAGCACGAATGGGTCGGCTCGGCTGGGGAAAAACCATGCTCTTTTGATTTCGTATAGTGTGGAGAACCGGAGACCCTTTTAACTGGAAACGAGGCATTTCAACTCAGTCCTCACGGGTGGCAACGCATTTGCATTTTGATTCTTAATCAAGGATTAGATACTTATCATCAGGTAGAGTTTGCTACCCTTATTCTATTAAAAAAGTAGTTTTAGATCTGAAGAGCTAAATATTAAGTTGCTGTGGTAATATGATAACTTTCGAATTTAGTTAGTGTTTCATGATTTTTGTTCTTTGTAGATTCATTCCAAAACTAATGACAAGACTTTAAAATACATAATCCATTTCGGTCTAAATGCTAACTAAAGCTGCAAAGCACATTGTCCTCGGTTTTCTTTGAGTTCGAAAAATCTGTATAGAGATGGGCCGAATATAGATTTCACTGAATACGAATATTCGGCCGAAAGTTCGGCAAAACTTTTACCGAACCGAATATTCCGCCGAACTTTATTCGGCAGCATCACCTCTGTACCTAACCAATTTATGTCGAAACTTGTGTACGTAAAGCGCGCGAGATTAGTGCTGGACCCTGCCCGTCGCTCATCATCTAGTTATGAACAAATTGCCGGCTTATGTTTTGACTATTTTTGTGAGAAAAAAGTATTTGGTTGTGTTATTCTTAGTGAAAATTGATAATTAAGTATATGATAAAAATAAGTGGCAGAATATCTACTATTTGGACTTATTTTAGAGAAACTAACGACCAAAGTAAAGCGAAATGTACTAATGTAATGTTTTTTTGTTTGAGTCCAAAAACATTTTATCAAGCTTTCTATTTGCTATAATTGGAAATAAATCTACATTGCCTCAAAAACATAAAACTATACAAGTAGATTTAAAATTTAACCCATAAATAGAATATACTTGCAACAGTAAAAGATATGGCATTACTCAATTCGTACCTACATTTCAATACAGTTTACACTGTGAGTACCACTTTAACGAATGTTCGGTGATTTAGACGAATATTCGGCCGAATACGAATATTCGGTAAAGCTGCCGAATATGCCGAATACCGAATATAAAACGAATATTCGGCCCATCTCTATATATTATTAAAAACAAGGGTACCTTCTGTCATTAAATGTAATAAGTTAGTGTCAGTGTTATATAGGCTGGTTTCTGGCAGTTCAAGACTAAGCGCGTATTTTAAATGGATAGCAATTAATGCCGTTCGTGCTACTCAAGATCCTCAAAAAATCCTAAAAACTTGAGCTGAGCTACTGCCGGTTAGGTCATCTGCGGTATATCTGGAACCACTATGGCTTTTACTTCACTGAAGTTTAATAAAATTTTCTTCATCTACTTTATTAAAATTTGAAGAATTCATAGATTAGCCCAGAGTTCATAATATTATTATTCGGGGCCTAAAAAGCCATACGGTAATCATTGGTGTCAATATTGTAGAAAGAATTGACTTAAGAGGGAAGAGTAAGTCAGCTCAAATTCTAATTTCGCCCCCACTTCCCCGCGCGTCGTATGATATGTACCGATATGTTTGTAATCACTAATACTGTAAGTAGAAAGGTCGTTAGACACTTATTTCATTAGGTTTATCATATTTATGCCTGTTTCTTAACGCCAAGCTAGCCGCTTCTTATTTTTATCACGGTTATTTCCCATTTTAATTTTACGTCGTACTGTTGCGTAATGTATATTCTGATCGTAAGCGACACAACTTCTCCCTTCAAAAGCCTAAGCGATACTAACGGGGCGACAGAATTCAAGCTCAAGACGCCGATAGTGTAGGTAATTTCTTTTTAGAGTGAAAATAATGGTATTTTAAAAAAAGTAAATAACATAAGCACTGCTTTATAGTTAGTTCAGTTAGTATGCAAAGTTTCATGATCTTATTTAAAGTATTTTATGAATAACAGCGGTTTATCGTTTATTTTGGAGGTAACTTTGGATTTTTTTTCTATAGAGAAAATTTTACGAAATCGTGTTTTCGTCTAACATAATCACTAACATTAATCCTCTACTTTACCATATATTTATTTCAAAATTAATGCTGCAATATTTTTGGCATAACGAAGGATCTTGTTAAGCCATTTGACATTATATTTCCCCTTAATTACAGTATTTTTCCATTATACGTCGTTCTTACAGAAAAAATGAACGAATAACATGCGATTTATGTTTTAAATTATGACCTAATTATAAGTAAAACGTAAACATTTTATAAATAATAATCAGTAGCCTAATGGCAGGGCGCGGACCGCGAACTCAAAAAGGTCGTGGGTTCGAATCCGCCATTCGACTACTGGCGTGTACCATTCGTAACATAAGCAATTTAAGCTTACCACGAGTGGTTAAGGGGAATATTAGTAATGTTTATAGCATTGTTAATATTCTTTTCTAAAAAAAATTAATTTACTACTGCATAACAATGAATTTACATAAATTATATATTAACATACTGTCTAAATATTACATCTAAGTTTATATTACAACCTCTGACTTCTGAACTAAGCGGAGCCTGTATCATTTATTAAAATAAAGAAAAGAATGAAAGAAAGATCATAGAAGTCAGCACTCTTCACAAAATCAATACTTATAAGTTTCAAAACAAATGTGAAATAAATATAAACTTAAATTCATCAGTTGCAAACATTGACAAGTAGGTACTTAAGTCCAGTAAAAGATAAATAAAAACGTAATATCATAATAATTATCAAAACAATCATCATCATCATCATTACAGCCCTTCAGAAGTCCACTGCTTAACATGGGCCTCCCCCAAGGAATGCTCACAAAGCGCGGTCCTGAGCCATCCGCATCCATCGACTTCCTGCATGTCTTACCGGGTCGTCACTCCATGTAGTAGAAGGTCGCCTCACACCTCGCCTAATATGAAAACAATATTATTGACAAAATAGGTAGGTAACTTAATCCTAAATTTGGTAATTCTTATTAAATAATACGTCTTATGATTTCTTAAATTTACGCGAACACTACACATTGAATAAAACTATATTTACGGATTCCATCGCGTCTAATACGTCTTATCATTTATTAACATTCTTTTTATTTGACGAGAAGATGTGTCGTAATTTCTCGAACGCTACCCAGCCGAGTTGAATCCGTCGATTGACCTCTCGATCGAAGTTGGACGTACCTAGTCGGACTATTTGTCCCAGGTAAACATACTCGTCAACAACTTCGAGCTTAGTGCTCCCATCAACTACCGGCATAGGTGTGACATCGACGTTACACATGATATTTGTTTTGTCCATGTTCAACTTAACTCCTATCTGTTGGGAGGCACAATTGAGGTTATTGAGCATAGTGCTTAGGTGTTAGCCAGTGATTATGCCATAAGTATTATATCGTCGGCAAATCGAGGGTGAGTGATGTACTCACCATTGATGTTAATACCTTATCCTTTCCGGTCCAGTAGCTTGAATATGTCCTCCAATGCAGCGGTGAAAAGTTTCGGAGATATGATGTCACCCTGTCTTACATCTCTCTGCAGTTGGATAGGTTTCGTACTCTGGTTCTGTACTCGGATAGCCATCGTAGCCCTACTGTACGAACACTTCAGCATGGAGGACGGAATTGATGAGATTAGAATGGCGTTCCAGAACCATCTGCTTGGGATCCCAAAATTAATAAAATCAAATTCATAACCAAGCAAACTACTGCAAGATTTCAAGATAGTGTGAGCTTGTTCTGCGTAGATCCGATCAAAAGTTATTGAGTAAAAATTAGAGGCAGCTTTCGTTAACTACGATATCGGGACGGTAAGTACCTCAGTCCATCCTGTGAGCATAGGCGCTGAAGTGTCCGGAACATCGGGTATTAAAAAAGTTAAAATTAAACGCGATAAAATCCGTAAAATTAGTTTTATTCCATACACTATACTTGATTGCATAGTGGTGGTGTAAGAATCTGCAGTACCCCATATCATCCTGTGGGTGAGGTTAGAGGCGACGGAGGAAAAGAAACAATGAGATGAGCAGTATCATTGTCCTAATAACAACACAAAATTGTAAAAAACTGTGGTGGTAGTGAAGAAAAAAAATTACTTTTAATAAGTTTTATCTAAGGATCCATAATAAATATAAAATTATTCTATTTCATTCTATTCCTGCCATGCAATGACAGACAAATATTGCCCTCGTGAAACTTCATATTCACCCTTTATTTTATGGCTTGCTTCTTTTGGAATCCCTTTTGTTTTTCAGGATTTACAGTGACTTTAATGCAGATAATAGCGTCGATATAATAGAAGACTGGGTTGAAAAATATGGCAATGATTACAATGCTATTTATGTTACAACAAATACTTCAAGTGGACAAGTGCACCCTGATGTAAAAATATCTACGAATTGGAGTCTTCATCGTTTTAAACATGTCATCCATTTGAGAGAAGATGCCATTAGATTTGCCAGAAGAATGTGGGCTGATTTTATTTTTGTAAGTTCAATAAAACAGCAAGGATTTTTATAAACTGTAGTTTTTCATCTTATGCTGTAGCTACTTGCTTACTTGCCAATTTATTTACACATTAATCTAAATCTTTACTGATAGAAGTAACTGTGTAAAAGAAACATTTTCTTTATTGAGTGTCATTATCATCAACATTATTACAGTCCTTTACAAGTCCACTGCTGAGCATAGGCCTCCCCCAAAGAATGCCCCAAAGCACGGTCCTGAGTCACTCCATCTAGTGGGAGGTCGCCTCATACTTCGCCTACCGGTACGAGGCTAACACTCGAGAACCTTTTAGCCCCATCGGTTGACGGTTCTTCGAGCTATATGGCTGGGTAATTGCCCCTTCAGTTAACCAATCCGTTAGGCTACGTCGATCACTCTGATTCTACCGCGGATACCCTTATTTCGAAGTTTATCACGCAAAGAAACCTCAAGCATAGCCCTCTCCGTAGCTCGCTGAACGACCTTGAGCTTCCTCATACGGTCAACAGTGAAGGACCACGTTTCAGATCCACGCGCTGGTTGTACAATCTCATTTTCAAGTTTTGATGTATACCAGACTAAAAGATGTGTAGTAATTTCCCGAATGCTGCCCAGCCGATCGAATCCGTCGATTGACCTCTTGGTCGAAGTTGAACTAACCTAGTCGGACTATCTGTCCCAGGTAAACATAATCGTCAACAACTTCGAGCTTAGTGCTCCGAACAACTACCGACATAGGTGTGACATGGACGTTACACATGATCTTTGTTTTGTCATTTTGTTCATATTAAGACCTATCCGTTGGGAGGCACTATTGTGGTCATTGAGCATAGTGCTTAGGTCCTCCAGTGATTCTGCCATCAGGAATATATCGTAGGCAAATCGAAGGTGAGTGATGTAATCATCATTGATGTTAATAACTAATCTAATCCTTTCCAGTCCAGTGGCTTGAAAACTTTTTCCAATGCAGCGGTGAAGTTTCGGGGATGTAACGTCACCCTGTCATTCACCTCTCTACAGTTGGATAGGTCTCATACTCTGACTCTGTACTCGGATAGTCATCGTAGCCTTATTGTACAATCACTTCAGCACTTCGATATACCGACAGTTAAATTGGCACTGCTAAAGGGACTGCAGCACCGCCCAAGTTTCGACGGAATCAAAGGCTTTCTCATAGTCTACATACGCAAGACGTAGTGGCAGATTGTACTCTTCGGTCTTCTGTACAATTTTTCGAATGGTATGTATCTAGCCCATGGTACTAATAAAGCCTTTTCGCAGACTGTCTTGTTCGGAAGGTTGGAAGTCGTCGCGTTTGCGCGCAAGACCATTCGTAATGACTCTCGAAAACGGGACGTAGTTATTGAGTGTACTAGTTTAAATTTAATTCATATCATTACTAGTCCAGCTATAGTTAATGTATGTATTAAATTTTATAATTAAACTGATAAAAAATTGAGAACTTTATTTTTCCTTTACAGATGATGGATGCCGACGTGTTTTTAACTAATCCGTCAACATTAAAAGTTCTGGTCAATAAGGATTTAACTGTGGTTGCCCCAATGCTTGCCTCTGATGGACTTTACTCAAACTTTTGGTTAGGTTCTGGGTTAAAGTTAACTAACATTGCCAGCATGATGTTTCGATAAGGTGCTTTTCTTTAATTGCAGGCAAATTTTTAAAATATATTTATAATTAACACAAATTTATAACTATCTTTTAACCTGTTGCGATTCACAAACAAGGCCTGGCTGAATTCAGGATTTAACCCTGTCTTATCATATATTTTGGTCTCTTAAGAGATTTCTAAGTTGCCACTGGTCCATAAAATATGGAGGAATTGGTCCATTCAAAATCTTGAGCTGTGTTAATTTCGCAATGTAAGGGCACGTGTTATTACGGACTCTGTGATTAGAACTGTAGTAGTCATAGTACTTACAGGAAGCAGCGCCCAGTAATACCACACGCATCCCTTCAATAATTACAAAACACACTTTAATCGTTTTATGGCAGTCCCTGTGCTATTTTTCACTGCGTTGAATGATTTAAAAAAGACATTTTCACCTCTTGTAACTATACTACCGCTAATATTACTAACTTACTTTAACATATTCTCGAGCTAATGAAAATTAAGTTTTCTTGTTCAGATAAGACAGGTTGATCTCGACAAAAGTGCACAACAGTTAAGGTTGCGTTGTTAATTTTATTCGACAGGTAGTGCAGAATGCAATAACCTTGTGCTGACTTAACTTTGATATTTCTACAATGACGGGAAGTGCAGTATTTAAATGCTAGTTTTGAAGCCTCTTTATGTACATCAAGAGAGCGTATTGTTTCTTTTTCGTTTGCTTTAGTAAGGTAACACAAAAGGTATAGTTCTACCACGCGTGAGTAGCCAGGTCTTAAACTGTTATCGTGTCTATGGCGAAAGCATTAGAACTTAACGACACAGGCTTGGCTGTATTTGGACCAATAATCTCTTGGTATGATTCGGCTGCACTTTCATTCAATTTCAACCCGTAAACCAACTCAATGTATTCATGTAATTCAATTTTCGGCATTTGTGAAGACATGATTGTAATACAACTCAACTGAGGTGAAGCTAGACCGACCTGTTTACATTGTTTTTTTATTAGTAAATTAATTACCTAAACTTTCTAAATAGTTAATGCTCAACATCTCATAAAAATACTTCTTTGGCCATATTTAAATTTCGCAGTATACAATTTCTGTGGTGGCGTCCATAATTAATTTTGCTCAACAAATGAAATTCATCTTGCATGCTTTCACATTTGCATTTATTAATAAACCCCATTTCCATGTGTTAAATTTTTTTAATTGCTTGATTGTGGCTAAATGTGTGTGTTGTTTAGTTTTAATTGTATTAAAATAATGTACTTATAAAAAAATTAATGCTATATATTTAGGTGTGATATGACAGACCAATACTATTATAAAGAATCGAAAGACTATAATTCTATTGTAAACCGTGAAAAAATAGGGTGTTTTGAGGTTCCCATGGTGCATACAGCAGTACTAATATCCCTAAGGCATCAAGCATCAGACTTCCTTACATACAACCCTAAAAACATAAAGAATTACAATGGACCTATCGATGACATTATAGCATTTGCGTTAAATGCAAAAAATAATGGTTAGTTGACATTAAAATAATCCTAAATAATTTTGTATCGATTGGCACATTTAGTCATTATATTTTATTTACAGCTATATTTTTGAATTCGGGGTAGAGTCGCGCTGTAACATGTTATGTTTGCAACACAAATGGGTAGGTTTGAGCGGGGAAGGACCAAGTTTGCACCGAAACCAGCATAAAATATAAACTGCATGTCTGCCGTGACGATCCGGAGGCTCTTTTATTGGTAAAGAAGCTACAACCCTCAGAAACCGCCTCTGTATTTACGATATTATTATTGAGGATAGTTGTGAGATTTATATATAGACCGTAGCATCCACCTACATCATTAGGTGGACTCTTTGCTCATTTATCCTTTTATTTATAAGCTTTGTTATAAACGAAAGAGCTTTTTTATCCATGGAATAAGAAATATATTGTGTTTAAATTGCAAGTTTTAAGGATTTTATTGTTGTCTAGGCATCACTCTAAATATTTGCAATGATTATCCTTACGGATTTGTAACTATGCCTTTGAAAGACGGGGATGATCTGAGAAATGACCAAGAGCAGCTATTAAATATTAAATTACAAGCAATCAGCCGAGGGACTCCGTTGCCATTAGACGAACATATGGAAAAGTATGTGGTTTATCCCGAATATTGGAAATTTGGATGCAACAAAATCTTCATAATTAATCTTGAGAGGAGAACTGAGAGGCGGAAGCTTATGGAACTAAGCATGATGGAACTTGGAATGGAAGCTACACTATTTAAGGCTGTAGATGGCAGGTAATTATATTAGTTTGTTTTACTACAGTTAAAATTACTTATTAGGCATTCCATCTTAGTTATCAGAGGTGACAACGCATCTGTAGCATTTTTCGTTTGAAATTAGCTGAAAATGTCCATGGACTGCTGTAGCCACTTACAATCAGGTAGACTGTAAGTTCGTTTCGTTTCAGTTTTATTTAAAAAAAAAAAACTACTATGTTATATCATGGTAAAGAAAAGTCTTTACCATGATATAACATAGAATAGGCCTTTTGTTAATACACTTTTTCAATATGAAAATATATATTTTTTTATAGGATAAGGTTGACAAGCGAGCGCACAGTCCACCTGATGGTAAGTGGTTGCTGTGGTCCATCTACATCTATCCCGTTTGCACTTTTGCAAATCAAAATGCAGATGCGTTGTGTCTAAGTGTGACTGAGACGTGTTGACTAAGATGGAATGCCTCTTTTCCAGTAAAAAGGGGCTCAGATTCTTTACACTCGCCATACGAAACACAGCAGCATTAAGCTGCTATTTTACGCTGGTATTCTATGAGAGCGTGGTCCTTCCACGGTTGAGCCGATTCATTTGTGCTGCAACTATACATTTAATATATCTGCAGCATGGCTCTACCACTACCATATGTAAGGACTAGAGGTTTACAGATTCGAATATCAGATTAGGTTGACATAAAAATATACAATTTGTACTTGGGCCTTGATAATGGTTATAAGAGTATTTATAATATTTGGTAGATCCACTCTATAGCTGTGATATGGCTACAGCGTGAACGAGTCAACTCGACCAGGGAAGTATCAAAGTCTCACGGAGTATCAGCATAAAACAGCAACAAAAACCGCTGTCTATCGAAATAGACGAGAATCTGAGACTCAGTTTAGCGCTCAGATGTGTGAAGCCAACTTTATTTAGATTCTAATTTCAGGACTGATAAACCTTTGGGTCACGTTATTAACTTAACATCAAGTGAAGTGTGTGCTCATTTGTCACGCTTACTTCTATAAATATATGAATCATTGCGCGGCGGTCATAGGATTTTTCGGTTCATCAATATAAAAATATTTCTTATAAATATTGATCTCCAATATTCTCAAGATGGAGTGATCGATTCTCTTAGGCCGCACCATGCATAATCTTCTTTTCACTATCGCAGCAGTGGAATTCCCGTACTTTTGAGCTACCCGTCGTCAGACTCGGTATTTTATGGCTGACGTAAATAAGATGGTTACACCGCTATCTATCATGGCCATTTTTTGTAGTTGACTCTTAAGAGACCCAAGAGGCTAAATGGATTAATTGATTCTATTGCGCCGCTATCGTTCTGAAAATTTCAAGCTACTATTTTATATAACTCTTATTAAATTTTTTGTCAAACGAAATCGTATTAAATTTTTGAAGTGAAAACTTCTTTAGCGGCGTTGTACACTTTTTTGTAATCGGTAAAAAATGTTAAACTCGCGTCAGGACACGTGACCCTGATCGAAAATTCGTAAGACGGATGGAGAGAGAGAGAGACAGCTGGCGCGGCGTAGGAGAGGAAGTATCCCCCTCTCTTTCTACGGCGCGGTGAAAATGTATGCCTGCGCCTGCTGTTTCATTTAGGCGGCGCAGGGCGCTTGCGCGAATGTTCGTGTGTGATAATTAAAGCGATTCATGCAAAATTATTTCCTAATCATTTCAAAATATCAAAAATGCACAACGTTAATATTCAAGTTTTCACTTTTGCCGGCACTCCCGGAGTGCAATCCGTCGTTTTTTATTATGAAAAATCTCCCATGCTTTAAAATTTATAGTAATAATTTGATTCAGGGACTTGGATCTGTTCAAATTAAAAGAATACTCTATCACATTTTTGCCCGGCTATGAAGATCCGTATGATAAGAGGTAAGCACCACACTATAGTGTGGCTACGTTATTCTATTAATGAATGCGTTTTAAGTAAATGTATGTAAATAGTTACGGCCCTTGCCGTCTTATTCCAAAAAGTAGTTTATAGTTATAGGTAAGTCCCAGGTTTAAAATAAAATATATTCTACACTAAAAGGCCGGCAACGCACCTGCAATTCTCATGGTGTTGCGGTTGTTCATGGGCGGCGGTAGTCACTTACCATCATGTGAGCCGCCTCCCTCCTTTCTTTCACTTTTGCCCCTCTTCTTAAAAGAGAGTCACGCAGAAATATACGTCGCAAAACGTAAAGTGCCGAATTTGCCAGGAAATGTCAAATTTTGCGAACACTGGTGCTGCGGCTAAGTTACTTCTAGAAATACTACTCTTCTAAAATTATTGCTTAAATATCAAAATCACGTTTAGCAATAAGACAGTTAATATTTATGAGGAAACTGTGCTTGTATTAAGATTTTCCTTGGAATAGATTGCATCAAAATCTAAATCTTTTGAAACATTACGGGAAACTAATTTACACTTCATTCGTGGTTATCCATGTTTCAGCTATAATTTTGGTAGCACGGAAAAGTCGGCTCGACCGGGAAAGGACCACACTCTCACAGAATACCCGCATGAAATAGCATATTAATACTGTTGTGTTCCGTATGGTAAGTGTAGACAACCGAAGACCCTTTTTACTGGAAACGAGGAATTCCATGTTAGTCCTCAGTCGTGACAACGCATCTGCATTTTGATTATTAGTCGAGGATAGATGTAGGTGTCTATCAAGGTGAGATCAGGTGATCTGTGCGCTTGTTTGTCACCCATATTCTATAAAAGAAAACCTCATTATGATATGGATACGTGTTCTTGTTTTTTTATTTCTCATAAACTTAAAACAAAAGAGCAGAATCACAAAGAGTTTTTAACAAAACAAATAATAGGTACTAACTTTACAGGCCAATGAAAGTTGGTGAGGTGGGTTGTTTCCTTAGCCATTACAACATTTGGAAAAAGGTAAAATGAAATTTTGTATTTATAACAAATACTTACAATATAAGACATTTTTGTTCAGTTTAAAATTAAATTCAAATCCAAGTAACATCTATTATAAATATACATATATATATATATATATATATATATATATATATATATATATATATATATATATATATATATATATACGGGGTTATTTTGCAATAAACGGCCAAATTCGTAGATATATATCAGAATAAGTAACAGCGGTAAAGATTTTGATTTAAATTTATTAAAAAATCTCAATCATTTCGTCCTTTTTATGTTTAAATTCAAAATGCGTGGCAATGCATTATTTTAACTGATTTTACTGCGCACGCACACATTCGTAGGCATCGATCAGTTGGCAACAACGTCGTTGCCCGTAAATCGCATTCAATTTGGGATAATATTTATTTAAACTGGGTAATTTTTTATATCCTATTTTTTTCAAATGGTAAGAGTATGCTTCAACTATTCGGTTTCTATATCCCCCATTGTCTGTCTGTTGCTGCTGTGAGTTGTCTTTGACGCTTTATATACGAAATGTCCTGTAGTTCAAAACGATCTCCTGTCATTTTACTGCCATTTCAATATAACAATACGTACAAGTACGAGTGCTATTAACACTCACATGCCCATCTGTACGCCAAGAAGGAGCAAATCTTTCAAGTAATAAGCAGCAGCTGCGACATTCCTAGTAACGTTAGTGTGGCAGTGAACTTAAAAAGGCTATTATTAAAACCGACTTTATAAAAAAGAGGAAGATCTTAAATCATCGGAATATTTTTTATGTACGATCAGCAATAATTCCTTATCACTGTTTTTTTGTTATATATGGGGTAGCTATGGGGTCCATATAAATTTGAAGAACTGATAATAAGACAATCATCAAACTGCAATTTTATAACTACATCCGTAAACACTCACGCCTGTCACCCAGAGGGGTAGGCAGAGACTACGGACTTCCATTTGGCACGATCCTGACATACCTCTTTCGCCTCCTTTACATCCATATATCTACGCATACATGCTCGTCGGTTAAGGGTAATTCTAACGTGGCCCATTTTCAAAATATCGCCAATTTGGTCGATAAACTTTTTCTAGGGCGTCCCTTCCCGACTCGGCCGTTCACATCCGCCATATAACTATTTTATAAATTTAAGTATCGATGAAGATTGAGCCGTGGTAGATGGTTAGCGCTCGTTGTAAATTTACAGTACGCGAGCAAACCGGGTTCGATCCCCGCCGACACCAATGAAATTGTTAATTGCAATTTTAAGTGCTGATTTATTACCGTAAAATGTGGCAACATTACCATATTTTTAGAAAGAAATCTATGTACTTCTTCATCTATTAGACGCAAGAATATGAAACTTTTGTTATACACTTATTATATGTTTGTCTTACGTTTTTTGCTATTTATATTACACAAAACTCATTAATTTAAGCTGTAGCCGTAAATTAAGAATGTGGGTAAAATTGACACATTTTTGGTAACTTTACCTATGCATTGTATTCCGTTATTATTGCGTACAAAATAATTCATTGGGCAAAAATGACAAAAAATACGGCCGTTAGTTTTTTATACTGAAACAGAAAAGAAGAAAAGTAGGTTGAAAAGTGGCAATACCATCAACAGGTAAAGTTGCCAAGGGATTTATTGCAATTTACATACAAATATGATTTGACTCATAGGGTTGTCAAAAAACGGGAACAACAAACTGTTTTTTGCAATATACCTAATTATATATTTTGAAAAGGGGGAAAACAATATTTTTAAATGCAAAACAAAAAAAATACTTTTGTTTCTTTATTGTAAAGCTAAAAGTGAAAATAAAAATGGCACATTTTTGTACTTCTTAGTTCAGGCTCATCTTTTAAACTAAATAGTAGTAGGAACTAGTAAAAAGAGTCTTAATCACTATTACTTTTTTTTTAACTATAACAAATGGCCTTAAAAAATTAATCTTAAAAACTATATGACTCGAAGTTTAAATGGCACAGATTACAAGGGACAAAACCAATTAAAATTTAATCAAAATAAATATTATCCTCCTCGTTCATAAGAACATATTTTTCAAGATATTCTGATATTTGCAATAATTGAACAGATTTTACTTTATGATCTTCTGGTAGATAATATCCGCTTTTTTAGGCATGAGAAACTCAATACCATCCTTCTTGCGTGTTATTTTATAGTACGAAACTGAATATATTTTTTCGTGTCTGTTAACATGCTTGATAATGCCGACGAAATACTTCCACTTTCGTGAATAACATCTCGTTAAGATTGTGTCTCCTTCATCCCAGCTAACTCCATCAATTTCAATCTTTTTCTGTACTATATTTATCTGTTTTTCTTCTGATTCATCCTTTTTTTTTCTTTAGAAATTCCTTTTTATTTTTTTTTTCTTAGTCTTCATTTTGTGTGTTTTTCTTTTTTGTATCTTTCTGTTGTCCTGTCTTAAACTCATTTTCTGTTTCTTTCTGTTTCTCTATGGGATCGTTTTCTTGTTTTGTGTCCTTTTGTTTTTCTTTCTTAGTTTCATTCTCAGTTTCTTTCCCTATGTAATCATTCCCTGTGATTTCCTTTTTCTTTTTTGTGTCTTTTTGTTTTTCTTTCGCAGTCTTATTTTCTTTGTTTTCTTGTTTCTCTTGTTTATCCTTTAGGTTTTCTGTCTCATTTTCTATGTTTTTCTTGTTTTCTTTATCATTATTTTGTTTTTCTAGATTGTGTCTCAATTTTATTCTTTATTTGCTGTTTTGCTCTGTCATTATTTTTCATTCGTTTTCCATGTATTCTATATTTGCTATTTCCTCAAATATTCTGCATTCAATTGTGTCTATTCTTTTTTTTACATCGTAATCAATCTCATTATCTAAATCTTCTAAGTCATATATTTCTATTTCACTGTGAACACTATATTCTGAATCTTCTGTGGTGGTTGACCCAATGTGCTTGCATTTTTTTGCCGGCTTTTTATTTTTTAAGTTTTTTTCTGTTAGAGATCGCTTGCGTCGCTTAATTTGGTTTACTGTTGCTTCGTTAAATTTAATTGAATGTTCATCATGGGAAATATCATCTTCGTTTAAATTTCCACAAATATTTACTTGGGTAGCGGCTAGTTTCCCACTGAACTCATCAAGTTTTGTATCAGGTGTTCTAGCATCAAGTATATATCCCTCTTCAGACGTTATCAGGTCAAAGTCTTCTTTAGTTTTTGCTTCATTTTCTAATCTATTTTTCTTTGGTTTTTTGTTGTCTGTTTCAACTTGATTAAGCTCTGATGTACTGATTAATTTTCCTGGCTGGACATTTAACTTTTTATTTCTTCCTTTTTTCATTTCATTAGGTTTCCTATTGTCTTTTAAATAATCAAGTAATAATTGATCCACAGATAAAATTGTCTCATTTGGAAGACATTCGCGAATTTTTTGTACACTTGTTGAGGATTGCATGGAACGATACCTGTCGCTCTGAATCCACTCACGACATTTTCTTTTTTTTTCATGTTAACTTCATCCATCACCTTTGCAAGTAGAGGTGGAAAATGGGTCTTATTAAGCCCAGCTTGCTTCGGATTTTCAATCTTGTAAGTAGTTAAAACTTTTCGCCAAACCTTTTTCAAGGGGCCAAAGAAAGCTACATCCAGCGGTTGAGTCAGATGAGTCGAATTTGGTGGCAGAAGCACAAATCGAATATTATATTTTTCACATAATTCTATGATTTCCGTATTGATGTGGCTGGAAAGGTTATCCCCAATCACGACCTTTGGACCTTCTAGTTTGCGTGCCCATGGCACAATTATGGTGTTAAACCAGTCAAGAAACGTTATTGAATCGAACCAACCACTTTTGGTTCGATTAAACCGCGCATTTTCAGGTCCTCCTTCGACCCATTGACGCCACATGGTCTCTGCCTTATAAACAACGTATGGAGGCATCAATGATCCGTTGGCTGTAGCTGCAAACATTACTGATATACAGCCTTTAGAACTGTTCATTACGCGTTCCGGATACTTAGTACCACGACGGAAAATACATTTAGCAAAGCCGGGGTCGTCGCTGAAATTTGTTTCATCATAATTCACAATGTGTGTTGGAGGCACGTTTTCCAATACAGACTCAATATTATTGAAAAACTGCTGAAATTCTGACAGTGTTTTTTCTGCTCTAGCCCTTTTGATGTTCTGTACTGCTTTCAGACTTAGTTTGTTGCGGTAGCGCTCAATAAATTTTTTGCCGGGCATTTTATTATGAAAAGTATCGCTCCTATTATTTTTCTTTAAATATTCATGGACCAGAATTCGGAGATCAAGTTGCGTCAGCGGAGCTCCATAGTCTGAGGCCACAATAAGAACTTTCACAAAGTTCAGTTCTTCTTCTGGCGTCAATTTGAAGGGTGGCCCTGGTTTGTCAGAATGAATTTTTTTAACTTTTTGTTCAATAGTTCTTCTTGGTATGCTAAAGGTTTTTTCGGCCTCGTAAGAAGTCGTTCTTTTTGTTTCCACCATCTCAATAGCTAAGGCCATCATCTTGTCGGTGTAATTTTTATAGGACCTTGCCCCAAGTTTTCTTCTGTCTCGTTTTTTTGGGGGCATTCTGAAACAAAAAGATACGTACCAGATAAGCACACATAAGCGTAAAGCATTCATAAAGTTCCCGAGAAGCTCGTCATGATCAGCCAGATCATGGGAGCATTTTGTCATTTAAAACTACTTTGTTCTAAAAGTTTTTCATCATGAAAATAATCGAAGTTATTAATGCACTTTAATGCGTTAGTAGCGCGGGATGTTCATACTATACACATACCTATATAAAAACAAAACATTCACACGTATCAAACAATGCACGCACATATACATGAAATACTTAATTTATGCCAACCCTAGCTGTAGGTAAAGTTACCACAAAGCAGTCGGTGTCAACTTTACCTAACCTCAAACATCATTACCTATACCAATATTCCAATGAAAAAAGAAAGTAGCGATTAAACAATATAACAGCTGCAATCCCGACCATTTCCTACATACAATATCAAAATTACACTCACCTCTCACAAGTAGTTTAAACTCTGAAGACACAATTTCACCACAATTGTTGGACGATGCTTTCACAGGAGCACACAATGAACACCCATATTGAAATAATCGTCAGTGTTACCAGTAAGAATATTATAAAAAATGTTACCCAACGCTATTGAAATAATAATACTATTTAAATTCCGTTTATTTAATTGCAGTTTTCTAAGGTAGGCAACTTTAAGTAAAATACCTACAATATGGAAATCTTGCCACGGGTTTGGTAATGTTGCCACGTTCTACGGTACGTGCTCGGCGGTGAAGGAAACATCGTGAAGAAACTTGCATGGCCAACAACAACATGGTTGACAACGCATCTACATTTTGATTCAAAATCGAGGAAAAATATGAGTCACAGCATCCACTTAACATTAAGTGGACTGTGTACTCATTTGTCACCATTAACTCTATAAAAAAACCGATTGCGAAGAAAGTTCCCGAGTGACAACCTCTTACCGGTACGCTAAGTGTAGAGCTGCCTCCACTAGATGGTGTTACGACCTGGTAAGTTATACAGGATATCGATGGATGCAGGTGGCTTAGGACCGTGCTTTGTTGCGTTCCTTGGGAGAGACCTATGTTCAGCAGTGGACTTCACAAGTCCACTTAATGCTATAATGATTTTTTTGCGTAATGAATTATTGCGTAGTTATTAGAAGGATGTAACGAAATCCCTGATAGGGTGAAAAATTACGTAAAATTAAAAAAAAAAACAATATTTTAAGAAAGATTATAAAGAATGAGGTTTATAAATAAGACCAATATTTTCGGGATAAATGTGTGAAAATGAATCTTCATCTGTTTTACTTACTTCTTTATGACACTGTTATAATTTTTAAAATCACATTTATTATAAAATATCTCGCTGTGTATGCTGTATATATCATGAGAAATCTGTTTCAGATAGTTGAGAATCATTATAAGATGACCTTAGTCTTTGAAGACGACGTACACTTCGTACCATACTTCCGACACAAATTTATTCTACTACTGGAGGAAATAAAAGAATTAGATTGGGACCTAGTGTAAGTATTTATATAAAATCTTATGTCTGTTTATGGGCTATAGAAACCCCATCGGTTAATTGTACAAAAACCCTATCTCATTACATCTTAATTAAATTTCTTGATTTGAAAAGCACATAACCCGAAATGACGTAACATTATGTCGTCATAATAAAGATGTTAATTAATTTGCAACCTTCCGCTAACTAAATACAATGATGTGTCTTACCTGGATTGAAGAGCACCTCCCGCCCTCCCTCAATTGCGTGCACCAATCCCGTCACCACTAATTCCAGCACCACTACTCCCAACACCACTACTCCCAACATCACTACTCCCGGCACCACTACTCCCGGCACCACTACTCCCGGCACCACTACTCGTAACACCAATATTCCAGGAAAGACACACTGAGGCATCCTCAGGTGATGTAGAGGATCTACATCACCTGAGGATGCCTCGTGTAGAGGCGAAACACGTGTCGTATTATCGTCGATGGTGTGTCTTTCCTGGAATATTGGTGCACGCAACTGAGGGAGGGCGGGAGGTGCTCTTCAATCCAGGTAAGACACATCATTGTATTTAGTTAGAGGAAGGTTGCAAATTAATTAATATCTTTATTATAATGGATTTCCGAAAAGTAACGCCTGATTCTATCAATTATTATGTCGTCATTCATAGTCTACGATAAATGGTTTAACTGACGAATTGGCAGTATTGGTCGAAAAACCTTTTATCGTAGACTATAGACTATAGAGCTATAGACTAACTAAGAATGTATATATTTTCCTAGTAAACCTTGATATCAACACCAACAAAACTTAATCTCCGCCATTTGTTTAGTTTTTCTAAATTATGTGGTTTGTTATAGAATAAGGGTGACAAATGAGCATATCCATCACATCACAACCATCTGATGGTAAGTGGATGTTTCCAGTAAAAAGAGTATCCTATCCCCGGCACTCACCATACGAAACACTCCAGCATTAAGCTGCTATTTCAGCATTCTATGATAAAAAATATCATGCCAAAAGATGTGCTAGTTGAAAATTGAAATACATAACTACCGACCCCTCTAGCTCGAAGAACCGATAATCGATACGGAAAAAGATCTTTATAGAATAGCTTCGTATTAGCTAAATTTCTAACAACCCGCACGATAATAATAGTTCATGGTTAACACAAGGGTTCACATGAATTTATCATTTTCAAATGACTTCAGAAAAAGAAGGAGGTTCTCAATTCGACACAATTTATTTTTGTGTTACCTCAGAACTTTTTTCTAGATGAACCGAATTTAATGATTCTTTCTTTATTTAAAAGCTGGTGCTTCCCATATAAAGTACACCAGTATTTTTTTAGTTTAATTATGCGTATTTAATTAACTTCGATTGCATAATGTTCTCTTTTTATTAATATTGAAGTGATTGTACAAAATTTTTCAATTTTACCACTTGACCTTTTTCCCAGATATATTGGTAGAAAGATTTTACTAGATGAGGAAGAGGAATACGCGACCCCGCATACAACACGACCCCTCTACTCTTACTGGACCCTCGGTTACTTGATTAGCGAACGGGGAGCGCAAAAGTTATTGGACGCGAGACCACTCGATAACATGTTGCCTGTCGACGAGTTTCTTCCCATTATGTACGATCAGCATACAAAGTAAGTGAATTAAAATTTCTTTTGCACAAGTTTGCGGTAATGTCACGAGTAATGGACTACACCCCAGTAATGGACACACGCTTGGAAAAATGAAAGAAATAAGAATAAATTAACATATTTTCCAAATGGCAACATTGAACTATAAACTAATTATGTCAAGCTGTCAACTGTCGCGATTTCGGTTTATTCAGTCATTTCGTTGCAAAATTGTCGCACTTTAAATAGCACTGTGCGGAGTGATTTCCCGATTTGATTATTTCTAAGGGAATTCATTAGTGAGGTGAGTAGATATTTTGAAATATTTCTGGAAAATCTTTAGAATAATTCGTTATTATATTGAATAGTTTATTTCATAGGAATATTGTAGGTACTAAATTGACCTAAAACTATTTAAAGGTTTTTGCATATTTTGTTAAATGTGAATGTTCATAACTGGATATCGATTTTCAACTGTAACTAGTTATGGACAAAATATCCATGATTGAGTAACCATGTTTTCATAGCAATTGCCTTCGTTTTACGTTTGTTGTACCATCTTTTGGGTATATTCTATTTACATACATAAACACTCACGCCTGTCACCCAGAGGGGTAGGCAGAGACTACAGACTTCCATTTAGCACGATCCTGACATACCTTTCTCGCCTCTTCCACATTCATATACCTACGCATACATGCTCGTCGGTTAAGGGTACTCTTAATTTGGCCCATTTTTAGTATATCGCCAATTTGGTCGACAAACTTCCGCCTAGGACGTCCCTTTCCGACTCTTCCATTCACTTCTGCAACATATATTTGCTTTGTCAGTCTTTCCGCATTCATTCTTTCTACATGACCAAACCACCGAAGCATTCCTTTCTTAATCCTGGTCACCGCATCATCTTGCAAACCACACTCTTCTTTTATCACACAGTTTCTCACCCTGTCACTCAGATTCAGCCCTAACATACTCCTTAGCGACCGCATTTCTACCGCATTTATTCTACTCTCGTGCTTCTTCTGCCACACCCAACTTTCACTACCATACGTTAAAGTAGGGACTAATACAGCACTGTGAATTGCCATACGTGCCTTTTTTGACACATTCTGACTTTTCACAATAGAGTGTAGAGCCCCATTTACTTTATTTCCTGCATTCACTCGTCGTTCAATGTCCTTATCATATCTCGCATCCCTGCTGAATACACATCCCAAATATACGAACTCATCCACTTGCTCAATTAACTCTCCTTCTATTCTTATTTCACATACCGTTTTGCTTTCATCTCTTTCAAAAACCATCACTTTCGTCTTACTCGCGTTCACTTTCATTCCCCTTTCTTTTAATGACCTGTTCATTAATGTAACCATCATTTGCAACTCGGCCGCCGACGACGCAAGTATGACTTGATCATCGGCGTACAAAAGGCATTTGATGGTTAACTCACCCATTCTTACCCCGCATTCTTCAACTTTCAAATGTTCCAAACAGCTGTCCATAAATAGGTTGAACAGCCACGGGGAAGCTACACAGCCCTGTCTGACACCTTTATGGATGCCAAACCAGTCCGAGTAGACCCCGTTGATTCTAACACAAGCACTCGAGTCCCTATACAGAGACTTTAATGCCTGTATCAAACCAGCGCTCAACCTAAATGCGTTCAGCGTTTGCCATAACACATCCCTGTCCACTCTGTCATAAGCCTTTTCCAAGTCCATGAACGCACAAAAAACTCTTTGGTTTTTCGCCAAAAACTTCTCCGCGATCATGCGCATGGAAAAGACTTGATCTGTACACCCCATTCCCTTTCTAAATCCCGCTTGCACATCCCAAATTTTTTCATCAGTTTCTTTCATAACTCTTTCAATTAGTACCTTAGCATACAGTTTTCCCACAATGCTAAGAAGGCTGATACCACGGTAGTTTTTACAGTCCTGCTGTGACCCTTTTCCCTTATATATTGGGACTATCACGGCTTTGCACCAGTCTCCCGGTACCCGCTTTAGTTCCCAACATAAATTAAACAAGGTGTACAGCAGGCCTGCCACCACGTCCTCTCCAGCCCTTAGCATTTCGAGTGAAACTCTATCATATCCGGCTGCCTTACCTACTTTCATGCTTTTCATTGCTTTCATTATTTCATCCATACTTATCTCCTTATCCCTTTCATCTTCTTTCGGAATTTCTATTTCATTTAGTTCACACTTCTCCTCACTCATAAATTCGCTTTCAAAATATTCCTTCCATCTCTTTAGACTCAACACTTCATCATTCAGGATACAGCCATATATTCTATTTATGGTACTATAACATGGATGCAATCCAGTCATGGACATGGATGTCCAACATTGGCTGTTTATTAAAGGATTTCAAATAAAATTCTAATTTTGTGGTTTTCAGTAACGAAATGCCATTGCCATGGCGCCTAAAAGAAAATATACGCCACAACAAATGCGTCGTGCCATAAAGGCGGTCAAGAGAGGAGAAGCAGTGAGTGCAGCAGCATCTAAATATGGTGTACCTCGTATCACGCTTAGAAATAAGGTAACGGGGATAAGCGCTGCGGTTTGTTCAATGAGCAAATATTAGTATAATGGCTTTTTGCACTAGCCGATCGACATTTTCCTATATCACGAGCACAGTTACTGGACAGTGTCCAACAAATAATAATTAAGGATAACAGGAAAACACCTTTTACTAACAATCGCCCTGGAAAGACGTAGTACCAAGCATTTCTTAATAGACATCCTGCGATTTCTGAACGAACTGCACAAAATCTAATAACATCACGGGATAATGTCACTGAAAAACAAATCAAATCATGGGTTACTGAGATCAAAAATTACCTTCAGGAGCAAAACCTTGAGCATTTGCTGAAACAGGTTGTTTGCTGAAGCAGGATATTTAATGGAGACGAAAGCGCATTCTTTTTATCACCAAAATCTGGTCGTGTCTTAGTAAGACAGGGTGATAAGAATGTGTATACCGCATCTGGTAATGAGAAAGAAAACTTGACTGTTTTACTAACTGCAAATGCTGCTGGTCAAATAGCACCTCCTATGATAGTGTTTGCTTATGAGCGAGACTTTTTATGAGTATTTCACAAATATATTCCACCCATGGTTGATCGAGAAAAAAATCGAGTTACCAGTCTTATTCTTTTTGAATGGCCACGGATCACATTTGACGACACATCACATCTTTCTGACTTCTGTGCAAAAAATGGAATAGAATTAATTGCTTTGTATCCAAATAGTACGCATATATTGCAGCCAATGGATATTGCTGTCTTCCGACCATGAAAAGTATTTTGGAAGAGGCAGATCACTAAATGGAAGACTGAACATCCGGGTCAACAGGTTTCAAAAACTTCTTTTGCACCTATACTGAAAAGCGCTTTAGATGAAATTACTAAAGATTGTATTAGTAATGGTTTTCGAGCTGGCGGCATATGTCCATTTGGACCGGAATATATTAATTTTAGTAAGCTCAACTCAAAAAATCGATCAGCAGAAATCACGGAAGCTCGAACTGCTTCGTCGCAAAATGTGGAGTTTCTACGGATATTGGAGGCTGAAATCGTGAAACTATTTTCTGACCAAAAATTAAATACGTTCAAGAAATATTTCTTTCTGCGGAGAACCGATTTAGAAAATGAATTACCTGCTGAGGACGTAGGACGTATTTTATGGGCTAAGTATAAACACTTATGCCATATTGAGCTTCCACCACAGCCCAGATCAGAAGAAATAGATCTATAATTCGCAGAAGCAACAGCCACTCAAACCACGTATTATGCTAACAATCCTGAATCGGAAGTTCTTGTAAATGAGTTTTCGTCATGCTCTGGGGCAGTTGAAGTGCTCCCTGTTGAAATACCGATAGCTGACAATTCTCCTCCCGCAATGTGTACTGTTGAATCACACAGTGCCCAACACACTACGATCGACATTGACTCGGAATTGCCTATAAATAGTGGCGAATTCATTGAGCTTCCACCACAGACCCGATCAGAACAAATAGATCAACAATTCGTAGAAACGAGAGCTACTCAGACTACCTTTTTTGCTACTAACCCTGAATCTAAAATTCTATTAAATGAGTTGCTACCATTTCCTGGAGCACTTGAAGAGCTTTCTATGGAAATGCCGATCGATGACAGTTCTCCTACCACAATGTTTACTGTTAATTTACAAAGTGCTATACACTCTACGACAGACGTCGACTCGGAATTACATATAAATAGTGACCAATTCAATAACACAATACCAGCTACATCCAACGCAGAGTCAGAGAAAGATTATGATATTATTGTGGAATCAGAACAACCTGAGTTGACCAGAAATGTTGATTTGAATAAGGACTCTATACCAGGTCGATATAATAGTGATTTATTAGATGTTGAGCCGTCGTTGAGTAGTCTCCTTATCCTCACCCTAGACCTATCACTCAGTGTACCGAACTAGAAATGCAACATTGTGCACCCACGAAAAATACATTAAGCAATGTATTGGGTGTTGTAGTACCGTCCCCTTTTAAAAAAAGTCTTTTTTGGCCCGTAATTGAGGACAAGAAGAAAAACAAGAATAAGAAAGAAAAGTTACCATCAGCGATTACAAGTAAGGCGTGGAAGGTGTACCATGAAAATAAAGAAGCAGAAAGACGTAGACTACAAGATGAAAAAGAAAACAGAGCCAAGGTGAGAGCAGAAAAAAAAAAGTTTAAAAGAAAAATTTTTGAAGAAAATAAAAATAAGAATAGGTTAAAAGGAAAAATGAAAAAGGTACAGAAATCTTCATCGTCAGACGACACCGACTTAGAAATTGATTATGCTGAAAGTGGTGACAGCGAATGGAATGAAGATAGTGATCCAACTGTAGAGAATACGGAAGGCGAAAATAAAATGGTGACTGAAAAACGAAGACTGAAACTTGCTTTTCATAAAAGGTCACAAAAAAAGAGTCAAAGACGTCTTTCGCACCCTGGATCGGATCTTGAAAATATACCTTTAGGTTCACTGGCATCTTCTAGAACTAAAATTTCTACAAAAGATTTAAAAATAGGTTGTTATGTAATAGTTACATATGAAAGTGAATATTTCCCGGGTAAAATTGAACGCAAAGATAAAGGGATGTACGAAATTAGTACAATGGTACTATCAACTGGGAACGCTTTCAGATGGCCAGACAGAGCAGATAAAATCTGGTATAAATTGAGTGACATTATTGAAATAATTAGACCCCCTATAAAACAAAATAATAGAGGATTCTTTAAAGTTGCAGAGATGAATAAATTTTTACCTGATATATACATGACGTAGATTTGAGATACATACCAGAGACAAAGATTTAATGATTATTAGGAGGTGCGTCTACTATTCATTAGATACTTATGTCGCTTATTATGTGTAATTTAACTAACTTAAGTAAGCTATATTGTATAGGTAATTTTATTGTTTTCGTCTTTTAAAGTTTTATATCTATGACTACTAAAATTATTGTTGTTGTTTTTTTAAACCACCACCGACTGATTTCTATGGTATGAAGATATATTGTAAGAGCACTTACTAATGTTAAGTAGTACTAATTTGTGTTATTTCTGCTAGTACCAATTTTGTTCCTCAAGGTTTAATACTTACTAGTCTTATCATTTGTATTGAACATTCCAAAGTAAGTAAGGCAAACATTGTCTAGTGATTTAAAGAAACAGCTTACCTTTATTATTATTATTATTATTTGTTGTCTCTATGTGTTCATTACTAGACGTTCATTACCGGAGATTGTCCATTAATGAGTATCCATAATTAAATTTTGCCTGTCCATCACTAGTGATTAGGAGTGACTTTGATTTAACTTTTTTTTAAACATATATAACCTGATATTATATTTTTCTTTATTAAAAAGAATTTCCAAGAAACCATTCTTTTATTTTTTCATATCAAAATATTTAATTTCATTAAAAGTGGTTGGCAATGTTATATTATCCGCAAACATTTTCTAAAACTGTCCATAATTGGTTCCATTACCTTAGGACACAAAACTGTCGGTTTTTGGTTGCATGTGCTTTTGTTGTTGTGATTTTGCTGCTGCCCAAATATATCTAAATTAATCCTCAATAAAAATCAAAACACAGATTCGTTGTCACCTCGAGGACTAAGATGGAATACCTCGTTTCCAGTAAATAGGGTAGCTGGTTGTGGTCTGTTTCGCGAAATTAAGGCTACATTGTTGTACATTTTAACATTTTTAAACCTGTATAAATCTACTTAAGTTTGATTACCGTATGTTTAATTTTGATAAAATTGTGTCAATGTAATATCGTTTTATAACAACGGAACACACAGGGCAGAGATGCGTGAAGACAAAAATGCAAATCATAATAACTGGGTCGATAAAAAAAAATCATGTAATTGACACTAAATTTCTACATATTATACGAATATCTAATCAAAACCGTGTGAAACTTAAATCATATGAGACATCAAAGGCTTATCATTCTTTGAGAAACGCTGTGGACACATTTTACAGATAAGTTTTATTTTTTTAATGTTTTTTTTTTAATAAACAAAATTGATCAGTGTCTCAAAGAGCATTTACTTACCCTTACTATGTTGCCCAAAGAGTAGGTATAATCACTGCGTTTTCCCGTCGCGACATCTTTACGTACGTAATGGATACGTCGTTTTTACCTAGAATTTACCCGCTTTTTTAGTTCTAATTCCACCACCAATACTATGTTGCCACTATGATGGCGCTGATTTGGAATGGGGTGAAATATTTGTCAGATTACAATGAAGTTAAATTGTTAGAGAAGTGTAAAGACTATTGTTTCTTATTGGTATATCAGTTTTATTTTATATCAATTAGATTAAAACTGATAAATCAAACCAAAGATATTTCTAAAAGTATAACAATGCAAAAGATAGTTAAAAATGTGCAAAAAAACTTTAAGCGAAGTGGACGCCAAAAGCAGATTTTTCACGCTTTATAGGTGTGACTGGCGGCTATTTGGTCGACCCGCGCGCTATTTAATCGCACAATATTTAATTGATATTTCTTTTTTAAATTATATATATATTTTTATTGAAAAATAAATCCATAATTCACTCACGTATTTACTGGTGAACACAAAGCCTGAATTTAATTGAAATTCATTTCATTACATTCGAATAAAACAGCTTTTTAACTTAGTGGACGTACCCAAAATTGTAGATTTTGAGGAAACTTTGCGATCTTTTTCTATAGAGCCAAAATGTTTCAATCGTGTTATGGCCAACATAATTCACTAAGAAAAATCTTTAACTTTTATAATGAATTTTGAAAAAAATGCGGATTCGTAGTTTTTAATGACAAAAATTGCTTTTCTGCACACCTATAAAGCGTGAAAAATCTGCTTTTGGCACCCACGTCACCTTAAGAGAAGCATTGTTTTGTGAATATTTCTATTCAATAAACCTGTAGAAATATGTTGAAACCGATAAACTTATTAAAACACAACTTTTCAACGATGATGGCTCCGTGTGACCAAAGTTCACCCCACTCCAACCTAGCGGCATCTGGTGAGCGTAAGTTTATTACACCTCATTGCAGGCAGCGAGGTAACGTTTTCATATCTATACACCGTATTATAAGAGGCCTTAAGAATTTTTTTTTCAATTTACAGCGACACATGGAAATCCTACTTCCCTGACCGCAACTTGAACGCGTTTTCAGCGGCTCCACTACTTGTGTACCCAACGCACTACACCAACCTAGAAGGTTACACTAGTGATACTGAAGATTCCACTGTCATAGACGTAAGAACACTGTCTGGACTTGTACGGAATGAACTGTAGGCTCATTTATCCTATTTAACTGCTAACTAGTTATATTAATATCATGTTTCAGATACATTGAAATATATTGTCTAAATGTTTATCGTTTAATCGTACAATATTTGTAAATTTATTAATTTTAGCTTACATTTAATAAATTTAACTGAAGTTGATTTTATTACTATAATTTATAAGTATTTTATGTAAAAAATAGAGGAAAGGGAATAGAGTGAATGGGGCACTGCACTCTATTATGAAGAACCAGAATGTGTCAAAACAGGCACGTATGGTAATTCATAATGCTGTGTTAGTCCCTACTTTAACGTATGGTAGTGAAAGCTGGGTGTGGCAGAAGAAGCACTAAAGTAGAATAAATGCTGTAGAAATGCGGTCTTTAAGGAATATGTTAAGGTTGAATCTGAATGACAGGGTGAGAAATTGCGTGATAAAAGATAAATGTGGTATGCAAGATGACGTTGTGACCAGGATTAAGAAAGGAATGCTTCGGTGGTTTGGTCACGTAAAAATAATGAATGAGGAAAGAGTGACAAAGCAAATTTATATAGCAGATGTGAACGGCCGAGTCGGGAAGGGACGCCCTAGAAAAAAGTTTATCGACCAAATTGGCGATATTTTGAAAATGGGCCACGTTAGAAGTACCCTTAACCGACGAGCATGTATGCGTAGATATATGGATGTAAAGGAGGCGAAAGAGGTATGTCAGGATCGTGCCAAATGAAAGTCCGTAGTCTCTGCCTACCCCTCTGGGTGACAGGCGTGAGTGTTTATGTTTTTTTATGTAAAAAAAAAATAGACACGAAACGCATTTCCTTTAGTCAGAGGAGTGATAACATATAACATGGAAGAAAATTTGTTTTAATCATTTGTTTTATATTTCTAAATGTAACAAGTAGTTAGTTTATTACTATACTTATTATATTATATACATTTTTTTTACTTTGGTTTTACATTTTATACTTTATTTCTTAAATATTTATTACGTCGGATTTTAATTCTGCTAATATTTTTAATCGAAAAGAGCTTATAAGCGCGCAGCTGTTGGAGAGAATAACGTAATTATTAAAGAAATTACTCAAGAGTTAAAGGATCATTACCACGATCTAAGCAGAAACATAATAGTTGGTAATAAGATAACAAATGATTTACAAAAGGTAGCAGAAAGGTCGGTTCGATGTCAAAGGGAGCGTACTGCAAGTAGGGTTGTTATTAAGTAAATAGAAACAAAGTTCATTATCAGTATCACTCTAAGATTCATTTTAAACACTTTTTGAAAATGGGTTTAATTCCCTATTTGTACTGAATAAAGAAATTTATTAAATAAACTTGCAGTTTAATTTTAAAAACTTTTTTTAAAATTAAACTGCAACTTTTTGTTTCGGTCTGAAGGTTAGAGAGAGCCAATTTAGAGATGCGCATAAAATATATAAACGTACCATACAATACCTCTTTATTGTACACCAACAAAACATAAATATAACAAATAATGAACAACTAATGAGGGATAAACAAAAGGCGGTCTTATTGCTACATAGCAATCTCTTCCAGACAACCCAGAAGAGGAAATTAATAAAAATAAAATAAGATTAATGGGTAGGGTGCACTAAATTGGACAAAAAATACAACTTATATACTATAAAATGACAACATACTTAAGGTATAATAGTGACCATAACTAAGAGAAGGAAGAGAGAGGGGTTAAAAAGACAAATAGTGTTCCTTAATTTGTTTCTTGAACACATTTAAAGATTGAGCACTTTTAATGGACTGGGGTAAGGAGTTCCAGAGTCTTACTCCAAGAACAGCAAAAGATTTATCATAAAATGTCGAGGAGTGTACACGACATTGGAGCGAAAGGTTTTCTTTGGACCGTAAGGAAAAATTGTGACAAGAGCTAAGAAATTTAAAACGTTCTTTCAGATAGGGAGGACTTGATACATTAAATAAGACGCAGTAGAGGGCAGAAAGTGAAAATGTATCGATATTTTTAAACTGTATCGATATATTTGCGTGATAAATATAGATATATGGTCATGTTTGTGAAAAATAGTGGGATAAGGCTCAAAATAGTATTGCTGGACGGTTGAATGACGAAAAAAAACGACAACACCACATCTGGTGGATTTGGCGTTTGGCCTTAAACCACCAAACTGCTGGTTCAAATGTATTAAATAATGTTATGCGGTGCGGCTATTAATTTAAATAGAATAGTGGACTGTATAATATGAGCGCGGTGCAAGCGGTGAATGGAATTTAATTTATTCGTGATACTGCAAATCCCCTAAATTCGGGATATAGGAAGGACGTGAAGGAATGCATGTGCACCCACCTGGACTTCCGCTGATCTGTCTCGTGTCTCGATGGCTGCCGGCTGTCTTCACACTTATCAACTTCACAGATAATCACGAAATATAGCGTTATTGCAAATGTTTATACTTTTTACTATATGCTTGTATAACTCAATATCCAAATTACACAAGGGCGGGAGCGATGATGCGAGATATAAGCGGTGCGGTTGATTGCGTGTCTTCTCAACTTGTGTGAGCCCATTAACACACGAATGCACATGCTGGGCATAAAGCGGTAGATAGGAAACCGGAAATGGGCTTTGCAGTAATCTTATTGGATAATAATTAACGAATCCCTTATAAGCGTTAAGCGATAGTGCAAAGTGCCGCGAACACCCCCCCCCCCCGACCTTGAGGTATCCTCAACTAGCAAGTAAAGTATAAAAATATAGATATATATATAGATAAATACTTATATAGTAGCGAAATGAAGCGACGTTATGACCTAAGAATTAAACTAAATATATAAACGATAATGCAAAATTAACTATATTAATCACTGTGTTGGTAAAGGACACAGTTTGATAAGAGGGCGTTTTATGGTGGAATTCTTAAGTTTAACTTGCGCAACGCGTACCACACCATCCTTACCGGGAAACAATTCGGTGACAACGCCTAGAGGCCACTGAAGCGGTGGAGTATTATCCACGTCTATTAGAACATTCGTCCCTACAGAAATGGCAGTAGAGTTCTTATTCCACTTCACTCTACTCTGTAATGTATGTAAGTATTCGAATCTGAAGCGTTTCCAAAAGGACTGAACTAAAGAATCTATTAAAGAAAAGCGTGATAACAAATTAATACGTTCCTTGCTTAAATCTGCAGCTGGTAAGCATTCAAGTGGTTTTAAACTTAGAAAATGTGCGGGTGTAAGTGCGGTAGGTTCCGATGGATCACTGCTTAATACATAAAGCGGGCGAGAATTTAAGATACACTCGATCTGACAAAGAGTAGTAAGCATTTCTTCATACGTGAGGATTTGCTTACCTATTACGCGAAACAAATGGGTTTTTACAACCTTAATATTGGACTCCCACAAACCCCCGAAATGTGGAGCGCTTGGAGGGTTGAGTTTCCAAACAATGCGATTATCAGTGAGCACCTGACTGAATGCCTAATAATATTCTTCTGATTTTAAAAATCCATGTAATTCATATAAATATGAACGCGAGGCGACAAAATTAGTACCGTTATCGCTGTATATAAATCGACACGGACCTCTACGAGAGATAAATCTCTTAAAAGCGTCTAAAAAACCCGCCGAACTTAGATCAGACGCTAATTCTAAATGCACTGCCTTAGTAACGAGGCATATAAATAAACATAAATAAGCCTTCTGGCTTCATATACCACGTTTACGCGTCGTAAGGTGGGCCCGAAAAATCCACACCTGTGTGTGTAAACGCATTACACTGCTCTAGGCGGCAAGCAGGCAAGGCAGACATCATGGGGTAAATAGGTTTGGGTTTATGTCGAAAACAAACGTTACACCTATGAATGCGGTATCTCACTACACGGCGAGCTGATAATATCCAATATTTCTCCCGTAATGCAGCAAGTAAATACTGAGGACCAGCGTGGAAATGTTTATAGTGATAATAATCAATTATAAGGTCAACAATATGCCCCTTTTTTGGTAGCAATATTGGATGCTTTTGGGAATCCGATAAAGACGAATAATCTAACCGACCACCTACTCGAAGTACATCGTCCGTGATAAATGGCGATAACCTTCGTAATGTTGATGAACATAGTTGTCCTTTTTTAATATTTTTTATATCTTCGGCGAAAGCGATGCCTTGCACAATTTTAATAACTGTGATTTCAGAAATCTCTATGTCGGATGCGGTTATAATTTTATTTAAGCGCGGTAATTTGTTTAAAAACCTTAAAACGTAAACAACGGATCGTAAATACTTATTCCAATTAGAAAACTTTAAGCTTAACGAGATAAATGGGTTTTCTTCCATGTCACTGACTCCAAGCGACACAGTCTTTTCTTCTGGTAAACTGATATGAGTTGATGCGAACCCTTGTACAGGCCATTCTTTACACGGCAAGGAAACCCACGAAGGCCCATGTAACCAAAGGTCACAATTTAAAATTTGTGAGGGTAACAGTCCACGCGAAATATGATCTGCAGGATTTTCCGAGCCGGCGATGTGGTAAAAGTTATCCGGTAATAAATAGGACTGTATTTGCGAAATACGGTTAGCAACAAAGGTGTTGAACTTATGCGGTGAAGAACACGCCCAACAGAGCGCGACCTCCGAATCTGAAAACGCATAAATGTTGTCGATCGGATGCCTCAATGACAACGAATTGTAAACGGTGCGTACTAACTTAGCGAGCAAAACCAAGGCACACAACTCAAGCCTGGCTAAAGTTATAACCTTTAATGGGGACACCCGAGATTTAGAACATAGGAGCGTTATAATTGGAGGATTATTTCCGTTAACAACATGCGAATAGATGACACACCCGTAAGCTTTTTCACTAGCGTCGGCGAAGGCTAGTAGCGACACATGGGATTTTTCATTTACGCCGATATGACGTGGAATCTGTAAATGTGAGATTAAAGGTAACTCTGATATATATCGCTGCCATGTATTGACAATATTAGTGGGTGGAGTCTCATCCCAGTTAAGTTTAAGAACCCACAAGGCTTTAATTAATAATTTGGCGTAAAGTATTACTGGACCGACAAGTCCTAAAACATCGTACAAGCGAGTGGTTGCGGAGAGGATAGCGCGTTTGGTACAAGTGACCGGTGGCGGCGAAACAAGAAAGGAAAACTTACCGGTAGCGGGATACCAACGAAGGCCTAAAATTTTTAAAATGTCATTATCATCAAATCATACCGAGTCTTGTTGACGATGTGATGCTGGTATATGTTGTAAAAGCTCCTTGCAGTTACTTGTCCACTTAACCAAATCGAATCCACCTCGGCGAAACATTTGGATAAGTTGAATGGCGGTGTTGACTGCGTTGTTGACGCAAGGCGCGGAGGAAACGAGGTCATCCATATAAATATCCCTTTCCACTACAGAAGCAGCAAGGGGATAGGACTCCCTTTCGTCAGCGGCTAACTGGCGTAAAGTGCGAAGTGCAAGGAAAGGGGAAGAGCGTAATCCGAATGTGACGCGATTAAATTCATATGTTCGTATAGTTTCTTCTGTAGAAAACCGATATAAAATGCGTTGAAAAGCGCGATGGGATTTTTGGACTTCGATGCATAAGTACATTTGCCTAACATCTGCAAAGAAAGCGATGCGATAAACTCTAAAGTTTAATAAAATATTAAAAATGTCTGTTTGTAAATTTTGCCCGGTGTGCAAAATGTCATTCAAAGAAATATCGTTATCCGACTTAGCACTAGCGTCTAAAACGATGCGCAACTTCGTTGTACTTTTATCATTCCGTACGACAGGGTGATGCGGCAAATAAAAAGAAGGCTGTATACAATCATTATCAGAAACAGCGGATAAAATACCCTTATTAATGTATTCCCGTATAACAACATTGTATTGATCGAGAAGATCGGGATATTTGTTAAAGTGTTTTTCCAAAAGTAAGAGGCGTTTTTTTGCATTCATTAAAGAGTCACCAAGTATGTCGGGCCTTTTCTTAAATGGCAGGGCGACCACATACCGTCCGTCGTTTTGGCGGTAAGTAGTAGAAGTTGTCGTGAAGCGACAATAAAAAAACTAAAGAACCTAACTTAACTACAACGAAAACAACCAAAATAAAATAAATTATTTAAAAATTTGAAAAGTTTTACAGTTTCTTTTATAAAAAAAAAGGTATGAAGGTGATGATGGGTTGTAATGAAGATAGTGATTTACAATATTATTAAAAAAAATAACAAAGATAAAGATACTGCAACGAAGTATGCACAGGCTATGCCTATGATAGGTGCACAGCTCCTGCTCTAGGTACACGCAGAATCTGGAGAAAGCACACGCAGCGTCTGGAGAAGGTACACGCAGCGCTTGGAGTAGGCACACGCAACGCCCGGAGTAAGTACACGCAGCACCCGGAGTAAGTACACGCAACGTCTGGAGTAGGCACGCAGCGTTTGAAGTAGGTATACGCGGCGCTTGAAGTAGGCAAACACAACTTCCGGAGTAGACACACACAGCGTCCGGAATAGACACGCAGCGTCTGGAGTAGGTCCACGCAACGTCTGGAGTAGGCACGCAGCGTTTGAAGTAGGTACACGCGGCGCTTGAAGTAGGCAAACACAGCGCACTAGTAGGCGGAGGCGTAGGCGTGGCTAGGCGACGACTTAAGGAGCGGGCAGAGGCTTGCAGGATCCCGAGGCAGTGCGGAAAAGGCCTTAGGGAGATGCTTCAAGTATCAAAGCTCAAGTCAGACTCCCCCATTCGCCGATTGTTCGGCTTATTTTTTCTTTTTGACGGATCTGGCATAAGAACGGAAAATTATTCTCATTAAATTTGAAATTATTTAAATTAAAAGCAAATTCTTGTAAATGGCCAAGAAGAAAGGAGTATTTTGAAGTAAAAACATCAGGCCGGTAACGATATTTGAATAAAAATTGCCATGACAACCTGATAAACAACGATGTCAAAACATGTCAAATTTTGGTTTTAGGCTCGTAATACAGAAACGGCAAGATTTAAGTGAAAAATGAGATATTATTTATATAGGAAAAAAAAGTAGCGCAACAGCGCGCACGAAACCCGAAAATGCAGAGTTACGGAGAACTAAATAAAAGACCGAAAAAGGTAGACTCCATTGACATCGATTTAAAAAGTGCTGATAACGGGAAAATACGACGTGAAAATGATTTGTTATTGTGTTCTTATGGTTTAAAAATGTTACAGGTTCCTATGGAAATAAAGGTGATGCAAAATATCTAGTTTTGAGATGAATGCAGAAAATAGAAAACAGAATGGAAAAATAAATTTAAAATAGTTAAAATGGTATGTAAGTAACATAACACTACATTTTCCCCCCAACCCTGGAAAATTTTTGACTCAGCAAAAATTTTGACATGTACATTCTAAAATAAACCATGAAAACACAGCTTTGCAGAAACAGACATCACCAGGCAAAATAAGATATACCATCTCTTACATTCATCATCTGCATTCAGGTAAGGGTGGAGTTCACATTCAATGACTACCATTCTAAAAGTGTGTTTTCGAAAGGACATTCAGGCTTATTTAAGGAGTTGTCATCCGCTCCTGCGTGGAAAAAAAACATTTTGAAAGGACATCCAGGCTTATTTAAGGAGTTGTCATCCGCTCCTGAGTGAAGATAAAGATAAAGAAATTAATCTTAAGCAAGCTTTAGTCGCTATGACTTAAGTAAAGATTAAGAACGGCCAGAGCGGTAGGGCTCAAAGCCAGAGATCAGCAACATCACTAACGAGATGTGTCTGAAATTGATATTTATACATATATACAAACTTACATATACAAACATATATATACATATATACAAATGTAGTGTCATGCAAAACAGTATTAGCTGGTTCCTCACATCTAATCTTCACTTCGTATTCGAGTTCGGCCTTGTTAAGAAATTTGTACTTAATAACCCTTTTCATTGTTAGTATTAAGTGCAAAGTTAAGTTTAAGAAATAAAAATTTAATTAAAAATTGTACCTCTTTAAGTTATCTAGAATAAGAATATTAAAGTGATGAATGTAAGTGAAGTGTTATATGTAGGTCTAAATATAATCCAGATAAGTTGAAAAACTAGATGAAGTTTTGTTTTAGAATTTGGAAGATTGTACCTCTTTTAAGTTATCTAGAATAAAAATATTAAAGTGATGAATGTAAGTGAAGTGTTATATGTAGGTCTAAATATAATCCAGATAAGTTGAAAAACTAGATGAAGTTTTGTTTTAGAATTTGGAAGATATGATAAGGATGAGTAAATAAAGAGTTAAGAACGAAAGAGAAAGCAATTCAATCAAAAGGAAATGGATAAGGCGTAGCTAAGGTGAAGAAAAGAAGAACTTTACGTCGGGCGCCAAATTGTCGTGAAGCGACAATAAAAAAACTAAAGAACCTAACTTAACTACAACGAAAACAACCAAAATAAAATAAATTATTTAAAAATTTGAAAGTTTTACAGTTTCTTTTATAAAAAAAAAGGTATGAAGGTGATGATGGGTTGTAATGAAGATAGTGATTTACAATATTATTAAAAAAAATAACAAAGATAAAGATACTGCAACGAAGTATGCACAGGCTATGCCTATGATAGGTGCACAGCTCCTGCTCTAGGTACACGCAGAATCTGGAGAAAGCACACGCAGCGTCTAGAGAAGGTACACGCAGCGCTTGGAGTAGGCACACGCAACGCCCGGAGTAAGTACACGCAGCACCCGGAGTAAGTACACGCAACGTCTGGAGTAGGCACGCAGCGTTTGAAGTAGGTATACGCGGCGCTTGAAGTAGGCAAACACAACTTCCGGAGTAGACACACACAGCGTCCGGAATAGACACACAGCGTCTGGAGTAGGTCCACGCAACGTCTGGAGTAGGCACGCAGCGTTTGAAGTAGGTACACGCGGCGCTTGAAGTAGGCAAACACAGCGCACTAGTAGGCGGAGGCGTAGGCGTGGCTAGGCGACGACTTAAGGAGCGGGCAGAGGCTTGCAGGATCCCGAGGCAGTGCGGAAAAGGCCTTAGGGAGATGCTTCAAGTATCAAAGCTCAAGTCAGACTCCCCCATTCGCCGATTGTTCGGCTTATTTTTTCTTTTTGACGGATCTGGCATAAGAACGGAAAATTATTCTCATTAAATTTGAAATTATTTAAATTAAAAGCAAATTCTTGTAAATGGCCAAGAAGAAAGGAGTATTTTGAAGTAAAAACATCAGGCCGGTAACGATATTTGAATAAAAATTGCCACGACAACCTGATAAACAACGATGTCAAAACATGTCAAATTTTGGTTTTAGGCTCGTAATACAGAAACGGCAAGATTTAAGTGAAAAATGAGATATTATTTATATAGGAAAAAAAAGTAGCGCAACAGCGCGCACGAAACCCGAAATTGCAGAGTTACGGAGAACTAAATAAAAGACCGAAAAAGGTAGACTCCATTGACATCGATTTAAAAAGTGCTGATAACGGGAAAATACGACGTGAAAATGATTTGTTATTGTGTTCTTATGGTTTAAAAATGTTACAGGTTCCTATGGAAATAAAGGTGATGCAAAATATCTAGTTTTGAGATGAATGCAGAAAATAGAAAACAGAATGGAAAAATAAATTTAAAATAGTTAAAATGGTATGTAAGTAACATAACACTACAAAGTATAAATGTCTTCACATTCCTGCTCATCACGGCTCAAATATATTTTTTGCGGAAGTTCTTCAATTTTCCAAAATTTTTCCATTATATCATTAAGACAATTTTGATTTAAATTTGTATTGTAAGAACAGGAAACAAATGAACGCGGGGAATGATGTGATATAGCGACTTCAGCATCACCCACAATAATATATCCGAGTGATGTTTCTATGGCACTAGGCCATTGCGAATGAATTAAGTTTTCAGGCGACAAAAGTTTTATGTAGGTATTAACCCCCAATAAAATATCTTTAGACCCAGGTTGATAAAACTGATCATCTGCTAAGCGTATTTTATCTAAATAGCGAATTTTTGAAACATCTACTATCGAATCTGGCAACTGACCCGTGATGATCGGAACAATTAATGGTTCAATATGATAAAATTTGTTATCATTAAAACGAGACGTGAACTGCAGTGAAGTGACACCTAAAATCTTTTGGGACACACCACCGATCCCGTGTACTTCGGTAAAACGATTTTTATTCGAAACGGAAAGAAATAAGCGTTTACAACAATCCTTCGTAATATAGTCGCTTTGGGATCCGGGGTCAACTAAACACCGAATAAAATGTTCATTGTCGTACTTATCTACGACCTTTATTTTTGCAGTCCCCAATAAAGTAGTATAGCGCGGGAGAGTACTATAATCGCGAGAAATATTACATGAAGAGGTAAGTGTTTTTTCATTTTTCTCCGTATTCGAATTGTGAGCGACAGAAGAATTTACCTTATTATCGTTAACTGCGCGGTAATTAATCGAATGCGCGATTCATGCATTAGCGTTACGCGTCTGCACAACCTCTGAGTGTAACGTATTGCTACTACGAAAAGCAGTCTTAGAGCCATTCTGATTCGGGTCAGAATGAATTAAAGAATGGTGGCGCCGCGCGCAGTATATACACTTACGCTTCGATTTACAAAAAGAAGTCGAGTGTTTATTACTTAAACAATTAATACAACAATTGTTTAATAATATCGTAACGTTGTTGTGTATTTAATTTTAAAAAGCGTGGACAAACATATAAGTGTTCATGATCATTTGATTTGCAAAAGATACATGAATGCGAAGGATCTGTATTACTAAATGTTTTACTAAATTTATTTGAAAGTGATTTGTTTCAATTATTTTTGGATGTAGATAAAGTATGCGAATTATTAAATGTATGGCATAAAGCCCTATTCTGTTCGTATAAAAATTGTACTAAAGAGGCGTAGTTTGGTATGCTAATTGTGCGACAAGACATTTCAAATGACTTAACAGTGTCATGATCTAATTTTCTAAGTGCAATATTTAAAAACAAAAATCAGCTAAGTCCTCAATTTTTAATTGCTTTAGAGCATTAATTGAAGCATCAAATTTGTCCATAAATTCATGATAACCTCCTGTTGTGTTTGCGTTCACCTGTGTTAAATCCAATAGTTGGCTAATATACGTAGATGCGAGTGTGCGTTCGTCATTATATCTTCTTATAAGCGCATTCCAAATAATGGAATAATTTTCTGCGGTAGGGGCTAACCCGGCACAAACTGATAACGCCCTGTCACTGAATTTGTTAACCAAATAATAAACACGTTCGGCATCAGTTAATTGTAAATTGTCGTGAATTAATGTCTTAAATTGTTGATAAAACATGGACCACTGGCGTATGTCTCCGTTAAATGACATTAATTCCATTGGCGGAAGTGAAGTTTTTAATTTAGTAGGAAATCTATTTTCTAACGTAACAGTGGAAGGCGATGTGGATATTTTCGTAATTTGGCACTTAATACGACTATATAAATCTTCAAATGAGTTCCAAGCCTCGTAATCAACGTCTGCATTAGGGTTTAATTTTAAATGTTTAGTATTATAGTTATCTAGAACTTCTTGAAACTCACTACGTAATTGTTCTATATTCGAAGCGATGCTAAGAAATAAATTCTGCTCGTCCAAGGAATTAAATGCACCCTTTGAGGTCTCGTAAATTTTTTGTAATCGTTCGTAAATATAATTACGTTTAGCGATAATAATTTTTAAACTAACTTCTTCATCCGAAACCAGTTTAGATTCTTTGCTTCTCGTCGTCATTTTCAACAAACAAATGCGGACTAAAATTATTGCGATAAGTGACGGTAGAATTAGTTAACTGGGGAACGAAGCAATCTTGCGTTACTAGAAAGATGGCGGTTAATCAACAAGAAAAATATCATTAATGGAATAATGAAGCGGTGTGGTATGCGTTACAAAGGTATTATAATACGTGTAATAAGCGATGCGGGACAAATAAATATTGTAGTTAGTATAATTAGAACTACACTTTATTATGATTTAATAATATATACGTATATAATTTTTTGTAATATATAAAAAAAATGAATTTACTTCTCCGGGCCTAAAGGTTAATTTAATCCCGGCTGAAGTGACCAAGAAATATATGGTGGATTTGGCGTTTGGCCTTCAACCACCAAACTGCTGGTTCAAATGTATTAAATAATGTTATGCGGTGCTGCTATTAATTTAAATAGAATAGTGGACTGTATATGAGCGCGGTGCGAGCGGTGAATGGAATTTAATTTATTCGTGATACTGCAAATCCCCTAAATTCGAGATATAGGAAGGACGTGAAGGAATGCATGTGCACCCACCTGGACTTCCGCTGATCTGCCTCGTGTCTCGATAGCTGCCGGCTGTCTTCACACTTATCAACTTCACAGATAATCACGAAATATAGCGTTATTGCAAATGTTTATACTTTTTACTATATGCTTGTATAATTCAATATCCAAATTACACAAGGGCAGGAGCGATGATGCGAGATATAAGTGGTGCGGTTGATTGCGTGTCTTCTCAACTTGTGTGAGCCCGTTAACACACGAATGCACATGCTGGGCATAAAGCGGTAGATAGGAAACCGGAAATGGGCTTTGCAGTAATCTTATTGGATAATAATTAACGAATCCCTTATAAGCGTTAAGCGATAGTGCAAAGTGGCGCGAACAACATCATGTATGCTTTTGTAACTACATTCGTTACTTAATGTTTTGTGGATAAATACTTTTTAAAATATATCAAAATAGTTACGAATTCAATACTCCAAAATAAATATCAAAAATCGATATACTATCGAGATTTAATAATATCGGCCATATATCGATATTTTTATGAGAAAATATCGATATATCAATACATTTTACTCAAGCCTAAGCCAATTTAATTACAGACCACTAACCTCTATATATGCAAACGTACTTGTATATATAGAGGTCTGCGCCCTCTTTTCCCAAAAGAGGGTCGCTCCCGATACGGCATAAGAAGCTTAAACAGCCGGTTGCCAGTCCCCAAAGGCGGTTTTTAGAGGGTAACACTTAGGTTTCCCCGGTAGGCAGTGAGTTTCTCATAACCACGATAGACCGGCTATTTTATTTTATTTTATTTTATTTAAATTGGTTTACCAACAACAATCTTTCCATATAAATCAAGCGATAAAGTAAAAAAAAAACTAAGTACACAGTCAATTACAGGTAAACACCACATGCATAACTTTTATCGCGACAATTACAAGACGAATTTATACTTATTAAATAGAAACACTGTAGTATTGCTATTATAAAATGCACTAAAACATACTGACCAAAAACAGAGCGGCAAGGTATGGATTTACAATATTTAAAAAAATTAAAAAAAAGGAAAAAAGTGTTTAACAAGGCAAAAGTTTATAATCTGAGGTACCTATCATATAGACAGCCTTTCGAAACTATCCCAATGAAACTTTCCCAATGAACTTTCCCAAACTGGCTATCGTGGTATGCGTAATGCATTTTCCGCCTCCCTACGTAAAGGGTAGCCCTTTAATTGCTTCGGGCGCAAAAAAAATATATAGAGGTCAGTGTTACAGACTGATAGGCATTCAGAGTAGTGACGACGCACATCTAGCCTCCTTTGTTAAAAGTGGACTTCAGTTGCAGGGTTCATGGGCTGCATTAGCTACCAACAGGTAGCCTGTTAGTTCGCTTACTTTGATTTTATAAAAATAAACGTTTATCTACCTTCAAATCGATACGATAAACAAAAAAATATTGATTTGCAAATTCAAGCTAAATTTGTTGCTGCTTAAATTAGAAACAATAAGTACGTGTACTTAGATTATTTTTAATATACTTGCCATAGTTTCTTCTCTTAACAACTTATACAACCGTATTTTTTTATTATTTCGAGTTGTTATCAGAAAGATACTGTTGCCTATCTTATGTTTCATTTCTCTCTGTCATCTTGTACGATACTCAAGGGATAGTATAGTATGGGGTCAAAGTAATAATACTTATATATTATTATGGTAGAGCTTTTAAGTAATAATATATATTATAAAAGAATCCTTTTATATTGTTTCGTTTTTATGTTAACAAGTTTATTATTTTTTCATTTATTACTTTCTTTTTACTTTTTGCTAACTCATACTTCTCCTGCCGACACTGATTTTGTGAAGAGCGCTGATTTCTATGATACAGGCCCTGCCTAGTTTAGAAGTCAGAGGTTCTAATATAATTTAAGATGTAATATTTAGACAGTATGTTAATATATATTTTATGTAAACTCATTGTTATGCAGCAATAAACATTTATTATTATTATTATTATTATTATTATTATTATTATTATTATTATTATTATTATTATTATTATTATTATTATTATTATTATTATTATTATTATTATTATTATTATTATTATTATTATTATTATTATTATTATTATTATTATTATTATTATTATTATTATTATTATTATTATTATTATTATTATTATTATTATTATTATTATTATTATTATTATTATTATTATTATTATTATTATTATTATTATTATTATTATTATTATTATTATTATTATTATTATTTGGGGTATCTATATAGTTTTCTCATCTGGTTGGGTTATATAAATATATAATTATAAATTAAAATGAAACGATAAATATATATAAATATTAATAACATAAAATAAATACAAAAATACATAAATAAATAAAAGCCCAACCAGATGGAAGCCCTCGGCAGGGGAGACCAAACGGCCGAGGGTTAGGAGGAAAGAGAAAGAAACCGGCGGACGATGCGGGCGGTATCGAGGAGCACGGCCTTCTGCATTTGAGCCTGGAGCGGTCCGTCACGGAGTCCCAGTCGCCTCAGATGACCCGAGAGGCTGACTGGGATTAGCCCATTCGCAGAGACGACTACAGGAATAATTTCGGCCGGCAGACCACCCCACATATCGGTCACCTCGCGAGCCAGGTCTAGATATTTTGTTCGTTTATCTGTTTCGGCTTTCACGAGGTTCTCGTCATATGGAATGGTAATGTCGACCAAAAATATCCTTGACTGTGCCCGGTCCATCAGCACAATATCAGGCTTATTCGCAAGAATAGTCCTGTCTGTGATGATGGCCCGGTCCCTGTAGAGCCTGGCGCGGTCATTTTCGAGCACGGCTTCCGGCAAGTACTTGTAATACGGCACTTTCCAGCCCACGAGACCGTATTTCAGAGCGAGCTCCTGGTGTAGAATTCTGGCTACTAGGTTGTGCCTGTGCAAGTACTCAGAGTTAGAAAGCGCCGAACAACCGGAGATGACATGCCTAAGTGACTCACCGGGATGGCGACAAGCTCGACAGACGTCGACGGTGCCATCCTTTAGGATGTATCTCCGATAGTTGTTGGTCTTAATAACCTGATCCTGTATTGCACAGACAAAACCCTCGGTTTCCCCGAAGAGGTCACCGAAACGTAGCCAGTTGAGGGAGGCGACTGTATCTACGAAGGGCTCATGTAGAACCCTGTAGTACCTCCCGTGGAGCTCCTTTTCCTTCCATACGGTCTCCCGGTCGGAAATGCTTAGTACTGCCGGGTCCTGCCATTGCTCGTTGGCTAAGGATAGAGGGGTAAGTCCTTTATCACTAGAAATGACGTCATTATAGAATGGATCATCCGATCTCACCAGGAAGTAATTACGGAGGCTGCACACTTCGCGATTATGCATGGTGAGCGTGCTCAGGAAGCCACGCCCACCATGCTTTCGCGGCAAGTACAGCCTCATTACCGACGATCTCGGATGATGCATCCTATGGGACGTCATGGTAGTGCGGACTTTTCTATCCAGGGCGTTAAGTTCGGTCTGAGTCCACCTGAGTATGCCAAAGGTATACATGAGGACAGGCATGACCCAGCCGTTATATGCGTGTGCCTTATTCACACCGGACAAAAGGCTGTTAAGCACTTTGGTCAAGCGTGCATAAAACGTGTCGCAAACTGACTGTTTCATACCAGCCTCATCGATACCCATGTTCTGTGACATACCCAGATATCGGTATGTTTCAGCCTCGGAAAGGGTCCTTAAGTTGACGGGCATAGATAAGTCTATGCCCTCAGAGTTAGCAACCCTACCCCTCTCAACATGAAGGACCGCACACTTATCCGTCCCCAGCTCCATTCCAATAGAATTGCTAAATTCACAAGTGATGTTTAGCAATTCCACAAGATGGGAGCGACTGGAGGCGAATAAGTTGAGGTCATCCATATAGAAGAGGTGGGTCACTTTTGTACCTCCTTTCCGAAGCTGAAATCCCCTCCCGGAACCCTCCAGTAAAGTACTGAGAGGGTTCAAAGAGAGGCAGAACCAGATAGGACTCAGACAGTCGCCCTGGAATATACCCCTTCTTATCCTTATGCGGCTTTCCGCATCCGTCATCCGCTCGCCTAGATGACAGAGGATCGTACTCCACTGCCCCATACACCGCTCGAGGAAGTCTCGAACTGTACGGTCAATCTTGTACAGCTCGAGGATCCTCTTTAGCCATGTATGTGGCACCGAGTCAAATGCCTTTCTGTAGTCTATCCAGGCGGCGGAGAAGTTCCGACGGTTGCGTTTCACCACTTTGCCAATGACCGCGTCAATGAGGAGTGGTTCCTTGGTTCCACGACCACCGCCCCGACATCCATTTTGAGCGCGCGACATCACCTGATTTGATTCCAGGTGACGAGTGATTCTCGCGCTCAAAATGGATGTTAGTGTCTTGTATATGGTCGGCAGACACGTGATGGGGCGGTATTTGCTCGGGTCTGTGGTAACCTGGTCTTTAGGAACCAAATGAGTGATCCCAGTAGTGAAGAGGCTCGGGAGCGACTTCTGGTTGAGAGCCTCTTGGAACTGTCGGGCGAGCACAGTGTGACACACCACAAACCCCTTCAGCCAGTAGTGATGCAGCCCGTCGAGTCCCGGACTTTTCCAGTTCGGGGCCCTACGGACCGCCTCAGCTACGTCATCCGGCGTTATAATGACGGGGTCCATGGGCGTTATACTCGCACACTGACTCGCCACAACTTCCGTCCAAGGGCCTTCGCTGTGGTTTATGGGCTCTGACCACAGGCCGCGCCAGAATGCTACAGTGTCGGCCTGATTCGGTGCTGGGCCCGTTCCACTTACCATTGGTCGCTCCAACGATTTATAGAGCCTCTTCTGATCACTCTGGAAGAGACGATTCTGGTTAAACCGTGTCGACCTCTCGGTATATCGCCGAATCCGCTTTCCCCAAGCAGCGATTCTCTGCTTCAGGTCGTCTATGCGCTCCGTCAGTTTTTGCATTATATCCGGCTGGGACAATCTAACATTTGTCCCAGCAAATGCCATCCTGACGGTGCGCACAATCCTTGGCCTGTTGTTGCCTGACCTGAAGCATATCAGTCTGCCGATGAGGGCCCTAGCCTTTGCGATACGTTCTTCAATTCTTATTCTCCAGGCTGGGATAGCGCTACTTTGTCCAGTAGCGCGTCCAGCCGTGGAAAGTTTGGCGCCTATAATACGGCACACTGCCAGTGCGGCGCCAAAAAGAATTGAGTCCGTCTCGCAAAGGTCCCGGCTGGCTTCCAAATAGGTCACCAGCATTGGGTTCAGAGCCCTCACGACAGCCCGATTCCGCTTGCTTAGGGCTATGCGGGGAAGTCGCGGTCGATTTTCGAGAGGCGTACTGCGCGTTTCCACAATCGCCTCTTCCAATGTACTCCTCATATGCTCTAATTCCAGTTCCTGGGCGACTGTTCCATCATCGTTTGAATCAACCACAACTGGGGTATTCACGGCGGCATTCACATTTGCGAGTTGCTCTGCAATTTGTGGCGCCGCATCCTCAGCCGTAGCATTTTCATCCGATGAGGGAACAGCCTCACGTCGTAGTCGTTCGAGTTCGGCGACATCAAATATATTTGAGCGCAAGATATACCGAACCCGGTCTGCCAGGTTTTGCTCTGAGACGGTTAAAGATGGCTCCAGCTCAGCAAAAAGACGATGCATCCTAGCCCGATACGCCAAACCTCCAACTTCTCCCCCTTTCGCCCTAAAATACGCCCGCAATGCGTTAGTATTCATTTCGGTTGTCCATCGCATGCGGCGTACTCCACCAGTGGCGGGTGCCGATTGCTGGGCCTGCGAAGACCCTGCCGACACCAAGCCAGCTGGTGGGGATGATGGATGCGAGGCGCTGATGGGTGGTCGTGCAGCACCTCTCGCTCGGCTGGCGGTTCGCATGCTGTCGCGTCCAGCGCCAACACCAGACGCGCCCTGGCGACCTCCAGGCAGCGGCCCTTTGCGCGTTTTTACATATTCCATCATCCATAAAAGTGTTAGTATTATTATTATTATTTTTATTATTATTATTATTATTATTATTATTATTATTATTATTATTATTATTATTATTATTATTATTATTATTATTATTATTATTATTATTATTATTATTATTATTATTATTATTATTATTATTATTATTATTATTATTATTATTATTATTATTATTATTATTATTATTATTATTATTATTATTATTATTATTATTATTATTATTATTATTATTATTATTATTATTATTATTATTATTATTATTATTATTATTATTATTATTATTATTATTATTATTATTATTATTATTATTATTATTATTATTATTATTATTATTATTATTATTATTATTATTATTATTATTATTATTATTATTATTATTATTATTATTATTATTATTATTATTATTATTATTATTATTATTATTATTATTATTATTATTATTATTATTATTATTATTATTATTATTATTATTATTATTATTATTATGGGGTATCTATATAGTTTTCTCATCTGGTTGGGTTCTATAAATATATAATTATAAATGAAAGTGAAAAGATAAATATACATAAATATCAATAACATAAAATAAATATAAAAATACATAAATAAATAAAAGCCCAACCAGATGGAGGCCCTCGGCAGGGGAGACCAAACGGCCGAGGGTTAGGGGGAAAGGGAAAGAAACCGGCGGACGATGCGGGCGGTATCGATGAGCACCGCCTTCTGCATTTGAGCCCGGAGCGGTCCGCCACGTAGTCCCAGTCGCCTCAGATGACCCGAGAGGCTGACTGGGACTAGCCCGTTTGCAGAGACGACTACAGGAATAATTTCAGTCGGCAGACCACCCCACATGTCGGTCACCTCGTGAGCCAGGTCCAGATATTTTGTTTGCTTGTCTGTTTCGGCTTTCACGAGGTTCTCGTCATACGGAATGGTAATGTCGACCAAAAATATCCTTGACTGTGCCCGGTCCATCAGCACAATATCAGGCTTATTCGCAAGAATAGTCCTGTCTGTGATGATGGCTCGGTCCCAATAGAGCCTGGCGCGATCATTTTCGAGCACGGCTTCCGGCAAGTACTTGTAATACGGCAATTTCCGATCAACGAGACCGTATTTCAGAGCGAGCTCCTGGTGAAGAATTCTGGCTACTAGGTTGTGCCTGTGCAAGTACTCAGAGTTAGAAAGCGCCGAACAACCGGAGATAACATGCCTAAGTGACTCACCGGGATGGCGACAAGCTCGACAGATGTCCACGGTGCCATCCTTTAGGATGTATCTCCGATAGTTGTTGGTCTTAATAACCTGATCCTGTATTGCACAGACAAAACCCTCGGTTTCCCCGAAGAGATCACCAAAGCGTAGCCAGTGGAGGGAGGCTACTGTGTCTACGAAAGGCTCATGTAGAGCCTTGTAGAACCTCCCGTGGAGCTCCTTCTCCTTCCACACGGTCTCCCGGTCGGAAATTGTCTGCACTGCCGGGTCTTGCCATTGCTCGTTGGCTAAGGATAGAGGGGTAAGTCCTTTATCACAAGAAATGACGTCCTTATAGAATGGATCATCCGATCTCGCCAGGAAGTAATTACGGAGGCTGCACACTTCGCGATTATGCATGGTGAGCGCGCTCAAGAAGCCACGCCCACCATGCTTTCGCGGCAAGTACAGCCTCATTACCGACGATCTCGGATGATGCATCCTGTGGGACGTCATGGTAGTGCGGACTTTTCTATCCAGGGCGTTAAGTTCAGTCTGAGTCCACCTGAGTATGCCAAAGGTATACATGAGGACAGGCATGACCCAGCCGTTATATGCGTGTGTCTTATTCACACCGGACAAAAGGCTGTTAAGCACTTTGGTCAAGCGTGCATAAAACACGTCGCAAACTGACTGTTTCATACCAGCCTCATCGATACCGATGTTCTGTGACATACCCAGGTATCGGTATGTTTCAGCCTCGGAAAGGGTCCTTAAGTTGAAGGGCATAGATAAGTCTATGCCCTCAGAGTTAGCAACCCTTCCCCTTTCAACATGGAGGACCGCACACTTATCCGTTCCCAGCTCCATTCCAATAGAATTGCTAAATTCACAAGTGATGTTTAGCAATTCCATAAGATGGGAGCGACTGGAGGCGAATAACTTGAGGTCGTCCATATAGAAAAGGTGGGTCACTTTTGTACCTCCTTTCCGAAGCTGAAATCCCCTCCCGGAGCCCTCCAGTAAAGTACTGAGAGGGTTCAGGGAGAGGCAGAACCAGATTGGACTCAGACAATCGCCCTGGAAGATACCCCTTCTTATCCTTATGTGGTTCTCCGCAGCCATCATCCGCTCACCCAGATGACAAAGGATCGTACTCCACTGCCCCATACACTGCTCGAGGAAGTCTCTCACTGTACAGTCTATCTTGTACAGCTCGAGGACTCTCTTTAGCCATGTATGGGGCACCGAGTCGAATGCCTTTCTGTAGTCTATCCAGGCGGCGGAGAAATTCCGACGGTTGCGTTTCACCACTTTGCCAATGACCGCGTCAATGAGGAGTGGTTCCTTAGTTCCACGACCACCGCCCCGACATCCATTTTGAGCGCGTGACATCACCTGATTTAGCTCCAGGTGACGAGTGATTCTCGCGCTCAAAATGGATGTCAGTGTCTTATATATGGTGGGTAGACACGTAATGGGGCGGTATTTGCTCGGGTCTGTGGTAACCTGGTCTTTAGGAACCAAATGAGTGATCCCAGTAGTGAAGAGGCTAGGGAGCGACTTCTGGTTGAGAGCCTCTTGAAACTGACGGGCGAGCACAGCGTGACACACCATGAACCCCTTCAGCCAGTAGTGATGCAGTCCGTCGAGTCCCGGGCTTTTCCAGTTCGGGGCTCTACGGACCGCCTCAGCTACGTCATCCGGCGTTATGATGACGGAGTCCATGGGCGTAATACTCGCACACTGACTCGCCACAACTTCCGTCCAAGGGCCCTCGCTGTGGTTTACGGGCTCTGACCACAGGCCACGCCAAAATGCGACAGTGTTAGCCTGATCCGGTCCTGGGCCCGCTCCACATACCTCTGGTCGCTCCAATGATTTGTAGAGCCTCTTCTGATCACTCTGGAAGAGACGATTTTGGTTGAACCGCCTTGACCTCTCGGTGAATCGGCGAATCCGCTTCCCCCAAGCAGCAATCTTTTGCTTCAGGTCGTCTATGCGCTCCGTTAGTTTTTGCGTGATGTCCGGCTGGGACAAACTGATATTTGTCCCAGCAAACGCCATTCTAACGGTGCGCACAACCCTCGGTCTATTATTACCCGACCTGAAGCTTATCAGTCTGCCGATAAGGGCCCTTGCCTTTGCGATACGGTCCTCAATTCTTTTTCTCCAGGCTGGGATGGCGCTACTTTGTTTAGTAGCGCGTCCAGCCATGGGAAGTTTGGCGCCAATAATACGGCAAGCTGCCACTGCGGCGCCAAAAAGAACTGAGTCCGTCTCGCAAAGGTCCCGGCTGGCTTCCAAATAGGTTACCAGCATTGGGTTAAGAGCCCTCACGACAGCCCGATTTCGCTTGCTTAGGGGTATGCGGGGAAGTCGCGGTCGATTTTCGAGAGGCATGCTGCGCGTTTCCAAAATCGCCTCTTCCAATATACTCCTCATTTGCTCTAGTTCGTGGGAGACCATTTCATCATCGTCTGAATCAACCACAACTGGAAGATCCATGGCGGCTTCTACGCGTGGCAGCTGGTCTGTCGCCTGAGGAGCCGCATCCCCAGCCGTAGCCAATACATTCGATGAGGGAATAGCCTCACGTCGTAGTCGTTCGAGCTCGGCATCATCAAATATTTTCGAGCGCATGATGTACCGAACTCGGTCTGCCAGGTTTTGTTCCGTGACGGGAATAGACGGCTCCAGCTCAGCAAAAAAGCAGTGCATCCGAGCCCGATACGCTATCCCCGCAGTTTCTTCCCCTTTCGCCCTATAGTACGCCCGCAATGCGTTTGCGTTCATATCCCTTGTCCAACGCATGCGGCGCACTCCACCAGCGGCGGATGCCGCTTGCCGAGTCCGAGAGGACCCTGCCGACATCAAGCCGTCTGGTGGGGATGATGGATGCGGGGGGCTGTTAGGTGATATTGCAGCTCCTCGCGCTCGGCTGGCGGCCCGCATGCTGCCGCGTCCAGCGCCAGCTCCAGACGCGCCCCGGCGACCCCCAGGCAGCGGCCCTATACTCTTTCTACTTAAATCCATCATCCATTATTGGGCGTCAATTAACGGGAGACGCCCAGGCCCGGCACCGTTTCATTGTATCATTGTACGGCCGTAAGCACAAACGGGCCTTTGCACCCTGAGTACTGCCGAGGCACGGCGCTCACACCTCTTGGCAATGCGCTGACTGACTGCACCGACGTAGCAGTTTTGTCACTTAACTGTTTCGTCAGCGGGCGATGGGGTCGTCACTTCCCTACGCCATTTTATTATTATTATTATTATTATTATTATTATTATTATTATTATTGTGGGGTATCTATATAGTTTTCTCATCTGGTTGGGATGTATAAATATATAATTATAAATGAAAATGAAAATGAAAAGATAAATTACATAAATATCAATAAAATAAAATAAATACAAAAATACATAAATAAATAAAAGCCCAACCAGATGGAAGCCCTCGGCAGGGGAGACCAAACGGCCAAGGGTTAGGGGGAAAGGGAAAGAAACCGGCGGACGATGCGGGCAGTATCAAGGAGCACCGCCTTCTGCATTTGAGCCCGGAGCGGTCCGTGACGGAGTCCCAGTCGCCTCAGATGACCAGAGAGGCTAACTGGGATTAGCCCGTTTGCAGAGACGACTACAGGAATAATTTCGGTCGGCAGACCACCCCACATGTCGGTCACCTCGTGAGCCAGGTCCAGATATTTTGATCGCTTATCTGTTTCGGCTTTCACGAGGTTCTCGTCATACGGGATGGTAATATCGACCAAAAATATCCTTGACTGTGCCCGGTCCATCAGCACAATATCAGGCTTATTCGCAAGAATAGTCCTGTCTGTGATGATGGCCCGGTCCCAGTAGAGTCTGGCGCGGTCATTTTCGAGCACGGCTTCCGGCAAGTACTTGTAATACGGCAATTTCCGGTCCACGAGACCGTATTTCAGAGCGAGCTCCTGGTGTAGAATTCTGGCTACTAGGTTGTGCCTGTGCAAGTACTCAGAGTTAGAAAGCGCCGAACAACCGGAGATGACATGCCTAAGTGACTCACCGGGATGGCGACAAGCTCGACAGACGTCGACGGTGCCATCCTTTAGGATGTATCTCCGATAGTTGTTGGTCTTAATAACCTGATCCTGTATTGCACAGACAAAACCCTCGGTTTCCCCGAAGAGGTCACCGAAACGTAGCCAGTTGAGGGAGGCGACTGTATCTACGAAGGGCTCATGAAGAGCCCTGTAGTACCTCCCGTGGAGCTCTTTCTCCTTCCATACGGTCTCCCGATCGGAAATGCTAAGCACTGCTGGGTCCTGCCATTGCTCGTGGGCTAAGGATAGAGGGGTAAGCCCTTTATCACTAGAAATGACGTCATTATAGAATGGATCATCCGATCTCGTCAGGAAGTAATTACGGAGGCTGCACACTTCGCGATTATGCATGGTGAGCGCGCTCAAGAAGCCACGCCCACCATGCTTTCGCGGCAAGTACAGCCTCATTACCGACGATCTCGGATGATGCATCCTGTGGGACGTCATGGTAGTGCGGACTTTTCTATCCAGGGCGTTAAGTTCAGTCTGAGTCCACCTGAGTATACCAAAGGTATACATGAGGACAGGCATGACCCAGCCGTTATATGCGTGTGTCTTATTCACACCGGACAAAAGGCTGTTAAGCACTTTGGTCAAGCGTGCATAAAACACGTCGCAAACTGACTGTTTCATACCAGCCTCATCGATACCGATGTTCTGTGACATACCCAGGTATCGGTATGTTTCAGCCTCGGAAAGGGTCCTTAAGTTAACGGGCATAGAGAAGTCTATGCCCTCAGAGTTAGCAACCCTCCCCCTTTCAACATGGAGGACCGCACACTTATCCGTTCCCAGCTCCATTCCAATAGAACTGCTAAATTCACAAGTGATGTTTAGCAGTTCCATAAGATGGGAGCGACTGGAGGCGAATAATTTGAGGTCATCCATATAGAAAAGGTGGGTCACTTTTGTACCTCCTTTCCTAAGCTGAAATCCCCTCCCGGAGCCCTCCAGTAAGGTACTGAGAGGGTTCAGAGAGAGGCAGAACCAGATTGGACTCAGACAATCGCCCTGGAAGATACCCCTTCTTATCCTTATGTGGTGCTCCGCAGCCATCATCCGCTCGCCCAGATGACAAAGGATCGTACTCCACTGCCCCATACACTGCTCGAGGAAGTCTCTAACTGTACAGTCAATCTTGTACAGCTCGAGGACCCTCTTTAGCCATGTATGGGGCACCGAGTCGAACGCCTTTCTGTAGTCTATCCAGGCGGCAGAGAAGTTCCGACGGTTGCGTTTCACCACTTTGCCTATGACCGCGTCAATGAGGAGTGGTTCCTTGGTTCCACGACCACCGCCCCGACATCCATTTTGAGCGCGTGACATCACCTGGTTTAGCTCCAGGTGCCGAGTGATTCTCGCCCTCAAAATGGATGTCAGTGTCTTATATATGGTGGGTAGACACGTGATGGGGCGGTATTTGCTCGGGTCTGTGGTATCCTGATCTTTAGGAACCAAGTGAGTGATCCCAGTAGTGAAGAGGCTCGGGAGCGACTTCTGGTCGAGAGCCTCTTGAAACTGTCGGGCGAGCACAGCGTGACACACTATGAACCCCTTCAGCCAGTAATGATGCAACCCGTCGAGCCCCGGACATTTCCAGTTCGGGGCCCTACGGACCGCCTCAGCCACGTCTTCCGGCGTTATGGTGATGGGGTCCATAGGCGTAACACTCGCACCCTGGCTCGCCACAACTTCCATCCAAGGGCCCTCGCTGTGGTTTACGGGCTCTGACCACAGGCCACGCCAGAATGCGATAATGTCAGCCTGATCCGGTCCTTGGCCCGCTCCACATACCTTTGGTCGCTCCAATGATTTATAGAGCCTCTTCTGATCACTCTGGAAGAGACGATTCTGGTTGAACCGCCTTGACCTCTCGGTAAATCGTCGAATCCGCTTCCCCCAAGCAGCGATCTTTTGCTTCAGGTCGTCTATGCGCTCCGTTAGTTTCTGCATGATATCCGGCTGGGACAAACTGATATTTGTCCCAGCAAACGCCATCCTAACGGTGCGCATAATCCTCGGTCTATTATTACCCGACCTGAAGCTTGTCAGTCTGCCGATAAGGGCCCTAGCCTTTGCGATACGGTCCTCGATTCTTTTTCTCCAGGCTGGGATGGCGCTACTTTGTGTAGTAGCGCGTCCAGCCATGGGAAGTTTGGCGCCAATAATACGGCAAACTGCCACTGCGGCGCCAAAGAGAATTGAGTCCGTCTCGCAAAGGTCCTGGCTGGCTTCCAAATAGGTCACCAGCATTGGGTTAAGAGCCCTCACGACAGCCCGATTTCGCTTGCTTAGGGGTATGCGGGGAAGTCGCGGTCGATTTTCGAGAGGGGTGCTGCGCGTTTCCAAAATCGCCTCTTCCAATATACTCCTCATTTTCTCTAGTTCGTGGGAGACTATTTCATCGTCGTTCGAATCAACCACAACTGGAAGATCCATGGCGGCTTCCACGTGTGGATGCTGGTCTGTCGAATGTGGAGCTGCATCTCCAGCCATAGCCGATTCATTCGACGACGGAATAGCCTCACGTCGTAGTCGTTCGAGTTCGGCATCATCAAATATTTTCGAGCGCATGATGTACCGAACTCGGTCTGCCAGGTTTTGTTCCGTGACGGGGATAGAAGGCTCCAGCTCAGCAAAAAAGCTATGCATCCGAGACCTGTACGCTATTCCCCCAGTTTCTTCCCCTTTCGCCCTATAGTACGCCGGCAATGCGTTTTCGTTCATAGATTTTGTCCAACGCATGCGACGTGCTCCACCAGCGGCGGGTGCCGCTTGCTGAGTCCGAGAAGACCCAGCCGACACCAAGCCTTCTGGTGGGGATGATGGATGCGAGGGGCTGCTAGGTGATCGTGCAGCTCCTCGCGCTCGGCTGGCGGCCCGCATGCTGCCGCGTCCAGCGCCAGCATGCGGGCGCTGGACGCGGCATTTATTATTATTATTATTATTATTATTATTATTATTATTATTATTATTATTATTATTATTATTATTATTATTATTATTATTATTATTATTATTATTATTATTATTATTATTATTATTATTATTATTATTATTATTATTATTATTATTATTATTATTATTATTATTATTATTATTATTATTATTATTGGGGTATCTATATAGTTTTCTCATCTGGTTGGGTCCCATAAATATATAATTATAAATGAAAATGAAAAGATAAATATACATAAATATCAATAACATAAAATAAATATAAAAATACATAAATAAATAAAAGCCCAACCAGATGGACGCCCTCGGCAGGGGAGACCAAACGGCCGAGGGTTAGGGGGAAAGGGAAAGAAACCGCCGGACGATGCGGGCGGCATCGAGGAGCACCGCCTTCTGCATTTGAGCCTGGAGCGGTCCGCCACGTAGTCCCAGTCGCCTCAGATGACCCGAGAGGCTGGCTGGGATTAGCCCGTTTGCAGAGACGACTACAGGAATAATTTCGGTCGGCAGACCACCCCACATGTCGGTCACCTCGTGAGCCAGGTCCAGATATTTTGTTTGCTTGTCTGTTTCGGCTTTCACGAGGTTCTCGTCATACGGAATGGTAATGTCGACCACAAATATCCTTGACTGTGCCCGGTCCATCAGCACAATATCAGGCTTACTCGCAAGAATAGTCCTGTCTGTGATGATGGCCCGGTCCCAATAGAGCCTGGCGCGATCATTTTCGAGCACGGCTTCCGGCAAGTACTTGTAATACGGCAATTTCCGATCCACGAGACCGTATTTCACAGCGAGCTCCTGGTGAAGAATTCTGGCTACTAGGTTGTGCCTGTGCAAGTACTCAGAGTTAGAAAGCGCCGAACAACCGGAGATGACATGCCTAAGTGACTCACCGGGATGGCGACAAGCTCGACAGATGTCGATGGTGCCATCCTTTAGGATGTATCTCCGATAGTTGTTGGTCTTAATAACCTGATCCTGTATTGCACAGACAAAACCCTCGGTTTCCCCGAAGAGGTCACCAAAGCGTAGCCAGTGGAGGGAGGTTACTGTGTCTACGAAAGGCCCATGTAGAGACTTGTAAAACCTCCCGTGGAGCTCCTTCTCCTTCCGTACGGTCTCCCGGTCGGAAATTGTCTGCACTGCCGGGTCTTGCCATTGCTCGTTGGCTAAGGATAGAGGGGTAAGTCCTTTATCACAAGAAATGACGTCCTTATAGAATGGATCATCCGATCTCGCCAGGAAGTAATTACGGAGGCTGCACACTTCGCGATTATGCATGGTGAGCGCGCTCAAGAAGCCACGCCCACCATGCTTTCGCGGCAAGTACAGCCTCATTACCGACGATCTCGGATGATGCATCCTGTGGGACGTCATGGTAGTGCGGACTTTTCTATCCAGGGCATTAAGTTCAGTCTGAGTCCACCTGAGTATGCCAAAGGTATACATGAGGACAGGCATGACCCAGCCGTTATATGCTTGTGTCTTATTCACACCGGACAAAAGGCTGTTAAGCACTTTGGTCAAGCGTGCATAAAATACGTCGCAAACTGACTGTTTCATACCAGCCTCATCGATACCGATGTTCTGTGACATACCCAGGTATCGGTATGTTTCAGCCTCGGAAAGGGTCCTTAAGTTGACGGGCATAGATAAGTCTATGCCCTCAGAGTTAGCAACCCTACCCCTCTCAACATGGAGTACCGCACACTTATCCGTCCCCAGCTCCATTCCAATGGAATTGCTAAATTCACAAGTGATGTTTAGCAATTCCATAAGATGGGAGCGACTGGAGGCGAATAACTTGAGGTCATCCATATAGAAAAGGTGGGTCACTTTTGTCCCTCCTTTCCGTAGCTGAAATCCCCTCCCAGAGCCCTCCAGTAAGGTACTGAGAGGGTTCAGAGAGAGGCAGAACCATATTGGACTCAGACAATCGCCCTGGAAGATACCCCTTCCTATCCTTATGTGGTTCTCCGCAGCCGTCATCCGCTCGCCCAGATGACAAAGGATCGTACTCCACTGCCCCATACACTGCTCGAGGAAGTCTCTAACTGTACAGTCTATCTTGTACAGTTCGAGGACTCTCTTTAGCCATGTATGGGGCACCGAGTCGAATGCCTTTCTGTAGTCTATCCAGGCGGCGGAGAAGTTCCGACGGTTGCGTTTCACCACTTTGCCAATGACCGCGTCAATGAGGAGAGGTTCCTTGGTTCCACGACCACCGCCCCGAGCGCGCGACATCACCTGATTTGAGTCCAGGTGACGAGTGATTCTCGCGCTCAAAATGGATGTTAGTGTCTTGTATATGGTCGGCAGACACGTGATGGGGCGGTATTTGCTCGGGTCTGTGGTAACCTGGTCTTTAGGAACCAAATGAGTGATCCCAGTAGTGAAGAGGCTCGGGAGCGACTTCTGGTTGAGAGCCTCTTGGAACTGTCGGGCGAGCACAGTGTGACACACCACAAACCCCTTCAGCCAGTAGTGATGCAGCCCGTCGAGTCCCGGACTTTTCCAGTTCGGGGCCCTACGGACCGCCTCAGCTACGTCATCCGTCGTTATGGTGACGGGGTCCATGGGCGTAATACCCGCACACTGACTCGCCACAACTTCCATCCAAGGGCCCTCGTTGTGGTTTACGGGCTCTGACCACAGGCCGCGCCAGAATGCGACCGTGTCGGCCTGATTCGGTACTGGGCCCGTTCCACTTACCATTGGTCGCTCCAATGATTTATAGAGCCTCTTCTGATCACTCTGGAAGAGACGATTCTGGTTGAACCGTGTCGACCTCTCGGTATATCGCCGAATTCGCTTTCCCCAAGCAGCGATTCTCTGCTTCAGGTCGTCTATGCGCTCCGTCAGTTTTTGCATTATATCCGGCTGGGACAAACTAATATTTGTCCCAGCAAACGCCATCCTGACGGTGCGCACAATCCTTGGCCTGGTATTGCCTGACCTGAAGCATATCAGTCTGCCGATGAGAGCCCTAGCCTTTGCGATACGTTCTTCAATTCTTGTTCTCCAGGCTGGGATAGCACTACTTTGTCCAGTAGTGCGTCCAGCCGTGGAAAGTTTGGCACCTATAATACGGCAGACTGCCAGTGCGGCGCCAAAGAGAATTGAGTCCGTCTCGCAAAGGTCCCGGCTGGCTTCCAAATAGGTCACCAGCATTGGGTTCAGAGCCCTCACGACAGCCCGATTCCGCTTGCTTAGGGCTATGCGGGGAAGTCGCGGTCGATTTTCGAGAGGCGTACTGCGCGTTTCCATAATCGCCTCTTCCAATGTACTCCTCATTTGCTCCATTTCTAGTTCCTGGGTGAATGTTCCATCATCATTTGAATCAGCAACCACTGGGGTATTCACGGCGGCATCCACGTGTGCGGGTTGTTCTGCAACTTGTGGCACCGCACCCTCAGTCGCAGCGTTTTCATTTGATGAGGGAACAGCCTCACGTCGTAGCCGTTCGAGTTCGGCGCCATCAAATATATTTGAGCGTAAGATATACCGAACTCGGTCTGCCAGGTTTTGCTCGGTGACAGTAATAGATGGCTCCAGCTCAGTAAAAAGACGATGCATCCTAGCCCGATACGCGAAACCTCCAATTTCTCCCCCTTTCGCCCTAAAATACGCCCGCAATGCGTTTGTATTCATATTGATGGTCCATCGCAAGCGGCGTACTCCACCAGTGGCGGGTGCCGATTGCTGGGTCCGCGAAGACCCTGCCGACACCAAGCAAGCTGGTGGGGATGATGGATGCGAGGGGCTGCTGGGTGGTCGTGCAGCACCTCGCGCTCGGCTGGCGGTTCGCATGCTGTCGCGTCCAGCGCCAGCTCCAGACGCGCCCTGGCGATCTCCAGGTAGCGGCCCTTTGCGCAATCTTCTATGTTCCATCATCCATACAGGGCGTCATTTAACGGGAGACGCCCAGACCCGGCGCCGTTTCATGGTGAGGCCATATGCACAAGCGGGCCCTTGCACCATCAATTTTTACCGAGGCACGGCGCTCACACCTTATTATTATTATTATTATTATTATTATTATTATTATTATTTTTGGGGTATCTATATAGTTTTCTCATCTGGTTGGGTCCCATAAATATATAATTATAAATGAAAATGAAAAGATAAATATACATAAATATCAATAACATAAAATAAATATAAAAATACATAAATAAATAAAAGCCCAACCAGATGGACGCCCTCGGCAGGGGAGACCAAACGGCCGAGGGTTAGGGGGAAAGGGAAAGAAACCGGCGGACGATGCGGGCGGTATCGAGGAGCACCGCCTTCTGCATTTGAGCCTGGAGCGGTCCGCCACGTAGTCCCAGTCGCCTCAGATGACCCGAGAGGCTGGCTGGGATTAGCCCGTTTGCAGAGACGACTACAGGAATAATTTCGGTCGGCAGACCACCCCACATGTCGGTCACCTCGTGAGCCAGGTCCAGATATTTTGTTTGCTTGTCTGTTTCGGCTTTCACGAGGTTCTCGTCATACGGAATGGTAATGTCGACCAAAAATATCCTTGACTGTGCCCGGTCCATCAGCACAATATCAGGCTTATTCGCAAGAATAGTCCTGTCTGTGATGATGGCCCGGTCCCAATAGAGCCTGGCGCGATCATTTTCGAGCACGGCTTTCGGCAAGTACTTGTAATACGGCAATTTCCGATCCACGAGACCGTATTTCAGAGCGAGCTCCTGGTGAAGAATTCTGGCTACTAGGTTGTGCCTGTGCAAGTACTCAGAGTTAGAAAGCGCCGAACAACCGGAGATGACATGCCTAAGTGACTCACCGGGATGGCGACAAGCTCGACAGATGTCGACGGTGCCATCCTTTAGGATGTATCTCCGATAGTTGTTGGTCTTAATAACCTGATCCTGTATTGCACAGACAAAACCCTCGGTTTCCCCGAAGAGATCACCAAAGCGTAGCCAGTGGAGGGAGGCTGCTGTGTCTACGAAAGGCTCATGTAGAGCCTTGTAGAACCTCCCGTGGAGCTCCTTCTCCTTCCATACGGTCTCCCGGTCGGAAATGCTCTGCACTGCCGGGCTTTGCCATTGCTCGTTGGCTAAGGATAGAGGGGTAAGTCCTTTATCACAAGAAATGACGTCATTATAGAATGAATCATCCGATCTCATCAGGAAGTAATCACGGAGGCTGCACACTTCGCGATTATGCATGGTGAGCGCGCTCAAGAAGCCACGCCCACCATGCTTTCGCGGCAAGTACAGCCTCATTACCGACGATCTCGGATGATGCATCCTATGGGACGTCATTGTAGTGCGGACTTTTCTATCCAGGGCGTTAAGTTCAGTCTGACTCCACCTGAGTATGCCAAAGGTATACATGAGGACATTATTATTATTATTATTATTATTATTATTATTATTATTATTATTATTATTATTATTATTATTATTATTATTATTATTATTATTATTATTATTATTATTATTATTATTATTATTATTATTATTATTATTATTATTATTATTATTATTATTATTATTATTATTATTATTATTATTATTATTATTATTATTATTATTATTATTATTATTATTATTATTATTATTATTATTATTATTATTATTATTATTATTATTATTATTATTATTATTATTATTATTATTATTATTATTATTATTATTATTATTATTATTATTATTATTATTATTATTATTATTATTATTATTATTATTATTATTATTATTATTATTATTATTATTATTATTATTATTATTATTATTATTATTATTATTATTATTATTATTATTATTATTATTATTATTATTATTATTATTATTATTATTATTATTATTATTATTATTATTATTATTATTATTATTATTATTATTATTATTATTATTATTATTATTATTATTATTATTATTATTATTATTATTATTATTATTATTATTATTATTATTATTATTATTATTATTATTATTATTATTATTATTATTATTATTATGGGGTATCTATATAGTTTTCTCATCTGGTTGGGTTCTATAAATATATAATTATAAATGAAAGTGAAAAGATAAATATACATAAATATCAATAAAATAAAATAAATATAAAAATACATAAATAAATAAAAGCCCAACCAGATGGAGGCCCTCGGCAGGGGAGACCAAACGGCCGAGGGTTAGGGGGAAAGGGAAAGAAACCGGCGGACGATGCGGGCGGTATCGATGAGCACCGCCTTCTGCATTTGAGCCCGGAGCGGTCCGCCACGTAGTCCCAGTCGCCTCAGATGACCCGAGAGGCTGACTGGGACTAGCCCGTTTGCAGAGACGACTACAGGAATAATTTCATTCGGCAGACCACCCCACATGTCGGTCACCTCGTGAGCCAGGTCCAGATATTTTGTTTGCTTGTCTGTTTCGGCTTTCACGAGGTTCTCGTCATACGGAATGGTAATGTCGACCAAAAATATCCTTGACTGTGCCCGGTCCATCAGCACAATATCAGGCTTATTCGCAAGAATAGTCCTGTCTGTGATGATGGCTCGGTCCCAATAGAGCCTGGCGCGATCATTTTCGAGCACGGCTTCCGGCAAGTACTTGTAATACGGCAATTTCCGATCAACGAGACCGTATTTCAGAGCGAGCTCCTGGTGAAGAATTCTGGCTACTAGGTTGTGCCTGTGCAAGTACTCAGAGTTAGAAAGCGCCGAACAACCGGAGATAACATGCCTAAGTGACTCACCGGGATGGCGACAAGCTCGACAGATGTCCACGGTGCCATCCTTTAGGATGTATCTCCGATAGTTGTTGGTCTTAATAACCTGATCCTGTATTGCACAGACAAAACCCTCGGTTTCCCCGAAGAGATCACCAAAGCGTAGCCAGTGGAGGGAGGCTACTGTGTCTACGAAAGGCTCATGTAGAGCCTTGTAGAACCTCCCGTGGAGCTCCTTCTCCTTCCACACGGTCTCCCGGTCGGAAATTGTCTGCACTGCCGGGTCTTGCCATTGCTCGTTGGCTAAGGATAGAGGGGTAAGTCCTTTATCACAAGAAATGACGTCCTTATAGAATGGATCATCCGATCTCGCCAGGAAGTAATTACGGAGGCTGCACACTTCGCGATTATGCATGGTGAGCGCGCTCAAGAAGCCACGCCCACCATGCTTTCGCGGCAAGTACAGCCTCATTACCGACGATCTCGGATGATGCATCCTGTGGGACGTCATGGTAGTGCGGACTTTTCTATCCAGGGCGTTAAGTTCAGTCTGAGTCCACCTGAGTATGCCAAAGGTATACATGAGGACAGGCATGACCCAGCCGTTATATGCGTGTGTCTTATTCACACCGGACAAAAGGCTGTTAAGCACTTTGGTCAAGCGTGCATAAAACACGTCGCAAACTGACTGTTTCATACCAGCCTCATCGATACCGATGTTCTGTGACATACCCAGGTATCGGTATGTTTCAGCCTCGGAAAGGGTCCTTAAGTTGAAGGGCATAGATAAGTCTATGCCCTCAGAGTTAGCAACCCTTCCCCTTTCAACATGGAGGACCGCACACTTATCCGTTCCCAGCTCCATTCCAATAGAATTGCTAAATTCACAAGTGATGTTTAGCAATTCCATAAGATGGGAGCGACTGGAGGCGAATAACTTGAGGTCGTCCATATAGAAAAGGTGGGTCACTTTTGTACCTCCTTTCCGAAGCTGAAATCCCCTCCCGGAGCCCTCCAGTAAAGTACTGAGAGGGTTCAGGGAGAGGCAGAACCAGATTGGACTCAGACAATCGCCCTGGAAGATACCCCTTCTTATCCTTATGTGGTTCTCCGCAGCCATCATCCGCTCACCCAGATGACAAAGGATCGTACTCCACTGCCCCATACACTGCTCGAGGAAGTCTCTCACTGTACAGTCTATCTTGTACAGCTCGAGGACTCTCTTTAGCCATGTATGGGGCACCGAGTCGAATGCCTTTCTGTAGTCTATCCAGGCGGCGGAGAAATTCCGACGGTTGCGTTTCACCACTTTGCCAATGACCGCGTCAATGAGGAGTGGTTCCTTAGTTCCACGACCACCGCCCCGACATCCATTTTGAGCGCGTGACATCACCTGATTTAGCTCCAGGTGACGAGTGATTCTCGCGCTCAAAATGGATGTCAGTGTCTTATATATGGTGGGTAGACACGTAATGGGGCGGTATTTGCTCGGGTCTGTGGTAACCTGGTCTTTAGGAACCAAATGAGTGATCCCAGTAGTGAAGAGGCTAGGGAGCGACTTCTGGTTGAGAGCCTCTTGAAACTGACGGGCGAGCACAGCGTGACACACCATGAACCCCTTCAGCCAGTAGTGATGCAGTCCGTCGAGTCCCGGGCTTTTCCAGTTCGGGGCTCTACGGACCGCCTCAGCTACGTCATCCGGCGTTATGATGACGGAGTCCATGGGCGTAATACTCGCACACTGACTCGCCACAACTTCCGTCCAAGGGCCCTCGCTGTGGTTTACGGGCTCTGACCACAGGCCACGCCAAAATGCGACAGTGTTAGCCTGATCCGGTCCTGGGCCCGCTCCACATACCTCTGGTCGCTCCAATGATTTGTAGAGCCTCTTCTGATCACTCTGGAAGAGACGATTTTGGTTGAACCGCCTTGACCTCTCGGTGAATCGGCGAATCCGCTTCCCCCAAGCAGCAATCTTTTGCTTCAGGTCGTCTATGCGCTCCGTTAGTTTTTGCGTGATGTCCGGCTGGGACAAACTGATATTTGTCCCAGCAAACGCCATTCTAACGGTGCGCACAACCCTCGGTCTATTATTACCCGACCTGAAGCTTATCAGTCTGCCGATAAGGGCCCTTGCCTTTGCGATACGGTCCTCAATTCTTTTTCTCCAGGCTGGGATGGCGCTACTTTGTTTAGTAGCGCGTCCAGCCATGGGAAGTTTGGCGCCAATAATACGGCAAGCTGCCACTGCGGCGCCAAAAAGAACTGAGTCCGTCTCGCAAAGGTCCCGGCTGGCTTCCAAATAGGTTACCAGCATTGGGTTAAGAGCCCTCACGACAGCCCGATTTCGCTTGCTTAGGGGTATGCGGGGAAGTCGCGGTCGATTTTCGAGAGGCATGCTGCGCGTTTCCAAAATCGCCTCTTCCAATATACTCCTCATTTGCTCTAGTTCGTGGGAGACCATTTCATCATCGTCTGAATCAACCACAACTGGAAGATCCATGGCGGCTTCTACGCGTGGCAGCTGGTCTGTCGCCTGAGGAGCCGCATCCCCAGCCGTAGCCAATACATTCGATGAGGGAATAGCCTCACGTCGTAGTCGTTCGAGCTCGGCATCATCAAATATTTTCGAGCGCATGATGTACCGAACTCGGTCTGCCAGGTTTTGTTCCGTGACGGGAATAGACGGCTCCAGCTCAGCAAAAAAGCAGTGCATCCGAGCCCGATACGCTATCCCCGCAGTTTCTTCCCCTTTCGCCCTATAGTACGCCCGCAATGCGTTTGCGTTCATATCCCTTGTCCAACGCATGCGGCGCACTCCACCAGCGGCGGATGCCGCTTGCCGAGTCCGAGAGGACCCTGCCGACATCAAGCCGTCTGGTGGGGATGATGGATGCGGGGGGCTGTTAGGTGATATTGCAGCTCCTCGCGCTCGGCTGGCGGCCCGCATGCTGCCGCGTCCAGCGCCAGCTCCAGACGCGCCCCGGCGACCCCCAGGCAGCGGCCCTATACTCTTTCTACTTAAATCCATCATCCATTATTGGGCGTCAATTAACGGGAGACGCCCAGGCCCGGCACCGTTTCATTGTATCATTGTACGGCCGTAAGCACAAACGGGCCTTTGCACCCTGAGTACTGCCGAGGCACGGCGCTCACACCTCTTGGCAATGCGCTGACTGACTGCACCGACGTAGCAGTTTTGTCACTTAACTGTTTCGTCAGCGGGCGATGGGGTCGTCACTTCCCTACGCCATTTTATTATTATTATTATTATTATTATTATTATTATTATTATTATTATTATTGTGGGGTATCTATATAGTTTTCTCATCTGGTTGGGATGTATAAATATATAATTATAAATGAAAATGAAAATGAAAAGATAAATTACATAAATATCAATAAAATAAAATAAATACAAAAATACATAAATAAATAAAAGCCCAACCAGATGGAAGCCCTCGGCAGGGGAGACCAAACGGCCAAGGGTTAGGGGGAAAGGGAAAGAAACCGGCGGACGATGCGGGCAGTATCAAGGAGCACCGCCTTCTGCATTTGAGCCCGGAGCGGTCCGTGACGGAGTCCCAGTCGCCTCAGATGACCAGAGAGGCTAACTGGGATTAGCCCGTTTGCAGAGACGACTACAGGAATAATTTCGGTCGGCAGACCACCCCACATGTCGGTCACCTCGTGAGCCAGGTCCAGATATTTTGATCGCTTATCTGTTTCGGCTTTCACGAGGTTCTCGTCATACGGGATGGTAATATCGACCAAAAATATCCTTGACTGTGCCCGGTCCATCAGCACAATATCAGGCTTATTCGCAAGAATAGTCCTGTCTGTGATGATGGCCCGGTCCCAGTAGAGTCTGGCGCGGTCATTTTTGAGCACGGCTTCCGGCAAGTACTTGTAATACGGCAATTTCCGGTCCACGAGACCGTATTTCAGAGCGAGCTCCTGGTGTAGAATTCTGGCTACTAGGTTGTGCCTGTGCAAGTACTCAGAGTTAGAAAGCGCCGAACAACCGGAGATGACATGCCTAAGTGACTCACCGGGATGGCGACAAGCTCGACAGACGTCGACGGTGCCATCCTTTAGGATGTATCTCCGATAGTTGTTGGTCTTAATAACCTGATCCTGTATTGCACAGACAAAACCCTCGGTTTCCCCGAAGAGGTCACCGAAACGTAGCCAGTTGAGGGAGGCGACTGTATCTACGAAGGGCTCATGAAGAGCCCTGTAGTACCTCCCGTGGAGCTCTTTCTCCTTCCATACGGTCTCCCGATCGGAAATGCTAAGCACTGCTGGGTCCTGCCATTGCTCGTGGGCTAAGGATAGAGGGGTAAGCCCTTTATCACTAGAAATGACGTCATTATAGAATGGATCATCCGATCTCGTCAGGAAGTAATTACGGAGGCTGCACACTTCGCGATTATGCATGGTGAGCGCGCTCAAGAAGCCACGCCCACCATGCTTTCGCGGCAAGTACAGCCTCATTACCGACGATCTCGGATGATGCATCCTGTGGGACGTCATGGTAGTGCGGACTTTTCTATCCAGGGCGTTAAGTTCAGTCTGAGTCCACCTGAGTATACCAAAGGTATACATGAGGACAGGCATGACCCAGCCGTTATATGCGTGTGTCTTATTCACACCGGACAAAAGGCTGTTAAGCACTTTGGTCAAGCGTGCATAAAACACGTCGCAAACTGACTGTTTCATACCAGCCTCATCGATACCGATGTTCTGTGACATACCCAGGTATCGGTATGTTTCAGCCTCGGAAAGGGTCCTTAAGTTAACGGGCATAGAGAAGTCTATGCCCTCAGAGTTAGCAACCCTCCCCCTTTCAACATGGAGGACCGCACACTTATCCGTTCCCAGCTCCATTCCAATAGAACTGCTAAATTCACAAGTGATGTTTAGCAGTTCCATAAGATGGGAGCGACTGGAGGCGAATAATTTGAGGTCATCCATATAGAAAAGGTGGGTCACTTTTGTACCTCCTTTCCTAAGCTGAAATCCCCTCCCGGAGCCCTCCAGTAAGGTACTGAGAGGGTTCAGAGAGAGGCAGAACCAGATTGGACTCAGACAATCGCCCTGGAAGATACCCCTTCTTATCCTTATGTGGTGCTCCGCAGCCATCATCCGCTCGCCCAGATGACAAAGGATCGTACTCCACTGCCCCATACACTGCTCGAGGAAGTCTCTAACTGTACAGTCAATCTTGTACAGCTCGAGGACCCTCTTTAGCCATGTATGGGGCACCGAGTCGAACGCCTTTCTGTAGTCTATCCAGGCGGCAGAGAAGTTCCGACGGTTGCGTTTCACCACTTTGCCTATGACCGCGTCAATGAGGAGTGGTTCCTTGGTTCCACGACCACCGCCCCGACATCCATTTTGAGCGCGTGACATCACCTGGTTTAGCTCCATGATTCTCGCGCTCAAAATGGATGTCAGTGTCTTATATATGGTGGGTAGACACGTGATGGGGCGGTATTTGCTCGGGTCTGTGGTATCCTGATCTTTAGGAACCAAGTGAGTGATCCCAGTAGTGAAGAGGCTCGGGAGCGACTTCTGGTCGAGAGCCTCTTGAAACTGTCGGGCGAGCACAGCGTGACACACTATGAACCCCTTCAGCCAGTAATGATGCAACCCGTCGAGCCCCGGACATTTCCAGTTCGGGGCCCTACGGACCGCCTCAGCCACGTCTTCCGGCGTTATGGTGATGGGGTCCATAGGCGTAACACTCGCACCCTGGCTCGCCACAACTTCCATCCAAGGGCCCTCGCTGTGGTTTACGGGCTCTGACCACAGGCCACGCCAGAATGCGATAATGTCAGCCTGATCCGGTCCTTGGCCCGCTCCACATACCTTTGGTCGCTCCAATGATTTATAGAGCCTCTTCTGATCACTCTGGAAGAGACGATTCTGGTTGAACCGCCTTGACCTCTCGGTAAATCGTCGAATCCGCTTCCCCCAAGCAGCGATCTTTTGCTTCAGGTCGTCTATGCGCTCCGTTAGTTTCTGCATGATATCCGGCTGGGACAAACTGATATTTGTCCCAGCAAACGCCATCCTAACGGTGCGCATAATCCTCGGTCTATTATTACCCGACCTGAAGCTTGTCAGTCTGCCGATAAGGGCCCTAGCCTTTGCGATACGGTCCTCGATTCTTTTTCTCCAGGCTGGGATGGCGCTACTTTGTGTAGTAGCGCGTCCAGCCATGGGAAGTTTGGCGCCAATAATACGGCAAACTGCCACTGCGGCGCCAAAGAGAATTGAGTCCGTCTCGCAAAGGTCCTGGCTGGCTTCCAAATAGGTCACCAGCATTGGGTTAAGAGCCCTCACGACAGCCCGATTTCGCTTGCTTAGGGGTATGCGGGGAAGTCGCGGTCGATTTTCGAGAGGGGTGCTGCGCGTTTCCAAAATCGCCTCTTCCAATATACTCCTCATTTTCTCTAGTTCGTGGGAGACTATTTCATCGTCGTTCGAATCAACCACAACTGGAAGATCCATGGCGGCTTCCACGTGTGGATGCTGGTCTGTCGAATGTGGAGCTGCATCTCCAGCCATAGCCGATTCATTCGACGACGGAATAGCCTCACGTCGTAGTCGTTCGAGTTCGGCATCATCAAATATTTTCGAGCGCATGATGTACCGAACTCGGTCTGCCAGGTTTTGTTCCGTGACGGGGATAGAAGGCTCCAGCTCAGCAAAAAAGCTATGCATCCGAGACCTGTACGCTATTCCCCCAGTTTCTTCCCCTTTCGCCCTATAGTACGCCCGCAATGCGTTTTCGTTCATAGATTTTGTCCAACGCATGCGACGTGCTCCACCAGCGGCGGGTGCCGCTTGCTGAGTCCGAGAAGACCCAGCCGACACCAAGCCTTCTGGTGGGGATGATGGATGCGAGGGGCTGCTAGGTGATCGTGCAGCTCCTCGCGCTCGGCTGGCGGCCCGCATGCTGCCGCGTCCAGCGCCAGCATGCGGGCGCTGGACGCGGCATTTATTATTATTATTATTATTATTATTATTATTATTATTATTATTATTATTATTATTATTATTATTATTATTATTATTATTATTATTATTATTATTATTATTATTATTATTATTATTATTATTATTATTATTATTATTATTATTATTATTATTATTATTATTATTATTATTATTATTATTATTATTATTATTGGGGTATCTATATAGTTTTCTCATCTGGTTGGGTCCCATAAATATATAATTATAAATGAAAATGAAAAGATAAATATACATAAATATCAATAACATAAAATAAATATAAAAATACATAAATAAATAAAAGCCCAACCAGATGGACGCCCTCGGCAGGGGAGACCAAACGGCCGAGGGTTAGGGGGAAAGGGAAAGAAACCGCCGGACGATGCGGGCGGCATCGAGGAGCACCGCCTTCTGCATTTGAGCCTGGAGCGGTCCGCCACGTAGTCCCAGTCGCCTCAGATGACCCGAGAGGCTGGCTGGGATTAGCCCGTTTGCAGAGACGACTACAGGAATAATTTCGGTCGGCAGACCACCCCACATGTCGGTCACCTCGTGAGCCAGGTCCAGATATTTTGTTTGCTTGTCTGTTTCGGCTTTCACGAGGTTCTCGTCATACGGAATGGTAATGTCGACCACAAATATCCTTGACTGTGCCCGGTCCATCAGCACAATATCAGGCTTACTCGCAAGAATAGTCCTGTCTGTGATGATGGCCCGGTCCCAATAGAGCCTGGCGCGATCATTTTCGAGCACGGCTTCCGGCAAGTACTTGTAATACGGCAATTTCCGATCCACGAGACCGTATTTCACAGCGAGCTCCTGGTGAAGAATTCTGGCTACTAGGTTGTGCCTGTGCAAGTACTCAGAGTTAGAAAGCGCCGAACAACCGGAGATGACATGCCTAAGTGACTCACCGGGATGGCGACAAGCTCGACAGATGTCGATGGTGCCATCCTTTAGGATGTATCTCCGATAGTTGTTGGTCTTAATAACCTGATCCTGTATTGCACAGACAAAACCCTCGGTTTCCCCGAAGAGGTCACCAAAGCGTAGCCAGTGGAGGGAGGTTACTGTGTCTACGAAAGGCCCATGTAGAGACTTGTAAAACCTCCCGTGGAGCTCCTTCTCCTTCCGTACGGTCTCCCGGTCGGAAATTGTCTGCACTGCCGGGTCTTGCCATTGCTCGTTGGCTAAGGATAGAGGGGTAAGTCCTTTATCACAAGAAATGACGTCCTTATAGAATGGATCATCCGATCTCGCCAGGAAGTAATTACGGAGGCTGCACACTTCGCGATTATGCATGGTGAGCGCGCTCAAGAAGCCACGCCCACCATGCTTTCGCGGCAAGTACAGCCTCATTACCGACGATCTCGGATGATGCATCCTGTGGGACGTCATGGTAGTGCGGACTTTTCTATCCAGGGCATTAAGTTCAGTCTGAGTCCACCTGAGTATGCCAAAGGTATACATGAGGACAGGCATGACCCAGCCGTTATATGCTTGTGTCTTATTCACACCGGACAAAAGGCTGTTAAGCACTTTGGTCAAGCGTGCATAAAATACGTCGCAAACTGACTGTTTCATACCAGCCTCATCGATACCGATGTTCTGTGACATACCCAGGTATCGGTATGTTTCAGCCTCGGAAAGGGTCCTTAAGTTGACGGGCATAGATAAGTCTATGCCCTCAGAGTTAGCAACCCTACCCCTCTCAACATGGAGTACCGCACACTTATCCGTCCCCAGCTCCATTCCAATGGAATTGCTAAATTCACAAGTGATGTTTAGCAATTCCATAAGATGGGAGCGACTGGAGGCGAATAACTTGAGGTCATCCATATAGAAAAGGTGGGTCACTTTTGTCCCTCCTTTCCGTAGCTGAAATCCCCTCCCAGAGCCCTCCAGTAAGGTACTGAGAGGGTTCAGAGAGAGGCAGAACCATATTGGACTCAGACAATCGCCCTGGAAGATACCCCTTCCTATCCTTATGTGGTTCTCCGCAGCCGTCATCCGCTCGCCCAGATGACAAAGGATCGTACTCCACTGCCCCATACACTGCTCGAGGAAGTCTCTAACTGTACAGTCTATCTTGTACAGTTCGAGGACTCTCTTTAGCCATGTATGGGGCACCGAGTCGAATGCCTTTCTGTAGTCTATCCAGGCGGCGGAGAAGTTCCGACGGTTGCGTTTCACCACTTTGCCAATGACCGCGTCAATGAGGAGAGGTTCCTTGGTTCCACGACCACCGCCCCGACATCCATTTTGAGCGCGCGACATCACCTGATTTGAGTCCAGGTGACGAGTGATTCTCGCGCTCAAAATGGATGTTAGTGTCTTGTATATGGTCGGCAGACACGTGATGGGGCGGTATTTGCTCGGGTCTGTGGTAACCTGGTCTTTAGGAACCAAATGAGTGATCCCAGTAGTGAAGAGGCTCGGGAGCGACTTCTGGTTGAGAGCCTCTTGGAACTGTCGGGCGAGCACAGTGTGACACACCACAAACCCCTTCAGCCAGTAGTGATGCAGCCCGTCGAGTCCCGGACTTTTCCAGTTCGGGGCCCTACGGACCGCCTCAGCTACGTCATCCGTCGTTATGGTGACGGGGTCCATGGGCGTAATACCCGCACACTGACTCGCCACAACTTCCATCCAAGGGCCCTCGTTGTGGTTTACGGGCTCTGACCACAGGCCGCGCCAGAATGCGACCGTGTCGGCCTGATTCGGTACTGGGCCCGTTCCACTTACCATTGGTCGCTCCAATGATTTATAGAGCCTCTTCTGATCACTCTGGAAGAGACGATTCTGGTTGAACCGTGTCGACCTCTCGGTATATCGCCGAATTCGCTTTCCCCAAGCAGCGATTCTCTGCTTCAGGTCGTCTATGCGCTCCGTCAGTTTTTGCATTATATCCGGCTGGGACAAACTAATATTTGTCCCAGCAAACGCCATCCTGACGGTGCGCACAATCCTTGGCCTGGTATTGCCTGACCTGAAGCATATCAGTCTGCCGATGAGAGCCCTAGCCTTTGCGATACGTTCTTCAATTCTTGTTCTCCAGGCTGGGATAGCACTACTTTGTCCAGTAGTGCGTCCAGCCGTGGAAAGTTTGGCACCTATAATACGGCAGACTGCCAGTGCGGCGCCAAAGAGAATTGAGTCCGTCTCGCAAAGGTCCCGGCTGGCTTCCAAATAGGTCACCAGCATTGGGTTCAGAGCCCTCACGACAGCCCGATTCCGCTTGCTTAGGGCTATGCGGGGAAGTCGCGGTCGATTTTCGAGAGGCGTACTGCGCGTTTCCATAATCGCCTCTTCCAATGTACTCCTCATTTGCTCCATTTCTAGTTCCTGGGTGAATGTTCCATCATCATTTGAATCAGCAACCACTGGGGTATTCACGGCGGCATCCACGTGTGCGGGTTGTTCTGCAACTTGTGGCACCGCACCCTCAGTCGCAGCGTTTTCATTTGATGAGGGAACAGCCTCACGTCGTAGCCGTTCGAGTTCGGCGCCATCAAATATATTTGAGCGTAAGATATACCGAACTCGGTCTGCCAGGTTTTGCTCGGTGACAGTAATAGATGGCTCCAGCTCAGTAAAAAGACGATGCATCCTAGCCCGATACGCGAAACCTCCAATTTCTCCCCCTTTCGCCCTAAAATACGCCCGCAATGCGTTTGTATTCATATTGATGGTCCATCGCAAGCGGCGTACTCCACCAGTGGCGGGTGCCGATTGCTGGGTCCGCGAAGACCCTGCCGACACCAAGCAAGCTGGTGGGGATGATGGATGCGAGGGGCTGCTGGGTGGTCGTGCAGCACCTCGCGCTCGGCTGGCGGTTCGCATGCTGTCGCGTCCAGCGCCAGCTCCAGACGCGCCCTGGCGATCTCCAGGTAGCGGCCCTTTGCGCAATCTTCTATGTTCCATCATCCATACAGGGCGTCATTTAACGGGAGACGCCCAGACCCGGCGCCGTTTCATGGTGAGGCCATATGCACAAGCGGGCCCTTGCACCATCAATTTTTACCGAGGCACGGCGCTCACACCTTATTATTATTATTATTATTATTATTATTATTATTTTTGGGGTATCTATATAGTTTTCTCATCTGGTTGGGTCCCATAAATATATAATTATAAATGAAAATGAAAAGATAAATATACATAAATATCAATAACATAAAATAAATATAAAAATACATAAATAAATAAAAGCCCAACCAGATGGACGCCCTCGGCAGGGGAGACCAAACGGCCGAGGGTTAGGGGGAAAGGGAAAGAAACCGGCGGACGATGCGGGCGGTATCGAGGAGCACCGCCTTCTGCATTTGAGCCTGGAGCGGTCCGCCACGTAGTCCCAGTCGCCTCAGATGACCCGAGAGGCTGGCTGGGATTAGCCCGTTTGCAGAGACGACTACAGGAATAATTTCGGTCGGCAGACCACCCCACATGTCGGTCACCTCGTGAGCCAGGTCCAGATATTTTGTTTGCTTGTCTGTTTCGGCTTTCACGAGGTTCTCGTCATACGGAATGGTAATGTCGACCAAAAATATCCTTGACTGTGCCCGGTCCATCAGCACAATATCAGGCTTATTCGCAAGAATAGTCCTGTCTGTGATGATGGCCCGGTCCCAATAGAGCCTGGCGCGATCATTTTCGAGCACGGCTTTCGGCAAGTACTTGTAATACGGCAATTTCCGATCCACGAGACCGTATTTCAGAGCGAGCTCCTGGTGAAGAATTCTGGCTACTAGGTTGTGCCTGTGCAAGTACTCAGAGTTAGAAAGCGCCGAACAACCGGAGATGACATGCCTAAGTGACTCACCGGGATGGCGACAAGCTCGACAGATGTCGACGGTGCCATCCTTTAGGATGTATCTCCGATAGTTGTTGGTCTTAATAACCTGATCCTGTATTGCACAGACAAAACCCTCGGTTTCCCCGAAGAGATCACCAAAGCGTAGCCAGTGGAGGGAGGCTGCTGTGTCTACGAAAGGCTCATGTAGAGCCTTGTAGAACCTCCCGTGGAGCTCCTTCTCCTTCCATACGGTCTCCCGGTCGGAAATGCTCTGCACTGCCGGGCTTTGCCATTGCTCGTTGGCTAAGGATAGAGGGGTAAGTCCTTTATCACAAGAAATGACGTCATTATAGAATGAATCATCCGATCTCATCAGGAAGTAATCACGGAGGCTGCACACTTCGCGATTATGCATGGTGAGCGCGCTCAAGAAGCCACGCCCACCATGCTTTCGCGGCAAGTACAGCCTCATTACCGACGATCTCGGATGATGCATCCTATGGGACGTCATTGTAGTGCGGACTTTTCTATCCAGGGCGTTAAGTTCAGTCTGACTCCACCTGAGTATGCCAAAGGTATACATGAGGACATTATTATTATTATTATTATTATTATTATTATTATTATTATTATTATTATTATTATTATTATTATTATTATTATTATTATTATTATTATTATTATTATTATTATTATTATTATTATTATTATTATTATTATTATTATTATTATTATTATTATTATTATTATTATTATTATTATTATTATTATTATTATTATTATTATTATTATTATTATTATTATTATTATTATTATTATTATTATTATTATTATTATTATTATTATTATTATTATTATTATTATTATTATTATTATTATTATTATTATTATTATTATTATTATTATTATTATTATTATTATTATTATTATTATTATTATTATTATTATTATTATTATTATTATTATTATTATTATTATTATTATTATTATTATTATTATTATTATTATTATTATTATTATTATTATTATTATTATTATTATTATTATTATTATTATTATTATTATTATTATTATTATTATTATTATTATTATTATTATTATTATTATTATTATTATTATTATTATTATTATTATTATTATTATTATTATTATTATTATTATTATTATAAAAGAATATTTACATTGTAATTTAATAATCATCATTATTTGATTTAAAAACAATTTATTTGATCGTTCGAATAGTAATAAGATTAGTCCTATTTTCTTTATATTTTTTGACATAATAGAGCAATAAAAATAAATAACTAAACAAAAACGATTCAATGAATTATGATGATGATGGACGACAGCACTGGTGATACTTTACACAGTGGCCGTGCCAATATTTCTCAGGAAAAAGTCACCGACTACCGGAACAAACTTGTGTCTAAAGTCAAGACATTGTTGAACAGTTTCAGATTGGGGGCTACTAAATCTAGTCCAGTTCAATCGCCCTTAAACACAAGTTTGCGCATTTACCGCTAAAAAGAACCCCTTTGTCGTATCTCTTCAGTTTCAGGGACCTCACAGAATACCGGCGTGAAGTGGAAGCTCTGCTTCCGCGTTTCGTCTGGTGAGTGCAGGTGGCCGGAGGCCCAAATCCCCCCCCCCCCCATAAACATGGTAGTGGAATTAAATGATAGACTACCCAGGAGGGTACCAGCACCCCTGGAGAATCCCTCGCTGAGCATCTACGATTATGTTTCTCAACTTCTGAGCGTGGGTGCTCAGGCTGCCCGCGTATTCTGGGGGGGGGGGGAAATTCCGCTCAACACTAAAACTGCACGGGGCAAACGGAGCAACAAGACCAAGGCGACCCCTGCCACTCTGTCCGTGAATTTCTGCAATATCAGGGGACTTCACTCTAACCTAAACGCCGTCCACTACCATCTCGGGACGGCGAGGCCGGCTCTGCTCTTTCTGACCGAGACGCAGGTGTCCTCTCCGGCTGATGTCTCGTATCTCTCCTGCCCGGGGTACAAACTGGAACACTCCTTTGTGCCTCGGGCTGGAGTTTGCGTTTACGTCAGAGAGGACATCTGTTCTCGACGCCTCGGCAGACTTGAAGGTTCGGACCTGTCCATCCTTTGGCTACGCGTAGACAGCGACGACCATCCGCGCGTCTATGGGCCTCTATAGGTCCCATAGCAGTAATGCCGAAACAGACCGACTCTTCGACCACGTCCAAATGACTGCAGATTCGTTGCTACAGCAGATCCCCTCCGCAGAGATCGTGATCCTCGGCGACTTTAACGCCCATCACGCCGAATGGCTTGGTTCACATTTAACCGATCATGCGGGGAGATCTGTTCATGATTTTGCCTTGGCATATGGTCTGACACAACTGGTTACTTCGCCTACGCGGATTCCAGATGTGGAGGATCATGCACCTTCCCTGTTGGACTTTCTGCTGACCTCTCACCCGGACGGATATCAGATTTCCGTCGACGCCCCTTTAGGCTCCTCGAACCATTGTCTTGTCCGGAGTGTGGTGCCACTCACGCTGTAATCGCGGTTGTATTCTGCAGGCTGCCGCCGTGTTTAGCACTATAGGTCAGCCGATTGGGATGGGATGCGGTCTTTCTTGGCATCCTACCCTTGGGGGCGGGTTTGCTTCTCGCCGGACGATCCCAACGTTGTTGCGGATTCTGTCGCTGATGTGGTACTTCAGGGTATGGAACTTTTTATTCCTTCCTCTGTGGTGCCCATTGGAGGCAAATCTCAGCCATGGTTTGGTCGCTCCTGTAAAATAGCATCATGCTATAAGCAGGAGTGCTACCAAGCCTGGGCTGACGCATCAGCGTCCAGGGATGTAAACACCAGCGCTCTAAAAAGAAGTATAATTCCGCCTCTAGGTCCTTCAAAAGAGTCATTGCCAAGGCAAAGTCAGAGCACATAGGCAGAATTGGCGAGAAACTAGTTCGTCTTCCTTCTGGAACCCGTGCATTCTGGTCTCTCGCCGAGGCTGTCCAGGGGAATTTCTGTCAGCCATCTCTTCCATCTCTGCACAGGGAGGACGACTCACTGGTCCACACCGCAAAGGAGAAAGCCGATCTTCTAGGCTCTTTCTTTGCGTCTAACTCGACTCTCGATGACGGAGGAAGTACGCCGCCGACCATCCCGCGGTGTGAGTGCTCCATGCCGGAAGTGCAGTTCACTCAGCGCTCGGTTCGCAAAGCACTCCTCTCCCTGGATATCCACAAGTCGAGTGGGCCTGACGGAATCCCCCCAATTGTGCTGAGGACGTGTGCTCCAGAGTTGGCACCGGTTTTAACGCGTCTTTTCCGGTACTCCTACTCCCTAGGCGTAGTCCCAAAATCATGGAAGACGGCTTTCGTCCACCCGATCCCTAAAAAAGGCGACCGCTCAGACCCGTCCAACTACCGGCCTATCGCCGTCACCTCCTTGTTCTCCAAAACGATGGAGTCCATTGTAAACTGCCAGCTCATGAGGTACCTTGAGGATCACCAGCTGATTAGTGACCGCCAATACGGTTTTCGCCATGGTAGGTCAGCTGGTGATCTTCTGGTCTACCTAACTCACTGATCGGCGGAGGCAGTAGAGTCCAAGGGGGAGGCATTGGCCGTTAGTTTGGACATTGCGAAGGCCTTCGATCGGGTTTGGCACAAAGCGCTTCTTTCGAAGCTCCCTTCCTATGGGCTTCCCGAGAAATTGTGCGATTGGATAACTGGTTTTCTTGCAGATCGGAGCATCAAGGTCGTTGTAGACGGTGCAAGCTCCGATTACAAGCCTATTAATGCTGGTGTTCCACAGGGCTGCTTGCTATCACCAACGCTGTTTCTTCTGCATATCAATGATATGTTGCAAACCCGTAACATTCATTGCTATGCAGATGACAGCACTGGTGATGCTCTTTACACCGGCTGAGCCAATATTTCTCGGGAAAACGTCTCTTAGTGCCGGGACAAACTTGTCTCTGCTGGACAGAGTCTCGGATTGGGGGCGACTAAATCTAGTCCAGTTTAACGCCCAGAGAGAGAGAGAACCCCTTTGTCGTATCCCCTCAGTTTCAAGGCACTAACCTTGTTGCCTCAGCCAGTATCGGAATCCTCGGCGTTGACATATCGAGTGACGTGCAGTTTCGTGGTCACTTGGAAGGGAAGGCCAAATTGGCCTCTAAAAAGCTTGGCGTGCTCAGCAGAGCTGGACAGTATTTCATGCTGGCACACCGCCTGCAACTTTACAAGGCGCAGGTTCGGCCGCACATGGAATACTGTTCCTATCTCTGGGCTGAGGCTCCCCAGTACCAGCTCCTTCCACTTGACCGCATCCAGCGCAGAGCGGCTCGAATCGTCGACGACCGAGTGCTTTCCGATCGGCTCAATTCACTGGCACTGCGAAGAGATGTTGCATCCCTTTGTATTTTCTTTCGCATATACCATGGAGAGTGCTCTGAGGAGTTGTTCGGATTAATCTCAGCCTCCAAATTTCGTGAACGCACTACGCGGCAAACGTCCCGATACCTTCCACACCATCTGGATGCTTGGCTGTCCACCACTGTACGTTTCAAAAGGAGTTTTCTTCCGCGTACAACCTCTATGTGGAATAATTTACCACCGGCGATTTTTCCGGACCGATACGACCTGGGGACCTTCAAGAAAAGAGCTTACTCCTTTCTAAAGGGCCGGCAACGCACCTGCAATTCCCCTGGTGTTGCGGTTGATCATGGGCGGCGGTAGTCACTTAACATCAGGTGAGCCACATGCTCGTTTGCCCCCTCTTCTATAAAAAAAGAAGGTTCCAAATTGATCTCTAAAAGCTTGGCGTGTTCAGCAGAACGGGACAGTTTTTATGAGGGCACATAGCCTGCAACTTTGCAAGTCACAGGTTCGGCCTCACATGGAATACTGTTCTCATCTATCAGTTTGCTCGATAGAGTGTAATCGATCGGACGTGTGGATAGAACAAAAAAAAATCCTTATACCGACATTACAATGAATAAATGTGATCGTCGTGAAAAACCGATAGCTAAAAGAACACTTGGATTAGAATGCAGCAAATGCGAAAAATTTGTGCACGCGACCCAGGCCTGTACTAATCTTTCTACTAAACAGATTGCAGCATTACGCAACGCAGATAGCCTGGAATGGACATGCAAGGATTGTCAACGTTTCACACCGGTAAGAAAATCGTATATTATCCATGCAGAAGAAGAAAAAGTAGAACAAAATGAACAAACTCAAGATCATTCGTATTCTAAGCCATCAATAGATATTAAAAAGTTACTGACGGATATTTCAAAGGAAGTTGGAGTCACTATAAAGCGCGAATTGGAGCCAATCGAATCTTCTATAAGTTACTGTCACGACAAACTAGATGAGGTGCTCGACAATGTGGATGTTCTAAAACGTAGAATTATAGAATTAGAAACTAAAAATATAGCATTAAACAACAAAAATAATAATTTGGAAATAAGAATAAATGTTTTAGAACAAAAAATAGGAGAATTGGAACAAAAACAATACAGTAACAAAATTGAACTAACTGGTATATCGGGTATAGATAACATTAATCGTCATCAAGTAACTAAAATATTAGCATCCAAATTAGATATGGATGCAAATTCAGTTAAAAGCATAAAACAGATAGAAGGAAGAAAAGGAAAGGATGGATATCTGCTACTAGAACTAAGTGATGAAACAGAGAGTGAGAAATGGATCCAAGCCGCAAAAATGAAGATATTAAAAATTTATGATATTCTTCCGAATGTTAAGTTAAGACTATGTTAAGACTTATGTTAAGACTTAGTTAAGACGCGCACTCACAAAGACAAATAAGATAATCTTGTGGAATGCAAAAAAACAATTAGGTTCCGAATACAAGTACATATGGTTTAAAAATGGACACATTTTTGCGCGAAAAGGAGACAAAGACAAGATCACAACCATTAGGTGCATCGAAGACATCCAAAAACTTGCAAAAAAAATCACTATTCAGTCCCAAAATACAGAAGAAACGGAAGTAGTTAGTTAAGGGTAAAACTCAGCATAATTATTCTTATAAGTTATAATAACAACAAACATAATGGATTCTCTCACGAACGTCTCAGAAATAAACGACTGTATTAATTTAAATGATTTCTACAAACTTGTACCTAAAGGTAAACAAAGTTTCACTTTTATTCACATAAACCTAAAATCTATCATAAAAAACTTTGCAATGCTAAAGGAATGTATAAATTCTAGTAAAATTAATTTAGACTGCATTGCCATAACAGAAGCCAACATATCTAATAACCTACTATCTATGTTTCATATCGATGGCTATACAATGCATAGTATCTTAAGAACTAAAAGAAAGGGGGATAATTATTTATGTACGTAAGAACCATAAGTCTAAAATTATAAATATCAAAACTTTACACTTTGAATCACTCATAAGCAAAATCACCACCCAAAATAATTTGCAAACATTCCATCTTTGTATAATATATAGACCACCGAATGAAAACAAACACTTGTTTATTGAGGAGTTGTGTCACATATTAAAAGATAATTTCGCTAAAAAACATAACTTAATCATATTGGGTGATATGAATATCAACATTAAAGATATTACACCTATACAAGAATATTATCTTAGTAAAATGGCCGAGTGCGGTCTAACGTGTGCGATAACAGATTACACTAGAATAGAAAAAAGAAAAGACAAAATAACTAAAAGTTGTATAGATCATATCTTTGTGCGATCGCGTACGTTAGACCTGTACTCGGGCGTTATTGGTACTGTATTAGCCGATCATCGCATGACTGACCGTGCTAACATGCGTTTTACATGTTTCGTACACACGGGATGAATTTGAAAACATTATTTTATATGACAACAAAAAACTTCATAGAATGCTGAATGAAATAGACTGGTCACCGGTTAATAATGTGCAATATCCTACTAATATAAACAATTTTATAAAAACTAATTTTATGGAATGCTACAGTAAATGTCAATTAATAAAAAAAAACAAAACAAGGTAGTAAAAGAAATAAAGAGAATTGGATAAATGAAGACATCATAAATATGTGTAAAATTAGAGATAATTTGTTTACTAAATGGAAAAATGACTCAAATAATATACTTCTAAGACTAGAATATAATAAATATAGAAAGAAAACAATTAAATTTATTGAAAAAACTAGAAATAATTACCATTATCAAAAAATCAATAACAATATGTCTAATCCAAGATATACTTGGAAAATTGTAAACAAACTTTGTGGCAAAGATACCGAAACACTAGATGAATCGTTAAATAAATCATTTAACTTCAAAAGTCAAAATAGTAAAACGATTGCTGATAATTTTGCTACTGAGTTCGATAGAAACTTAAAAAATATAATACCAAAATGTACCATTAAAATGCTATCAGATGATTTGTACACAAATCCAGTAGATAAGTCTATACGCTTTCAAAAAGCTAACACAAAGCAAATAAAAAAATATAATAAAAACACTTAACACAAAAAAGGCACCAGGTGCTGATGGAATTCGTACAATTGACATAAAAGCCATATCAGAAAAAATTGCTAAAGTAATTGTCAAGTTAATTAATAGTAGTATAGAAACAGGTATTTATCCTACAGATCTAAAGCTAGGTTTGGTACGGCCTATTTACAAAAGTGGACGTCATGACGATTACAGTAATTACAGGCCTATTACTATACTTCCAACAATTGACAAAATTATAGAAAAATTCATTTCCGACCAGCTTCACCACTTTTACCAAAAACATAAAATTATTTCGGCATCTCAATACGGATTTCAGCCTAAGAAATCTACTACACAGTTGCTGTCAAACTTTACAGACGAAGTAAACAAATGCTTAGATGAGAAAAACATGTATTAATTGCATTCATCGATTTCAGTAAAGCCTTCGATACCTTGAAACATAACATACTTATATAAAAACTCGAAAACTCTGGTGTTAGAGGACGTTTCTTAAGATGGTGTAAAGATTATCTTAGCAATCGATATTTCCAAGTAAAGATAGAAAATAATTTAAGTATTAAAATACTTATGACTACTGGTACGGCACAAGGCTCAGTTATAGGGCCACTCCATTACTTAACATACGTAAATTAATTAGAAAATTTCATTAAAAATGTAGTTTATACCAATATGCAGATGATACGTGCCTTCTGTCAGAAGATAAAAATCTGGATATCGCCATGCAAAAATTACAAGATGATTTTTCACGCCTCTCTATGTGGGCTCACGATCTAGGACTTGTAATAAATATACAAAAAACCAAGGATATTATAAACAAGAATATTATGCCAGTAAGCATTATTGCTCATAATCATCTTTGTCTGCACAATATAATAACTTGTTCCTGCGAAAAAATCCCACTTGTTAAGTATCACACATACTTAGGACTGATTATAGATAATAGGATGAACTGGAAGAATCATATTGACTACGTGTGTAGTAAATTAAGGGCAATCCTAGCGAAATTTTATATTATTCGTAATAAAGTTCCATTTAAAATTCTTCTAAGCCTATATAATGCTCTAGTGGAATCGATAGTATCGTATGGTCTTAGTAGTTATGGACGAACTTTCCGCACTTACCTAGATAAAATTTACAGCTTACAAATAAGAATTTTAAAATCTATATTGCCTCAACACATTAAGGACGAATATCGAAATGATTACTCATACCTTTTCACGTACTGCAAAGTTTTACCCATACATAAAAAGGTGAAATATATGATTTTAAAAGAATGTTATGAATACTCGATTTACCCAACCCCAAGGGAACGCATTTATAGCACTAGAAATAAAACACCTTATTCACCAATTAGAACTAATAATTACGACGGTAAGAGAACACGTAAATTTCTAATACCATACATATTAAATTCTTTACCTACGGAGATAAGAAACCAGCTAACCGCACAAAACTTGAAAACAAAACTTAAAAATTTTTTCGCATAATAAGAATTCAAAAAAGTATCTATATATATATTATTCCAATGAGAATCATAACGAGCTATATCTATCTATGCCAATAATTGTTAAATTGGACAAATAAACAAAACGTACGTACGTACGTACGTACACTCCGTGTGTACGCGCATAAATAAAAGTACCTGGTTGACCGAGTATTTTTCGCTATATATATATATATATATATATATATATATATATATACAAGAATTGCTCGTTTAAAGGTATAGGATAGTACAGTATATCGGATAAGCGAACAAGTGAAGACAACAATCACGTTTTTACTTCACTACTCCTGGTAAACAATACCAAAAACTACCTTCTTCACAAAAAAAATAGTTTAAGAGATACATATTCTAGATTTTATATAAATTTTTTATGCCAAATTTTTTTTAATAATTTGTAGCACAATTGTTTCATAGTACTTTGTATTTGGTTTAAGTAAAAGTTAATTCCAATGCCATTTAAATAATAAGCTTTAGTAAATTAATGTATAATTAAGAGCAAACTGTGCAGTGCCAAGACAAACAATAGATGTTTAATGGCACGAAGAAATTGATTTTGTAATTAAAACTGTTACTTTGTTGAATAAATAAAAAAAAGAATAAATCTCTGGGCCGGGGCTCCGCAGTGCCAGCTCCTTTCATTAAATAATACACTAAATATTATTTATTTGGAGTTAGCAGGCAGTGTGGACACTTATCATTAGGTGAACACGATGAAGCTCTAGTAAGTTATAGTTGATAAAAGTCAATAACGAGTAGCTTAAGACGAAAACAATAACAAAAATGGTCAATAAAAGACGTAGTATAGTTGAAATACTAGGCGGTGTCAACATTTTTGAAAAACACTTTTTTCGGGTGTTGCGTGATAAACTTAGTAATGAGGATATCCACAGTAGAACCGGAGTGACCGATATAGCTCAACATATTAGTAAGCTGAAGTGGCAGTGGGCCGACCATATAGCTCGAAGAACCGACAATCGATGGGGAACAAAGATTCTGGAGTGGCAGCGTCGTACTAGTGGGCGAAATATATGGCGATCCCCCACTAGATGAAGTGACGACCTGATAAGACATGCAGGAAGTCGATGGATACAGCTGGCTCAGGACCGTGCTTTGTGGCATTCCTTGGGTGAGGCCTATGTTTAGCAGTGGACTTGTAAGAGCTGTAATGATGATGATTATAATCCCAGCCTCATTGATGATTATAAGCCCAACTCTGATTTTACCTCGTAAACACTGCAACGGGCTTGGATTACAGGACGGGTGACTAACTCCGTATTAGCATACTAAAAATCCTCAAAGTAATTTTATAATTTCTGATATTACTTGGCAATTGTCGCACTATAATGTAGTGGTAGCCTAACCTAAGAGAATCACGGACCTAGAAAAAAGGGCGGACAGAGTCTTGCTAAGAAACAATTGAAGCACCGCAATGGCGGCCGTTTAACTGTGTGAGCGTACGCGATCGCGGATTGTACCGTATGGCGGGCGGTAGACTTACTATGGTGTGCATGTGTGCGTGCCGGCTTGTTTGTAATTTGTGTTAGCAAACTAACTTACTACGGGTGCGTCAGTAATTATTTTAAGAGACGGCGTCCGCCCTTTTTTCTAGGTCCATAAAGTGAATGTACTACTTCATATCATACCGTGGATGTCATAAAAGGTAACAAAGGGAAATTAAACACAGCAGTAGCATCTTTATGATAAAAACCCAAGATATAAAACTGCGATTACTAACCATCCTAACGAACTATGATGTAATCTATAAGGGAGGCAGTGCCAGCTCTTTACACTTGATCGCATCCAGCGCACAACGATTCGAATCGTCGACGACCGAGTTCTTTCCGATCGGCTTGACTCACTGGCGCTGCAAAGAAATGTTGCATCTCTTTTCATATTCTGTCACATCTACCGCGGGGAGTTTCCATAATTTAGACTAATTCCAGCCCCTCAATTTCACTATCGCTCATCGCGACTACCACCGTGCGATTTATAATAAGTTTTCTTCCTCACACAACTTCTACCACAAGCCACATTTTACTGGACGAATACGACTAAGGGACCTTTAAGAAAAGAACCTGCTCTTTTTTAAAACCAGCAATGTATCCGCAACTCCCTTAATATTACAGTTGTTCATGGGCGGCGGAAGTCACCATCAGGTGAGCCGCATGCTCGTTTGGTCCTATTATTTAAAAAATACCAGCAGTGGACTTCTTATAGCATGTAATGAAAGAGTTTAAAAACAAATGCATAAAACGTGAAATTTAATGCCCAATGTACCTGGTAACTTTATACATAGCACTCTCTACCTGAGTATGAGAAAGGTAAGTTGCGCTCACAGAAATCTAAATAATAAGACAATAGAAATGCCTTCTACCGTCTTTTAATATCGGGACGCGTGTCGCCAGGTCTTAACTCTCACACATATATAAACAATAAATTCACAATTACGCCTACAAATACCATCCATGCAACAAATATTAATCTGTAAACTACTGCGTTAAGCAATATTTTACAAAAACGCAAAATCTCAGGAGGCGTAGCCACTCGGTCCAATAATTAAAGTGTGCGAAAAATAGAGAATGACATTGCGCGCTCGCTCTCACTTGGGCATAGTGCATCGCAGCGCACGTTTCGATAACTTTTTAAGCGTCGTTGATCTCCAGGAGTCTCACACCAAGACATAACTAATTAACTGAAATTGACTCAGTAATAGACGCTTTTAGTCTTAGCATTAGCTTTTAGACGTTTTATAATTACAAAAAAAGGGATATAATAATACTGTTACGAGTACTGTTACGAATACTGTTACTCTCTCTTCGCTCTATTACCCGTCACTAGGTGGCGCTAGTGCCAGATGTCAACTTAGCCGCGCAACAATACGTTAAGAATAATTATATCCATTTATCTTTAATAACCGGATCTTTTGGAAACTTGTAATAAAAGCATTGTATTAAATATACAGATGTATAAATAAAATGAATACAACATTATACAAACGGTAAACGAATAAATATATGTATGGGTGACATATTTATCATTTTTTATTAGTTTTAAAGATCTGTAACTGATTTTCTGTTGTTTGCTACTTTTCAGTTTCCCGGCTTCTTGCAGATCGAGTTAAGACTACTACCCTTACAATATAATTACTTATCCTTACAATGTAACTTATTAAAAATTTATTAAGTAATTTAAAAGTACAAACAAATAGATAATCGCCGATAAACGGTTAACGGTATAAAATATTTAGAAAGAAAAAAAGTAGAAAGGTGTAAATAAATATTTAACGAAAAACCACATTTAATTCCCGTTTCGTTAAGTGTGAAAACAATTAAAGTTTCGGAGACAATCGTAGTACTGGAGGTGGATAATTTTATTTAAGTAAATTTCATTAAACACAACATTATTTAAAACACTAAGTACTTATTTATGAAATGCTATCCCTTTATTTGAAAATTTGCAGGTTGTGGAGTAATTTCCGCAGTTGGATATGCTTCAAAACACCATTTTTACGTCTCTGCGGTCGAAACGAAACGTATATACGGAAAGGAGTAATAGTGTTCTCTGACCGAAACGAACACTCCTCGCGCGCTTGTGGCCTACGAGTCACATGTGTGGCGACAAGGTCACACGCTTTTACGACTTCTATTTAAATTTAGATTTCTGTGGTTGCGTTTAATAACCTTTGGTTATATTCGGATGTTGTCGTCATGCCACTCGACCTAGGAGAGCTTCAATATGATAACATATTTTATACCTTTTATCATGTAATAGTTTTCACCGAAAGACATGATAATGCAATAATATAAATAGCAAAAAATATATAAGTTTCAATGACGGCGATAACAAATCGAAATCGTGACGAGCTCGTATTAGCACGCGGCACGTTCCGTAGCGCACGGCATCAGACAGGCAAACAGGGTATACACACTTCACGTTCTTCTTAGGACCGACTCCACTTATACAACTTTTTGTTATTCCATTATCTATTACAGCCTAAAAGTCCACTGCTGAACAAAAGCCTCTTCCATATCAATGAGGTATTCATTGACTTTGCCATAGTTGCCACGCTTGGCAGACGGATTGGCAGCCGCAGTTTTTCAATATTTTGAGTTGTTATTACGAGCATGCTGCTGCCCATCCCTTGTTTCTGTTTCCTGGTGTTGGGACGATATTGTGTAGTGGATATTCCTACACCGCCACTACATGGTTAAATATTCTTCATTATGTATTTTTGACTGTCTCGTTGGTCTAGTGGTTGTGGCGTGTAGTGGCGCGACTACTGATCATGAGGTCCTGGGTTCGAATCCCGGGTCGGGTGAAAAAATTAATTATTGAGTTTTTCCATTAAGAAATTTTCAATAGCTGCCCGGAGTCAGGAAGTTGGCGGTGCATCACCCCCGTGCTTCGGAAAGCACGTAAAGCTGTTGGTCCTGCGCTTGATCTCTCTCCGGTCGTGTCGGTTACCGTCCCATCGGAATATGAGAGTGAAGGAATAGAGAGTGCACAAGTGCTTGCGCATACACTTAGGCACTATAATCCTGTCCTGCGCCGATGGCGAGTCTCCGTTGAGGCTGGCCGTCGTGACCTAAATTCGGTCTGGAGGACATTACTATGTAATTTGTATATAAGTAACTAGTGACAAATGAACACGCAGTTAACATGTTGGTAAGTGGTATCTATGGGCCGTAGATACCTATCTACATTTATCGTCTGCAAATAAAAATTGGCTCCTTTTTTGTCACCATAGGAAACAGCAGTGTCATAGGTATACCTCGCTAACACTCTTCAGGTAATGTTATCATACCCTGGCTTTGTTAATTTTACTTTGTCTTTCTCTGCCTGTATATTCGTGTGAGTTGGTACTCTTACCTGCTTGGCCAAGTGGCAGAGCACCCGCTGGTGTTTCGGGTAAAGTGCAAGAGAGTCAATGTAATAGCAGTGTGAAATATTGCTTCTGAACTCTCAAGAATGTGTGGCCGCGTCTACAGACGCCTTTTTTGTTTGGAGTCGATTGCAGGTGTCCAGGGCTTCAGTAGCAACTTACTAGCGGGTGGAATGTTAGCTCAATTGTCACTTTTTAAAAACCGGTAATTGTTCCACTTCCAGCCAACCCACCCCACCCTATCAAACTCAGTAAAATTACGTATCTAATAATAATAATAATATTTATGGACAACAATTTCCAAGAATTTTGCCGGAAAATATTTGAAAAGCAATTATAGTTTTTTATTAATTTTCTATACCTTATTACCTACTTATGATTTATTTACAATACACGGTAAAAGACAGCAATTAATATTAATGCACCCCTTACCCTGGACAGTGAATCACTCGTGTTACTACGTCACAGTGGTCAAAGTACTATCTCTAAATGTAGTTTGAATCCAACCCAAATCCAACGTTTGTTCAAAAAACACAAATTGTTGGGTTTTTAAAATCTGGTTGTGTTTTAATAATTATCGACGCGTCGGCTTTGTATCCAAATCTACTTCCGAACTTATAATTTAGAAACATTACTTCAGCTGCTGAGCCGCTCATAATCTTGTATAATCTTGCTTTATTGCTTTAATACTTGATATCTTCAAAAAGTTGTCGAAGGTTGGCAATTGAAATCTACTAACTTGAAAAGATTTTAATATTGGTCCCAGTTTTGAGAAAAATTACCAAAATATTTAATTCAAAGATTCTTAGGACAACATACCAGCTTAAATCAGTTCTAATTTCAAATCATAATCTCAAATACATAAAATATTTTATCCCTAACAATAAATAAAAAGCCTGGTATCCCTGCAAGTAGGTAATGCACCAGCAGCAATAAGCTCTCCGATAATATACTATTTCATGCTATTACAGTTGTTATGTTCCTACCGCGTAGACAGCTAATATCGTTCGCGATGATCACAGACTCCACTGCTACCTTCTATCCGATATAAACTGAATATTTCACGAAACAAGAATTGCGTGAGGCGGAAACGTACAAGTTCTACAGCTACTTTTTAAAAGAAAAAAAATCTTATTATATCACTCATAAATATATCTACTTATAGGATATCAATATAATACATACTCCTGGTATGAGTGTAAACTTATGATTTGAAATGTAATCTTTAGCCGTGTGATAATAATCTATCAATACCAGAAAAATGATATCTATTTAATGAACATCGATAGACGACTGTGTAACTATTTTTATCTGATGTAAAATATCCCGACCGTCAACAACAGCAACGCCATGCGATCGCCAATCAATCTGCTATATGATATGAAGGCTACGGCAAATCCTAAGTTTCACAAACGGGCTTATGTTTAATGTATATGGGCTAACAAAGAGGCAGAAGGTGTTACCTCATATTTTCAATTCTAGTGTCGTGTCCCCCATTCCTTAAACGATACACCCTGTCACTAGTCAGGGTACTTAAAGTTGGATTAGTTTTCCTGATATCAAGGACGAGGGATTCTACTAGTATTTCCCAATCTATTTTCTATCTATTCAACACATCTATTTCTGTCTATTTTTACAACATTCAAAATAATATGTGTAAACAATCAGGTACTTTGTCCTTTGTAAGTAATTTATTCTACGCCAACTTACTATAAAATATGTATACGCATCATTTTATACTGTACATATATCATCATCATCATCATTACAACCCTTCACAAGTCCACTGCTAAACATAGGCCTACCCCAAGTAATGCCACAAAGCACGGTCCTGAGCCACCTGCATCCATCGACTTCCTGCATGTCTTACCAGGTCGTCACTCCATTTAGTGGGGAAAACTGTACATATATAACAAATACGCCAAATAAGCGATCCATACAAAAGCAGACTTACTATGTTCCTAAGTAGGTAGAGAAAGATGTCCTGAACCACCAGGTTGCGTTAGCTAGCATTGTTTATGTTTATGCGTAGTACGAGACCACTGAGCCTCACTTCGCCTCCATTTCACTGCCTTACACAGATCGTTTGTAAATTTAGCTATGAATGCAATATTTTATAAATTCTACATAATATCATAACAATGAAATTCAAATTTCAATTTTTAAATATTATTTATAATACATATTTCATTAAATATAACCGACAAAACAAACAAAATGGTGTACATAGCATTTTTGCCCTTGTTTATGGTGTGCTGGTTTGGGAAGTTGCTAATCTCAGTTTTAATATCTTTGGAAAGAGCTCAGCGAATAATTTTAAAATTAAAAATAATTTTAAACCGATTACGTGCTACACATTTATGCTATGTGCTAATTCTAATCTAACATAATATCAGATAAGCCATTTATTGCTAATTTATTGCACGCACATTTTACTAATCATTTTTTCTTTATTATTTTGTTTCAGATACCACCCTAACCTATTCCTGCGGGAAAATAGCTGTGATTGCATTATTTATTTATTTTATTCTTTATTGCATCCTTAACAAAAGAATACAAAGGGCGGACTTAATGCCTTGAGGCATTCTCTACCAGTCAACCCATGGAGTGGTGAGAATTTGACGTAGGTGTGGCAATACAGAATAAGATAACACAATACAAATGATAAATTATTACATAATATATACAAACTACTAATAAATAAACTATACATATATGATCTATCCTTACATATATACAAATATATAAATAAATGGATATACATACAAGTAAACATATTTAAATACATACATAATTAGTATATACAAATGACAATGAATATATACGTCAGTTTGGCAATACATATTAAATAGATAAGTCATGTAGAATGCGTGGTCTTTAATAAATGATCACGGACCAACTTTTTAAAAGCGTACTTATTGGAAGCTTTTCTGATGTCGATTATATGTTATTATTATGTTCCGGTATGAAAGTTATAGTCAGTATATCTATAGGCTGCGAGGTCTTCCATCTTAGTCCTCAGCTCAACTCCCAGTATTTAAAATTTTTAACACGTACTTTTATAACCGTCACTGCATTAGTGAAGAGACTTTTAAGGTGCAGTCCATGTTAGAAGGTTCTATTAAAATAACCTTAGCTGTAAATATTTAGACATTTATGTTAATATATAGATATAGTTTATGTACGGAAATAAAAATATTATATTTCTTTAAATTGTAACAATATGGGTGCCGTGTAGTGACAGTGTAAGAATATCGACTACCCCCTAACATATCGTGGGTACAATAAGACGCGACAGAAGGAAACAAATCGGGAATAAAACTGCGGTTGTCAACCCAAATATTCCCCTATGAGGCAATCTCTGGGGGAATAAGCCTATGTTCCGCAGTGAAGTTTAACAGGCTGTAATAGTAACGATAATATGTGCGACTTGTGGAGTCACTTCAGTGTTTCTGTCTTTACAACTGTCTGTCAGAATTACCGAATTACATTGTACCAACATAAGTAAAATTTATCTACCGAGTGTTAATTATAACGTCTAGCAACACTAATTTTTGTATCGAGCATGCATGAAGGGTAAATTATTATTGTTTTGGAATCAGAACTGCATTGTTTACTTTTTACTCTTTACATTAATTTCAAATTAAAGTTAATTTTGTTTTAACAGTATAATGTTAAATGTTTTAGTCATCATCATTTGCTTCATAATACTGGCGCCATTGGACGTTGATTGGCATCATAAAATAGATGCAGATTTTTTTCCGTTTGACAGACTTACGGTGAACGTGAGAAGAACTAAATCCATGAAACTGAGTAGAAATACATTCGCAGAGAATCTACTATTCCATATCGTCCCAAGTGTGTAGTAAGAGGCGACATAGGGAAACTAAAACACAAGATAGGCAGTAGCACCTTCCTTACAGCAACAAATAATAAAAATCTTCACCACGTGGCGAGCTAGCTGTATAGCAGACACTCCAGATAAATCATTCTTTGACGTGCTGCTCAGTTCTAGAGTCTCCTATCGTTGACAAATTAGTGCAACGATTTTGGGAGCTTGAACAGTCACCCTCCGCACCGCCCATTCAGTGTCCTTCAGACATTGAATGTGAAGAGTTTTATAAATCTACGACATCCCGCGATCCTTTTACTGGTAGATATATTATTGGCCTGCCATTTAAAGATGACGTTTACTCTCTCGGAGATTCTTATGAAACCTCTCGACGACGATTCATGTGCTTGGAGAGGAAACTTCAAGCCTCGCCTACATTAAGGTTAGCATATGATGACGTCATAAAGGAATACTTAGCTAAAAATTATATATCCCCCGCACCGCCGTACGACTCTCATGAAGCCGCTCCAATATATGTCATACCGCATCATGGAGTCTTACGCGAAGATAAGAAGTCAACGCGTCTGCGCATCGTCCTGGATGCTAGCAGTAAGACTAGCACTGGGCGATCATTAAATGATATTCTGCATTCAGAACCAAATTTGCAAGGCGACTTGTTCAATATAATTTTAACTTTCCGCTTACATCCAATCGCTATGACAGCCGACTGTCGCCAACAATTTCTGCAAATAGTTGTTCGCGATACTGATCGTCGTTACCAATGCTTCCTATACCGCTTCCGTCCACAAGACCCACTTGTGTTATACCACTTCAATCGCGTGTGCTTCGGTTTAACTTCGAGTCCATACCATGCATTGCGCACGGTAAGACAGCTCATTGATGACGACGGCGCAAAGTATCCGCTTGCGAGTCGTATCGCATTTACTTCGCTATATATGGACGACATCGCGTTCTCTATGCCCAGTGAATCCGAGGCCAGTGAGACCTCTCGGCAGCTGATAGACTTATTCAAGGGTGCCCAATGGGACCTGATAAAATGGCATAGCAACCGTCGATCTGTTTTAGATGACCTCCCTACTTCCCATAAAATTACAGGAGAAGTAGAGTTCGATAAATCAATGCCACATAAAATACTAGGCTTGCATTGGTCTACCGATAGTGACGCCTTTTATTTTAAGATATCTGTTCCCGCTGATGTGACGTGCACTAAGCGCGCCATCTTATCTACTGTCGCTCGCCTGTGGGACATAATGGGTTTCGTTGCTCCCACAGTCGCGTACGCCAAATTGTTAATAAAGCAGCTTTGGCAACTTAATTTAGATTGGGACGACATACCACCACCGCCAATTATTAAGATGTGGAGGCAATTCTGTGCTGAATTACCAGCTCTTAATGATTTACGTATCCCGCGACATGTTGGTGTATCCAAAAACTGTACTGCGTCACTCCTGGGGTTTTCCGACGCCAGCGAGCACGCATACGGTGCCGTAGTCTACATACATGTAAAGAGCGTCAATGGTAACACCGTCCAGTTGATTTGTGCAAAGACTAAAGTCGCACCGACGAAACCACTATCTATTGCACGCCTTGAGCTTTGTGGAGCGGTTTTACTCTCAAAATTGCTTCGCAGAGTACTCGACAATTATTCTCTTGACCTTGCAATATCAGTCTATGCCTTTGTAGATTCAAAAGTAGCTCTGTACCGGATAAAGAGCTCGCCACACAAGTGGCAGACCTTTGTTGCAAACCGCGTTGTTCAGATTACCGACAATATTCGCGCTGATAACTTTTATCATGTCGCAGGTACTGAGAATCCCGCTGACATACTTTCACGTGGCGTTACGCCAAATAAATTAGTTTCAAACCCCCTGTGGCTCCATGGGCCTCAGTGGACTTCGTTAGATCCATCTCAATGGCCTCTTCGTACTTTAGACAATGAGGTTATTGCAAATATGCCTGAGAAGAAGATTTTGTCGCACACTGTGTGCACATCCGTCTGTAATTCTGCGATTTATGAGCTCGCATTCCGCATCTCTTCTTGGAGTAAACTTCTACGTATAATTGCGTACGTGTGTAAGTTTGCTAAATTATTGCCCCGCCGCAGCACTACTGTAGTGACTGCTGATGATCTCAGTTTCTCTGAGGTTATAATCCTCCGCGCCCTGCAAAAACAGCATTTTGCAGTGGAATATTTAAATATTGAAGGTAACAAACCTTGCTCGCCCGCTTTCAATCGTTTAAGGCCTTTTATTGAGAATGGTTTAATCCGCATTGGTGGTCGTCTTTCGAACTCCGCATTAGATTACACGCAAAAACATCCAATTATACTTCCGCGCAGTGATCATGTAGTGAACATGATCATTGACTATTATCATATTAAAAATTTACACGCTGGGCCTGAATTGTTATTGTCATTGCTCCGTCAAAAATTTTGGATACTTTCCGCACGCCGCACTGTGAGAAGCAGAGTCTACAAATGTAATATATGTTTCCGGCTTAGACCCCGTCCAACTTACCCTTTGATGGCTGATCTTCCCCATAGTCGTGTAAGACAAGCTATTAAGGCATTTACACACACGGGCTGCGATTATGCCGGTCCTATCGCATACACTCCTGTACGTCGTCGTGGTGTACGCAGCGAGAAGGCGTACTTATGTGTTTTCACATGCCTCACGACTCGAGCTGTACATATAGAAATCGCTACAGATCTTAGTAGTTCTAGTTTCCTCGCTGCGCTTAAACGTTTCCTCTCTAGACGAGGGCCGATTCAGTTTTTATATTCGGATAATGGAACGAATTTTAAAGGTGCCGCTTCGTATCTTCGCGATCTCCATAAATTTCTAAACGTTGAATACCGCCCAAAGCTTGAGCAAGAGTGTGCTGAGAATCGTATAACATGGAAGTTCATCTGTCCCAACTCTCCTCATTTTGGAGGCGCCTGGGAGAGTATGATCAAAGTCGTAAAAACGCATCTGTTCCGAGTTATCGGACATCAGTTACTTTCATACGAAGAGCTTAATACTGTTCTTGCGCAAATTGAGTGCTTGCTAAACTCGCGGCCCTTGACAGTATTGAGTTCTGATCCTGCAGAGCCTTCAGCTCTTACTCCGAGTCATTTTTTGAATACCGCACCTTTATTGTCATTACCCGCACCCAAAGTCAAATCTGACTCTACCAGTCTGTTACACAGGCATTCTTTACTGGATAAATTAGTTCAGTCGTTTTGGGACCGGTGGAGGACGGAATACCTTCACGGATTACAAGTTCGTCAGAAGTGGAACACCCCGTCTACAGCTATCGTACCAGGCATGGTTGTAATTGTGATAAATGATAATGAACCGCCCCTTGCTTGGCCATTAGCGATTGTCGAGTCTGTTCATCCTTCGAAGGATGGCGTAGTTCGAGTAGTGACCGTGAGAACTACTAAGGGAACATATCTCCGTCCTGTTGCTCGTATTTGCCCTCTCCCAAGACAATAAATCACGATTATTTTGATTATAATTATTTATCTAATTTAGGAATTAAGTTTATATTTATATATATTAAAAAAGTATTAAACCGCAATATTATATTTATGTATACATTTTCTCGCTTACCAAGTAAGGTTAGTAGATGAGACATGCGCATTGAGCGCATCCTCTCACTTTATATACCGCTTATTTATTTGTTTTCCTTTTACTTTTTATATTACGGTTGTCTTTTAAAGGTGACCCTTTAAGGGCGGGAGGAAATGGTAACAAAAATGTATTATCTCTGAAAATATGTATAAAAAATAACTGCATAATAGCCCCATTATAATAGAAAGTAACGTATGTGAGCATTGATATACAAATATCAATGTATGCGAGGGTAATATGGTCCTTAACCTTAAGCTTTGCCGCTCTACAAAACCAAAACTTGGTGGAGGACAGAGACAAAAACACAAAGTCTTATACTATAACTAAAATTATGAAAAAAAATTGCGAACAAGTGCTGGAAATAATTAGGAACACTTCGAAAAATCAACCATAAAAAACTAACGACCTACACAATACTATAGTCGAGAAAAATATTTACTATGATGTCAACTGTCAAAGTGGCGTCGATGAAGCAGTGCCCTTTTGACCCTTTCATATTTGATTGACTGATGAAGAGCTATCGTATCACAGAGTCATCTATGCAAACAAGGCTGTAGTTTTTGAGTTATTAGAAAGTGACCATATTAACTATATGACCATATTATTCTCACGTAAAGTAGCAACAGTACAAGGCTGCTCACGTGCCAAGAAATTTGAAAACCCAGACCGGTGCCATGGAGCCTTCAAAGATGAGAGACGTCTTGATCTGCGATTGCCAATCCATTTACCAAGCATGGCGATCAAATCAAATCATATCAAGTCAGCAATACGGGCTGGTCAAGAAGGTAAGAAGTTTGTAAATGATGTTTTTCTTCATCATCAAGCAAGAAGTAAAATATGGTATAAAAAAATCTTGAAATGGTCTGGAAATGGTATTGTTCTTCAAGAAAGGCGACAACGCCCTCTTAAAGAACTATAGACCAACATCCCTACAGGGACGTATCTACGTGCAGTTTTCAAGAACCATTACCAGTCGTCTCGTACGCAGACTCGATGACTTCCAGACTCCCGAACAAGCCGGTGTCCAAAAAAGCTTTAGCACCAGACAACATACATACCCTTCGGCAAATTGTACAAAAGTCTGAGGGGTACAATCTGCCACTATATCCTTCGTATGTAGACTATGAGATATCCTTTGATTTCATCAAAATTTGGACGGTGTGCAGTCTCGGCAGCACTGTCCAAATCATCGCAGTCTCAGCAGCGGTGCCAAATTGATTGTCGGTATGTCGAAGTATTGAAGTGTTAGTACAGTAGGGCTATGATGGCTATCTGAGTACAGTACCAGATTAACGAACTGGCCTGATATAGTTCAACGCGACATGTCGCTACATGTTGTGTTGCATTAAATAGTACGTTTATCGTGCACTTAATATAAGAAACAGGCATCGACATGAAATGCTTAGTCTTAGTTTAACAGGCATTTGGATAACGAGAGTCGCGTATTTTTTCAAAAAGTCGAAAACTGAGTATCGAAGTGTCATAAAGTTTCTCTTTAAAGAAGGTTTATCCCCTGCCCAAATAAAAGAACGATTGGATGGCGTGTATAAGAAGTCTGCCCCCTCCTATAGCACAGTGAAAAATTGGGTGAAAGAGTTTCGCCTCGGGAGAGAAACCGTCGAAGACTTTGGCCACGACGGTCGACCTGTGGAAGTGCTCACTCCCGAAACGATTGCTGTTATCGAAGAGGAGGTTCTGAGTGACCGCCGTTTGAAGATTAGAGAAACTGCAGCAAGGCTTGGGCACTCTAAGAGTACCGTTCATCGCGCGATCCATGAACATCTTCACATGAAAAAAGTGAGTGCAAGATGGGTACCGAAACTTCTTTCAGCGGTACAGAGACAGGAAAGAGTGCGCTACGCTTCGGAGTTTATGGATCTTTGTGGCGAAAATCCAAGACTGTGATCGAGCGGCTAGTGACTGGCGATGAAACTATGATCTTGTATTATGATCCACAAAGCAAGCGCGAGTCAATGGAATGGCGTTATAAGGGTGAAAAGCCCCCTAGAAAGGCAAAGGTGCAACAATCGACTAAAAAACTGATGTGCACAATATTTTGGGATTTTCAAGGCATTTTGATGGTGGGTTTTAAAGAACGTAATACAGTCGTGAACGGCGAATATTATGCTTCTTTAATATATAAATTACGAGACAAGATAAAGGAAAAACGAAGAGGCAAGCTGTCTAAAGGTGTCCTGTTGCTCCATGACAACGCCCCTGTTCATACCGCTGGTGTTTCGAAGGATGCAGTTCGTCAATGCGGGTTCACAGAAGTTCAACATCCACCTTACAGTCCAGACATGGCCCCGTCCGACTATTATTTATTTCCAAATTTAAAGCGGGACTTAAGAGTAAGAAAATTTTCAAGCGATGAAGAGTTGCAGGCGGCCGTCTTCAGTCATTTTGAGGATAAAAAATGTGATTATTTTTATAAAGGTTTAGAGATGTTGATTCACAGATGTCAGAAGTGTGTTAGTATTCATAGTGATTATATTGAAAAATAAAATTGGTTTCGTTTCATTTCCTTCATTGGTTCATAGTTAGGCCAATTCATTATGGGACCGCCTACGTATGCAGCTGCAGATAGGTGTAAGCCGGTAGTTGTTGGGAGCACTAAGCTCGAAGTTGTTGACTAGTATGTTTACCTGGGCCAAATAGTCCGACAAGGTTAGTTCAACTTCGATCGAGAGGTCAATCGATGGACTCAACTCGGCTGGGCAGCGTTCGGGAAATTACGACACATCTTTTCGTCAGATTTTTTTTTTATATATATAGAAGAGGGGGCAAACGAGCATGCGGCTCACCTGATGTTATGTGACTACCGCCGCCCATGATCAACCGCGACACCAGGGGAATTGCAGGTGCGTTGCCGGCCCTTTAGAAAGAAGTAAGCTCTTTTCTTGAAGGTCCCCAGGTCGTACCGGTCCGGAAAATTCGCCGGTGGTAAGCTATTCCACAGAGAGGTTGTACGCGGAAGAAAACTTCTTTTGAAACGTACAGTGGTGGACCGCCAAGCATCCAGATGGTGTGGATGGTATGGCGACGTTTGCCGCGTAGTGCATTCACGAAATTTAGCGGCTGGGATTAATCCGAACAATTCCTCAGAGCACTCCCCATGGTATATGCGAAGAAAATGCAAAGAGATGCAACATCTCTTCGCAGCGCCAGTGAATCAAGCCGATCGGAAAGCACTCGGTCGTCGACGATTCGAGCCGCTCTGCGCTGGATGCGGTCAAGTGGAAGGAACTGGTACTGGGGAGCCCCAGCCCGGAGATGGGAACAGTATTCCATATGCGGCCGAACCTGCGCCTTGTAAAGTTGCAGGCGGTGTGCCGGCATGAAATACCGTCCCGCTCTGCTGAGCACGCCAAGCTTTTTAGAGGCCGATTCGGCCTTCTCTTACAAGTGACCACGAAACTGCACGTCACTCGACATGTCGACGCCGAGGATTCCGATACTGGCTGAGGCAACAAGGGGGTGCCTTGAAACTGAGGACATACGACAAAGGGGTTCTTTTTAGCGGTTAACGCGCAAACTTGTGTCTTCTGGAGGTTAAACTGGACTAGATTTAGTCGCCCCCAATCCGAGACTCTGTTCAGCAAAGACTCGACTTCAGACAAAAGTTTGTCCCGGTACTCGGAGACGTTTTCCCTAGAAATATTGGCACGGCCGGTGTAAAGAGCATCACCAGTGCTGTCATCTGCATAGCAATGAATGTTACGGGTTTGCAACATATCATTGATATGCAGAAGAAACAGCGTTGGCGATAGCACGCAGCCTTGTGGAACACCAGCATTAATAGGTTTGTAATCGGAGCTTGCACCGTCTATAAAGACCTTGATGCTCCGATCTGCAAGAAAGCTGGTAATCCAATCGCACAATTTCTCGGGACATTAATATTGCACAGACTTTCGCCATAATACTTTTACAATAGTTATTCCCTTGCTTTAAAATTTTTTATTTTCAAAACCACTCTCATCGTACCTATTTTACGGCAATTTTTCATGCCCTGTAGCTACTCGAGCGCTGTTGTGGAGTTATTGAACTGTTGTTTACTGCTTACTGATGGACACATTTTCAACTATTCTCCTAATATGGGAGATTGTTCTTCTTACCTCTATACTCCATGGTATAAATGTTATAGCTTGGTTTGAGGTTTTGGCGGGAACTTGGCCGTAGATGGATTGTTGCTTCTGTTTTGTCGCTTGAATAATGGTTTGAAGTGGATTTTGATTCGTAACAGTGATGCGATTTTGTGAATTAAGTGTCCGCGCGTGTGAACTATTAGAGAAAACGACGAAACAAGTGCTTCGATGTCGATATAAACCTCAAGTTATTTTGATCGCTTGGGCACTTTATGAACTTGAGTGGCTGTCGTCATCAACTGTCCGCTAGGTTGAGCTGTCGTCAGAATCTCCCAAGGGCTTCGCAATGTGATGCATCAGCATATTGTGAAGAAAAAGAACATAAAATGAAGATTCCAAAAGAAAGGATAGGCTCAGAAGGTCTAGAAACCAGAGCCGTAAAGCCAGTTAATAAAAAAAAGCTTGTTTTTTTATTAACTGGATCTACTGCTCTGGGTTCTAGCAAAAAAAGCTTGGTTTGATTAGAAACACAGAGGTTAGAGAACAGGAGAACGATCGCTGTAGAAAATAGTGTCCCAGAAATATGGACAAAATAAGTGAGCCGCTGTGATCGCTAAGTTGTCTCAATAAAAGCAGGCTGTTGTGCGCTGGTTTTAAATGATTATGATATAATCATTTTAAAGAAAAAAAGAAAAAATAACGGCATTATTATTATTAGTTATTTATAAATGAATTATAAATTATGTTTTTTATAGTTTTAAATTGTATAAATATTATAAATTATTACAAATAAAAATTATTAAATATTATTAATTTTTTTACGATTAGAAACATGGAGGTTACAGTACAGGAGAACCTCCTTGATTAGAAACATGGAAGTTTGAGTACAAGAGAACCTCCTTGATTAGAAACATGGAGGTTAGAGAACAGGAGAACGATCGCTACGTACTAAAGCATAGCCCGCTAGTCCCTGAAAATTTGTAGAATTTATAGCCTCGCTGTCGTTGGTATGTAGTGTCTGCGAAGTAATTTTTAAACTTTTGAGAAAAAGAAACATTAAAACATGGTGAAATACTATTACAAAAATTAATAATTTTTGTAATAGTATTTCAGTTTTATTTTATTATAATAACTTAAATTATAAAAATAATTTATTCATTAAGAAATAATAATAATTTCGTTATTATCTTTGAATGATATTACTATCATTTGAAACTAGCGTACAACAGCCCGCTTTTATTGAGACAACTTTGCAATCACAGTGCCTCGCTTATTTTGTCCATATTTCTGGCACTATTTTCTACAGCAACCGTTCTCCTGTTTTCTAACCTCCATGATTAGAAATTAGTCAAATGACAGTTACACCCAGGTATGTACGCGTAGACAGAGAAACCTATAGACTAATGATCGGCGTGGCCTCGAGTGAGAAAGGACGATAACGAATTTTTAGGTTATACAACAATCTTTATGACTTTTAAACACATTTAGATAAAAATTTTAATTGTTCTAAGAACTGAACTGAACAAGATATACCAATCTTAAGCTCACAAAACACTTTTTTCTCACTTAAACCAACTTGTAAACTCCTTAAATCGCTACGCTGTTAAAGTTGTTTAGCAAACTGTAGAGTTTGCTAAACAAAAAAACCGGCACGGAGAAAGGGACAAACAATCACACCGCTCTATCTCATTTCTATGCAAGACGTATGCATAAATCTATCGTTTTCGTGTGCGAATGCGAAAGAAAGCGTCAATTTGTCTATAGGTTTCTCTGTCTACATATGTACGCCTATGTTTGTGCACAAAAATATTTTTTGAGCTAGCATCACTAACCACCTGATCTATCAGTCATCCGTCATTTCATCTGCCCGTCGCTGTCAAAGTAAACTGTCAATACAGATTAGAGCTAGAGAAAAATTTGCTGTAAGATCTCGAAAAATACTCTCGAACATAATGGGTAACTGGAAACTAGAAGTGGGAAGAATGGCTATGTATACTTCGTTTCCAGTAGGACTATTTTTTTTCTTTAACCAGCCTAAATATTTTGAGGAATGGGTAACAAACACTAAAAGACAGATCTTCCCTCCCGAAAACAAGAAAGACAGAGAAGACATTCAAAAACTAATCCAAGATATGAGAAAAAAACAAATTCGAGCTTTAGAGGGAGAGTGATTACTGTTATTTAATTATAGATATCATGTACCTATCTGTTTGACATAAATATAGTTGTTACACTACTAATTTTTTTCTTTTTTTAATTAGTCATAATCTTTTTTCACTTTACAGATTCTGGAAACAATGGAGGGTTAATAAATAATTTCGTTATTGTTAAAACAAAAAAATATAAATTTATTAAACCTATAACAACATTTCATACAACAGGAATTTAGCTCTACTCGATTTTGCTCTTCTTGTACTGGTAACTTAATGCAATTCCAAGCAGTGATGAAAATAATGACGCATATAATCCGTAAGAAACTCCAAAATATTCACCAATAAACCCTGCCACCATAGGGGCTACAACTCCTGATAAAGATGTCACACTGTGTGTAGCTCCAATAAGTGTGCCTCTATGTTTTCCTTTACTTCTTATCAAAATCATTTCTAAGGACACTAGCCTACCTACAGCACTACCAATGGCTAGTGGAATCAAACAAACAATGTAAATAAAGACATTTGTGGCTAAAATCATTCCTATTAATGATCCACTTACAAGTATAAACATATGTAAGTTTCTCACTGTATAGTCATTATCATAGGAGTAAAATTGACTAATATGTCCAATAAAAAAACTAGATAATGATGCTATAACACCCTGGAACGATATAATATATCCTATATATTTTGGTGAAAGCTCATATACAGTTTTCAAATACAATGAGTAATTGGAAAAATAAACAGCCATGCTAAAACTAATTAATGCTTTAAGAAGAAATACATCCCAATATTCTGCCCATGGTATCTTTGATAACTCTATCACAGATTGTTTGCTGCTATTCATTATTTTATCGAAAACACTTTCAACTTGTCTTGATTTTTCTTCATGATTTACTTCCATTATTGTAGATTTTTTGTTGGAATTTGGAAGGAAATGTACAATACCTAAAAAAATATCTCTATGAATGTCAAATATAAAAGTAAATTAAAACTAAAGACTGACGAGGTCAAAGTTGAGTATTTAGAATTCTACGAAATGAAAAAAGATGGATTATTATTTATTATAAATCAAAATAAAGCATGTCGCATCTGTTTATTAATAAATAAAATTTTAGATTTCATAAACAGGTTATGTGATTTCAAACTAGATTAATCATAGTAGCAAATAATTTTGTCTTTTAGCTCTGGTTCCAAGAGTCAGAAGACTATTAAATAGGAGTTGATGTACCTTCACATATAGATTTGCAATTTTCCTTTGTCCATATACAATAAAGTTGTAAATATGAGATAACTATTCTTTGTTCATGGTCAGGGGTTTGAATACTTTCTACAAATAATCTGTGCAAACAAAAACTAAAACAAAAATTGTTTTACAAACAATGATGCTTTTACCTGCATTGATAAGAAAGCAGAGACCAACAGTAATAGTAATATACATAAAACCATGTTCAGGATTGTCTTCCGCTATGTGCCCTCCTATAACAGGTCCCATAGTTATACCAATGCCTGATATGGCAGCCATTTTACCATATATAACAGATTGCTTTAGATGATTACTCTCATAATCTGGCACTAGGGCTTTTGTCAACATCTGAGTCTGTTTAAATAAGCCTGAAAAATATTTACAATGTTTAAAAATTCTTTAGATTGTCATTAGTTGTTGCTGTAAGAAATTTTTTTAACAATAATCCTGTTATACCTACTACAAAACTTTTTACTAATTAAGAAATGTATAAATTAAAAAAATTACCTAAAATTGCTCTTAAAACTAAAATAACTGCAATTGAAGTAGTGATTCCTAAAAATGTATATGCTCCTGCACACACCAGCAATGTCATCATCAATATTGTTTTACGACCTTTTATATCACTAAGACTGCCCTAAAAAGCCCCAAAAATTAAATTAAAATATACTTATTTTTTTTACAATTTTAGACATTTAATAAAGCAAATGCTATACATAATTAATTATGTTTAATTAGACACATTGGAAACAAAAATATACTTTTTTTATTTTAAGACCTAATTATCATCCATCCATTCATTATAGCCTATAAATTCACCATGACAAAAGCCTTAAAATAAAACAAAATCTGATAGGTACCTAACATAGTAAAACAGTAAACACTCATGAAATATTTTATGGTGATAAGCAAATAAAAATATCAGTAACTTGTGAATAATTCCCAGGAAACCTCGCAAACAATGCTTATTAAAGAAAAATTGACAATATATCAATGGGCATAAAATTATAAATTCCCTAACACAATTATGTGAATACTATATAAACAGTTGAAGTAGACTCATTCACTCTACTCCTAAAACCCATGCAATACAATGCAGTGAAATGTATTAATGTAGTTTTTTCGGTAGGTGTAGCATAGATTCTTTACTTCACATGACTTATTACTTTTATATCTCGATCCAAACGAATTAAGTACCTATATACTAGTACCAAATTGTATGTTAATGCAAGAGTTCATCCTAGCACAGTGCCAAGAATTATTTCTTAATAGTACATCATTTGGGAGCTGCACATCTAGCACTTGCCAGTCTGCTCACTGACATTGCATGTGAAGCCAATGTCGCCTGGCTAACCGTAGCACCTTTTTTTTTTTAAAAAAGAATATCAACAATGCTATAAACATTACTAATATTCCCCTTTACCACTCATGGTAAGCTTAAATTGCTTGTGTTACGAGTGGTTCACGCCAGTAGTCGAATGGTGGATTCGAACCCACGACCTTTTTGAGTTCGCGGTCCGCGCCCTGCCATTAGGCTACTGTCGCTTTTATTGATATCTAAGTCCATGAATCTATGATCTTCTTATGCTATCAATGTGATCCTGTGATCTATTGTACTCCTTTATTCCCTTATACAATATTCTATCTATCTATCTTGTGCATACCGTTTATATTGATTAAACATTATCTTTGCTGTGTACACTTGGACTTAACTATTGACACACTGACAAAACAGTTAAGAGTAGGAAATTATCTAAACATCGAAACGAGAATTATGGTGTTGTTAACTGCAAACATGACTGGAACACAAAAATCTTTTACTGATTGGAAAGGCCAAAAAACCATGATGTTTAAAGATCATTCAATCACTGCCTGTTACATATTAAAATAAGTCCTAGATGATCATCTCATATTTTTGAAAAATTACATGAAAACAAGAGGTAATAAAATTCTTCTCATAATTGACAACCCTGCTCACCCCATAGTCCTCAATCTAAAATTCATAAAACTTTTATTTTTATCACCCTAAGTCACCTCAGTATTACAACCTCACTCCTTGGGATTCAGGCTTAGAGCTTTTATAACTAAAAAATGGCAAAAATACATGAAGTTGTAGTATTCTGGAGGCAATTTTAATGATATTGGATGCTCGGGAAAAGGTCAGACAAAACACTATAGCCAACTGCCGAACAGCATGCGGGATTCAAAGATATGTCTATATTATCAGACAATAGACATCTTACTAGAATGATACAATTTCCAACAGCGCATGAATAATTTTTAGAATCAGTTAAAAAAAAACATTAGAAAAAACGTCCAGTAATTTTAAAAACTAAGTGTAGCTGTAGGTTTTTCACAATATAAATAATATTTTTTAATAATTTTAGTCATTTCGTTCACAAACCAATCCATTTACATATTTCTTGTGTAAGAGCTTAGCTTTCATTAATATTAAAAAATGTATATTGCGTACAATGAATATTAGATATTGGCAATAATGTATTTAGCAAAACGGTCCCTTCAATGTTTTTTTACATAGTAGAGCCATGCTGCAGGTATATTGTGGTTTAGCATAAATGGGTCGGCTCGACCAGGGCAGCTAGCAGCAGCCCTGGTAGCAGCTCATTGCTGCCCTGTTTCATATGGTAGGTGTAAGGAATAGGAGGCCTTTTTTAATGGAAACAAGGCATTCCATCTTAGTCCTCAGGGGTGGCAACACAGCTGCATGTTGATTCTTAAATCGAGAATAGATGTAGATGTCTACGGTCTATGGGTCACTGCATCCACATACCATCAGGTGGACTGTGTGCTTGTTAGCCAACTTTATTCTATTTAAAAAAATGGTTTATCGTGTTTCCACCTAAAGTTATAGATTTCATTTAAATTATCTTCCCTATAAAACTTTAGTCAATATAAACTAAGAATAAATAAAGAATTTTATTACACAGTGGTATCCTTTTTTAGAAAAGCAAATTTTATTTCAAATCTGGAAATGTTTACATTCACCATAAAGTACAGACAAAGGTTCTCATTACTAGCATGAAAGCATGCTTTTATTGAGAAAGTGCTCATTAGTAGCATTTGTGTGCCAGCATGCATGTTTTGAATGTCACAGCATGCCGTTTGATTTTTGAGCATGCTACCTGAGGTGCGGGTAAAGGGGGTGTGCTCTGAGCGCATTTGAACAGGTGTGCTTATGAGCATGCTATTATCCAAACGATCTGGTTCCGAGACAGATGCTGTGTCAAAAATCATATTGCTTGCAACAGAAATGTGTAAGAACAAAAAGCAAAGTTTTTTCTTTTCCCCAATGCTGGTTCTTTTATTTTAAATTGAGTTCTGTACTGCACTGTCACCATATCTTTGTACATCCATTTTGGCCGAGAGCCTGGTGCCAAATGGCATGTCTGTCCAAAGTATGATTTAAGTGTAAAACTTATTGCTGGCAAATGTGAACAGTTGCAGAGCATGATAATTTTAAGCAGGTTTAGCATACTTTTTTTGGGCATGTCTATCCATAATTTTTTGGCAGTGTTTGATCTAAGTAATATTTAAAATACTCACTATAAGAGGGCCAGACCCTAACTGACATCCAGAATATACAGAACCAAGCAAACCGACATATATATGATTTACTCCCATCTGTCTGACATGGTTTGGTAATAAAGGCACAATTAGACCAACCGCCAATAAATCCTGGAATTTAAAACCTTATTTAATTATACAATGTACAATAACATCGAAATAGTAAACGAAATGTTCGTAAAATTTAATTAAAGGAAAAATAAAGAACAGCGCAAAATTTTAATTTAATTTAAATAGGAAAAATCCATTTAAAAAAAAAAACAAACCAAAAATGCCACCAGCTGCAACAAGTACACGGAAAAAGACATTTTGAGGTATACAATTACAACAATAAAGAACTTTAGCAGAAATAAACAAAAACTACTCAGCACGTTTTTAGAATAGACATTATAAATTTAACATCATTTTCTCTATTTCCAAAAAAAATGGTTATCATATGCTAGGACTATTGTGGATAATATTAATCAAGTTTCCCTATATAATATTGTATTAAAAAATAATAGTCTTCGTGATCAAGCATGATCAAATTAGGAGTGGTCGTTACAAAACGTAACTAGTTACTGAAGCTATCTATTCACACAATAGCGGGTAGCGGGTTATTGCAGTGCAACGAAACTATCTATTATAGTAGACTGAGTAGATGGTTTACTCAGTAACACGATTCACGTTTCACGAATCACGAACGAGCGATCAGTAACAATAACAAAACGTTTATTCGGCTATTTTCGCGACGCATCGGCGACAGCTTCGGCTGTTGAAGTAGAAGCCAGTACCAATTCCTTCCACTTGACCGCATCCAGCGCAGAGCGGCTCGAATCGTCAACGACCGAGTGCTTTCCGATCGGCTCGATTCACTGGCGCTGCGAAGAGATGTTGCATCTCTTTGCGTATTTTATCGCATCTATCACGGGGAGTGCTCTGAGGAATTGTTCGGATTAATCCCAGCCGCCAAATTTCGTGAACGCACTACACGGCAAACGTCCCGATACCATCCACACCATCTGGATGCTTGGCGGTCCACCACTGTACGTTTCACAAGGAGTTTTCTTCCACGTACAACCTCTCTGTGGAATAGTTTACCACCGGCGATTTTTCCGGACCGATACGACCTGGGGACCTTCAAGAAAAGAGCTTACTCCTTTCTAAAGGGCCGGCAACGCACCCGCAATTCTCCTGGTGTTGCGGTTGATCATGGGCGGCGGTAGTCACTTAACATCAGGTGAGCCGCATGCTCGTTTGCCCCCTCTTCTATAAAAAAAAGAAGCACATGAGTAAAGAAACCGACTCTACGCTGTGGGCTGTGATAGAAGTACCACCGGTCGTCGAATGTCGAGTGAGCGCGGGCTGCGCGGGTGATTTTTCATTTGACGATATTAGAAATGAGAAAGTAAGTGTGCATGTTTTTAACAAAAAATAGTTCAAATTCCATAATTTAAGTGGCCTTGGCCCGGTTTAAATTAGTCTTGCGTTTAAGTTTAATGACACGGTTTGTTTCTACTTTTTAGGCGCGTTTGTTAATATTTTTGTTTTCTTTTTGTGCAATAATAATAATATTTTTAGTAAAATAAGAACTAAATACAATTGTATATATTAGTGTTAATAATAATAATTGTACAATAATTAGTGTAAGTAACTAAGTGTAAAAATAATACTAAAACTTTATGTGATAGTAATCAAAAATATCTCGAAGTAATGCCAGTGTACTTTGGGACTTTTACAAAAGATTGTAGTATTTTTTGTAAAAAAGTGACATGTGTGTGTAAAAAAGTGACTTCAAGTGACCATGAAGGCCAATATTCTATAAAAACATCAATACATGTATTCATTTGATTTATTACATAAAAATGTAGGCTTGAGATGTCTAAAAATAAGCATTGTAATAATTATTTGCTATAAAATTAAACTTATATTCAATATTTTATGCTGAACTTGTGGGTGAATTTATCATAATCATAATTATGAAATAAATTGTTTGCCCTTAAATCTTTTCGAGTGATATTTTTATCAAACCGTGCGAAATGATTAAACAAATAAATAAATTTACCATTAACACCATGTCTAATTCTATACGAAACGGTAACAAACAAATTTTCTCGTGAAACATCGTTTCATTCGCAACGTTTTTCAATTAAACACGTTGTGAAACACTCTATTGAAGCCGCTATTAAAATAGTGTTACAAAACTCTCTATTAAAATAGAGTGTTTCAAAATCCGCTATTGATATTCGATAGATAGTTTCGTTTCGTTACTCAAAAAAGCCGCTACTACCCACCGCTAGATCAAGTTCACAAACTAATAAGAGATAAGAGTACTAAACTACTAAATCAAGTACAAACTACTAAGTAATGCCTTTCTGTAATCTGTACATAGTAACACTTTATACACTCTTATCTATGGTTATGCCGTCGCTTTTGATGACAACTGTCATTCTATCATAGATAAATAGATATTAGTGATCCTCGATGTTGCAGAAACATCGATGTTCATATCGATAGCTTTACATCGATGTTCGATGTTTATCCTACTCCTATTTGCACATGTACCCATTTAGTAGGTTAAAATTTGATGAACAAAAAATTAGTAGTGTAGTTTATGGTTTATTATTAATGAAATGAAAGAAATTAATAAAACATTTAGTGTTAAACAGGCATGAAAGAAAATGATGAAAAAATTTGGGATGTGCAAGCGGCATTTAGAAAGGGAATGGAGTGTACAGAAGTGTACAGTCTTTTCCATGCGCATGATCGCGGAGAAGTTTTTGGCGAAAAACACACAACTTTTAATCAGGCCGCCCAAGCAGTAAGTATCCACAGCCATACTCCTATTAGTTTGTGATCCAAAGCTGTTTGTAAAATGAATTGTAGAATGCACTATGCAGTGAAATTGTCTATGCTCACGATCGCCCAGTGATTTATTTTCGTAAACTTCAAGCAAACAATGAACTCGTTATCCTAAGCTCAAAAAAACGGCTAAATATAATTGAATTGTGTATACGCATTGTTTCATAATTATGTGTGTATGAGACAGTAATGGAAAAAACAACATACACTAATTAGGTTGGCATGCCCATAAAGTATGACACTGACAGGTACTGTCTGTACTACTAAGAAATTCAGGACTTCATAGGCGATTTTTTACTAGATTTTGAAAGGAAGGAGGAAGTGAGAGATACAAGTGTCGTGCCTTTTTTGCTTAAAATTTATTATTTTATTAAGTGTTGTTGAGTTACTATAGTAAATTTTTCTGTCTTGGTGGAGGTTTTAATATCTGTAAATTAGTAAGTGTTTGTAGTTGTGCCGTTTTTATGTAATTTTTTGTTGTAGTAGTATAATGGAGGACGAACCTCCCGATCCCGGAAGGGGTCGCAATGATTCCTTTTCCTTACCCATTAACATTGATAATGTAGAACTAATTAACCGTAAACGTGCCCAAGTAAGTAACGAGTCTGCCCATCCACAAAAAATAGTTATTACTGATCCAAAACAACAGTTTCCTTCAATACAATCCTCATATACCCATCCTGATTTTATTAACAAAAAAGTTAAGTACTCTCAAGATGATGCCGCTCCTTTTCTAGTTCACGTAAGTAAAATCTCAAATGATCAGCTGTCTGGAGTAACTCTTAAACCAATTAAATTCGGTCACTTTCTGTATCATAACAATATTAAAAATATAGTCCATGATGGAGTCAAAAAAGTTGGACGAAATAGAATATCAGTGGAGTTTAAAACAGCTGCAGATGCAAACACTTTTATCGATCACCCAGCTCTCCAAATTTCTAAATATGAAGCAACCATCCCCTCATATAGTATCACTCGTATGGGGCTAGTTAGACAAGTTCCCATAGAGTGGACACTAGAAGAATTAATAGCAGCTATAGAAATTCCCTCTGGCTACGGTTCTATAATTAAAGCACGGCGACTTAATAGACGATCAGTGAGTGACAGCAATAGCATTTCATGGGTTCCAACTCAGACGGTTGTTCTAACTTTTTCTGGACAAAAACTTCCTCCCCATATTTACTGTTTTTACACTTCAATGCCAGTAGAAAAATATATTTTGCCACTAATTCAGTGTCATAAATGTTGTAGATTTGGCCATGTTACTTCCCAGTGCCGATCATCCCCTCGCTGCTTTGTGTGTGCACAGAATCATGAAGGTTTAGCTTGTTCTCGACAAACTCCTACTTGTCTATTCTGCTCAGGTCCCCACACCGCAAAAGACCCTACTTGTCCTGAACATCTAAGGCAAAAATCTATTAAACTTGTTATGTCACAAGAAAATATCTCATATTTAGAAGCTTCAGCTAGATTCCCTCAGACAAAAAGATCCTTTGCTGATACAACAAGAATCCAGCCTCGTAATTGTTCTCAACAGACCCCTTATACCATAACTGACAGTCTTTCAACCCCTTCGGCTCAGCTCTCACAAACTGCATCATACAAAAAAACAATTTTTATCCCTCAACGTACCTATAGCCAATCATTAAATTCTGGATATGATATGGCAGCTCATCAGGCAATTGTTGAGAATCCTAATTCTTCCCTTCCTAATGGGTGTGCTCTACTGGGAAATGACAACAACTCTTCTAGTAATGATAATTTCTGCGAACTTATGATATCAATTCTAATTAACATGATCTCCCGTTTTAATGACACGGAACTTCCTCTCAGCTTACATCAAAAACTTACTCAGCTTTCCTCCTTAGCCCGTAACATTCGCAGTCCCGCCAATTCTTCAATGGAATTGTCGGAGCATTAGAAATAAAAAAAATGAACTCATTTACCTCATTAATAAATTTCATCCCTTCATTCTTGCCATCCAGGAGACATGGCTTAGACCTGAGTCTCATTTTAGGGTTTCAGGCTATGCATGCCTCCGGGATGATAGGAGTGATGGTCGTGCTGGCACCTCTATTTTAATTTCAAGAACAGTTACATTTTCACAAATTCCTCTCCCTTCTCATAGTCCAGCAGTAAATGCTGTTGCTATTAAGACCCTTGATGTCTCTATTCTCTCTGTTTACATTCCTAATCCTGATGCAAATGTTTTAACAGAACTTGCAACACTTATTTCTTCTTTGTCACCTCCTATGGTTATTTTGGGAGATTTTAATATGCATCATACTGTTTGGGGCTCCCATCTGTGTGATTCACTGGCTCCCTTATTTTTAGATCTTATTGATAATTTTAATCTCTGTATTCTAAATGACGGGTCTCCTACCCGTCGAGTATCCCCATTACAAAATGTTAGAAGTGCCGTTGACCTAACTCTCTGCTCCCCAGATATTGCTTCCCTTCTTTTGTGGCAAATATTACCTTCTAGCTATGGCAGTGACCATTTTCCTATATTCATCACTCCTCCTACTTCACCTAGAATAAATTTTACATTTTGCCCAAGACTAAAGTATAATCTATCCAAAGCTAATTGGCAATTATATTCTACAGTTTTGGAACAAGAGGTTTCAACTCTTCCCCCAATTAACAATGATAATATTGCTCCTGTTTATATAGAGTTCAGAAATGCAATTATTTCTGCTGCTAATAAGTCAATCCCCTTAAAAAACCTTTCAAAAATAAGTATCCTTCCCCTCCTTGGTGGGACCAAGATTGTTCAGCAGCTTGTAGGAGAAGAAAGGAGGCTGAATTAATATACTCCCGTTCTATGACTGCAGAGAATTATATCTCCTATAAAAAAATTGCTGCAGAAACCTTAAAATTACTGTCAGACAAAAAGCGAACTGGTTGGTTTAAATTCTGTGAGTCACTGTCACCTAGGACTCCCCCATCTTTGGTCTGGAGAAATGTTAAAAAATATCGCTGTGCAGTTTCTAGTGAAAATATAATTTCTAATGATCCTTCCCCGTGGATAGATGAATTCTCTAATAAACTTGCACCACAAACAGTCCCATCTTATGATGAATGCCTAGTTTTTAATTCTGCTTTTTTAAAAACAAATGATAAATTTGATTCCCCCTTTTCTTCTCAGGAATTGTTTACTGTTCTCAATGGCCTTAAAGACTCCTCACCAGGTATTGATGGGATTCCTTATTCATTTATAATTAATAGTAGTGAGAACACTAAAACTGTCTTACTATCCATTTTAAATTTTATTTATATTACTGGTGATCCTCCTGCTGAATGGAAAACCCAAATTATATTGCCCATTCTCAAACCAGGTAAGTCTAGCAATGACCCTTCCAGTTACCGACCTATTGCCCTTTCTTGTACTTTGGCAAAAATCTTGGAACATTTAATAAAAAATCGCTTGGAGTAGTTTTTGGAAAGGAATAATCTCTTACCTAAAAGCCAATTCGGTTTCCGAAAAGGTTTAAGTACCATGGATAGCCTAAGTACTTTGGTCACAGATATTCATATTGCTTTTTCAAAACATGAATTTCTCATAGGAGTTTTCTTGGATATTTCTTCTGCATATGATAATGTGCTACTTCCTGTGCTCAGGCAGAAAATGCTTAATCTGAGCATTCCAGTGAGGATAGTCAATTACGTCTCTAACTTTCTCTCTTCTAGATCAATATCTATAAATGTTAAAAATCTCCTGCTTCCCCCAAAAACTATATGGAAAGGACTTCCACAAGGCTCAGTTCTTAGTCCTCTCCTTTATTCTATATATACTCACGATTTACAACTTTCAGTAAATTCTTTTTGTAATGTTCTTCAATATGCAGACGATCTAGCTCTATACATCTCCTCAAACAACTTCACAGTGGCATGTTCCCGTCTAAACTCATCCATGGATTATTTACAAGAATGGTTAACTAATCATGGCCTCTCTTTATCTGTGGCCAAGAGTAGTGTGGTGATCTTTTCCCGCCAAAGGCGAGTTCCCGATATATCCGTTGTATATGATAAGCAACCTTTTCCAGTTAGAGGCAATGTTAAATTTTTGGGAGTTATCCTTGATTCGAAATTGGCCTTTGGTCCATACATTGAATATATAACACAAAAATGCGAAAAAAACATAAATATTCTTCGGTCTTTGTCAGGTGTTTGGTGGGGGTCCCATCCTTTTTCTCAGAAATTACTGTACAATGCTTTAATACGAAGCCACCTTGACTATGGGTGTTTTCTGTTGGAGCCTTGCAATAAATCATCCCTAAAAATAATGGACAAAATTCAATCGAAATGCCTTCGCATTATTACAGGGGCAATGAAATCCTCACCAATAAATGTTCTTCAGGTTGAGTGCGTAGATCCTCCTTTAAGATTAAGAAGGCAATACCTTTCAGACAGATTCTTATTTAAGATCTGCCAGCTTTCATCCTCTAATTCCTAAATTGCACCTTCTTTCAGAGTATATCTCATCTGACCGATACTGGACCCATAAGGACTCTCCCTGCTTGTTTAAAAGTTTTGTAATTTTTCTTCAGCTTCCTTACCCAATCTTTCAATGTAAAATAAATCCACTCTTTGATGTTCCTTACGAGGCTATTGTTTTCCAACCCGACATTCATCTAGATCTAGGTATAGAAAAGGATTCTCCAATGGCAAATTTGAAATTAAAAGAAATTATAGAAAACACCTTTAAAGATTGGCTTGTCATGTACACAGACGCTTCAAAACAGTCTGATGAAGACTATACTGGAGCTGCTGTTTGGATTCCTAAGTTCAAAATCATTCTTAACTTTAAATGCCCCTCACTATCCTCCACTTTTACCGGTGAAGCAACTGCAATCAGTGAAGCTTTGTTATATGTAGAGTCACATAATCTTAATAAAACAGTTATTTTCACAGATTCAAAAAGTTGTTTGTTAGCTATTTTGTCCAATCAATTCCATAACAAACATAAATTTCCACTAATTCTTAAAATAAGAAATACCCTATTCAGATGCCATCTTAAAGGAATCCATGTTTCAGTGGCCTGGATTCCAGGCCACAGTGGTATCCATGGTAACGAAACAGCTGATGTACTCGCTAAAAATGCAATTGCTAATGGCATTCTACAAAATTTAATTTACTCACATGACCTAATTTTGCTAGCTAAAAGGAAACTGAATGAAAATTGGAATAAATTATGGGAAGTTTCCAAAAATGTTAAAGGTAAGCACTATGCTGCCATCCAAGAGGTTATTCCTCCCAAGCCTTGGTTCTTTAAATTTAACAAAGCGAATAAACATGCAACTTCAATCATTTGTAGATTAAGAATTGGACACGCCTGTACACATGCACATCTGGCAAAAATCAGAGTAAGGGATAGCTCATTGTGTGAATGTGGCTTAGATGAAGGTTCCACAAACCATATTTTTTTCAACTGTCCCAAATTATCCTCCTCCCTTTATGATTACCTTCCTCCTTATATTCCTCGACCTATAGATTTTAATTCTCTTTTAACATATACCAGTACTCCTTTTGTGTATATTTTATGTGATTTTATTAATACTAATAATATGAAACTTTAAATCCTTGTCACTTTTAACATACGGGTAAGAGTCTAACACCTGTGTTTGTCATATCTGTTCTAGGTAACTCAACAAATAGATTTGTCAAAATTCTCGGAGGAAAACTGAATCCTTGTATTATCACAGACTCTTATTTTAATTAAACTCATAAGCTTTCATTTTCTACTCAATACGTCATTGGCGAATTTTATCAAACCGCCACAAAAGAAAGAAGAAGAAGAAGAAGACTTCATAGGCATGATTTTACTGACAGCTGTTGCAGAGATTAAGCTTTCTTTTACGAACTATAAGTGACAACCAACAGCGACACCACAGAATAACAAAGCGTAAGCAGTGACAACTGTGATATTACAGTTCACACTTGACAGGGAGTTTGACACAACATAATGATATTTTTGAGGTAATCGATGCTTTTGGGAATATTGAATTATTCAAAATTTTAAACCTTTAATGGGAGATAAAATATTAGTTCATATTGATTTCGCGGGTTCACATTGTTCAAAGTTCTTATTAACCGATTATTGGTTTACTGACATCGATGCTTGACATGTGGCTAGTAGAAATTAAAACATCGATATTTTAATTTCTAACATCGATGATCATCGAACATCCCTAATAGATATGTAGCAAGCTATTATAATTCTAATCAGGCTAAATTTTACGGTTATTTTTCGTGGTATAGTATAATACCACAGTCTATTACTGTGATAATACCATACTTAGAACTCAATAATAAAAAGATACTCTACTTTGTTTATCATAGACATGTGTAGATCACTCATTTCTAGCGAACGGATCATTCTAGTACATTTCGTCACGCGTACCGGTACATTCGGATCGATCATTCAAATGGATCCTTTCTGGCTCCAGTACTCTGTGTCTGTAAGATCCATTAGGAACAAATGGGAAAAAAATATTTATGACTTTGTAATGCTATCATCGCCATCTACTGCATGTTATAGGTAATAAAGCATTTTATCGAACAAAAATTTATGGATTTTCAAGGTGGTAAGTCCAAAAGATGCTAGATGGCATAAACACAAAAATTTCAATTGATTTGATTTAATTGATAACTTTATTTATTATTGTTATTATTTTATATTTTATTAATTTAATAAATTTGTTTATTTTTAAATTTCATTCATAACTATACTTAATTTCATCGATTCTTATAAATTTACTTTGCATTTAGGCCATCTAGCATCTATTGAGCGTACCACCTTGAGTCTCATCCATTTTGGTTTGATTTCGATAAAATGAGAATTGACTTTAACTATAGATCGAATAAGATGGCGCTATTTATTTCAAAGCAAAGCATTGAAAGCAACAATTTTAGTAAAAAGAAGATATTGTTTTCATCTAATATTATAAAATTTAGGCTTCACATGTCTAAAAATAAGGATTGTAATGTTTATTTGCTACAAAGTACTTAATATGATGATTTTCTTATAAGATAAACTTTTATCTTATAAGAAAATCATCATATTAAATAAATAATTTTCCTTGAAATCTTTTGAAGTGTTATTTTTAGTAAACCCCACGAAACTAAGGTGTTTTTAAAGTCCTTTTTTATACGCCTTTGCCACGAAATGATATTTTTAACTCATAGATGCAACAATCAAATATAATAAACAATTAAATGTAAAATATTTTTTTATTTTACTTGTATAATAATAAAAAACCCTTATATAATAAATACTCTTGATACCACCTGATACTCAGCTATAGGTAATCAGCTCAGCAGTCTGCGTTGAGCAGTGTGCATTCGATTTGATTTGCTTGTCTCTTGAAGTAGTTTAGTTTTCTGAAGGTTTCGTTCGTTTCTTCCTTATCTTTAATTTTAATAGCTTAACATATTTATGAGATATTTTGTCAGTAATATTTTAGTAAGTATATTCTTATAGGTGTTCAATAAAACAATAACATTTATTTAGCTGAATTTGGTGATGGTGGTTTTAATCTAAGGTTAATGGTGGCTTGTAATCTCATTTTAAAAATTGTAAATTGAAAATTAACAGTTAAAATATCTACGCCTCAAAACAAAAGGAGTGAAATTTGGAAACATTTTTCCCTTGTGTCAAATGGGAAGGCTAAATGCAGCTACTGTCAAAGGACACTAAGTTACATCGGAGGGGCTACAGGAAATTTATTTAGGCATATGAAGTCACAGCATAAAGGAGTTTCTCTTGAAAGAGTAACGTATACTCCTGATAAATGTACTACAGTCACTGAACTGGCACAGGGTACAGAAATTTCTACCCCAATAGAGCAAACAGAATCGGTAAAAAGTATTAAAGAACCCAACCCTCAGCAGTTACATCAAACAAAAACAGCGCCCGCCCTAACCCAAGGCACAATGTCCACATACGTACGCAGACCTATATCAGTATCTCTTTCGAAACAAATAGATGAACAACTTTTAAGGGTAATAGTTAAAGCATATTACCCATTTAGTATAGTTGAAGATAAAGAGTTTAAAAAATTAATTTTCTTGTTGTGCCCTGCTTACTCCATGCCAACTCGAAAAACTGTCTCGAATTCACTTATTCCACGGTTGTACAATGAAACAAAACAAAAGGTTGTAAAAACAGTGTTTATTGTAAAAACAGTGGTTGTAAAAACATCCTCAGTGGACGCAGCTTGTCTTACTACTGATGGTTGGACGTCCATAACTCAGCAAAGTTATGTTGCTATAACTGCACATTTTATTCGAGAAGTAGATGGCATTAGTACCTTACAATCATGCCTGTTAGGATGCATTCCCTACGATAGTAGTCATACCGCACAAAATCTAGGTATGTTTATAGCAGAAGAGGTGAAGAAATGGGGTCTACAAAATAAAGTAATTTGTGTAGTCACAGATAAGGCACCAAACATTGTAGCTGCTGTAAGAAACAATAATTGGAGACACATACCTTGCTTTGCCCACTCCCTGAATTTAGTTTTAGGAGATGGTATGAAAATAATACACGCAGAATTGTCAAAAATAAAGGATATTGTTGCTTATTTTAAAAGAAGTTCTAAAGCTCTAGCAAAATTATCTGTTATGCAAAATCAATTAAACCTTCCGGCCATAAAATTAAAACAAGACTGTGTAACCAGGTGGAATTCAACGTATGATATGTTATCCTGCATCTTAAAAGTACAGGCAGCTGTAATCGCTGTTCTAGCAGTTGAAAATCCAGAGTTAAATTATCTATCGCCGTCAGACTGGGCAATGTTATAGAAAACAGCTAGTGTTTTAGAAATTTTCAAGTTAATTACTGAGGAAATATCCGCTGAAAAAAATGTGACATTGTCCAAGTTAATGTTAATGATAAAAGCCATAAACACACAAACATTTAATTAAAGCATCCGCAGAATATGTTAATGATGTAAAGGTCACCAAGCTTGTGCAGGAGTTACAAAATGCCATGTCAGTTAGATTTTGTGAAATGGACACTCAAGAGCTTATAACGCAGGTAACTTTTTTAGATCCCAGATTTAAAAAATTTGGTTTTACTGATGCAGTAAAATATGAGAGGTGTGTAAATTTCTTAAAACGCAAAATTTTGACCACTCCATATCTCTGCTCTAATATTCAAGATCCCCAGCGATGAAGGAGGTGGTTGAAGGGATGTAGATCCCTTCAACCGCCTCCTTCATCAATACTTTGGGAAGACTTTGATAATCAAGTTGAATACATCCTTTCTAATCCGGATCCTCATGCTGCTAGTGTCATAGAGATAGACAGATATATGAATGAACCACTTATACAAAGAAATGATGATCCGTTAATGTGGTGGGATAACCATAAATATATTTATCCAAGATTTATTATACACATTAATGAGGCGTAGATTGTGTATTATGGCCAGCAGCGTGCCTTGTGAACGCATATTCTCCAAAGCAGGGTTAACTATATCTTACAAACGTAGCAATTTGAAGCCCAATAAGGCAGAGCAATGTTTATTTTTAAATTATAACTTGTAAATATTTATTTAAATAGACTTGGTGATATAACCTAAAATCTTGGTTAAATAAATTGTGGTCTGTGTATTCTCGGACCAAAACATGAGATAATCATTAACTAAATGTCACCTTTGCAGATGTAGACCCCTTTATACAATTCTTTTTTAAATTTTATTTATAAGAAATAAGAATTATACAACCTAAATTCCAAAAATTTTATTATATTGTCTCTTACCAAATAACAAAAATCATTTATAATGATAAAAATTATTAGTTTTTAAATTTCATCTGAACATTTTTATATGCTTTATTTGTGGCAATTGGTTGTCTAATTTTAATCTAATAACATCTAATCCATTTAGGATTCTAACAATCACATTACACCAGTTCCATATACATATTTTTGTTCTAATGTTCTTATAGAATTTGTCCAAAAGGCATTCATGCTCCGATGAGTTCCGATCCGATGAGACAGGTTACAACTTGCCTTAAGGGTTTCCATTTGTTATCCCGTATAACAATAGTCATGCTTATCACACCTGAAAAACAAAGATAATGATTATTTTGGCTTTACTTCAGTTATATTCACATAAAAGTAGATATTAATCAATGTTTATTTACACTAAAAAGGGCATTGTTAATGATAATGTATTTTCATATTTTAGTAAGTTTAACTTCATTTTTTAAATTTCTGAGGAATGAGATATTCATAATTTATAGGTATTATTTTACTGCATGTTAACATTCAGATAAACAAACATCTAAAGGTCATATCATTTTTAGATTTAATATAGTATTTTCTCAAGAAAATAATTTCTTATTCTCAGAAGATTTGAGGATCAAATATAATCTTAAATCTTTTAGCCTCTTATTATGATTGTGTCATCTAAAATGAAAACGGACTTTTTGTATTGGTTAACAAGCAATCAAAATAATAAAAATACACTTATGCTAATTGTAATACTGAACGTTTAATTTCATTTACTTAATTATCTTACCAGTATTTTCCTTGGCCAATATTTTTTTTATAGAATCTTCTTTCATCCTTCAACTTAATGGCTGATTGGAATGATGTTCTCTGATCTAATACCAGAACTAGAGCCACAGGAATTAATCTGGTCCTTATTACCTTCTCTATCACTTTCTCTACAATATTTTTTATTATCAGTGCAGGTGTAGCTACTTGATAAAAATAAAGTGCTTTCTTATGACACATAAAGAACTGTCCACGTTTGCACTTTGCAGCTTCTCTGAACTGAGCTCCTTCAATCTTGCACAATTATAAAAGAACGTTAAATTAATCCTATCCTCCATCTACGAGTACACTTCATCACAGAGACCAGACCGGGGAATTCAGAATACAGATATCTAACTTTGATTCCGATTTAATTTCTTTGATTGACGTATCGTATTTCGTTGTTCATTTCATCTTTATAGCTTTATACCTCTCGCCAGAGATTAGTTAGTATTTAGTAATAGTACCTATGTTCTGTTTCCTTTTTCCTTGCTCTGTACGAATAGTGTAGTGTTACCTATTCTAGCCGAATCCAAGTCGCCAAAAATTTGACGCAGAGTAAAAGATGAAAGTCTTAAAAAGTCACCCAATTTTATAAGAAATATTTTAAGAAAATGCTTTAATTTAAACTTATGTTAGGTACCTTTAGTGTTATTATTAGTGATATTATTCATCAGAAGTAATAAGGATTGTAAGCATAAGAAGTAGACTACAAAGGAATTAAAAATACCTTTTTTTTTTTTTGTGCGGATGGAAAATCATCTAATGACCCCTTTCGCTCTGGGTGGAGCGTAAGGGAGTGTCAGACTTTTACTGACTAAAAACCATCCGTGTTCCGTCAGTGCCCTTACGTTCCGGAGCCGCGGTATCTCTTTCGAACAGCCCGCAGCCCCGGCAGGCATCGGCCCTTGTGGGCCCCTTCACGCTGCTGACAGCTCTTTGAGGCGCGCGTGGAACAAAACGCGCCGTCGACACGGCCTGTCGTTATTAGACGGATGGACGACGAGCTACCCATTGCTCGCCGTCCACAGGCCCGCGCCTACGGTGGCCGGGGGCCACAACGTAGCCCCCGACGCCCGGGGCGTCTCCCGCGGCGGCCGGGGAAGAAAGCTGCTGCTCTCTCCTTCTCCCGCTCCGCCACCTCCTTCGCTAGCATCACTGCTTCGCAGAAGGTGGTGACGGCATCCCATTCCGTCTCGCTCCGGACCATGGCTTCGACCAGGGCCGGACGCGAGAGGTCGCCGCCGCCTATCGCCGCTACGAGGACACGGCGGTGCTCCGCCCAAGCAGGGCACACCTCCACGGTGTGTTCCACCGTGTCCTCCGGTCCATCCTCGCAGTGGGAGCACCCGGGCGTTTCCTCCCGCCCGATTCGGTGCAGGAACCTCCCAAACACACCGTGTCCGGTGAGGACCTGCGTCAGGCGGAAGGTGAGGATGCCGTGGCGTCTCTCAAGCCACTCCTCAATTAAAAATACCTAAGAAGTGAGTTGCAATATCTACATTTTATTATTTTCTAATAAAAGGGTTATAGAATAAATATCCTTTACAATCCCCTTCTTTCTGAGATAGCCTACACGGAGACTAGTAGAAAATCACAATCTTGGTCGCTCCGATTACTTTAAAACTAGCCTAAATAGCTAACTATCGCCTAAGTTGGCAACATTTCCGAATGCGTGCACTGATTATACTGCACTGGTATACCCTACATTAAAACAATTCATTCAGATCTTTCGGGATTCGGTCGGTTTGCGGCTCATTCACAATTCAAACAAATCGCCGGTTAAAAAGGTACCGTCAATTGTTTGTGATTGGTTGTACTGGTACATTCAAAAACAAATGAATGAAGCATTAATACTTTTAAGTGTTCCAGCTCAAACGAAAGAATCATGCATGATTGACACATGTCTAGTTTATCAATGATTATATTCTCTTTGATAACAACAACAAAAATTTGTTTTTTAGTAAACTTTAACAGTGTACTATTTACCAGAAATAGCCTCATTATGTAAGATTATGAGTAATCTACGAGCTCTGGTAATACGTTATAATATTATTGCAGTAATAATTTATCCTAACGCATTCGTATAAATAATTAATAATTTTATTAAGGTTCTACAAAGTTTCAAAAAATTGCACCGCACCAGGATGAAAGTATTTGAAGGAGATTTGAGGGCGTTGACTGCTGCTAGAATTAAGGTTAATCAAGAATACAAAAATAATAAGAATGTTGAAGATGAAGAATCAATTAAATCTGTAAGTATATGCATGTATGCACCTATCAACTTATAATTTGTGTTACCTATTACTACAAAACTTGACATTAAAATAAATACTAATGGAATATAACCTGCGATAATGTGTAAAAACACTTAAAGAAACAAGTGAAAAACTGAATTTTGAAACAAAATTAACATGCCAGCATGTCTTGATAAGTTTTAGAGGAACTTGACCTGCAGTGGATTGTTGATCATGTTTTATTGTGTAAATAATGGATGGAAGTAGATTTTGATATGTTAAAGTGATGCTATTTTGTGCATTAAGTGTACTATTAGACAATACTATGAAAATGGTCCAATTGTGATATAAGATCAAGTTATTTTGCCCACTTGAGATACTGTCATCGCCAACTGTCTGCTGACTTGAGATGTTGTAGAAATCCCACAAATTTCAGAATATGATATGGCAACATGTGTAAAATTAATAAGGAGACTATTATTTAATTTACTTATATCAGTATTGTTTTATTAGCATACTTACTAGGTAAAGTATCAATTTATTATTATTTGAGTACAATCTGTTAATATATTGTTAAGTGCAAAAGCAGCAATGTCCAATGTGGGAAATTCAAACACATCAACATTCCAATCAAGACAAGATGTGACAGATCAAAAATTGATTATGAGTAAGGGTATGTTCCAAATTAGAACCCAGTGTACTGTCCAATGCAAATGATGTCATGAATTGACGCCATACTGGTGATTCGTTCCAAAACGTAGGACAGTATATGACATCATACATTTGCACCATATTGGAAAAGTGTTGGCTATCATTTTGTCATTTTTGCTCCAAAAATCATTGTATCCTCCTAATGGAGGTATCGACAATTATTCTATGATTTTTTGTATTTGAATAAATAGAAACAAATTCTGGTACGCTTCATTTAGCACACACACAATTAAAAATTGTTTTAATATGACCGGATATCCGACACAATATGGCAGCGGCACGTCAGTACAATATATGCACACACGCATGCACACACACACACACACACACACACACACACACACACACACACACACACACACACGCACACGCGTACACGCACACGCACACACACACACACACATGCACAAACACGTGTACACATACACACGCACACTTGTACGGATCATGGATGCAACACACATATTCATGCATATTTTTATTATTTTTTTTATTTTTTCTTGGCTTTGTAATAATTGTATTTATTTTTGTTACCTTGTTCTGAGTTGTGATAAGCTGATAAGCCATTTTGTAATTGCAATTTAATGGAAATGGGAAGGAACTGATTCCCGACACACAGCTCTTGCTAGTTCGGGAGTCAGGGCTTCAACTTTGTAGTGTCAATAGATGACATCATTTGTATTCGGCAGTATACTGAAAACATTTCGGAACATACCCTAAAATTATTGTGACCACAATATCAAAGGCATAATTAACCTTTTTGGGGTCAGTAACTTTTGAACATTATTTTTTAAGATATTTCTTGTTTACCCGAACACTACACATTGATTAAAACTGCTTTTACGGATTTAATCATGTTTAATTGATACTATTTTTAATTCCCGACGTTTCCAGACCCAGTCCCCCATGACGTGGGTGCTGGAAAAGCACCCAAAACGATGGGAATTAAAAATATTATAAATTAAACACGATAAAATCCGTAGAAGTAGTTTTAATCTATATTTCAAAAATATACATTTTCCAAAATATTTAGTGCTATTTTAAAATGTGAGCCCCGTTAACCACTAGACCACTATTGTCATGATTGTGATGTAACACTGACAACTGCCTCGTTGGTCTAGTGGTTGTAGTAGTGTGACTGCTGATCATGAGGTCCTGGGTTCGAATCCCGGGTCGGCCCAAAAATTTTATTGAGTTTTTCCATCTAGAAATTCTCAGTAGTTGCCCGGAGTCAGGAAGTTGGCGGTGTCTCACCCCCGTGCATAAGAAAGCACGTAAAGCCGTTGGTCCTGCGCTTGATCTCTCTCCGGTCGTGTCGGTTTACCGTCCAATCGGATTATGACAGTGAGGGAATAGAGAGTGCACCTGTGCTTGCGCATACACTTGGGCACTATAATCCTGTCCTGCGCCGATGGCTAACCTCCTTAGAGGCAGGCCGCCGTGGCCTAAATTCGGTCTGGAGGGCGTTATTATTATTATAACACTGACAAGATATCAGTCAATTTCTGGTATTAAAATTTATGAGCAAAAGCATTTATGAACAAAATTTAAATGACTAGTAGAATAATTTTTATTTCAGATGATTAAATTTGGAGAGGAAGTTGAAAAAGAGTTAAGAACACAAGTAATTCAAGCACGGGAAGTTAAACCTGGTGTATTTGGTAATTTGATATTTAATTTACAATGCTTAATTATTGCATATTATTCCAAAATGTGTCACATTTTCACACACTACATTTGCAATTTCAATTATATCTGCAACTGATTACTACCTGAACACACAAACATAGCCATAATAATATTGCTTATTAATTCAAGAAGAAGAAGCTAAACTGCAATGTTAGAAGTTGTGGCAAAGTATTAGACTGCAAGAAGGTTTAAATCTAATTCGCTGCTGTTATTCTCCATGAAAAGGAAAGATCTCCCGCTAGGCAAGGTGGGCAAAGCGATTAACACTCCATATTATGTAATGTATCCGATATAAATATAGAATCTTTAGATTCCCGGGGGGTACCAGCACCCCTGGTGACGGATAATATCTCGCTGAGAATCCACAACCAAGTTATCCTACTCTTCCTGAGCGTGGGTGCTCAGACAGCCCCGCGTATTCTGGGGGGGGGGGGGGGGGAGCACAATTCCGCTCGCGACAAAAACTGCTCGGGGCAGGCGGAGCAACAACACCAAGGCGACTCTGATACCCTCGAGCTGATACTTCATATCTCTCCTACTCGGGGTACAAATTAGCTTGTTATTAGGCGTGGATAATTTATTATCGGACGGTTCATCTCGTCTAAACTTTTCGCGTATTGTACTTAAAACGGTATTGCAACCAATATCTAGAGCTTCAGCTACTCTTTCCATAACTTGAGTCACTGCTAAGTGCCTAACAAAGATCCGTCGTTTTGTTGTCCTCGTTTTATTTGGCGTGGAATATTTGAAGGAAAGAAAGAAATGCATTTTATTCAAGTTTAAGCATGCAGCATAACAAGCAAAAAGTAGATATAAGCCAAAAACTAAATACAACTAAATTAAAAGTAACTTAACATTATTATAAATTTAAGAAAATATTTTAAAAATACCATGTGCTGCAGCATGAAACTGTGAAACGGACCGGACTCAGTGATAGTACTGGTTTTCAGTCCAGCCCTTACCCAGAGGCAGCTTGGGCGGCTGAGTGCACACTCGCTCTAGATGCCCGAAAATTCATAATAAACTATAAACATATACATATGCATACCCATACCTATATATAATTGGACTGAAAGCGGAATTTTTTTAAAATTACTGGTAAATCCATTCACCGTTAATTTAGTAATAAAATTACTACATTAATAATTATCATAAGTTATTTTACCTGGATTCTACATCTTAACCAACATCTTTTTGTTCATTGAGTAGAAGTAATTTATATTTGTTTTTAAAACTATTAATTGTTGTAAGGCTACGTAAGGGAGGTGGCAGATTGTTCCAACACTTTGTTGCATTGTATTTAAAACTACTTCTGAATGCATGGCTAAAAGGATATACTAATTTTTGTTCAATTGATCTGAAATAATGATTATTATTGTGATCTTTGGCCCAATCAAGCTTATTGTATAGATATAATGGTTCTTTGTTTTTTACAATACCAAACAAAAGAGTGGCAAAGTGTAGACGTCTCCAGAGGTCCATTTTTAATATATTTGCTTTGTTGAAAAACGGTGTTACATGTGTACGTGGTGGTATGTTAAAGCAAAAACGCGCACAGGTGTTTTGCACCCGTTGTATAATTTGTTTGGTACGAGCTAGAAGTCGCGGTCCTATGAGAGAATCAGCATAGTTGAATTTTGATAGAACAAGGGACTCGCATAAATTTACACGCAGTGCCAGGTTTAGGTAATTGCGAATTCGATAAAGTACTTTTAGCCTAAAAAAGCAATTACGTACAATGTCAAAAATGTGCTTCTCGAATCGCAGCTGCTCGTCCATCACTACACCAAGATTTCTCGCTTCAGGGACTCTCCCTATTGTATCCTTATTTATGTAAACAGCGGGACATTTCGATATAATCTTTCGTACCTGTGTTGGCGTTCCCAGTATCATGTATTATGTTTTTTTTTTGGATTCACAACTAGTGTGTTACGCTCAGACCACAGAGATATGCGATTCAGATCGGCGTTAAGCTTTGCCAAAGCTATATCTGTGTCGCGGGGCTTAAAAGAAATATATACCTGTAAGTCGTCTGCATACATGTGAAACTTACAATGCTCTATATTATTTACAATATCCGCGCTGTAAAGTATAAAAAGCAGTGGTCCTAAGATAGAACCCTGCGGAACTCCCCGTTCAACCCGCCGATTACACTGGTCGGCATCAAAATAAGAGCAAAAAAATGTATATATGGAAGTTATTACGTTAGTTACGTTAAATCCAAATATGTAGTTAGAATTCACCTAGCACGTCTAGTTTCGACGCAATAGCATTTTTTGTTTGCACTAGATTTGTTTGCTTATAGTTGCAGGCAGCGGTATTTGTGAACGTTGGTATGTACATGTATTTAGTTGTGTTCTGAGTCTGTTCTACTGTTCAAATCAAAGTTGGTAGATAAAGAAAGAAGAGCATGGGTAGCTTTTGAAAATTTGTCACAATTTTCTTGGCAATAAAAAGGCTGAAAATTACACAGAGCTGCTTTCGTCGTATCATCAACTTGGATGCAATATGTCTTTAAAAATTCACTTCTTGCATTCGCATTTAGATTTTTTCCCAGAAAATCTTGGTGCCGTGTCTGATGAGCATGGTGAAAGATTCCACCAAGACATTGCACATATGGAAAAAGGATACAGCGGCAAGTGGACCCCAGCAATGCTAGCTGATTTTTGCTGGGAAATAAATCGAGAAACAGCAGTTAAAATGTATAAAAGAAAGCGATCTACCAAATAGTTATCATTTTTATGTTTTTTTCATATTTTTTAATTCATATTTCATTTTAATTTGTGTTGTAAAAGTCATCAATCAGTGTAAATTTTTTCGTTCTAAAATATATACATATTTAATATATATATATATATATATATATATATATATATATATATATATATATATATATATATATATATATATATATATGTATGTATATATATATATATATCAACACCGATATTTTATTTAAATGTAAATATCTGAAAAGCTAGAGGTGATAGTTGAAATCTTTAAACAGATTTGGACTCAACAAATCAAAGCCAATAGAAATCACATAGTAAACTTTTTGCTCCCGGATTTTTTTTTGCCGACCAATGTTATCCGAAGTGATTCTGGTGTTATCGTTTCTTGTTAATACGACTTGCTGGGAACGGTTCTTAAAATAGCTGCTAAACCACTTAATAGCATTTTTACTTAAACCATAGTATGATAACTTAGAAAGTAGTAAGGGAACATTAATGGTATCGAATGCCCGTGAGAAATCCAGCAAAGTCAAAATAGTGCCCTCTCCGTTGGATTGTGCTGTCAATATGTCGTCTACGACCTGAATTAAGGCAGTTGTAGTGCTCCGCTGTTTTCTGAAACCCGATTGCAGCCTGGGCAGTATATTATTGGTCTCAAGATATTGAGTTAATTGCTTACATGCTATTTTCTCTATAATTTTAGATAAGCACGGTAAGATGCTGATGGGTCGAAGGTCAGACATACAAATAGGATTACTAACTTTTGATATAGGTTTAACAAGGGCTTGCTGCCATACAGTAGGATAGGTGTTTGTTACGAAAGATTTATTGATTATTGAAGTTATTACTTCAAGACAATCTGGAAGTAACAACCTTATCATGTCTAGTGATATCCCATCGCAACCAATTGCGTTAGTATGTAATGACCTTAAAATAGTTGCAACCTCAGATTCTGAGATTGCTTGAAATTGAAACATAACATCAGAAAAACGATGAAATTCAAAATAGGTGAGGAGAGACTGTAGTGTTATGTTACTTACATACCATTTTAACTATTTTAAATTTATTTTTCCATTCTGTTTTCTATTTTCTGCATTCATCTCAAAACTAGATATTTTGCATCACCTTTATTTCCATAGGAACCTGTAACATTTTTAAACCATAAGAACACAATAACAAATCATTTTCACGTCGTATTTTCACGTTATCAGCACTTTATAAATCGATGTCAATGGAGTCTACCTTTTTCGGTCTTTTATTTAGTTCTCCGTAACTCTGCAATTTCGGGTTTCGTGCGCGCTGTTGCGCTACTTTTTTTTCCTATATAAATAATATCTCATTTTTCACTTAAATCTTGCCGTTTCTGTATTACGAGCCTAAAACCAAAATTTGACATGTTTTGACATCGTTGTTTATCAGGTTGTCATGGCAATTTTTATTCAAATATCGTTACCGGCCTGATGTTTTTACTTCAAAATACTCCTTTCTTCTTGGCCATTTACAAGAATTTGCTTTTAATTTAAATAATTTCAAATTTAATGAGAATAATTTTCCGTTCTTATGCCAGATCCGTCAAAAGGAAAAATAAGCCGAACAATCGGCGAATGGGGGAGTCTGACTTGAGCTTTGATACTTGAAGCATCTCCTAAAGGCCTTTTCTGCACTGCCTCGGGATCCTGCAAGCCTCTGCCCGCTCCTTAAGTCGTCGCCTAGCCACGCCTACGCCTCCGCCTACTAGTGCGCTGTGTTTACTTACTTCAAACGCTGCGTGCCTTCTCCTGACGTTGCGTGGACCTACTTCAGACGCTGCGTGTTTATTCCGGACGCTGTGTGGGTCTACTCCGGAAGTTGTGTTTGCCTACTCCAAGCGCCGCGTGTACCTACTTTAAACGCTGCGTGCCTACTCCAGACGTTTCGTGGACCTACTCCCGACGCTGCGTACCGGCTCAAGACGCTGTGTGGGTCTACTCCAAGCGCTGCGTGTACCTTCTCCAGACGCTGCGTGTATTTTCTCCAGATTCTACGTGTTCCTAGAGCAGGAGCTGTGCACCTATCATAAGCATAGCCTGTGCATACTTCGTTGCAGTATCTTTTGTTATTTTTTTTTTTTTAATAATATTGTAAATCACCATCTTCATTACAACCCATCATCACCTTCATACCTTTTTTTTATAAAAGATACTGTAAAACTTCAAATTTTTAAATAATTTATTTTATTTTGGTTGTTTTCGTTCTAGTTAAGTTAGGTTCTTAGTTTTTTTATTGTCGCTTCACGACAAGACATAGCTACATTACTTTCTCCGGAGATAATGATCGTTCATAGCATTTGGATCATTTAAATGAGCTGGCAGAGAATTATCTTTGTTTTTTATTTGTACATGTTGCTTAATATGCTTCCACATGACTTTTGGTTGATTCATTTTTGAGTTAACGAAAAATTGAAAGTACGCCCTTTTTTCTCGGACATTTATTATCGGACAATTAACCTCGTCCAAATTTCTCGCGTACTATACGTGAAACGGTATTGCAACCTATGTCTAGAGGCTTCAGCTACTCACAATTCTGGTAAAAAAATGTTATAAAATTTTTTGCATTTTGGCCTTATGGTTGCCACGCGTCGTAATCGCAGTGTTTTTATTATTTTGAGTTGTTATTAGGCTACTGCTAATTTCCCACTGTTGCTTCTTACAACTCACAGAGGGACTAAAGGTAGTGGATTCTCTTACGCCGCCATTTCCATATACGTATATAAAAATACAGAGTTTGTAGAAATACATATAATTAACGTCATTGCTCATTGTAACATTGTCGAGCACCATATAAAAATATTGTCTATATATATATCTCGTCAGCGTACCCTAACCCTATTGTTATAATTTATTATAAATCTATTATTTTTTAAGGATTAGTTGGTAACGTATGGTTAGGCGCACGGAAAAAAAACGAGGAAGTGGCACAGTGTATAATTTGTACTAGAAACAGTATAGACTCCAAACTCCCACTTAGTGCGGACAGAAATGCCCCCTGAACTTAATAGAAGCCAGTTATTCACAGACCACCCAGCCTACGAGACATGAAACCATTTCGATTCTCTAATTAAATTAGTCTGTCAAGGTTAGAAGAAAGAAAGGTGTGTGCCGGCGGCGCGGGAGAGTAACTTAGAGATGTGTCACATCCATATATCGTACGCGTTAATATGGGAGACTATGAAAACGTAACGTTAAATACATGTAAAGTTCTTTAAAATATATTCATGTATTTTACATGTCATTTACAACGCTAATCGCTTGCCATAAATCCGTTAAGAGCGGAATGTAAGACCTAAGAAAGCTGGGAATCTAAGCAAAATTAATTCAGATAAGTAATTAGTTAATTACCTAACTAAACCTTGAAATAGCATACCTAAAGTTAGCCGCTAATTGCTATACTCTGGGCATGCATTAGATTTACTCCCTGATGATGAGAAGCAGATTTTCCGCTATTTTACCCACCGATAAAACTCCCAATAAATCATTTTCTCCTTGGAGTACAATTATGTCAATGAGTGAGTCAGTCAATCAGTAAGTGAGTGGGTTTGTAAAACTGTAATTTCGATTTCAAATTAAAATTACAAATATAATAATACACAAATATAATGGAATGGCTCTTCGCATACACAAAAAATAATAACACAATAAATAGTCGATAGACTTGCATCGATACTTTTTTGGGAATCTCTACTTACACGTGCCGCCTGCAGCCCCTCTGATTTATAGACAGAGACGCAACTATAAGACTGTTGCGCGCCTAAGTTGACGTCTGGTACCTGGCACTAGCACCATCTAGTGTCGGGGACCAGAGCGAGGAGGGCTTCCTAGAACATGTCAATCTTGAACTTTCCACCAACAGCGCCATCTAGTATCGAACAGAAGAATTAAGCTTTCTAGAAGCCGCGCACTAGAACGGTGCTGGCTGATGTTAAAAGAGCCGCAAGGATCTCGATCTCACAAACCCATGATGGGAACAGTCTAACCATCAAGAGCGAGGTCAACGGAATGCCGTGTAAACTGACCATAGATACTGGAGCCTCTCATACGGTTGTTAGTTCCCAACTTATAAGTCAGTTCCTTGGGGACTCCACATACAACCGAGAACGCATTAATTTGGTAACAGCCACCGGTCGGCGTATACCCGTCCGTGGAGAGAAGACGATGGAGTTGAAGCTAGGAAACATGATCTACCTGCGTAATGTCATCGTGGCTGATATAATGGACGACTGCATCCTGGGCCTAGACTTTATGAGGGATAATTGTTGTGAGATCGTAGTATTTTGAAATGTGGACAGGAGGAGCTTTTTACGGAAGGTGCGTTTCAAGGGAACGTGTACAGCATTAAGAAGATTGTTCTTCCGCCGAGATCGGAAACGATTGTGCCGGTTAGCCTTCCTCGAAACCCTGGGCAAGCTCACCGTTGTGTACTTGTGGAAAGGGTAAACAATGACCTTCCATGGAAAGTAGCTCCAAGCTTGGTCAGAACCACTCACATCTCAGGAGTACGTATGCTGAACCATTGTGACCAGGAACAGATTATAGAAAGACACACTAGTTGGTACTTGTGAGTTGGTTACGTCGGTGTCAATATCTATCGAGTGGGACCCCCAGCAAGGATGCACAAACGAGAGTGACCACACTTTTGGAAGACTGTTGCAGCGTTCTCTCCCCGAACTAAATGGTCAAGGCGAAGAAGTTGTTACTCAAGTATGCCGATGTATTCTCATCAAACGATGCTAACATAGGAAAGACTGGCTTAGTTCAACACAAAATAAACACAGGAGAAGAATTGCCTATCCGTCAGCGGCCAAGAAGATTGCCGGTAGCACGTGAAATGGAAGTGGAAACCATGATTGAGGGAATGGTGAAGAATGGTGTTATTGAACCTTCATCTAGTCCGTGGTGTTCACCCGTGGTGCTGGTAAAGAAGAAGAACGGCAGCATGCGGTTCTGTGTTGACTACCGCCGTCTGAACGACGTCACAAAGAAGCACAACTATCCCTTGCCAAGAATTGATGACACGCTAGACATGCTTACAGGAGTAAAGTGGTTTAGCACGCTGGATCTAAAAAGTGGCTACTGGCAAGTTGAAATTGACCCTAAGGACAAGGAGAAAACTGCGTTCTCGACGGGAAAGCGGCTGTGGCAATTTAAAGTAATGCCGTTTGGGTTGTGCAATGCTCCAGCAACGTTTGAAAGGTTGATGGAACTTGTACTTACCGGGCTAATTGGCGATGCCTGTCTGGTCTACTTGGATGATATCATCATCGTAGGCCGTACGTTTGAGGAACACCTTCAAAACCTGGAACGCGTGCTCATGAAGATTCAGAGTGCCAACCTCAAGTTGAGTCCGAAGAAATGTTCACTATTCAAATGGCAAGTTAACTTTTTGGGGTACGTAGTATCGGAAGAAGGTATCCGCACGGATCCAGAGAAAATCGCCGCTGTCAAGGATTGGCCGGTTCCAAAAGACAAGACGCAGGTTAGAGCATTTTTGGGTTTGTGCTCCTATTACCGGCGATTTGTGAAGAACTTTGTAGATATAGCCAAACCTCTGCACAAGCTAACCGAGGAAAAGCGACATTTCTGCTGGGACGAAAGTAGCGATTTTGCATTCCAGGAGCTCAAGGACCGTCTTTGCAAAACACCTATATTAGGGTACCCTGATTCAGGCAAGGAATTTATAGTTGACACAGACGCAAGTGATACAGGACTCGGCGGTGTGTTGTCTCAACGGAACGGTGATCGAGAGGTTGTGATAGCGTACTTCAGCAAGTCATTGTCAAAACCGGAAAGGAACTATCGTGTCACAAGACGCGAATTGCTAGCTGTGGTAAAGTCGTTGCAGCATTTTAGCAAATATCTTCTGGGGCGTAAATTTCACCTACGAACGGACCATGCTGGACTAAAATGGCTATTGCAGTTTAAAAATCCAGAAGGACAAGTTGCAAGGTGGATTGAACTACTACAGGAATACGACTTTGATCGAACATTGCATTGTCAAGAACATTGTACCGGGCAAGAGAGTAAGGAAGTGGTATCCGTGAGGATGCTCAGGACAGACCACCTCAGCAACGAGTGGAAGGACAGCTTACAACATGCACAGCAGGAAGATCCGGACATCAAGCCGATTCTGGATTGGATGAAGGCCAGTGCTCCCAAGCCCAAGTGGAGCGACGTCTCAGAGATGAGTTCGACCACTATAAGCTATTGGGCCCAATGGGACAGCTTGCTGCTTCAAGATGGAGTTCTGTGCCGTAAACGGGAAAATGTTCGGGGAGATAGCTGTCATTTGCAAATGGTTGTCCCTAAAGCTAAAGTACCGGATGTTCTACACCTGTACCATAATGATTGTTCAGGAGGCCATCTGGGAGTTAAACGAACTCTACTGAAAATCAGAGAACGATTTTACTGGGTCCACTGTCGAAACGATGTCGAGGACTGGTGTCGCAAATGTACAAGTTGTGCGGCTGTAAGGGGACCTTAGACTCGTAGTAGAGGTGCATTGAAGTTGTGCAATGTTGGTGCACCATGGGAGAGAATAGCCATTGACGTGGCGGGACCGTTTCCGGAGAGTGAAAGCGGTAGCAAGTATTTCATGGTTGTGATGGATTACTTCACTAAGTGGCCAGAAGTCTTCGCCATTCCAAATCAAGAAGCTTCAACAGTTGCAAATAAACCAGTTCATGAAGTCTTCTGTCGTTTTGGAGTACTTTAGAGATTCACAGCGATCAAGGAAGGAATTTTGAGTCTCAAATATTCCAGGAAACTTGCCGAGTTATTGGTACTCATAAAAAAGGAACGACTTCTTTTCAACCGCAATCTTATGGAATGGTAGAACGATTTAATTAGACATTGGAGAGGTACCTAGCAAAAGTTGTAGATAATCGGCAACGAGATTCCGGACAAGCACATACAACCGTTTTTGTTGTCATATCGAAGCGCTGTTCACGAAAGTACATCAGTAACACCAGCTTTCGCAAACTTTGGAAGAGAATTACGGTTGCTTGCAGACCTGATCACCGGGATACCGCAAATGACTTGCGGAACAAAATGAATGACATTTATGAGCACGTCAGACAATCGAGCCAGCAAATGTCCGAAAAGATGAAAACCTGGTATGACCGCAAAATGAACAACAAAGGGTTCGACGAAGGTTCACTGGTCTGGTTGCACAATCCAGTCCGCAGCAAAGGGAAATCTCCTAAGCTTCAAGCTAAATGGGACGGCCCGTACCGGATTGTGACCAGGATCAACGATGTAACCTACCGGATACAGAAATGCGCAAGAGGGACTCCTAAGATCGTCCATGTGGATCGCCTGGCGCGTTATTATGGGGCCGAGCATGTTTTAGGAGGGGGCAGTGTTGCGCGCCTAAGTTGACGTCTGGTACCTGGCACTAGCGCCATCTAGTGTCGGGGACCACAGCGAGGAGGGCTTCCTAGAAAATGTCAATTTTGAACTTTCCAACAACAGCGCCATCTAGTATCGAACAGAAGAATTAAGCTTTCTAGAATCCCCACACTCGAACTTTCTGCGCCTGGTCGGTCGGCGCCCGTATTTCCTGGAATATTCATTTATTTAAAGCCGCTGCAAGCCGCGATCGGGGCAGTATTGAATTTGGCGATACAAGCGAAGCTTCGGAGTGTAATGAAGTGAACTAAAGTGTTAAGTGCGAATAATTATTGTTAGTGTTTTTAAGTTTTAATTGGTGTTCGGTAATAAAAGTGTCAACTTTGGTAATTCAATCGGCAGTTTTAACTGTCGCGAACCCTTTAGTGAAGCTCGTAACAATATTACGTGCTTGACGAGGACAACCTCAGTACTACGACCAGAATACGTTGAACCCTCACGTTTTTAGTATTTTAAGATTATTAAATGTTGCACTTACCGGTGAAACGTGATTTTATCTTTCTTGAAATTATGTTTCCTGCTATCACTACCACACCACTTTACTGCGAAAGTAGGCATATTTTACTGTTTTTTTTTTTAATTTGTAGCTCTAAGGACGCAGTGCACGGGTCTTTTGTCTGGTCATTACTAAACAGCACAGCAGTGTAGTTGTTACACACAGATACTTCAATTTTAGTTATATGTATTTTATATACATACATACATTATATATATATATATATATATATATATATATATATATATATATATATATATATATATATATATATATATATATATATATATATATATATATATATATTAATTATTCTAAAAATTAGGACTTTCATTTTAGCATTTTTAAGACATCCACACATATTTAGAAAACATAGAAAATAAAAGAAAAACATGCACTAGTCATAATTCTTGTCTTTAATCATCGGAATTTTACATATCCATATAAAAATAATTTATATTATTTTTGTTACAGAAGCAAAAATAACAAAAGAAACCTTGAAGGTAGAAAATATTCCTTATAATGACAAAGCCGTATCGGATAATCCAAATGGTCCTAGTCCGTGTTGTCAAGATCAAGCACGAAATAAATAATAAGTATCTTAGCTATCATTTATATTAGATTTAGACAAGCATGTTTTGTTTTGTATAGTGATATTTAAATGTAATAGTTACAACCTTGTAAATGTAAAAATGTTCTTAATCTTAGTCTTTTATTTTATTCCGTTTGGTACGCATACTACGTAGCAAACACAGCTTAAAAGATTACGGCACCCACTGTCACGCTTGCTGTGAATTTCTGCAAGATCAGGATGATTCAGATGGGGATAATCGTGCACTTTCCCTGTTGGACCTTTTGCTGACCTCTCACCAGGAAGGCTATCGGGTCTCCGTCGACCCCTTGACTCAATACAATTCTGATCCGTTGTAGGGTACCACTGATGTGCTCATTGGTGTATGTGAGCACTAAGGGACCACGCCGATAATTCGCTAAATGAATTGCCAAGGATTTAGTAGTAGGCCTAGAACAATTGTAGAACGAATCTTGGAATTTGTAAAAGAACCAAAATGCAGATGTGTTGTCACCACAGAAATCTAAATAATAAGGCACTAGAAATGCCTTCTACTATCTTATAATATCGGGACGCGTGTCGCCGGTTCCAAGCTATCACACATAGACAAACAATAAATACACAATTACACCTACACCTATCTCTAGCATTCTTGCAGCAGAGATTAAACTATAAGAGTGATTCCACCGTTTCGTCCGAAACGGGGCAATTTCGTGAAATATTTTTTGTTTGCTGTTTTGAAAAAAATATGTATTAAATTATTCGTATAGATATAGATACAGGTTATTCTGAAAGGTTCGTGAAAACCATTTCCTTTTCAAGAAAATTGATGGAGTGTAATGAGAGCGTGGAAGGTAATGAAATACAGTGAGAGTGTAATGATTAACTTTGGAGGGTAATGAAATGTTATGAGAGTGTAATGATTTAGTTTGGGAAGGTATGAAAAGGAGTAATCCTTTATAAATGTTATGTTTATCATTGACAAAAAGTATGTAATTTATCTGTGGTGTGTTTAATTAGGGAGTTAGGTATTACAGTCAATAAATGCAAATCATGAAATCAATAGATTTTTTTAATAAATGTTAGAAAATTTGAAAAAAAATAACAAAGTATGACAAAGATACTATGAAATAATATCAAAGTATGAGCCTAAGATCTTTGTGAGAATGAGAATAACAACAAATTAAACATAGGTTCAATGTTATAAAGAAAAATGTAGACTGGAACATACAAAACACGAAAACGCTGTTTTCATAAAAATCTAATAAAATATAGTATCAAAAAATTAAATTGTTTTTCTTTAAATCACATAGGTAATTTACTCTTTATTAATCATATAAGTTACGTTATGTCTAATCAGTCTACTTGAAATGAAGGTTTGGTAACTTTTTAAAAGTAAATTCACCTCTTCTAGATTCTTCTGGTTCTCCCAAGTGCTGTAGAATACGAGATTCAGATACAATATCATCGTCGCAAATTGCTGGCCCATGGAACTTTACTGACTTTCCATGCCCTTTCCTTAAAAATAATATTTTATGTTCAAGTGTGCTACTCATCTTATCGATGATTTTGCCAACGAAATACTGTGAGTTCTTCTGCATTTTATATTCAACGACCACCCATTGGTCTAAGTCATATTTTAATTCAATTACTTCGACGTTTTCTTTGGTTTCGATGTCGTAGTCCATTCTCATAGATGTATTCTGATCACGACCGAAATCAGATTTGATTATTAGCTCCTCAATATCATCCTCGAAATCTTGAAGAACTGGATGTTGAATTAACTCCTTAAATTCTGTTTGCTTAATGGAACTAAATCCTTGAATGTTACAATTGTGGTACTTTACTGGAATGTTGGATAAAATTTTTACTTTAGATTTATTGTTTATATTTATTTCCGGGGTCGAAGTTTCTGATAATAAGTCGAATTGCCTCAAATCTCCGATATTGTTAAATATGGTTGGCGAATCGACGTTGATTGGGCTGTTAACGTCAGAAGGATCATATGTTCCACCATTAGTTCCATCAGTCAAGGACTTCATCACATTTACAACGTTATAGTTATTATAACTAGACGTTCCTTGTGCAGTTGCTTCTTGACAAAGTCCCATATTTAGTACTCCGAGATGTTTTCTATGTTTACATGGTATGTAACTATCTTGACAATCAAAACAACTAAGGCTTCTAAAAGTAATGTCGAAGGGCAAAGATGAAGGCCAAAGAGTTTGGTGGACTTTGATTGTCCCTTTAAATGCAGGAATGTTTTTGGGAAATTCTTTGTCCGTTATCTCTTCCTCTGCGATGACAATGAGCTTAACATTTGCAATGTTTTGCGGAACAACTTGCACAAAGTCTTCAAATGAGCCTACATCGCCACCGAGTCTGATGTAGTTGTCAGCTGTTCTTTTTACAACAGCACCAATGCCATCTGGGGCCCCCTTGCCATGCCCTGCTTCTTGATAATTCCATGTTATTAGCTTTAGGTTTGAAATTTGATCCTTCAATTTCGACATCATGTAAAAAATGAATCGGTTGTGGTATTGACTCGAGGGAGAGTCCGATAAGAAATGAATTCTTGTAAGATGTGGCACTAAATCTTGAACCATGTCCGAAACTGGGTCCAAGTGCACCCATATTAGACATGGACGCCGCCGCGCCGCGTCACCCCCGCGCGCCGCCGCCGCCACCGCCACTTGCTGCGCGGCGTGAGCGAGGCTAGCACGTGCCATTTTATTTCGGGATTTTTTTGTTTCATTTTAAAATGACCAGTTTATTAAATATAAGTATAAATAAACTTTCTATAACCGTGCTTTTTGATGCTAAAACTCGTAGCAGTTTTTGTTGGAAGTACTTCGGAAATATTGTTATTACTGAAGAAAATAACAAAAAGAGAATTTTGAATCCTGATCAAGTATATTGCTCAGCTTGTCTCACAGCAGTTCAAGCTGAAAGTGATGGACATAGATTACTGACTATATACTAGAGATAGATGAGCAACTCAAGTTTTATTTACGTTAAGTTCCGTGTCCAACCGTCAGGTGGCGTAAAATTAAGAGTGCTTTGGGCCCGCCCTTTATTTGCACTTTACAATTTTATATTTTCAGAACCATTAATTACATTGCATAAGTGCTGCAATGAAATTAATGGTTCTTTATATTTCTTGTGCTAATTGCTAGTTCCTATTAATAAAATAAAAACCGGATATATTTAAAATGTTTATTGTTTAAACATTTCTTGCCTAAATTAATAACATTAGATGTGTTAAATTTAACAATATTTGCACAATATCAATTGATTTCTTTAAACACATTCTTTTTAACTGGTTAGTTAAGTTAGGAAATATATTATGTTACAGAGAATACAATACAATAGAATGATTATTATTAAATATAGATTATTACATAATACTTATTGAAAGTCATGTTTTATTTACTACAGATACCTCTGTCCTGGGAAGAACCAACAAGAAACCCAGCGGGACGTTTTTTAAAACATATTTCACTTTACAATCATTTTGTTAATACATTTTTTAAATAAATTTTAATAGTACAGGCATGGTGGCGATCACCTCAATCACAGGGGTTATTATTGATGTATTTTTTGATATTATAATAACACTTTTTGTACATTTTTCCTTAAATAAAACATATCAACTTATTTATTGACAAATTTTGTACATTTTCTGAAATTTTGTTTTAAAAGCGCATATGTTGCCCCATAAAAGCACTACTGACTCAGTGGAGTCTAGTAACTGGTGTTACAAGCTTATGTTTGTTCTTAGTTTTTAAAGTATAAACATCTTTATTCTTATGAAAGCTTTTTATGTTTTTATGTACATACATTAGTATATATATATATATATATATATATATATATATATATATATATATATATATATATATATAATATATATATATATAATATATATATATATATATAATATATATATATATATATATATATATATATATATAATATATAATATATATATTATGTACAACAATACATACATTATTATACATACATTATTGCTATGCCAAACTTAATATATTTATTTCTTTAAATTTTTCTCTACGCGACTTTTACAATTTAAGATATAAATTGAACGTACGTCTCTCTTTTATAAAACAAATACGGCTTCAATGTCTAATACTAAGAAAAACTGTGGTATCCACAAGACTCAACTACTTCCCATTTAAGAGCACATTTGATAATTGAATCCTCTCCAAAGGTTTGCTTCTTTTCCATAATTTCAAGAATTAGTATCAATTAATTGTTAATAGTGGTACATCTTTAACTTAATATAAAAAGATACATTTTGTAGCAGCATTATTAATCTTTAAAATATGTACTTGATAACGTTATCATATTTTGGTAACAAAACTTTTTTTTAAATGTGTGTAATAACTATACTTTTAAAAATACAAACAATTTACAAAAGTGACTTTCTTATGCCCACTATACCATTGTACATGTGTAAATCAATATATTTTTTTTACAAAATCAGCATTTTATATATGTATTATAACATTACTCATACATAAGACAACCTCACAAACCATTTCCGAAATTATAATCAATCTACATTATGGAATGCAAATAAATGTTGTATTGTATCTAATAAATTGTGGAAGGTACCATATAATCACATAAAGCAACATTTATATTATTTTAATACTAAGAAATAATATTTCAATAAAACTGATATCGTTGACTATGGCACACCCACATATTCCTGAATGTGCAGTTAGTACAGCATAATATGAATATCGTGGAAGATAGCATTGATATATTAAAAGGGAAGATACGTTACACGCTAATATCGCAATCACTAAACCTGGGCTCGGCGCACGACTACAAGCACCAAAATTTACACATCTGTTATCTTAAACGCAAAATTATATTTAACGATAGACAAGGACAGAAATAGGAAACGTCGTAGTTGTGCGAGCGAAATCGCGTCATCGCGAAATCGGGCATCACGTGCGTATCGTGTCTCTCACGCATGTTTTCTCGCTCTTACAAACGAGCCAAGTACGGGCAATCCCGTAGTTATGTAGGACCGGGCGCTTTGATTTAGTGACCTATCTTCCCCTTTTAATATATCAATGGAAGATAGTACAATTTCGAAGGCAAATTGTTTGGCAAAGACGAACATTAAAAAATGTCCTTTCATAAATACTAATTAAACCAGATATAAACTCAATTATATTTAAGCAAACGAAAGAACAACGCTTGAGCATGGCAGAGTGCTTGTGTTTCTAAATGCTTGATGAGATGCTAGTGTTCTCCTCGCTACATTACAATGCAAATGTCATAGGTTTTGAGGACTGAGGATGTTAAGAGTGAAAATATGATCATGAACATGTTTTGGTTTGATGATAAAGGAGATAAAATTCATATTAAGCTATCAACTAGTTATAGATTTTGTAAAAATGCTACGATGGCAGCAATTAAAAAATATATATAATAAAAGATTTATAACAAACATGATTAAATGGTGTCTATGATCAATTTACAATTAACACCAAAGTAAGCAATAATTAATAGGACAAAGACAGCAAGAATGCTTTTGAAATTTAAAATAAAAAATAACTTCCTTTATTTGATACTTATACTTATCGAAATGGGAAATTTTATTTCAAAAGAATTAAGATTTATATGGATGACACTTTTTGTACATTTTTCCTTTAATAAAACATTTCAACTTATTGACAAATTTTGTACATTTTCTGAAATTTTGTTTTAAAAGCGTATATGTTGCCTCATAAAAGCACTACTGACTCAGTGGAGTCTAGTAACTGGTGTTACAAGCTTATGTTCGTTCCTAGTGTTTAAAGTATAAACATCTTTATTCTTATGAAAGCTATTTGTGTTTTTATGCACATACATTACATTTTCGTAACTATATTGCTATGCCAAAGTTAATAAAACATCCAACACACCCTTAAAATAAAACAACAATATAATGACAATTACAACAAATTATTTAAATTCTGTGGTATCCTGCCAATCGGACAAAAATTAAAACTTACTTTACTTATAGAACAGTTCTTTAATACAAAATTACAAGTCATACCGACGTACAAACACCAGCTTAGAAGTATATATAACCCTAAATTAATTATAGCTAAAACACATAATATGTATGGCGATCATCAAAATAAGATTATTATTCCTAAATTAATTAATAAACTACCTAAAACCTTAAAGGAAAATATCAATCCCAAAAATATTAAATACAAATTAAAAACATACTTTTTGAATCAACTAACATAACTAAAAACTAACATACTTAATATTTGTAATATAATTACCATATATCACAAAAATATGAAATAATATTTCCTCCAAACAGCCTGTATACTACTCTAACTAGCCACTACAACTCATTCTAATGTTACCTATTTTTATAGTAACGAGCTAACCTTCTAACTCTAAATATTAAAATATTTGCACTCGAAAGACGGCGAACTGCAGTGTGCAGAAATATCTTATATAGGTTTATGTTGCACTGTACTTATGAACTTAGTTTAGTATGTATTTTAGTTGTTGTAAAATAAAAAATAAAATAAATAATACATTTATTTCTTTAAATTTTTCACTACGCGACTCTTTACAATTTAAGATATAAATTGAACGTACGGCTCTCTTTTAAAAAACAGATATGGCTTCAATGTCAGTCACATGACTCTAGTAGTAATACCAAGAAAAACTGTGCTTTCCCAATCCATTTAAGAGCACATTAATTATTGAATCCTCTCCAAAGGTTTGCTCCTTTTCCATAATTTCAAGAATTAGTATTAATTAATTATTAATAGTGGTACATCATTAACTTAATATAAAAAGATACATTTTGTAGCAGCATTATTAATCTTTAAAGACCACTATACCATTGCACATGTGTAAATCAATATTTTTTTTTAAAAAATCAGCATTTTATATATGTATTATAACATACTCATACATAATACAACCTCACAAACCATTTGCGAAACTATAATCAATCTAATAAATTGTGGAAGGTACCATATAATCACATAGAGCAACAAAAATAATACTAAGAAATAATATTTCAATAAAACTGATATCATTGACTATGCACACCCACATATTCCTGAATGTGCAGTTAGTACAGTATAATATGAATATCGTGGAAGATGGTACAATTTCGAAGACAAATTGTTTGGCCACGTCTATAAAAACAAAAAAAGCCTTAAAAGATATATATTCTTAGGTAAATTGTTCACTTTACTCAAAACGGACATTAAAAATGTCCTTAAATAAATACTAATTAAGCCAGGCATAAACTTATTTATATTTAAGCAAATGAAAGACTTGAGCATGGCAGAGTGCTTGTGTTTCTTAATGCTTGATGAGATGCTAGTGTTCTCCTCACTACATTACAATGCAAATGTCATAGGTTTTGAAGACTGAGGATGTTAAGAGTGAAAATATGATGAACATGTTTTGGTTTGATGATAAAGGAGATAAAGTTCATATTAAGCTTTCAACTAGTAATGGATTTTGCAAAAATGCTACGATGGCAGTAATTAAAAAATATATATATATATATAATAAAAGATTTATAACAAACATGATTAAATGGTGTCTATGATCAATTTACAATTAACACCAAAGTAAGCAATAATTAAGTTAATAGGACAAAGACAGCAAGAATGCTTTTGAAATTTAAAATAATTCTCTTTATTTGATACTTACACTTATCGAAAGGGGAAATTTTATTTCAAAAGAATTAAGATTTATACGCATGACGTAGTAAACTGCTAAATGGGAGCATTTATAATTGCTCTTAGATAGTGATGTGGGAGAAAATGAACTACGGATGATGCATAAGTAAGCTGACATATACCTAAGTGTAACCTGATAAAATACCTAAAATTAGGAGTAAAGCACGAATTTTAACCAACGTGTATTAGGTTGTCTTTGACTTTGTGCAAATAAGTCTTTACATATTAATAATTAATGTTCAATAAACATTTGTCTGTAACAACTTTGTTTTGATTTAATTTTCAAAACATTTTTAATTACCCCAAGAGAGCAGATACTTCATAGCAAGTATATTGTCCAAAGTCCGCCACGTGCCACGTCCGCCATTTTGTTTTGGTTTCTTTCGAACCACACTAATACTGTCTACTTCATCGTTCGACCCGCCATGCCGTCGTATTTTTAATTAGACGAAGCCAACTGACAGTAGCTAATGTCACTTTGTAAAATAATGTTGCCATATTTAAAGTAATAGTGATGCGTTCAGTTCTCGTTCAATCAGATGAATGAACAATGAGTGTGAATAGTTAATCATTTCAAACTATAAAAGAATATTATTTCTATTTTACAATAAAATTGTATAAAATTGCTCTGATATAAGTTACTAGTAGTATGTAACTACAATCAGTTTTTTGAGGTTTTATTACAAAGCGCGGCGCGGCGACTAGTGCCAACACCGATCAACGCCGCGCGCGTCGGTCGCCATTTTGTTTGTTATTCGGCTTCTAACCTCTGGTCTGATAGCACGAATGTTTTTTCTGCGCTCACGCTGTTTAGTTATTGTTTTTGTTAAGTTTTTCGTTAGGTTGTGTTTGTGGTAATTGTTGTGTTTATTTGTTGCTATATTGTTTCGTACAAACGATATGGATCCTCAACCAAGCACGTCAAGCCAAAGCTTGTCTCCAAGAAAGAAGAGACCACGGATTGCTTTAAGCGTTACCGAAAAACTTATGATACAAAACGTCTACAAACACGTATTTGAGGAAAAAGCTGCTTCACTATTACCTATTGAGGCCCCCGAAAAAAAAAGAATGTGTTTCGAAAACAGCTGACATTTTGGGAATTGGTGTGACCTCAGTTTACAGTGTGTTAAAAGAATGCAAAGAAAATGAACAATTTAAGTCTCCCGAGAAACGTGGACCGAAACACAGTTTCAAAGATAAATTAGACGATTTTACTTTTGCCGCTATAAGGCGAAAAGTACATAATTTTTTTTATGCAAATGAGTCACCCACCATTATAAAGGTAACTTAAACTTTATTCCTTCTACTGCATTATATTCTGTGTCCACCATAATGTTCTTTGTAAAACCAAAGTATTAGATTGCGTAGACTTCCTTACTCAAAACATATTTTATTACTTTACAGATTCTTAAGGTTGTCAATGAAGACCCAGACTTACCCAATTTTTCTTGGAGTACATTAAGAAATGTTATGAAACATTTAAATTTCAAATATGTCACAAAATCAAGACACAGCATTTTAATTGACAGACAGGACATTATTCTATGGCGCCAGCGATACCTTCGAAAAATTAAAGAGTATCGAAGGGAAGGAAGGTATATTTATTACCAAGATGAAACCTGAACCAACGAAGGTAATTACAATTTTCTGTTTTCTTTACATTAAATTGTACTTTCAAATAATTAATTGATATTTTTCACTATCTTGAAGGTCATGCACCGAAGAAGGCATGGATTGACCAGACAGTGTTATCGTCCCGCCAGGCCTTCCTAGATGGCTTGACCACTGGCTTAAAACAGCCTTCAGGAAAGGGCAAACGATTAATTATCGGCCATATAGGCGGGGAAGAAGGATTCGTAGAAGACAGCTTATTAATATTTGAAGCCAAAAAAAAAGAAGATTATCATCAAGAGATGAATGCCGATTCCTTTGAGAAGTGGTTTTGGGGTGTCTTGCCAAAACTAAAACCAAATTCCGTAGTAGTGATGGATAATGCCCCCTACCACTCCAGGAAACTAGAATCGCTGCCTAAAATGTCTTGGACTAAACCTAGAATACTGGAATGGCTAACGAGCAAAAATATTTCATTCGAAGCAACAATGGTTAAAGCTACTCTTATAGACATTGTACGGCAGCACAAGCAAGAACATTGCGATAAGTATGTTGTGGACGAGATGGCAGCGCAGCATGGGATAATTGTTTTACGTCTGCACCCATACCACTGTGAGCTCAATCCCATTGAGTTGGTATGGGCGCAGGCTAAAGGATATGTTGCAAGAAATAACAAAACCTTCAAAATGACAGAAGTAAAAAAACTTTTTGAAGAAGGACTTCAACATATCACACCTGAAAAATGGAATAGCTGCGTGTCTCATATAATTAAAAAAGAAGACAAAATGTATGGTCTCGACCACATGATTGACAATGTTACTGACAGATTTTTAATTAATGTCACTGAAAGCGATAGTGATGATTTTTTATCTGATAATGAATAAAAACAAATTATGTAATAAGCGATTTTTTTTATTCTGATTACCTACCTATAATTGTTATATTTTATACATCTATAGTTTCAACTACATGATGTATTGAAAATAGGACAGTCTTACAAGTTTCCTCGCAATATTTTCCTTAATGTTTAAAACACTCGGTATTCAGTATAGGTAGATATTATAGGAACATAGTCGTCGAAAACTCGTTGGTATGTAGAAAGCACGACTAAAATTCGAACCCCGTACCCGATATCGGCAGTTCAGCACACTAACTATTCACTAGACAATCGAGGCAATTTCATTAATTCAGGAGTTTTTCAATCATTCACTTTGTCACAACACTATTTTTATTTCATCAAAAACTGACAACACAGTAAACGTCAGTTGACTTCGTCTAATTAAAAATACGACTAGTCGTCACTTTTCGCGCACTCAGTATTCAAATAATCCCCTGAGTTTAACAGAAGTCCGTTATTTCAATTTTAGGTACAGACAAACACTTCAATTACACGAGTATGAATAAATTTAAAATGGTCTACTTAGAATAATAACTGTTACAACTTAACAAGCGTGGCAACATGGCAAAATCCCCCCCCCCCCATCCCTATGAGGCTATTGGGGAGGCCTATGTTCAGCAGTGGACTTTTATAAGCAGCAATGGAAAAACCTGTATTAGGTCTATCGCCGTGCAAGGTGTTATGCTCGGGGAGCGGCCAATGCTACGTGTGCTAATTCGGGGCTGTTATAATAACTTCTGTTAGTCAGTTTTGTTTGATTCTGTTTAATTCCTTTAATCAAAGATTTTATAAAAAGTGTCTAAAACATAACTCGGAACGTATATGCTGTGAAACAAAGTTTTACCTATTACAATGAGATTTCAGGAAGTTAAAAAAAAGATGGAAGTTGAATGAAGAAATTGTTAGCAAGATGCTAATAATATATTATAAAATCTGGATTATTTACTGGTAAAAATGACCTCCACTCCAAACGAAGAGGTAGTAAATAGAAGGTATTTTACCGCTCACATTTTGGCAGTTAGCAAATTTTCAGAGATTGAAAACTAAAATATTTTTATTTAACGAGTTATAAAAAGATGAAAATTAATGCAGGTATGTAAATAATGTAATAATTGTAATAATGACATTTGTAAGACAACCCCACACCAAGCAAATACATCAAATTTGTAATGTTTCAAGAAAAACACCTTTGCGACTTTCAGAAAACTTTTCATGTGTTGGAGATTATAACAAAAATAATTAAAAACATTTGACCAATGATTTCCCCGAAATAGGATATTTGAAATCATTGTTAATAAATAGCAAATTTCAATTTTTAACATGACATAAACATAAAAAAGTAAGGAGGTATTTTATAAAACAAATTTAATACATGTACATGCACTGACACACACACACACACACACACACACACACACACACACACACACACACACACACACACACACACACACACACGCGAGAGAGAGATCACTTATTATGTCTATAAAATTTTATGATTTCTTTATACAAAAAATTAAATTAATTTAAACAATACAACTATGTATTCCTCATCAACAGGGGAGATGGGACGGTCCGTCACGGAGTCCCAGTCGCCTCAGATGACCCGAGAGGCTGACTGGGATTAGCCCATTCGCAGAGACGACTACAGGAATAATTGCGGTCGGCCAACCACTCCACATGTCGGTCACCTCGTGAGCCAGGTCCAGATATTTTGTTCGCTTATCTGTTTCGGCTTTCACGAGGTTCTCGTCATACGGAATGGTAATGTCGACCAAAAATATCCTTGACTGTGCCCGGTCCATCAGCACAATATCAGGCTTATTCGCAAGAATAGTCCTGTGATGATGGCCCGGTCCCAGTATAGAGCCTGGCGCGGTCATTTTCGAGCACGGCTTCCGGCAAGTACTTGTAATACGGCAATCTCCGGTCCACGAGACCGAATTTCAGAGCGAGCTCCTGGTGTAGAATTCTGGCTACTAGGTTGTGCCTGTGCAAGTACTCAGAGTTAGAAAGCGCCGAACAACCGGAGATGACATGCCTAAGTGACTCCCCGGGATGGCGACAAGCTCGACAGACGTCGACGGTGCCATCCTTTAGGATGTATCTCCGATAGTTGTTGGTCTTAATAACCTGATCCTGTATTATTATTATTATTATTATATTATTACATTTTCATAAATATATTGCTATGCCAAAGTTAATAATATAAATTGAACGTATGTCTCTCTCTTATATAAAACAAATATGGCTTCAATGTCAGTCGCATGGCTCCAATAGTAATACCAAGAAAAACAGTGGTATCCACAAGAAAGACTCAACTACTTCCCATTTATGAGCACACTAATAATTGAATCCTCTCCAAAGGTTTGCTCCTCTTCGATAATTTTATGAATTAGTATCAATTAATTGTTGCATCTTTTACTTAATATTAAAAGATACATTTTGGAGCAGCATTATTAATCTTTAAAATATGTACTTGATAACGTTATGATATTTTGGTAACATAACTATTTTTTTAAATGTGTGTAATAACTATACTTTTAAAAATACAAACAATTTACAAAAGTGACTTTCTTATGCCCACTATACCATTGTTTACATGTGTAAATCAATATATTTTTTTCTACAAAATGAGCATTTCATATATGTATTATAACATACCATAGAATACTTTAATATACAATAGAATAGCACTTCCGTCGACGTAATTACGACCACGCATACAAGCAATTACAAAAATTAATATAGTATGTAATTGATGTAATAATTGTAATGATAATCTTTGTAAGACAACCCCACACCAAGCAAATACATCAAATTTGTAGTTTCAAGAAAAACGTTTTTGCAACTTTCACAGAACTTCATAATGTGTTGAGGAGATTATAACAAAAATAAATAAAAACATTTGACCAATGATTCCCCCTAAATGGGATATTTCGAGTCATTAAATTGTTAATAAATATCAAATTAAAATTTCCAACATGACATAAACATAAAAAGTAAGGACCCTTATCATAAATTTGTTGATCAAGTTAATTGTACATAGTTCAGACCCTCAAAGATTGCATAAGAGATGGTGCAATAAAATATTAAAAGGCAGACATATTAAAATCAATAATGACAAAATAACACTTAACTATTAACTTAAACAATGAATTTGGTTTTACACAATTTTTATAGATCCTGTATGTTTTCTTACAGGAACCTCCATTAAAAGAATCAAACAATTGATCAAACAGGAGTAGTATATCTGCCGTATCTTCACATTCTTGTGGCAGCAACTTATTTTCTGCAAAGAAATAAAATGTTATGAGCACTTTTTAAATAATAAGAAGCAATAAAATGTTTGATACAAGAGGAAATACAAATAAATATGCGATAAAAAGATATCTTACAAAAAATAATTTCAATATTGAATGTTATTTAACAAAGTATATATACGTACACTTGCACAAAATCGTAAAGCTTCAATTTTTTCTGCTGCTGTTACTTGACTTTTTTGTCTTATATTTTGTTTTTTGAAATCATTATTTTGTTTAACATTTTCTTTATGTTTTATCTGTACATTTTCTTTTAATCAATGTATCTGAAAAAAGTATGCCAAACAGATAATCATATAGAGATCAGATGAAATAATGACAGCGTAGACCTGATTGTATTGGAATCTCTTTTTTAAAGAATTTTAATTCTAACTTCTGCATTGTAATGATATTATACATATTATGCAATATACTATTAGAATGCTTTTGGAGCTGGCACAGTGCTGCTGTGTGCACAGTGCAAAAAAGTAGCATTCCTACTGCATGGCTTGCGGACCAGTGATAACAAAAATTTGAAGTTATATCTGCAAGAGTTTTGAGTCTGGAGTGCTTCCTCTCAAAGTTCTAGTTATTTCAGATGCAACAAAAGCAAGGTGCAACCACGACTAACCCGTTCCTAGGTTTGGATACAGGAATAATTTCGGTCAACTGCCTACCCCACATGTTATTTACCTAGTGAGTTGTGAGCCAGGTTTAGATATAAAGCCTTTTGACTAGTTTCAGCTATAAAAAGATTCTCAGGATATTAAATCTTAATGTTGTACTTGTTATTATTATAGTAAATTCCAGCCTTAAAAATTGACTACCTCGTTGGTTTAGTAGTTGTATTGGCGCGACTTCTGATCATGAGGTCCTGGGTTCGAATTCCGGGTCGGGCGAAAAAATTAATTATTGGGTTTTTCTATCAAGAAATTCTCAATAGCTGCCCGGAGTCAGAAAATTGACGGTATATCACCCCCATGCTTCGGAAGGTACGTAAAGCCGTTGGTCCTGCGCCTGATATCTCGCCGGTCGTGTCGGTTTACGTCCGATCGGAATTTGAGAGTGATGGAGTAGATAGTGCACCTGTGCTTGCGCATACATTTGGGCACTATAATCCTGTCCCACGCCGATGGCTAGTCTCCGTTGAGGCTGGCCGCAGTGACCGAAATTCAGTCTAGAGGACATTATCATTATTAAATTCCAGTCACTAAATCTTTAACTAATCGCACACTTGCTGGTATAGTAATAGAATATAGTTACAATAATTAAGAGTTTATCAATATTATACTACCACCAGAGAATTTTCTGGACCAATACAATTTGGGACTTTCAAGAAATGAGCCTACTCTTTTTTTAAAGCTGGCAATGTGTATGCCCCTAGTGTTGTGGTCCTACATGGGTGGCGGTAGTCACTATCCATCAGGTGAGCCGCATGCTCGTTTCCACGCCGCCTCTTCTTTTAAAAAAATAAATTAAATACCTCTTATACGATTATCGTGTGATCTTGTAGTAGAAATTTGTGAAGAAAGTACATCCGGTATAAGTGATGTGGGTTCAATTCCTAATGTTTCAGCATCTAAACCTGTAATAGTAGTGAAAGTATATAAGTAACACATAAAACTCTCTTGGGCTTGTTTTGTTCACTGCTACATACCATATATCATAATTACTAGCTTTTTATCCGCGGCTTCGCTCGCGTGGGGTTTAATTAAGCAACATTGATAAATGTTGTTTCATTCTAAATTTAGCAAAATTCAATCACTATTAGAGTCACCTCGCTGTGTGTCTTTCTTTATGTCTGTTTGTCAAAGATTTGGTTTTGAATTCTCAAAGACTATTGAACATAGATGATTGATATTTGGCATAGATATAATATGTTATAGGAACATGTGAATGAAGTTTTTCGTAATTGCATTAATATCTTATGTCTATAATCACCTGCTATTTTTTATATCAGGTGTATCTTCTGATGTATCCATAAAAAAGGTACCAATAACCAAATTGTCTTAAAATCAATTTTTTATTAACCTTTTTAAATTTGGAAAAAAATTGTGTTAATATGTACATTCTTTCATCATTAAAATTAGTTTTAACAAAACAATGATGAATTTAAATCCCCCCCCCCCCCCGTGACCATGGGTACTGTCAAGTATCAAAAAACCACTAATTTGGCTTCAATGCCTTTTACTTAGTCCCTTGGACTTGTTTTTTCAAAAATATATTAGAATTACAGACACAACTTTTCTACAGATTTAATAATAATAATAATGTCCTCCAGACCAAATTTTATAGTGCCCAAGTGTATGTGCAAGCACAGGTCATCTCATAATCCAATGGGATGGTATTTCCTCACGACCGGAGAGTGAGAAAACAGGACTAACGGCTTTACATGCTTTTCAAGGCAAGAGGGGTGAAACGCAGCTAATTTCTTATCTCCAGACTGCTGCTGAGAATTTCTTGATAGAAATACCCAAAAACAGATTTTGGCCCAACCCAGGATCTCATGGTCAACAATTGCATTTACGACACTAGACCAGTGAGGCATTCAAGTGTTATTATAATATTAAGGAATAAATTAATGTATTTTCATTGTAATCATTCACATCACAAAATAAAAAGTACCGGCCAAGTGCGTGGCGGGCCACACCTTAAACCATTAAACCCAATGGACTCGCCCCGCATGGTTATTTCCCTCTGCCAAGGTAATGGTTTTAAAAACTTTCTGCATTTATAAAAACTGTTTACAGAATCTATTTTATTATTACAAGAATCATTACCACTAAGTAGGCACTCTTTGCCGATCTGTGCAATTAAGGTGTGTAATAAAGCAGTCAAATACTTAAAATTTACAAAAAGATGAAGTTACACTCTATATGTAGATATTTTTTATTGTGATACATGGGCATTTTTTTATTTGTTTGTAGTGGGCAATATCACGTTGTCCACTATAGTTAATTTTTTCCTACCTAAAATTGAATCCCGCTCTCTAGTTAAATCTTATTTCTTAAAGAAATTGGAATATCAGGCATTCTAAATTACCATTTATATTATAATTTTACCGTAAATTATAAGAAAAAAATTAAAATTGGTTTGACAATTTCTATTTTTATCACTGTCCCATCTTGTTCATGTCAGACATTTTACCTCGCTGTTTCAATTAGAATCACGATATTTTTACATTTATGGTGTCATTACAAGAAACGCAAGCTCACTTTTCATTTTAATTAATGAAGTTTTAATCAATATTTTGAAATATAATCAAATAAACAGTTTAGTGAATGGTTTAAAAGTTGGGCACGGTGGAAAATTCCGCTGAGTTACGCTTATATTTCCAGGAGAGTATCTAAATCTACTACAATAGTATTATTATCATAAACTAGCAACCCTACAATGGTTGGTTCATAATAAGTCAGCCATTTTGAATTCACAGTTCGAATGTAACATCGTTAGAACTTAGTACAGTACCGGTTAGTGCGGATTAAAAATTCAGCTGATTTACGAAGATTCCATAGTAAGTACGCTTGTTTTACTGTTTTAAAGAGTATTTATTAGACGTATAATTTATTATTTGATAATAATGCAACAGTTTGACTGAATTAGACTTGTTTTTGACGAATTTTTGAAAAAAAAATCAGCCTTAATTTAAAATCCGTTACGTCAGCTGAGAAACATTCACTCAGTGGATAGGTTTTCGTAACTCAGTGGAACGTAAGCCCTCATTTACACTGAGTTTTATTAATTACCTAGTAAAACAATTTCATATTAATTATATTTGAACGTAATTTTGTTCTGCATCTTTTTATAAAGCCTGCGCACCAGCCGAGGCTTCAAGCTATATGTTCTTTTATTAAATTATTTCTACACACGCGAAGTTGATATGTTTGTTTTAAAGATTAAGTAATACTTTTAACATTATCCGTAATGTAATTTTTGTATCATGTACGTACTTTAATTGACATCGATCGGCAGGCGATCGCTAGACAGTAATTTGAATTTTATATTAAACATGCGGCGAACTGTGACTTTGTCTTTCAACCGTTCCAACGTGATTGAGTAACGAACAAACATCCACACTCTCGCATTTATTATATCAGTAGGATTTAATCATTTATATTGGTTTATTAGGTGTCACAATGGCTCTCACTCCTGCGGAACGCATGAAAAAATATAGAGAGAAGTTGAAAGCAGATCCACAAAAATACGAAGAAGTCAAGAAAAAACATGCAGCAAGAGTAAGAAATAAAACTAAGAAGATATTTGAGCTAACAGAATACGAGAAAGAAAAAACGCGGAAAAAATAGAGAGAGCAGAAACGGAAGCAGAAAAAAAATAAAACTCAGAGTAAAAATGAAAAAAATATAATATCATCTACTGTGAATACTCTAAATAAGAAGAGGATGTTAAGAAATAGATCAGCCCGTAAATATAATGCGGCCATAAATAAAAATCAAAATTTGAAAACGGCACTTGAGACGTCAAGAAAACGCTTATATCGCTATAAAAAAGAAATAAATAAAAAAATTCAAAGTCTAGGAGAAACTTTTAGTAAAATATATAATAAAATTTTATTCATTTTACACTTTTTACACTTATTACATTATACACTTTTACTCAGATGGTCCGTGTACTCAGTACAGACAAAAGAAATTTTTTTTACACAATTTATTTATCTTCAAACTAGGCCTTTAGTACTCAACATGGTCATTTACCGAGAGTGGACATGGAAAATCAGTAGCAGATGGTGGTGCAGTAAAGAGGTGCCTGGACAAACAGGTAGCTTATGGTATTAATGTTTCGTGTGTTGAGCAAGCTGTGAAGATATTGTCAAAATGCATGAAATCAGTGAAATGTCTTTATATAGTTGACAAAGATATAGACAACATAAATAAACTGGTTCCTGAAGACTTGAAGCCTTTAACAGGAACTATGGAGACACACCAAGTTATTGTTAAATCACCTGGAGAAATTCAATATCACCCACTATCTTGTTTTTGTGGATGCCACAGAGGATTGTGTGATTGCTTTGGCTTATTTACTCATACCTACAGAAAACCAATCCAAAAAACTGAACCGAGTTGCTCTAATCGTACTAGTAAAGTTACTATAACAGCTGAAATTCATGCAATGGCAATCCTTAGTTCAAAAAAAATTTTATCTGTCTCGTCCAAACAAACACATAAAATTCCTACAAATTGTGAGGAAGAGGAAGACATTATAGAAGTAGAAATGGTTAGTGACAATGGACAGGAAAAGGAAAAACAAGAGAGAGTAGAAGAAATTTATTATGCAACATTTAAATGTAGAGAAAAGGATAAAGAAAAAATAGGCAAAGAAGTCGGTGGTGAGATAATAGGATCGGAAGAATAAAAGGAGCAAGACAAAGGATACGAGATCAGTGGTGCGGCATTTGATTCAATTATAATTCCTTTAGATAAAGATTTGTTTTTTGATTTAAATCATTTTGAAGAAATGTGTGATAATTTAGAAGTTTTGGACGAGACGGACGTCAATGTTGACGACAGTAAACATAAAATAACCAATAGAAAGCGAAATTGCATTCAAGATGAGAAGTGGGAAATTAAAGCACAAAAGATACCTAAATTAAATACAGAAAAAGAAAATATTTTTCCAATAAATCAGACAAAGTCTATTAGAAAAGTCGTCAGGCGTCACTCTGAGTGCCATAAATGTAAAATTCGAACATCATTGCAATTAATGAAAAAATGTATTGCGTGTAAAAATTTTGTTTGTTTTACTTGCGATAGTTGGATTATACCCAAAGGTTGTTACAACGATTTTATTTGTGATATTTGTTTTGTTGAGTAGACCTTTAATAATTTCGTTTTCTCTTTATTTTTATGGTACATAAAGTGTTTATTGTAAACTTTGCCTAAATTTTTCCATACACTTCCGCTGAGTGACAGTCCCCTGTTAAGGCAACTTATTTTATTTAATGTTTTTATTGTTAAATAAAGAAGATCTCATATATTTAATTAAGATCAACCTTCTCGATACTTGTATTTAATTACTTGTTTAAGTTTTAATTTAGATCTCGTTTTTTGCCTAATAAACAAAACTTTATTATGTTAATTTAATCATAGTGTAACTCAGAAGATAGAAAATTATGTTTCTTTTTATGTTTGAATAGTGTTTTAGAAATTTTTGAGAGAATTTAAAATAATATGTGTAGTTTCTTTAATAAATAACGATTGTTAATTGTACTTTTCTTTTAATTTACCTATAAACGGGAGTACTTAATGTGTAACGCAGCGGAAGAAGATTTCAGGTCATTGTCCATTCAAATTGCAATTTTGTAAAATTCTACCGCATTTTCTCTTATTTTTTGTTATTATAACAAAATTTAGATATTATAGAATCAATCTGAAGTAAGAAACCCCCAATATCATGACAATTTTTTTGTTTGGCCTCATTTTGTCACCATACAAACTTTTATAAAACCGCCCACATGCTTTTTTTCTATTAAAATCGTTCAAAATAATGTTATAAGTAATAATCGAAAACTTTACCAATTAGGTAATCTGTTACTACCCTAAATTATACTGTGGGTCACCCGCATAAACCAAGAGTATTACAAATGAAACTGTGTGAGGCTATTTCATTATATGAGTACTTTGAAAGGGACAACAATAACTACCAACTAAAAAATAAGTGAAAGTAGAAAGTAAGTAAGATTTCTTCATAAAATGTTTATTTCTTACAGTTCACAATAGCATTACAAAGTTATAATGTTGTTTTATGTCATTTTCTATGGAGTTGTAACAAAATTTTTACTAATCCAACTTGTTAATTCTAATTTGCTGCGATAGTTTTCCTTTTAATTACATTATATATGCTACCATTGAGTATACTTTCCACATTTCCAAAAAAGAGTTGGTAGAGGGGACACATGACATGACTCTAATGAAAAATACGACTAAAGCTTAATATTTAACAAAGAAACCGATAAAAGTGAATAAGCTTTTATTGCTAAGCCAGTGTGTGAATTGTAAACCTTACCCTGCGTTATAATCTACGGCTTACTGCTAAAAGAATTGCTATTAAACATGACAGTGAGAAAGCTTTTAATAGACTTACCAAGGTTAAGACTGGGGTCTGGGAAGTCTTGGTTCGAGGATATAAAAAACGATCCTCAAAGATCCGATCACAAATGCGGTAGTTATTGTAAATTTCACAATCGGTTTTATCCTTTCTAAATACACACACAGCACAGTATATACATGCACTAGAAATCGGAATAATATTAAATTGATTTCTATACTATTAGTGATTTCGATTTTTATACTATTAGCTTTACTATTAATGAGTAGCGACCGCCATTATTGTTTATTGCGTATGTACCACAGAGTACATTATATATACCTGGAATAGAGTTGCTAGTCGATTCCGTGGTACAGAGACATCTATAGTGGAGTTGTCGAACTAATCGGACGATATTCTATATATAGTACAGCCCCATCCCTGGTGTACTGATTATTTTTAATTAATTTTACAAGATCACATAATTCAGCAACTAACTAGTTTTGTGCATATAGGCACAAAACTAGTTAGTTGCAGAATTATGTAATCAAAGGTAAATCATAAAAAAAAACTCAATTTAAAAATAATAATCATCTTTATTCAGGTAATTTACACCCATAACCAGTAAAAAAAATTAATAACTAAGCAATCTACACAATTTCAGAAATAAATAAATAAATGTCGATCAGTCAATATATTTCATCAAAGTAACAATTTTAAATTAATAAATCCAACAGTAATTATAAGTAGACAGTAATGACAGTATACAAAGTAAATTAATCGAAATAAAATAACATAAAATTTAGTTTATTTACCTAAGATCTTGGTATTTAAAATAATAATGCAACTTATCTACTACACAAAAGTTATAAGAAAAATAAAATAAGATGCACAAATTACAAAAAAATAGTACAATAGACAAAAAGTTGACAATTTTTATAAAAAAAGAAACTTAAGTATCCAATATCTTGAAAACGGTTAGGTTTGATGTATGGTGTTTCATAGTCGTAATAGTCGGTAATGATGCAAATTACAACCCCCTAAAGGATCTAAGTCGACTTAACCAATACAATTTATATTGAAATATATATATACAGGGTTACCCTGTATATTCATTTTTTTTTATAATTGCTCTTAGATGTTGATGCGGGAGAAAATGAACTACTGGATGATGGATAAGTAAGCAGACATAAGTGTAACCTGATAAAATACCTAAAATTAAGAGTAAAGCACGAATTTTAACCAACGTGGATTAGGTTGCAAATAAAACTTTACAACTGAAACATATTAATAATTAATGTTAAATAAATATTTGTCTTTAACAACTTTGTTTTGATTTGTTTTCAAAACATTATTAATTACCCCAATGAGAGCAAAGATACTGCAGGTATGACTCATCATTCTCTAAACCATTTCCCATTATCTGGGGTCGGCGCAGTAAACCTTCTTGTTCCATTCCTCTCTATCAGCCGTCATTTCCATACTTACTCCTTTCATTCTCATATCACTCTTCACACAATCGATCCATCTTTTATTCGGCCTTCCTCTGCCCGTGTGTCCCTCCACATTCATATTCAACACTCGTATTGTGACATGACTTTCATTCCTCCGCATCACATGCCCAAACCATGCCAATCTGCTTCCTCTCACCTTTTCTACCACTGCAAAACTCGTAATATTCATAAGTTTACTGCATGGGATTTGGCAAAAGTTTTACAGTCGGCCGCCTGCCTGACACCAACCCTCTTTGGGTATGCTATTGTTGGTAGAGGAAGCTACCATTTTGGAAAAAGGAAAAAAAAAAAAGGTTGGGGGTAGGAGCGTAGGTGTAAGGATACTGTTATCTCGGCAGGAAAGGTATGAGAATAACAGTAGCTCGGGGAGCCGGGGTCGCGTACCCGTATTCCATAACAGGATCACCGGAAAGGTAGACCAGCATGAAAACCCCCTGACTGACTGACTGCAGGTATGACTGACTGACTGAATTTAGTCACTTTTGCTTAATTCCTTTAATCAAAGATTTTATAAAAAATGTCTAAAATATAATTCGGAGCATATATGCTATGAAACAAAGTTTTTCCTATTATTTTACCTATTATGTTACCCTGTATATTCAATATTTATCTACCACCATATTTCAATATTTATCTACTATGTTCCACTTGGCACTAACATTTGATGTTCCCTGGTCACATACAGTAGCAAGGATTTTAAAGCCAGACCCCTTCAATTTTCTTATATTTCTTTTAATCATTAAGGCTAATTCAGCTTTTTTTGTACTGCAAGCACAAAATGAATATGATATCGGCTGTTTATAGTTTTTAGAATACCTCTATTCTAAGTTCAGTCCTCACTACATCACCATTGTCAACTAAACCAGTAATTGAAATAATACTAGTTTTACGGATTTTATCGCGTATATTTAACTATAAATACCCGACGATCCGGTGCTGTAAAGCGCTCGAAACGTCGGATATTTATATAATAAATATACGCGATAAAATCCGTAAAAACTAGTATTATTTCAGTGTGTAGTGTTCGCATAAATATAAGTAATCATTGTGTAAACCAGTAATCTTGTCATTTTTCCTGTCATAACCAATATGTGGTGTTAAGGCCATTTCATCAAAAACCAGTGTACACAATTTATCATTGGCTTTCATTTAAGATAGATGCTTGCTTCTTAAGCTGGTAAAATATGTTCTCATTTATACCAGGCTTAATATTGGCCTTAGATACCATCCTGCTTAAGGTGAAAGGTGATGGCAGAACAAATATCTTTTGCAGCATTCTGTAGGCTCTTGGCCCATGTTATAAAAATGTAATGTCATCACTTTTTCATCAGGTGTGAATTGTCTGTCCCTTTTGTGTTCACCATATTCTCGAAATTGTAGCATCGTAAAAACTGTTGCCATTGAGGTAAAACTTTTAAATGCTTAATGATTTCTTAAATTTACGCGAACACTATACATTGAATAAAACTAAATTTACGAATTCTATCGCGTTTATTTACCTGATTTTACTTATTTTTAATTCCCGACATTTCAGTTCACGACGTTACAGGCCACCCCGTGACCATGGGTGCTGTAAAGCACTCCAAACGTCGGGAATTAAAAATAAGTAAAATCAGTTAAATAAACGCGATAGAATCCGTAAATTTAGTTTTATTCAACTTTTAAATGCTTTCAAGATAGTAGTATTTTCTAATAGATTCATTTTCTTCTTCAGTCTTTTTGTTCTTTCTTCATACTTTCTCATTTGCTATATTCAAGCTTTTAAGTTTCTTTTTTAACATTGTAATTCTTGTACTAATTTGAGTCCTTTTGGGCTTAGTCACTGTTGGCGCGACTACTAACGCTGCCTAGCGACGCACCGGAACACCAAACTTTTATCTACGAATCAGAGCTCGTCATTGTTGGCAACCAATCACAGCACGTCGTGCAATTAGTTATAAGATCTGTCTGTTTAAATTTTGATTATTACCTGATACACACTGTTAGCAATAAGACGACTTAAATATAACCAACAAACGTTCAATAAATCAATCATTGAAGAGCACCTGCCTCCCGTTCTTGTACATAAAGTGGTCCTATCGAGCCGAATAAGGAGTTCAAGCTTGAAATCTCCGAAGATTCGTCGCATCAAAATACGACGAATCACTGACCACAAATCCACCAGAAATCACCTGCCTCCCGTTCCTGTACAGTCACCTTCAAGCCTGAAATTAAAATGCAAAACATTATATTTATATAGACCAAGAAAATTTGTACTATAGTTTAGTAAAAATAAATTTAATTGTAGCAAGTTGATTGCATTTTAAATCATAACACCATACACGAAACTTAACCGTTTTTAAGATATTGTATAATTTAATAATGCAATAGTGCCGTACTTGTGCAGGCGAAACATGATGAAATATAATGGCAAAAGTGATAAAATATGTTTACTTATTGAAGTAAAAAAAAACATAAACACTCACGCCTGTCACCCAGAGGGGTAGGCAGGGACTACGGACTTCCATTTGGCACGATCCTGACATACCTCTTTCGCCTCCTTTACATCCATATATCTACGCATACATGCTCGTCGGTTAAGGGTACTTCTAACGTGGCCCATTTTCAAAATATCGCCAATTTGGTCGATAAACTTTTTTCTAGGGCGTCCCTTCCCGACTCGGCCGTTCACATCTGCCATATAAATTTGCTTTGTCACTCTTTCCTCATTCATTCTTTCTACGTGACCAAACCACCGAAGCATTCCTTTCTTAATCCTGGTCACAACATCATCTTGCATACCACATATATCTCTTATCACGCAATTTCTCACCCTGTCATTCAGATTCAACCCTAGCATATTCCTTAAAGACCGCATTTCTACAGCATTTATTCTACATTCGTGCTTCTTAAAGTAATTATTAAAGTTAACATTTTGGTGTTTTATTTGGTACAAGAGCGAACAAAGCAAGCTCGGGACTTGGGGCACACCAACCCATATAGGTTTGGTTAGAAAGATTTGTGGTTAATTTTTCATAAACCACCCAGAAATAACGGGGGCTCCATCAACTAAACTTTGGTATTGCTTCGGTGAAGAGAGGTCACGCCCCCTCCCCGACTACCTATTAAGGTGATTTTTCTTATAAATTATTTTATAAAGTTTTGATCTTTAACATTTAATATAAAAATACCATGCATCTCATGGTGGGAGGACAGCTGGGGGACGAATCTACCCCTCTCCACCTCCCTTCCCCCCGCCCCACAACCCCCCATTAAAGCAACTTGATATTAAAGCTTTACCAGAACCAGCACAAAACCCAGTGGGACTTTTTTTAAATAAAATTAATTTACAATATATTATCCTTAATTTAATTTATACAATAATTTTTATTTATAAATAATATATTATCAATTTTAACTTACTGGATGTTTGAGCAGTAGTTGTCTCTTGCAAATAACTTGATGTTGAAGCAATTTCTTGTGTATAACGTGTTTTAAAAGTATTATTTTTATTTGTAACTTCAGCTAAGGGTGATATCTTAGCAACGGCACCTGTAAAATCAATATATACAATGAATGATTATATTGTACTTGTAATATATTGACAACTTAAGAATAGAACAAAGACAAATATGAGCTGATGGCTCTAATAAAAATTCTAACCTGCTTGGGTTTATTAATTGCAAAGATTAATTCCTCTACTACCAATCAGCAAAAAATTACAGCATACACATATTAGCCATGTAGAATTTGGACGACTAAGGCCGAAGGACTACCAACATCTTCCAACAGACAATATCAAACAACAAATACCACAAGTAGCATAACAAAATAAAACAAATAAAAATGAAGCTAAAAGTTACACATTCCATTTTATTAAAATGGAAGTTTATTATTAGTATTAGTTGTACAATAGAACACCTGTGAAAAATATGCATACTATACATTGAGTTACAATACCTATAGAGTCACAATCTCTAACTGACAATACTCAAAAAATGTCCGAGCGCCGTTCCATATACCTATATATTTTGATATTATATAGTTCAAAATGACATTTGCTCGAATTTAGACGTTAACCTGCTTGTACAATGTTCAAAGTCGCTCGTATGCAATGTCATCATCATTCACTCAAGGGCACGTTATCGCGGCGCCGCGCGGTCGGCGGTGAGTGATTTAGTTTGCTAATAAAATGAAAATTATTGAAATTTAAATGAAAACATGCACTGTGGATACATAAATACGTAAATTTGGTATGATACTTACCTAAAATATGAAACACCATCCTTTTTTCGCACGTGTCTGCTGTTATTTGGGCAGGAAATCACCGAACACTTTGGCATCGCGGACGTTGTACGAGGATTGTGGTCGCCTTACAACTAAACAAAAACTCTGCGCAGTTCGCAGCGTGCGCCGAGTTTTGGCGCGGACATTTTATTTGTCTGTTTGTGACTCTATAGGTATTGTAACTCAATGATACTATAATGTAAATTATGGATCTTACAGCAATGTCAAATTTTACAAAGACGGAGGCAAATCAAGTAACTTCTCTTGTGATTAATTAAGTTTGGTAATAAGACCAAATGAAATACTAACTTTTTTGTTCTGTTTCTTATGAATACTGCACAAATTTGGGCATCTAAACTTTAAATATGATATTCTAAGATTGAATGAAATGAAAGAATGGGATATCAAATTGAAGATCATCATAACTTTAAATAGATACTAAAGGACAATATGATTAAAAAATAATTAAACATTGAACATATTGTACAATATAGTATGTTGGTGCAATATATATTCTCATTAATACTGGAAAAGATCTTTAGATCACTATATATTTGTTATTATAACATAAACTCATGTTTCTTCGCAGTTGTACTCTGAGCAAGTTTAATATTTATAAACTGGTGTATATTTTGATATACATATGAGCTTTGAAAAAGCCTTAATTTATAAGCTTTTTATTATCATTTGAATCAAACTGTTAATAAGAAATAACAAACTTTCCATAAAATTGCTTTACATGTCATACATAATATTTCATCAACATGGAAGTTGAAAATTAGTATTGCAGAACATAGTTTAACAATGATTCAAAATTTATACATTCAATTATTCATGTTTGATAGTAAAATTAATTATTTGAGGAACAAACTTCCATATTAACTTTAACATTCATAATATTAAGAATAGATCATTACAATGTTAATGCAAATTTTTACTAACCTCTCATATGCAATGCTGGTATTGCAATATTACTTAACATTTTACTCCGGTCCAGTACTTGGATTCAAAAGGTGTATGACAAATTCTTCGGTACTTAAACACATACATATCATCTAAGCACAGAAAGTTTCCACCAACTGCTTGAACCCGTGTACAAAAGCGTGTTGAATCTTTTGTAGAGTTTGGAAATTTGTGAAGTATATAGCCATCTTCACCTACAAAAAAAATTAATATTTTAGAAGCGTTTTTGAAAAGTGTAATGACAGTAGTATAAGTAGTAGAGTTATAAGGGTAATTCTTTAGTAATCTGCTGCACGAATTATTGGTCGCCGAGTGGACGGGTAGATGGGGGGAGGAGTAGGAACCTCCCCCTAAAAGAATTAAGTGCCGGAACCCCCCCCCCCCATTTTTTATGTATGTAAGTATACATAGCAAGGTATTGGCTCTAAGGGTGGAAAAGTGATGCAGAACTCTTGGGCTACCTGCGTCTGCGCTAGGTATCATATTGTTGCCCAAGGTGACACTGACTTATATATAAAATAGAAAGAAGAAATAATATATTGACTGGTAAAACCTGTAAATAATTAGATTTACTCACAGCTCTTGGTACATCCTGAAACATAGCAAATTTTATCCGCGGCCATCACTAAACTATACGAACTATGGCCGAAGGAAAGAACAGATAATCGAAGTCCCTTTCACGTGCATGGGCCACTATATTAAGCAAAGATAATCAAAGTCCAAGAATAGCCAAGTTGTAAGAAAATATAGGGAAAATATAAAAAATTCAAAACATTCAAAGCACAATCGTTACGTCAGAAAAACAAAACGCCAATGTCAAATTCAAAAACAAACAAAATGGTGGTAGAGGGTGCTGGTCACGTTTAGAAATTAAAACACCAATATTCCATCTTCCAATTAAACGAATAAACTAGACTTAAAGCAGCTAAATCTTAATAAAATTAGTTGTTTAACTCATTTTCTGGTGAAAATATCTAAATTCACATTATTAACACGTCGATTTAGTCAATGTGATACGATCATTTAATTTGATTTAATTATCTAAAACAATGCACTTCCGAACGTAAACTTACTCCAGCGCTGTCCTTTGGAGAGTTGTGGAACTAAATATGCAATGCTAGTTTCTATAGAACAGAAAAATGTTCTAACTACAAAGGCCCTGGTATGTACGTAGCACATGGATTGTTTCCTTTGCATAGACTTAATACATGAGTGTGCCCTCTAGTTCGTTAAAAGTAAGTCTTAGTTTACGTGCCCCACACGAAAGATGGCAGCACAAAAAAATATCAATTTGTTCTCAAAATAATGTTCTAAGTTGCACGCTCATGGTGATGGAGATGGCGTGACATTTAGATCGTAAGTACTTTACTTTTTTAAACAAAAATGCTTTTTTTAGGTTTCATTATTTTTTTCTAACCTCAAATTTACAATAATTTCTTAAAATTCGTTTATGCTTGCCTGTTCCTGGAAAAGTGAGCTTTGTTCTTACTCTATATATTTTAAAAATCACGTTTTTTGTTATATACCCAGCTTAAATGAATAAATATTATCAAAGTGTATGTTACTCATGATGGTTTACATTACAATGCTTTCTAACGCCTAATTTTATCGCTGAAGCAAACGTATCATTTGAACCAAACAAAACAAATTTCGTAGTCGTAAAACACTTATTGGCAATTTTATTATTAGCATACCTACTTTATTATCTGATTTCTAATTTAAAACATTGACATCTGAGAATAGTTTATTTGAGAGATTTAACATTTTATAAGCAGGCATGAAGGTGATGGGCTTTTTGCTTAATTTGTTACAGTGTTAAAATAAAGTGTTATAGTAAAACAGTCAGTACTGGGAATTTGACTCGTCACCTACGAGATGATCATGACATTCGAGATGAACCTGCTTCTGCTAATAAAGCCAAAACTAACATCAAAGACTTTTTCACTGCTAAGCGTCCTGCTAAAACTTATACTGCTTCTGGTTCAAAAACTGCAAAAGTCACGCCGAAACATGACAAATGGCTACTGGCTAGAGATGTCGCTCTTTGGTTTTCCAAATCTTTGCTTCCGTTTGACTCAATTTCTGATGAAGGGATGGTGGATTTTTTTAAGGTACCTTCCTACCTATCTATTTCATTCAGTAATTTACTTTTAATGCCTTTCTTTTTCTAATATCACAGCACACAACATTTATTATGTTCACCGAACTCAAGCATTTCTTTAATTTTAGAAATACGACATCATCTTGAATGAAGACGACCTTTCGTCACGACATACTGTGAGTGGTACAGCGCTGTCCGATGTATACGAGTGCATGCTGAGCAACGTAAAAGAAAGAATCCACATGGACGCGCCTCGACACTGTGCTATTACCTTTGATTTATGGACAGATCAATACAGGAAACTGAATTATATTACGTTTACTCTACATTATTTGACAGCTGGTAGGCAATTTTCATATAAAATATAAAGAGACGAATTCACAGAAAAAAATAAACTTAACGTAAATATCAAGAGGTTCATGCTGCTTCTTTCCTCAGCCAAGCAACCAATTTAGCTTTTGACTTCGAAGTTCTTTTTTTTCTGAGATGCATGATATTAAAACGGATTTATGTTATTCTATTTCTTATGTATTCTAATTATATCCCTGATTGCAGATTTTGAACTGAAGTCACTGACTCTGAGTACTCACACTGTGACTGAAAAAAAAAACAGAAGAAAAGATAAATGAAATGATCCAGGGCGTAAAGAAAAAATTTGGACTGGATGCGAAAAATATCTACGCTGTAACGGATGCTGGCAGCAACGTGAAACTGGCAGTTTCGTTGGGAAACATGGAGCACCATTTGTGCCTCGGACATGCACTTCATAACCTTGTGACCGTGGATGGTATAGATAGTGTCCCAGAAGTAAAAGAACTGGTTAATAAATGTAAAAAAATTGTTAAGACTGTGCGCTACCGCTTACCAGAGGTGGAGTTAGAAGCAGAAAAAAAACACACACTTGATGATGATGAATCATTGGTTCTGTTTCGTTTAAAACGCAACATGTTGGCGAATATTGATAAAAGATTTCCTGTTACTAAACCTGTAGTAGCTGCAGCTCTTTTGGACAAGCGGTTCATGGGTCTTAAAGAGTTAGATCTATATTTAGAGTCAAAAAATATGACAAAGGCTTCCTTCCTTGCATCTTATATAAAAGAAGTTATAAAATCGCATGATTTGCCCGGAAATTGTGAAAGAAACGAAACATACACTTCAGTTTCCTTAAATACCAGCAGTTCCTCATCAATTTTGAGTAAACTCTCTAAGAAACATAGTGCTGGTCATGGTTATGGACTTGAAGATGGTGATCCACTAGACCAAGAATGTTGGCGATATCTCGCTTCTGCTATTGGATCTACGGATATCAATAATGAGGATCTTTTATCTTTTTGGAACGAAAAGAAGAAACATTTTCCTTGGCTGTCTACCTTTGCCAGAGCTTTGCTATGTGCACCCGCTACAAGTACCCCAAGTGAGAGGGTATTTTCTGTAGCTGGAATGGTACTTTCTGCAAAAAGATCTCTGTTGAGTCCACAAAGGGTGAATAAAATAATTTTTATTCACGATAACTATAGGGAATGCAAAAATTATATAGAAAACTAATTTTGTTGCCTTGCTTGAACAGTTTTGTTTTGTTTTTTGGTAAATAAAGTGAGTCATTGCATTGTTGCTTTTTTTTTAAAGATTTTTACACTGAATTTTCATACTGCACATAAATCAGCCATGCCGCCGGCGCCACGCCGTCGCCGAGCGAGATTGATCAGCACGCCGTCGCCGCAATATTTGGGGGCGGCGCCCATGTCTAACCCATATAGCGGAAGCATCGTATCTGATATTTTTTGACATGGTGCAGAATGACTTACAGGTTTTTTCTTTAGTTTGACTGTTTAAATAATATAATACTCCGGTGTGAAGTGAAATTTGTTGACGACTACCGCCGAAGTGAAAACTTTGGATTTCTTCATTATATTTCAACAAATAGTTTTCACTAAAATCCACATGGCATAATACTTCATTAACAGTTATACTCTCTTTTAATTCTTTAATAGCTGAGTATTGCATATTAATGTTTAAATTATGTTTGAAAAAGTCCATTACTAAATACACTTAAAACATTACGAGGCGCATCTTCTTTTTTCTTTTTTATAGTTACTCTTTTAGTGTTTTTCTTTCCATCTTTTCCTTGATAACTTTGTTTCTCAAAAATCCATTCATGGTAAATAATATTTTCACTGTTGTCAAATTCCTGTTATCTCGTAACTTTATTTTTACATCTATGACACCTTCTCTCCAAACATTCTCTGTCATATATATCACAGCCAATATTTTGAAGAACTTCAGTAGCCGAACGATCTGCAATAATACCCACTTTTTTTTAAAGACTTTGTTAGAAGTTCCATATTGGCGTGTAGCTTGCACTGGCACGTGTCTCTTTTTCCTGAAAGGTGAACTATCCAAAATGGCCTATATTTACAAAATACTGAATAGGAAATTCGGTCCCACTTCTCGCAATATGTAGTGTATAAGTTTTTTACGTTATCAGTCAGATAACGTTTTTGTTTTATGATGCCAATGCGTTTAATATATTCATTTTTTCCAGCAGCTACTTGACTGTTTACATCTTCTTGTAGAAAATTTTGTACTCTTCGTTTTATCTTAGCTGTTTTCTTTTGTAGCACTTGTTTTTTTAGATAATTTCTTTTTTAAAGTAAAATTAACCTTCGACAGTACACCATACTTTTTTAGCCTCGCATCGTTAACAATATCTTCAGCAAAAGATCTTTTGTCTTTTTTAGAAAGACTTTTATATTTGTCAGATACTCCTCGATTAAATGTTTCGTTGAACAGAAGTTTCTTTTTTACGTTCTCTATGTTATCAGCCTTTATGTCTTTAATTACTTGACCTACTTTTTTTCTATTGTATCTGCAATATTATTTCTTACTCTCTGCATTTCTCGCTCTTTTTTATGTTTCCTCAGCATATCCTTATCTCTCTTTAGTTTATTTATTTCTTTCTTTAAAATAGAAATTACTTTCATTGATCTATATCGCAGTTTTCTTGTAGCACTTGAATTTACTTGGATCGATTGGGTTGCTTTGCTATTGACTGTCTTTGGTGTTTTTTCTATTTCCATCAAAGGATCGGGATCTGCTATATTCGCAATTTCTTCATTTTCGCTTTTGGGTGGTGAGTTTTCCAGTAAAACACGTTCTATCTTCTTTTGTTCCTTTAATTTATTCAAATATTTTCTTGATGTTTTTTGCCATCTTCGCCTTTGGTCCCCATTTTTGTCTGTCAGTCATTTCTCCTATGCTGAGAATCTTTCTTTTCTTTTCTTAAAAGGTACTTCTTTCTTTCTTTCTCTTTTTCAAGTCTGTATTTTTCAGGATCTTTTTGATTTCTGCATATTTTTCCTTCTTTCGTAGCCTGTCTTTGGCTAATTTTTCTTGTGCTGTTGCTTTTTTCTTCGGCTTCACCATAGTTGTATAGTTACCTACAAAAAGATTTACAAACGTATTAAACTACACATTAAATACGTAACACATCTGAAACAAAAAATGAAAAAGGCGTCAATTAAATGGAGCCTGTAAATTGTATTGTTTTGTCATTTTAGGAGTCGGTTTAGACCACGGCCTACTGTTCATACACATTTTATATTTACATTTTTTTTTTTTTTTTTATAGGATAGGGTGACAAACGAGCACACAGTCCACCTGATGGTAAGTGGTTGCTGTGGTCCATAGACATCTACATCTATCCTCGATTACGAATCAAAATGCAGATGCGTTGTCACCCGTGAGGACTAAGATGGAATGCCTCGTTTCCAGTAAAATGGGTCTCCGGTTCTCTACACTCACCATACGAAATACAGCAGCATTAAGCTACTATTTCACGCTGGTATTCTGTGAGAGCGTGGTCCTTCCCCGGTCGAGCCGACCCATTCGTGCTACAACTATACATCTAATATAACTGCAGCATGGCTCTACCACGTATTGACACATGAGTCAAGTCTTCAATCTTTAGCTTTCAACAAAAAAAAAACATTCCCTTCCAAAACGTTTCATTCCCCTCCGTATAAAAATTAGTGGGAACGGAATGTAATGAAATAGAAGGGAATGATTTTTTTGCCGATTTTAATAATTTACTTAGAATTTAATAGTACATTGACCCTAATAACTATACTGTGACATAACCTAACTAAAGTCTATAATGTAATCGTAAATTATATTTTTCATCTCAAGCGGTTACTTTATAAATAAACGGAATGTAATGAGTACTTACCTGTGACAAACGGGATTCTCAACACTCAAATCGTAAATAATTTCTGCTTCGGTCGCTAACGTCCGTGTCTGATGAAATAGTTCGGTAGACTGAGGGACGCGGGCGGTTGGCTTAATGTAAAAACAGAGTCGCACTCATAATAATGTTCATTGCAAACTCTGTGGAATGGAATGAAATTTTTCGTGTGACAAAATTTCAACGCTGATTATTTCTACGTTACGCACCCTTTAAAAATTCATATGTAGAAAATTAATACTCTTTAATAAGTTATTAATAGCATAGGACAAAAATCGTGCAGTTTTGCTTTAAGAAAGCGCTTTAATGTGATGACAAATATTTTGAGTGGCCGTGTGGAAAAGGAGTGGAATGAAGTTTGGTCATGTTTTTGTTCTAAATTTTTTTTATTTATGTATTAATAACAAAAATAACAAATGCCTCTTTGAACTTCAAGTAAATATTAACATATTTCATTAAAATATTAACATTTACTTTAACATTCATGCTGATTTTTATGACGGAAAGGCGATTTGGACGAAATGGTGTGATCACTCATAAACTATTACGGACTAAGGAATATTCACTACTCGGTCCAATAATTAAAATGTGCGAAAAACAGGGAATGAAATAATACTAGTTTTAACGGAATTTATCGCGTATATTTAACTTTTTTACCCGACGTTTCGAGAGCTTTACAGCACCCATGGTCACGGGAAGGACTGAGATGTTCAACGTCCAGCTGTCATAGTTAACCGCGGTTACCATAGATTAAAATTTTAACTTTTGTTCCGATCTACACAGTATGAGCTTATGGTATCATGGAGTCTTGCAGTTGTATGCTTGGGTTGGGATTTAATTTTATTTATTATAGGATCCCAAGCAGGTGGTAGCACCCAGCCATCTTCTCTATTGAAATTAGGATGTTTTTTGATTTCAATAGCCTCGCGAATCATCCTTGGAAGGAATCGGTGTTCTTTAGCGAGGATTTGTGGTCTATCAAATCTGATGTAGTGACGGGGGCGATCTTGTACATGTTCACAGACTGCAGACTTCCCGGAGCGTCGATTCTTCACATCAGCTATATGTTCTTTGACGCGGGTTTTAATTGATCTTTTAGTTTGTCCTATGTAGGAGAGACCACATTCACAATCAAGCTTGTACACTCCTGCATCTTGCAGAGGGACGTTACACTTGACTGATGGTAAAAACTGACCAATCTTCTTCGGCGGCTTGAAGTATGTTTTGATGGAAGCGCGCTTCAAGATGTAGCCAATCTTGTCAGTGACTCCTCTAACATATGGCAGTACAGCAGGTAAACGCTCGACTGTGGCCGGCTTCACTCGTTCTCTGTGACGTAGGCGTGGGACCCGAAGCTTGTCATGCAAAACTTGCTTGACATGTTGGAGCTCGGCAGCCAGGTGTTTACTGTCACAGATCCCTCGTGCTCTCTGAAACAAAGATTTACCCACGGTAGCTAACTGTGAAGGATGGTGGTGAGAATCACCGTTTAAATATCTATCTGTATGGGTCTTTTTTCTATACACAGTATGGCTCAAGGTGTTATCAGGATTCCGAATTACTAACACATCTAGAAAAGCTAAGGAATTGTTTGCCTCTAACTCCATTGTGAACTGAATTTTAGAATTTATAGAGTTAAGATGGTCTAAAAATGCAGTTACTTTATCTAAAGGTAGAATTGTGAAAGTGTCGTCTACGTACCGCTTGTAGAATCTTGGATTTATGGGAGAAGTAAGCAGGGCTTTCTCCTCAAAGTCTTCCATGAATATGTCGGCGACAATGGGAGATACAGGTGAGCCCATCGCCACACCATCTACTTGCTTGTAGAACTCCTCCTTCCACAATAGGTAGCCAGATGTAAGGCAGTGTCTGAGTAATACTGCATATTCTGCGGGCATGTTGTTTTCTTCCAGCCTTCTAGTTACAATTGAGATGCAGTCTTCAACAGGTAAGCATGTAAACAATGACTGCACATCAAAACTGACCATAGTTTCATTGTCTGCCAGACGTAGGTCTTTAATCTCGCTGACAAAATGGTAGGAATCCTTTATGTGTGCTCTTGTATGTCCCCTGAGCGGTGAGAGTATTTTCGCTAAGTGTTGAGCCAATCTGTAAGTTGGTGAATCGATTTGGCTCACTATGGGGCGTAATGGAGCATTGGGCTTGTGTATTTTTGGTAACCCATACAACTTTGGTGATTTGGCGCACGTAGGTATTATCCATTTTAGGTCCAGATTTAATTTTCCGGAGTGTTTCTTTATGAGGTCACTAGTTGTTTTTAGTGTGCTATTTGTTGGGTCATTAGTAATTCGGAATCCTGATAACACCTTGAGCCATACTGTGTATAGAAAAAAGACCCATACAGATAGATATTTAAACGGTGATTCTCACCACCATCCTTCACAGTTAGCTACCGTGGGTAAATCTTTGTTTCAGAGAGCACGAGGGATCTGTGACAGTAAACACCTGGCTGCCGAGCTCCAACATGTCAAGCAAGTTTTGCATGACAACAAGCTTCGGGTCCCACGCCTACGTCACAGAGAACGAGTGAAGCCGGCCACAGTCGAGCGTGTACCTGCTGTACTGCCATATGTTAGAGGAGTCACTGACAAGATTGGCTACATCTTGAAGCGCGCTTCCATCAAAACATACTTCAAGCCGCCGAAGAAGATTGGTCAGTTTTTACCATCAGTCAAGTGTAACGTCCCTCTGCAAGATGCAGGAGTGTACAAGCTTGATTGTGAATGTGGTCTCTCCTACATAGGACAAACTAAAAGATCAATTAAAACCCGCGTCAAAGAACATATAGCTGATGTGAAGAATCGACGCTCCGGGAAGTCTGCAGTCTGTGAACATGTACAAGATCGCCCCCGTCACTACATCAGATTTGATAGACCACAAATCCTCGCTAAAGAACACCGATTCCTTCCAAGGATGATTCGCGAGGCTATTGAAATCAAAAAACATCCTAATTTCAATAGAGAAGATGGCTGGGTGCTACCATCTGCTTGGGATCCTATAATAAATAAAATTAAATCCCAACCCAAGCATACAACTGCAAGACTCCATGATACCATAAGCTCATACTGTGTAGATCGGAACAAAAGTTAAAATTTTAATCTATGGTAACCGCGGTTAACTATGACAGCTGGACGTTGAACATCTCAGTCCTTCCCGTGACCATGGGTGCTGTAAAGCTCTCGAAACGTCGGGTAAAAAAGTTAAATATACGCGATAAATTCCGTTAAAACTAGTATTATTTCAATGTGTAGTGTTCGCGTAAATATAAGAAATCAACAGGGAATGACATCGCGCGCTCACTCTCACTTTGGCATAGTGCAGCGCAACGCATGTTTTGATAACTTTCCATTAAGGGGAAGTATAATGTCAAATAGCTTAGCAAGATCCTTCGTTATGCCGAAAATATTGCAGCATTAATTTTGAAATAAATATATGGTAAAGTTGAGGATTAATGTTAATGATTATGTTAGACGAAAACACGATTTCGTAAAATTTTCTCGATAGAAAAAAAATCCAAAGTTACCTCCAACATAAACAATAAACCGCTGTTATTCATAAAATACTTTAAATAAGATCATGAAACTTTGCATACTAACTGAACTAACTATAAAGCAGTGCTTATGTTATTTACTTTTTTTTTAAATACCATTATTTTCACTGTAAAAAGAAATTACCTAAACTATCGGCGTCTTAAGCTTGAATCCTGTCGCCACGTTAGTAGACGTGGGTCGTTACGTCATTTTCAAGAAACGTAACGAAACCAGTGACTTCATCGGCGTCACATGTTTCGAAACTAGTGATTTTTGTAACTGGCTACTTTTATTCGGCTACTGTGATTGTTTGCATAAATATCACCACCAACTATACAGTTACACACGAAACGAAAATCACAATCCGTGTTTGTAGCTATACAGTAACTGTTTTCTGTTAAATCAATAAATTAACTTCCCTTCATACTTTATTCAGGTTTAGGACAGACTGCATTAAATGTATTTATGATTGATTTGCGTTTACTATGACACTAATATTTTCATAAAATTATTAATGCATGCATATTTACAAGTCAATTTGATTGTATATACAATGATTATTGATATTCACAGTTTATTTACACTTTTTCAACGTTTTCACTGTCATTTGTTTTTGCACTTTTATTTACACTGTACAATTTGTTTGTTTGTTTGGCTATTTACACACAGTTTTTAAGTTTTATAATATTATAAACATTTAAATTTTTAAATTTTTTATACTCATTTTTTAGTTATATTTTAATTTTATGAATAAACGAGTTCATGACTCCGTCAAAAATGTTTTAAAAATTATTTTAGTTAAATTCAATGTGACTCGCTTCCCGGAATCACAAACCGTTAAATATCTACAAACAGAGATTACTCTATTTTATTGTTTATGTCTATAGTCTTACGTATGAAAATTAAACGTACAATAAAACTGTTACTTACGATGGTTTGTTTATTGTTGTATGCCACATGTGCGCTTTGCGCTCGAGCGACCGACAGTCGACTCCCGCAATAATCACGGGTAACAGTAATCATAATCACGCATTTACAAAAATCACTACTTGTAACATGACTCGAAACTAGTGATTCGGTTACACGCCGCGTAGCCAGTTACTGTATCTAGTGACGTGAAATAACGCCCACGTCTACACGTTAGTTGTTAGTATCGCTTAGGCTTTTGAAGGGAGAAGTTGTGCCGCTTACGATCAGAATATACATTACGCAACAGTACGACGTAAAATTAAAATAGAAAATAACCGTGATAAAAATAAGAAGCGGCTGGCTTGGCGTTAAGAAACAGGCATAAATATGATAAACCTAATGAAATAAGTGTCTAACGACCGTTCTACTTACAGTATTAGTGATTATAAACATATCGGTACATAGCATACGACGCGCGGGCAAGTGGGGACGAAATTAGAATTTGAGCTGACTTACTCTATCCTCTTAAGCGTCGTTGATCGTCCAGGAGTCTCACACCAAGATATAACTAATTAACTGAAAGTGTATCAGTAATAGACGCTTTTTTAGTCTTAGCTATTAGACGTTTTATAATTAGAAAAAAGGGGATATAATAAAACGTTAATGATAAGTATATCCATTTATCTTTCTAAGTTTTTTTATTTTTTTATTTTTCTAAGTTTCCAAAACCGTTGGTAATAGCGTCGTATTAAATATACAGATGTAAAAATAAAATGAATATAACATTCTACAAACAGCAAACAAATATATGTATGAGTGATATATTTATCATTCTTAATTAGTTTTAAAGATCTGTAACTGACTTTCTGTTGTTTGTTATTTTTCAGTTACCCGGCTTCTTACAGATCGAATTTAGCCTACTATCCTTACAATATATTAAAACTGCATAAAAATTTATCAAGTAATTTAAAAGTGTAAACAAACAGATAATCGTTGATAAACGGTTAACGGTATAAAATATTTAGAAAGAAAAAAAAGTAGAGGTGTAAATAAATAACGAAAAATCACATTTCATTCCCATTTCGGTAAAACTAGATAAGCCAAACATAAATAAATTATCGGTGTAAAATCAGTGTCACGTCACTGACTTGCGCTCGACTTCTGCGGCCGTGTTCTTGGAAAACATACGCAACAATATTGTTCATTGCTCATACTATAAATCTATCGCTGCTTTTAGCTGTCGTACTCGTAGACATGAACTAGTCTAGTATCTAGATGTTTGTGCTGTTAGTCTATGCGATTCTTAGGCCAGCGCCATACTTGACGGAAATTCCGTCGCAGATCTTCCGCGGCGGAACGTCATTACATGTTATTGCATATAAATTACAAATAGCGGGCACACTACGCGGAAGATCGGTCGTTCCGTCGCGGACGATCAGTCGCTCCGTGGCGGACTGCTTGCTCTCGCGTCTGCTCCGTCCTCCGCGCACCGATCTTCCGTCGGCGTAAGGTCGCCAACGTCACGTTCCAGGTATTTGTATGCATCGCGCCACATTTGGCGGATAACTCGCGGTGACGGCGCACGCACAGGATGTTCGACACTGAACGATTTATTATCGAAGTGCAAAATAGAGTTTGCCTTAGGGATTCTAGAGAAAAGCCAGATAGAACGCCAAAATGAAAATTCTTGTAATGAATTATCAAGTAATGCAAACTCACAACTAACATAACATAACATAAACACTCACGCCTGTCACCCAGAGGGGTAGGCAGAGACTACAGACTTCCATTTGGCACGATCCTGACACACCTCTCTTGCCTCCTTCACATCCATACACCTACGCATACATGCTCGTTGGTTAAGGGTACTCCTAATTTGGCCCGTTTTCAATAAATCGCCAATTTGGTCGATAAATTTTCGCCTAGGACGTCCCTTTCCGACTCTGCCATTCACTTCTGCACCATAAATTTTCTTTGTCACTCTTTCCTCATTCATTCTTTCCACATGACCAAACCACCGAAGCATTCATTTCTTAATCCTGGTCACCACATCATCTTGCAAACCACACTCTTCTCTTATTACACAATTCCTTACCCTGTCATTCAGATGCAGCCCTAACATACTCCTTAACGACCGCATTTCTACTGCGTTTATTCTACTCTCGTGCTTCTTCTGCCACACCCAACTTTCACTACCATACGTTAAAGTAGGGACCAACACAGCATTGTGAATTGCCATACGTGCCTTTTTCGACACATTTTGACTCTTCACAATAGAGTGCAAGGCCCCATTTACTCTATTTCCCGCATTCACTCGTCGTTCTATATCCTTATCATATCTCCCATCCCTGCTAAATAACAACTAACTGTAATTGAGAATTTGAGTCCAACTCTAACTGATGAAGTTCCAGGGACCTCTCAAACAAAACGAAAAACTAAAGTGAAATAATTTGTCTCATTTACACTATTAATATTTATCTTACTTTAATGTAACGGTCAGCCTTTTTTCAGGAGATATAGCCGTTCTAAGTTTTGTATTTTGCTTGGTAATATAGTCCTTCGTTAAATTCAACAATAAATCAAATGATTGTACGGACTTTCGATAATATTCGAATGCTTTATCTGGATTATGTCTAACGAAGTATGAAATTGCCCAATTTCTAGTCGAACACACCGTATAACCGTTGGCAGTCAACCGATAATCTGCCACTGAATATTCAGTGTGGCTGCAACTTATGGTAACGGATTTACTCCCGCGGAAGTTCGGCGTCAGAATTTCCGTCAAGTGTGGCGATGGCCTCAGCTTCATCTTGTCTCAGGACTCGAGCTAATTAAAAAAGGGAAAGGCAATGAGGTGAGGATGATGATGAGATGGTTTATGATTTAATATTGTTACCAATCATCATGTCGCCTTTTAGGCGTTTTTCTTTGAGCTGTCTAACCGCAGGCCGAGGGGGGGCGTGCGGAGCCCCGTCTCTGACTGCTCAGCTCGTCTCGGTCGATGGGACATGAACTATCTTAAGAATCAATGGATATTGAAATGTTAAAACAATTACATTTTCGGAGACAATCGTAGTACTGGAGGTGAATAGTTTTATTTAAGTATATTTCATTAACCCTTCAGCCCCCAAGCGGTCTCATGAGACCGCGGCCATATTCCGTCAAATCCCTAGCGGTTTCATGAGGTTGCACCCTTCCACAGATCTTTAACCCACAAAAACTTATATATAGAGACTACTTTTCTATGAAGAAGTTTGGCATTGTATAATCAATATGAAATACTCTATCCTCTTGTGCAATAAAAAAACTGTTATCCCATGAATATTTATTTATAATCTACGTTTATATCGTCCGCCATTTTTGCGTGAATGTTATTGTGTTGATTTTTTGATTTTTCTAGTGTTTTATTAGTGTTTTATTATAAAATTGTAAGGATAGTTTTTGTGTGAATATAATTTATCATTTAACGTAAATAATTTCTAGTAATATATATTGAAATAATTGTGATTTTCATGCTGCCGACATTCGCTTGGTATGTTTTGTTTTTGTTATCAAAATACAATAGTCTTTTTGTAATGAACTAAAACCTGACTTTTATTTAGAGAATTTTGTATAGATTTTATAACGCCAAACGTCTTCATAGAAAAGTAGTCTCCAAATATGTTTTAATGGTTTTAAGTGCTGCAGGTGGGTGCCGTCGCATGCGACCGCTCGGGATTTGCCAGGTGCATGCGACTGCATTAGAATTTTAAGGGGCCTGAGAGGTTAAAAACAACATTATTTAAAACACTAAGTACTTATTTATGAAATGTTAACCCTTTATTTGAAAATTTGCAAGTTGTGGAATAATTCCCGCAGTTGGATATGCTTCAAACACCATTTTTACATCTCTGCGTCCGAAACAACACGGGTGACCAAAACAAACGCACCTCACGCGCTTGAGGCCTACGAGTCACATGTGCGGCGACAAGGTCACACGCTTTTACAACTTCTATTGCTTTATTATTTAGATTTCTGTGGTTTTCACCCTTGAGCCGTGTAGTGGCGGTTAAGAATATCCGCTACCTATACAACATGTAACATAATTAACGCACTTTGAGAAAGTAGTTTGTTCAGAATCGTTTACTGAATCGATTCCTATCATTTTCAATATAGGTAATTTTTTATCCCAAAAATAATTAAAACTACGTAAATTACAGTCACACTAAATCTGTACAGTCAAAACAAACTGAAATATACCGTAAATTAAGGCAATAAGACTTATAAGAGTGCAGTTTCATTTGAATTATTACTTATTCTGTCATTCAATAAAAATAAAGAAAAATGAACTTTATTTCAAGCACGTTAAAGTCTTTGCATTCGTGGATTTGTACTGCGACCACAACATTCTTCCGGAATTAGTATAACTATTTTGATAAATAATCAGTGCATAAAAATGTTTAACTAAAAATTCAGTGTATGTATTATGATTATAACATATAATACTAAATGGGGTGTCTGAGAGTATGCGTTAATTACGTTACATATTGTATATCCTTCCGTGAGTGTCGTAAAAGGCAACAGAGGGAGACAGGTAGGAGATGGGCAGCAGCATCTTCCTGATAACAGCAATTGTACAATAAAAAACCGCGATTGCCAACCCGCTTGCCAAGCGTTGCAACTATGACAAACATTCACCCATGATGAGAATTACGTAGAGACGGCCCCCAGTCTCCGGCGGCCCCTTTATTACTGACTACAGTAACGACCATGACCATGGTAACGGGGTCCTAAGAATCTCTGGTGGAGGTTCGGTTGCCACCTAAGACCACTCGACATGTCAACATACAACACACACACACTGAGCACCGATGACAAAATCCTGGAGCTGGAATAAGAGAAAAACAAAATGCGCTGGGATATTATAGGATTATCTGAGGTCCGAAGAGAGGGGGAGGACAGAGTAATCCTCGAAACCGGCAACTTACTTTATCACCGCAAGGGCGACCATCTGTCCCAAGGAGTTGTCGGACTTATCGTCCACAAGTATCTCGTCAACAACGTTGTAAACCTTGTGAGTGTGACGACGAGGGTTGCGTACTTTATATTCAGAATCACCAAACGGTATTCGCTCCAAAGTCTTTGCCAGAGATCTGTCGGCCAGAAAGAGCCAACTGTCAAAGCTGAAGACTGAGCGTGGCAGCATCTTTTCCGCGACATCTGAGATTTTGAGTGACATTGAGAGGTTCTATGGGCAGCTGTACACGTCATCTTTGAAGGCACATGTAAGTGTGAGTAACGATCCAAGAGCAAGTCTTATCCGACACTATCCGATGATATCCCGGACGTCAGTCTGAGCGAGATAAGAATGGCTCTCCAGCACCTTAAAAACTGCGAGGCCGCAGATGAGGATGGAATTACAGCGGATCTTCTGAAAGCGGGTGAAACACCGGTACTTAAAGTCCTTCCGAAGCTTTTTAACTCCATCCTCCATAGCGGAACTCCTCAGGAGGCGTGGAGCAGAAGTGCGGCGGTCTTGTTCTTCAAGATAGGCTCGCTCGCTTTCTTGAAGAACTACAGACTGATTTCCCTTCTGAGCCTCGTCTACGTCCTGTTTTCGAGAGTCATTACAAATCGCGTCTCGCACGCAGACTCGACGACTTCCAGCCTCCCGAACAAGACGGTTTCCGAAAGGGTTTTAGTACGATAGACCACATACATACCCTTCGACAAGTTGTACAGCAGACCGAAGAGTACAATCTGCCACTTTGTCTTGCGTATGTGGACTATTAGAAAGCCTTTGATTCCGTAGGCGGTGCTACATTCTCTTCAGCGGTATCAAGTTGACTGCCGATATATCGAAGAGTTTGTGCAGTAAGGCTACGATGGGTATCCGAGTATAGAACCAAAGTTAAGCTACTGGACTGGAAAGGATACGGAGTTAACATCAATGACGAGTACATCACTCACCTTCGATTTGCCGACGATATGGTCCTTATAATAGTATCGCTGGAGGACCTAAGCATTATGCTCTACTAGAGTGACTGACATAGCCCAACGGATTAGTAAGCTGAAGTGGCAATGGGCCTGCCATATAGCTCGAAGAACCGACAACCGATGGGAAAGAAAGGTTCTCTAGTGGCGGCCTAGTACAGATAGGCGAAGTGTTGGGAGACCCCAACTAGATGGAGTGACGACCTGGTAAGACATGGAGGAAGTTGATGATGAATGCAGGTGGCTCAGGACCATGCTTTGTGGCATTCCTTGGGGGAGGCCTATGTTCAGCAGTGGACTTGTGAATGATTATGATGGGCCACAACATTCACTTCCCATTAAGTGGATTGTGTGCTCGTTTGTCATTTGCAACCAATTCTATAGAAAAAAAATCTACATCACTTCATTGCCATGCAATCGGCTACATCTCCGTGAACAATTTTAAGTCTGCGTACAGCAAACATTTCGAGTCTGCGACCACTCTTGAGAGGTCATTTATTATAATCAAAAAAGCAGAGGGCCAAAAATCGATCCTTGTCTAACACCTGGGCGCGTATTGACTCTTATATACCAAGCCGTCAGGCTTGGTATATCAGAGTCAATACGCGTCAAGTCAAAGTCAAAAGTCAGAATAATGCGATCGCGAAGGTAGTCTGCGATTAACCGAATGAGACCTGACGCCAAAGCCTATGGCTGCAAGCTTATCAAGAAGCATATCATTATTAACCCTATCAAACGTTTTTCTCAAGTCAAAATAGAGGACATTGACCTGGTAGGTACCTCCTGCCAATACGACACGTAATCCACAAGATCAAGAGATTTGTGTCCACAGATTTTTTGCTTCGGAAACCGTGTTGCTCATTGCGTAAGTACTGTTCCACCTGCGTGTACTTATATAAATACCTATGCAACATTTTTTCAAAAATGTTTGACGGCGATGACAAAATTGCAATTGGTCGGAGTCCCGCCGGGTTTCTTACCGGTTCTTAATATACTAATTTATTGCAATAATAATGTCAGCAGGCGTACAGTCTACAGCCTTAAAGCCTTTTCCAAGATGGAAGGGATTTTTGTGGGAAAAAGTTTAAAGGAATTGATGGATGTGAACCTGATAGAAAGTGGAAAAGGAACGATTTAATGCTTTGTAATCACTCGAGCCATTAGGTATGGCATGCCATAGGCATTACTACTTTTATACTGTACTAAATTTGACATGTGCTGTCGAATTCCATCCTAAACTATTTATAGTTCACATATTTCCAACAGAACTTATTTCTGAAAACAGACTCTAGCTTAAACCTGAAACTAATTACAAATAACTTCATCTTTCCCACTTGTCGGGTGACGGGCACCGTATCACACAAGTCGGTTGTCGGACCCGATTGAAGCTGGAGACATTTTTTTGGCAGTTTATGCGAGGCGACTATGCACGATGGACGTCGACAAAGCTTTTGTTGTGGTGTATTATTTTAGAAGAAAACAAAGAAAATAAACCTCTTTCCTGAAGTAGTGTGATCAAATCTTCAGGGTTTATATGATCTTTTTCTATTATTACGAAACACCAAAGATGCGTTCAATATGTTGGATACAATAAAAACGCAACAACTCTGCGTGCGCGCTGCGATATAGAGGATTGCCGGGGGCCCGACATCCGACATAATGTGAGCAGCGCCATACTCACAGGCGACCGAGTTTCAACGAGATTTTTTTACGGACGTAGAGGGCTGGCAAACACCTTACATTTCTTGTACATACCTACGCTGTGAAAATACGGTGTCAGATAAGTGTAAACAGCTTCACATTTTCTGCCACTAGAGCGGTCGATTTTCTGTCGGGCCGGACACCCGACAAGTGGGAACGGGCGGGCTCCTATAAGTGCGGAGGCCTCATCCTGTTCGTTTGGTTCACTTCGTATAAATACATTCAATAATGTGAATATGTTCTTTAGGTCTTATACCTAGTATGTTTAAGTAAGTAATACCTAATCAAACATCGTGATTAAAGAAAGGAGGCAATTTAATTATTTTACAAAAGAAGTCGTGAGTCTGAATCATGTTCATTTGTGATACTTATTAAATCACTTGCTCTTCTCCTCTTGCGTAAGTACATGATTTTCAAATACGGTATGCCTATGCTGATTCAACATCATTCTAGATAAAATTAATTATTGTATTAGACTTACTTTATCCATTATATAAATTTTACATTGTAACAATTGTACAAGGTAGAATTTCATTAGTTACAATTGTACTTTAATTTATAATGTATTAGTTAATTTCTAGTTTTGTCATCATTACAGCCCTTCACAAGTCCACTGCTGAACGTAGGCCTACCCCAAGCAATGCCACAAAGCACGGTCCTGAGCCACCTGCATCCATCGACTTCCTGCATGTCTTACCAGGTCGTCACTTGATCTAGTGGGGGGTCGCCCTACACTACGCCTACCGGTACGAGGCTGCCACTCGAGAACCTTTCTTCCCCATCGGTTATCGGTTCTTCGAGCTATATGGCCGGCCCATTGCCACTTCAGCTTACTAATCCGTTGGGCTATATCGGTCACTCTGGTTTTACTGCGGATATCCTCATTTCTGAGTCTATCACGCAGAGAAACTCCGAGCATAGCCCTCTCCATAGCTCGCTGAGCGACCTTGAGCGTCCTCATACGGCCAGCAGTGAAGGACCACATCTCAGATCCGTAAGTCATCACGTGGCAACACGCACTGGTTGTACACTTTAGTTTTCAGAGACTGAGGTATACCTGACGAGAATATGTGTCGTAATTTCCCGAACGCTGCCCAGCCGAGTTGAATCCGTCGATTGACCTCTCGGTCGAAGTTGGACTTACCTAGTCGGACTATTTGTCCCAGGTAAACGTACTCGTCAACAACTTCGAGCATAGTGCTCCCAACAACTACCGGCATAGGTGTGACATGGACATTAAACATGATCTTTGTTTTGTCCATGTTCATCTTAAGACCTATCCGTTGGGAGACACTATTGAGGTCATTGAACATAGTGCTACCTTAGCACTCTAGTTTTATAATAATGTTTATTTTATTCTGGCATCAATCATTTAGGAATTTTTTATGTGCAAATATAATTTCTGTTTCATTCCTGTTTTTACTGTCAAGAAGAAATTATATTATTAAGTCAATTACTCAGGAACATAAAAACTCTGCAAAGGTTTGGATAAATTATTTTAATTACTAAAAATATTAAGAACTGTACAGTATTTTCACTAACATTTTATTAACTGGTGTTGTTAATAACTTTTTACTGTTTCAATGGTCCAGCAGAGTCAGGAGGTATTCCCAATTCTTCATCAGTCCAAGTACTGGGATCAATATACGGCCATTCACCCTGAAAATTTTTACAAAAATTATTAGTGCGATTGAAGCCTCCACTTTGTAAAAAAATATACTTCCAGGCGCAGGTTACGCCTATATTACTAGCCGAAATTTTGATTAGACCTTCAAAAACGAAAAACGGTACCTGCTCTATACAAAAAGTATTATTATAAAGTATATATGTAGGAAAGACGGAGATGTGTCTTTCGTAGTGCAGTGTTGTTGGGAGTAGTGGCACTGGGATTAGTAGTTAGAGAGGACGGAAGGTGCTCTTCAAACTAGACAAGACACATTTTATTTTATTATGCGGATTGGTTTATTTAAGTTCGAATCCAAAGAGTTCTATTGCAAAGGCATAAATGATTTTCCCTCGAAATGTCAGAAATTTAATGACAATGAGGCTAAATAATTGGAATAAATATATTTTTTAATAATTTCGTTTTGTAAAGTGCCACTCATTTATTTTTGATGCAGCTCAGACAGGGCTGCGTAAATCTTTTTTCTGTGTTAGTGTATCAAAATGCCCTGTATTCACTAAATGCCATAGAAGTTTGTGAACATGCATTTATTTATGGAAAATGCAAATGCAAATGCAGTTACAGCTCTGTATAGGGAAAAATTCTCTAATGTGCATCAGCTAGACTACTCGGTATTTCCGAGTTTTTTTTTTTTCGATATTTATTTCAGAATCCACAGTTGTTATTCCGAAGGAGAGATAGCCTGGGGGTGGTGTCGGCGATAATAGCGGTAGAAGAATCGCTCGCCATGAGGTAGAAGAAGTGGTGCTTGAAGAAATTAAACAAGTACATACTATCTCAAGGCTGGGGCTCGATGCAAGGGAGTAGGGGAATCAACCATGCATGATAATTAACAAAAACAGATAGAATAGTGTCCCTCATACAGGCATAATTGATAGAATTCACTCAGAAATTCCTATCCTACAAGCCAAATACGATAGGATTCCTAAACAATTTGTTTTCGATAAGAAATACAAGATACAATTAAATGAAAACAGCCAGCCGGAAGGATTAAGCCCAAAAGAGCTTAGAGTTTTCACCGATGGGTCTAAAACAAATGAAGGTGTAGGTTCTGGAGCTTTCTCTGAAGACCTCAATATTCACATATAAACACCGCTGGGTACCTAAACACGGTCTTTCAGGCGGAATGTATGGGTATCATTCAAGCGGCCATAGCAATAGATGCTAGGAAGGTTAATGACTTCCCCATCAGAATACTGACCGACAGTAGGGCGGTACTACAAGCTCTGAGTTGCAATGGGGTGAACTCGGGACTAATATATGAATGCCATCAACGATTAAATGAGGTATGTAAAAACAACAATGTGACTCTGCAATGGATAAAGGGACACAGTGGATCCAGAGGCAACGATGCAGCGGACGAACTGGCCAGAAGAGGATCGGCTCTGGCCACTATAGGGCCGGAACCAATCATACCAATCCCCTCTGGTAACGTTCGTTCACTGACACATAGACACTTCACTAATCAACACGCTCAGTTTTGGAAAAATCTAGTAGACTGTAGACAAGCTAGGGAGGCCGTACCTGAAAGAAACAGTCGCTTAACCAAAGTTTTAATGAGACTGAACAAGCCGCAGATCAGGATTGTAACAAGTGCTATCACAGGACACGGCACCTTTAACAAACATTTATTTATTATATGTGTTACAGATAGTCCCCTGTGCAGGGCATGTATGGGGGAGGAAGAAACGGCGGCCCACGTGCTACTGAAATATCCGGAGGTCTCTACGTACAGGGCTAAACATCTCGGCACGCCGGGATCACTCCCCGAAGTTGCATGCAACATCAAGGGACTGTTGAGCTTCTTCGGGGAGATCTCATGGCTCGAATAATCACATTATTCCTGCCCACACGCAAAATACGCGCATAGACGTGGAGTTGCGGAAAACAGCCCGTCGCAAACTAAACTAAACTAACTAAACAAAAACAGATTTCATCCATTAAGCCTTTGACTGCCATGTCGGTCACTTTGTACGGAGTATTACATTTAAAACGTGACCGACGGCAGAGAATGTGTATCATTCACCCAAAAATCTGCATCAACTAGTCATAATTTATACTACAGGCTCAGTTAACATAAAATTATCAACAAAAAACTAAAAAATGAATTAATTTTGTTGTATATGATATTTAAAAGTTTTGGAAAATAACATTACGTCAGTGAAGTTCTAACAGTACGAAAGTCAAAAATGACTACTTTACAGGAGAGTGAAAAAACTGTATGAAATGGATGTAACTTACGCATAAGGCCATATTGTGTTTAATTATTAATACAAATGAACTCTGTGATGATTTGAACTCGTGAAAAACGCGAGAATCTTTTCCATTGAAGTAATTTGGTGAATTCCGCAGTATTGCCAGTAGTTGTCTCTGACTTACGTCATGTTTCATCTAATTAATATAGGTAAAGGAGATAAAATGGAGAAGGGAAATGATAAAATTGTTTAACAAAATGGTGTTAAAAGTTTATTTTATAAAAAAAGAAAAAATTATAATTTGTATTATAAAACATGTTTTGCTTAAAACGAATCAACTTCTTATCTATAATCAGACTTTTATGAGATCAATAGGGTAAGGAATCATAGTACCCGTGACAGTCAGAAGGAATAACAGTCTTTAACTCCTGTAAATGTTTCCATTTAGTTACTGATATTTTGATGCTACTTTGGTAGAGTTTTGGTATAGGGGGTAAAGTTTCGGGCATTACTACTCTTCGTCGAATTCTGCGTGGCAGATCTTGATAATCCTCCTCAAAGTTCAATTTATATTTGGGCATTTTGGTAACGAATCGAAGAACTGTTTGAGGAATGTCATGTCTTCTTTCTTAACAACGCGTTCATCATTGTCGTCGTCTGGTCGTGGTGTTGTTTTAGCAATGATATGTTCAGAGCTATCAATCCAGCATCTTATAGTCGACTCTTTCAAACCCAGAGTGTTCAAAAAAGTCTTCAGACAAACTTGGGTACGTCCCTCTGATGTACTAAGAAAGTACTGTTTACTCTCACTTCTACGAGGATTAGATTTTACTTTTACTTGCTTTTTTTCACAAACGGAGACGTAAGATACAACGTACTGCTGCCCGTTGCTCCCAAGTCATGCTTTTCCAGAACTTGCCAAAAATGTTCTCTCTTTCGATATCAGACAAGCAAAATGTGGAAGTGCAACGTGAACCAATTGAACGTGCTGGACGTGGCGCATCATGCAGTACATTAAATTTCTCTTGCCCTGAAACTTTCCTGTCCCTATGGTATCCCACATATTCTTCACCTTGCATACGCTTCAGTTTCGTTGTGTTTTTATTCCATTTTTTAGGTTGTGCGAATCCCTTCGATTTCCTTTTTGTGTTAGAATTTATATCTTCGATCTCACTGTCAGACGGTAGCTGCTCCAATAGCGACGGTGAATTTTCGGCAGTCGTGGAAAGCGGCTGTACTTCTTCATTTAAACAGCTAGATGGAGCTGAAGGTAAGAATGTTTCTTCAATGTCATTTTCAGGTGGTTGTGTCGCTTCTAATGGCGGTGAAATCTCAACAGACGAGGACAAAGGCTGCAATTCTTCTCTTGGCCGCAAATGTACTATGGTAACTTGTTCAGATGACGAAACAGGTATGGTATTCTGAATGTTTTGAGGGCTCAATAGACCCAGCAAAGGCGGCGATGGACGCTCGGAAACTATTTCTATTGATAAGTTATTAATATCGATATTTTCTAAGTCAGTCAATGTTACCGGTAATATCTTCTGTTTTTTTTTGTTGGTACTTGTATCTTTAAGTCGCTGCAAAGAATCAACATGCCATCATCAAGTTCTTCGCTATCACTTAATAGAAAATCTATCTTGTATTTCTATGCAATCACCTTGAAAAAAGAGAAAGAAAGATGATATTATTAGGAATAAAACATCAAGATAAATTGCAAATAATACCTTAAATCGGAATCACAACATCGGAGCACTTGATGCACGATGAGTTTGTACGTGAGTAGCTGACATACGCAATGTTGGCACCACCAACTGAGATACGCTATGTAACTATTTTTCAAATAACGCGTTGGTATTGATCGGGAATCATGTTTTGATTGGTCCACACGATGCGTGCCACAATGCTTTATCCAATAACATTCAAATCTCAAAACACTCACAAAATGACTTACGCACTGTTAGAACTTCACTGACGATTAGCATTATTTAAAAAAAGTTATGTCTTTGGTATGTAATTTTATGAACAACTATTAGTGCTGCTGAAAAGCCATTTCAAGGTTATGTACTAACTACCATATGAAAGCCATAGCAAGTTTTTATTAACTTTTATATTCACAATTCCTTCAAAAGAACAACTGGTGTGTTGATCACAAAGACATAATTTACTATACTTATAATTATATAACTTACATAGATATGCTCCGGTTCCGTTGCAATATGATACAGAATCCACCACCAACATATTCCACCGAGAACCTGCGATATAGCGAGAGCTCTCTTCGAAGGCATAGGAGGTGGCACTCTATATGACCATACACTGTGAAGTAAATACGTTTCTAGGTATTATTTTTTTTTTCTAAATTTGAGCATAGTAAAACATAAAGTAAAAACTTATAGAAGAAATAATTATAAATATTTTACAATATATTTTAATGGTATATTTTGTACTAATTGATCTTTTCTGAAAAGTCATCATCCTATCATTTTGTGAAAATGATAATATGTTATCCACCTACATCTAGTGAAACAAATGTGAGGTGTGATGTGAGCTTTTCCAAAACCCAGTGGGATTTAGCCAAGATAACTTTCTACTATCATCAACACCATCTAAAACTGTAAAAATTATGGAGTGTAGAAGTAAGGAGTACCAACTCCCATAGGAGAATATTTGAAAAAGTGTCCATCTGTAAGCATTAAATAACAGTTCAAAAACTCTCCACTACAGCGCTTGAGTAGCTACAAGGTATGTTAAATCGCCGTAAAATATGTTGAGTGATTTCGAAAATAAAAATTTTGAAAGCAATAAAATAATTATTTTAAAAAAATTATGGTGAAAACCTATGCATGAAAATAAAATTATAAAAAGTTCTTTAAGATTTAGACTGTTGCTACAGTGGCAACATCCTTATTTAACGCTTTCCTATGGACACTTTTATACAGTCTGTACTTCTTACCTCTACACTGCATAGTAAAAATGAATGGGAATGACACATCTGAATGTTAAGTCACATGACATAATGTTGATTTCATTAATTTTTAGTTTTCTATAGCATAAACAATTGCAGAATGTCATCTTGGCTTACTAGGTAGAAGACAGACATCATATTTTAATTTAACACCAAATGTAACACTTAACTCACAATAAATAATTAGAATTCTAATTTGTGTATTATTTACAATGTGGGTAATCATTTGCAAGTTGGTTTTCAATTTCCATAGCATATAAAATCCTTAAAATTATTAATTAATTATAAAGTCTCCATGTAATCTTCATAAAATCTCCATGTATAATCTTCCTAAAATCTCCATGTGTAATCTTCATAAAATCTCCATGTGTAATCTTAGAAAGTATTTAGTTTATCAATTTAAATAATTTACGCAATGTTATATAAATTTAATTAAATCTACAAAACTTATTTTAACTATTAACTATTTGTTTGTAATTTTGGCAAAACTGAAAACTTCCCATCAGTAATCTTAGGAAATTTCTAACATAACCTTCTTGCTAAGGCTAATGTTTCCTTGAGACTGATTTATCTTCTTGCACTGGAGGCATCACTGTAGAATTTTAGCAATTTTCAGTTCTAACTAGTAAAGAAGAAAAATGTTATTTGCTGTGCTAAAACTCTTGGGCACTGAAGCAGCTTGAGAGATGCTTCTCCCCTGCTGCATTTAAATAGAACTAAAGAAATATGTACTGCATATATATATATACTAAGTATTCCTTCAATGTTAAATAGTGATTTGAAAAAAATGTTTCTTCATCAACCTGCCTACTGCTGGACATGGCTGCTCCTATTGTAGGGAGGTTTTGTCATAATGAATGTGCTTGCAGAAGCATTGTCAATGACACTGCTCGTAGTTGCTAGTTTGGTATTTTACACTTATTTCACGCTAGACAGTGATACCGCCATCTATGGTCTATCCATTGTACTTAGCTGGCCTTTTTATAGTCACCTTACGAATCCTGTGGGATAAAAATGGGTGGTAGATTCACTTACATTTATTTGATAGAGCCACTTATTTTCTGACCCTGGGAAAGCCACTAAAAATACTCATTAAAGAGCAACGGGCAGCGGCATCGAAGGTGTAGTGCGTCTGGAACTGCGATCTCACAAACGGGACAAATAAGGTAATTTCACCTTACATAAGGAGAGGCCCATGTTCAGCAATGAACTTTTGCAGGCTAATGAAGGAGTAAAAGAAGCATTAAATCAATATAATTACGTTTCTAAATTATTTTTGTTATGACATAACAGCAAAACTCACCCGTGCCCTGCGTTTCTCTTTAATTGTTTGGCATGGTCAGCGGTGGTCTTTGCCGTTCTTAATAATATAGCTCTTGTAACTAAGGTACGACCCAACATTTTTCAGTGCTTGTCGACACTACAGAATTTACTTCATTCAGTAAAATTTTAGCAATGAGCTAAAATTCTCTGTCTACGGCTAAAAAGCTGTTGTGTTGACAACTGTCAAGTGTCAACCACAGCCACAGAATACATTTCATAATAAAAAATTTATCACTAGTTATGGTCTGAAATTTCACCACATTTTGGGATATTTTTGATTAAAAAAATCCCTAGAATTCACCAAATTTTTTAAAATCAAATCACAAGTTAAGTAATAAAAATACTATTTTAACTGTGAAAGTTATGACAAAAAACATAACACAAGAAATCGAGACAATATCCTGGTCACAGTTTCTTTAACGAACAGCCAACGAATATCACAAGAGCGCAATGTTTCTAAAGGATTCTCGCCACAATTTACTGTCTCATAAGTATATATCTTTATACTCATCGCAGCATTTGGGCGAATGTGAGAACCAATTATAAGTTTCTCTAATGAGAAAATCTATATTTCGTGGTAACGTTTGCTCTGACGCATGTGAAACAGCTAATTGCAACGAGTGGTGAATACTTGACTAAAATGAAATTAGGTATGCGATTATTGGTTCGAGTCATGATGGAGACATTATCCACCCCAATTCCAATTAAGTTTTCTATTAGAATACCATGTAGACAGTTTACCAAGGCAGTAAAAATTACACGAGATCCGTGTTTCTCAGTAGTTCTAATGCTAGAAGTGCGGATACAAACACTTCACAAAAACATTCGAAATAGAATGATTTCAACGCTAAAACTACTCATCGTATTATGAACTACTTTTGCGAACTAAGACTGGCAACTAATTAAATACAAGCAACAATATTCGTCATCCTCTGAAACAAACCTTACATACGTGTTAGGTTTTCATTATTAGTCGGGAAATCCTCAAGGTAGGTTAGCATAACCTGACACAGGCTTCTAATTACGTTTTTGTTATGCGAAAAAAGGATAGTGCTATTTTGAAACAAACTGGGGAATTCGCCGGAAGGTAAAGAAGATTGCCAATATATTTTTTCTAAATTCTTTAAGATTCGAGAAATATCACTGAAAGTCATCAAATAACTTTTTAGTGATTCTTTTTTCAGAATATCATTATCTAACTCCAAAAATTCACTAAATCTAGAGACAAAATCACTAAAGTGGCAACACTGCAACTCATGGCCTATAAGAGAAATTGGAGAACAGGAGAACGATCGCTGTAGAAAATAGTGTCCCAGAATAATGGATAAAAAAAGAGGCGCCGCGATCGCTAAGTTGTCTCAATAATTTTAATTATTATAAATAATATAAATTATAACGAACATAAATTATTTATTATTATTGGTTTCTTTTGGGGTATCTATATATTTTCTCATCTGGTTGGGTTCCATTAATATATGATTGTGAACGAAAATGATAAAATACATAAATAACAATAAAATAAAATGAATACATATATAAATAAAAGTCCAACCAGATGAAAGCCCTCGGCAGGGGAGACCAAGGGTTAGGTGGAAAGGGAAAGAAACCGCCGGACAATGCGGGCGGTATCGAGTAGCACCGTCTTCTGCATTTGAGCCCGGAGCAGTCCGTCACGGAGTCCCAGTCGCCTCAGATGACCCGAGAGGCTGACTGGGATTGGTCCGTTTGCAGAAACGACTACAGGTATAATTTCGGTAGACAGCCCACCCTAAATGTCCGTCACCTCGTGAGCCAGGTCCAGATATTTTGTTCGCTTATCTGTTTTGGCTTTTTCACGAGGTTCTCGTCATACGGAATGGTAATGTCGACCAAAAATATTCTTGACTGTGCCCGGTCCATCAGCACAATATCAGGCTTATTTGCAAGAATACGCCTGCTTGTGATGATGGCCCGGTCCCAGTAGAGCCTGGCGCGGTCATTTTAGAGCACGGCTTCCGGCAAGTACTTGTAATACGACAGTTCCGGTCCACGAGACCGTATTTCAGAGCGAGCTCCTGGTGTAGAATTCTGGCTACTAGATTGTGCCTGTGCAAGTACTCAGAAATAAAAAGCGCCGAACAACCAGAGTTGTCATGCCTAAGTGACTCACCGGGATGGCAACAAGCTCGATAGATGTCGACGGTGCCATCCTTTAGGATGTATCTCCGATAGTTGTTTGTCTTAATAACCTGATCCTGTATCGCACAGACCAAACCCTCGGTTTCCCCGAAGAGGTCACCGAAATGTAGCCAGTTGAGGGAGGTGACTGTATGTACGAAAGGTTCACGTAGAGCCTTGTAGAACCTCCCGTGAAGCTCCTTCTCCTTCCATACAGTCTCCCGGTGGGAAATGCTCTGTATTGCAGGGTCTTGCCATTGTTCGTTGGTCAAGGATAGAGGGGTAAGCCCATTATCACAATAAATGACGTCTCTATAGAATAGATCATCCAATCTCGTCAGAAAGTAATTACGGAAGCTGCACACTTCGCGATTATGTATGGTCAGCGCGCTTAAAAAGTCTCGGATGATGTATTCTCTGGGACGTCATGGTAGTGCGGACTTTTCTATCCAGGACGTTAAGCTCCGTCTGAGTCCACCTGAGTATGGCAAAGGTATACATGAGTACAGGCATGACCCAACCGTTATATGCTTGTCTTATTCACACCGGACAAAAGGATGTTAAGCACTTTGGTCAAACGTGCATAAAACACGTCGCAAACTGACTGTTTCATACCAGCGTCATCGATACCGATGTTCTGTGACATACCCAGGTATCGGTATGTTTCAGCCTCGGAAAGGGTCCTTAAGTTGACGGGCATAGATAAGTCTATGCCCTCGGAGTTAGCAACCCTTCCCCTTTCAACTTTCAACATGGAGGACCACACACTTATTCGTTCCCAGCTCCATTCTAATAGAACTGCTAAATTCACAAGTAATATTTAGCAGTTCCATAAGATGGGAGCGACTGGAGGCGAATAACTTGAGGTCATCCATATAGAAAAGGTGGGTCACCTTTGCAGCTCCTTTCCGAAGCTGAAATCTCCTCCCGGAGCCCTCCAATAATATACTGAGAGGGTTCAGAGAGAGGCAGAACCAGATTGGACTCAGACAATTGCCCTGGAAGATACCCCTTCTTATCCTTATGCGGCTTTCCGCAGCCATCATCCGCTCACCCAGATGGCAAAGGATCGTACTCCACTGCCCCATACATTGCTCGAGGAAGTCTAACTTTATAGTCAATCTTGTACAGCTCAAGAACCCTCTTTAGTCATGTATGGGGAACCGAGTCGAATGCCTTTCTGTAGTCTATTCAGGCGGAAGTTCCAACTGTTGCGTTTCACCACTTTGTCAATGACTTCGTCAATGAGGAGTGGTTCCTTGGTTCCACGACCACTGCCCCGACATCCATTTTGAGGACGCGACATCACCTGATTTGAGTCCAGGTGACGAGTGATTCTCGCACTCAAAATGGATGTTAGTGTCTTGTATATAGTCGGTAGACACGTGATGGGGCGGTATTTGCTCGGGTCTGTGGTAACCTGGTCTTTAGGAACCAAATGAGTGATTCCAGTAGTAAAGAGGCTAGGGAGCGACTTCTGGTTGAGAGGCTCTTGAAACTGTCGGGCGGCACAGCGTGACACACCATGAACCCTTTCAGCCAGTAGTGATGTAGTCGAGTCCCGGACTTTTCCAGTTCGGGGCTCTACGGACTGCCTCAACTACGTCATCCGGCGTTATGATGAGGGGTCCATGGACGTAAGCGAGTATTACGAGTAATGCGAGTACACTGAATCGCCACAACTTCGATCCAAAGGCCCTCACTGTGGTTTATGGACTCTGACCACAGGCCGCGCCAGAGTCGGTTCGTCTATCTGCTCCGTCAGTTTTTGCATTATCCGTGACGTCATGCCATCCTGACGGTGCGCACAATCCTTGGCCCGTTATTGCCTGACCTGAAGCATATCAGTCTGCCGATGAGGGCCCTAGCCTTTGCAATACGTTCTTGAATTCTTATTCTCTAGACTGGGATAGCGCTACTTTGTGTAGTAGCGCGACCAGCCGTGGAATGTTTATTGATTTATTATTATTAATATTTATAATATTTCACTACTTTTTAATGTTTCCTTTTGTCAAGAATTACTCCGCAGACACTACTTACCGACGGCAGCGCGGCTATAAATTCTGCAAATTTTCAGGGACAGGCGGGCTATGCTTTAGCACGTAGCCATCGTTTTCCTGTTCTCTAACCTCCATGGCCTAATGGCCTGATCAAAAGCGAGTATATATAATTATTACTGATCAAGGAGTTTATTTTCAGTAAGTCAGGCAAAAACCAACATTTTAGCATTTATTATGAATGTTAATGGTACCAAGCCAATGTTTAATTACACATTTATTACATAGATTACGAGTGAGCGCGCGCGCATCGCTGTGTTAACATCGTATAACATTAGCTCCGGTTTAAAAATATTATTATTTTTAAAGTTTATATTTCAACTTAAATGTTATGCATGTGAAATCGTAGAAGTGAAACTGTAGATATTATATTTGAACAAAAGTGATTTATATAGACAAACATTACAGTGTGAGTATAATAAAGACAGTGATAATTTTGTAAAACAGTGTAGACTTTGATATCAAACGCAAAAATCAAACGTATTTAATAAACTCTTAAAACGTATTTTAATAGTTTGTTTATTTGTTAAGATTTTTTGACAAGCTGTAAATATGAAAAGCTTAGCATGTTCGAATTCTATTGACAAGGGAGAATTATTGGGTTGTGCTACGTGTAAAAGAACTTATATTACAGATGTTTGAATATTACAACGGCGAAATTTTTGGGCAATTTCCAACAAATCAAACGAACATGGAAGCCCTACTTGTACAAATGTTACTAAAAGACGACACAGAAATGATGACACCCCAATAAAAATAAATCCTGAAGAAATCGTCCCCCTCCAATTTAGTTGACATGTCCTGTGATAATATTTCGCAGACAGAGGGTAGTAACGAACAGTTGTCCCCGAATATGGAGCATCCTGGAGTGCCTAAAGTGAATACTTTTTCATTTTCCCTAGAAGAAATTGGTAAATTTCTTGATCAAAAATTAGACTCGAAACTAAAAAGCGCACATTTTTGTCTAGCCACAGAAATGAAGCAAGAATTTCGTGACGTTTTAAAGAATTTAGAAAGTGATTTCAAGCAAATAACTGAATCTTTAACACAAGAAGTGTGTAACAAAGAAATTGAATCTCGTCAAACTGCTCAAACAAATACAAACTTGGAGAGTATTGTTACGGAGTTACAGCAGCAAATAATCTACAAAGACCAAGAAGCCCTGCTACATGATGTCGAAATATTCGGAATACCAGAATTTTCAGGCGAATCAACAATGTGTGCCTCTAAGCTCGGAGTATCTTTAACGGAACAAGACATAGTTTACGCCGAGCGCGTCGGTCGCCGTTTAAATTGGCTGCATAAGGATACGCGAATAGGTAACCAAAACAACACATCATTATCGATTAGTGCGCGCCCCTTGGCTGTAAGATTGACGCGTCGTACATTACGCAATCACTTATTAAAAAATGCTCGAGTGCGCCGTACGCTTACCTGGAGACCTAAGACTACCACATCACGAATCTACTACTTTTTATGTTAATGAACGTTTAACTAAAGTAAACCGCATTTTATTTGCTAAAACACGTGAAATTGCTCAAAATTTAAATTGGAAATTTGTATGGACAAAGGAGGGTCGTGTTTATGTTAAGCGTGAAGACTCTCATAATATTCCTGCGCGCATAGTCAACTCACAGACTACTAAGAGGATACAGTCAACTCCAAAATGGATATCGAACGTATTTTTGGTTGTACCCAATTCAAAAATTTCTAAATAATGTTAAATGTATTTTGGTGCTACTTACTATTTTATTTTTGTTCATTTTGTTAGATTTTATAGTTAAAAATATTTTTGTGCTTTTTATTATACCTTATACTTTATTTTTAATTACATGTTATTTCATACTTTTTAATTCCTATGTTTTATACCATATTTTATTAAGTCTATATTCTGTAGTAGTTTGCTGTAGCAATTTGTACTTGTAGTAGTATTTTTAACCTTATGTGCTAATAAGGCTTCTGTCCTGCAGAATCTATATTATTGCGTAAACATTTTTATGACTTTGTTAATTTTTTTGGAATTAACGTTATTTTAACTTACTTAATTAGTTGTACTTACTTTCTTTTGTTAGCTAGTACAAGTATAGAAATCTGTTGTTTTTATGTTGAATATTTTTAATAATTATTTTTACCTTATTTTATTCTCATTTTTGTGCGAATATTTTGTAAACTTTTTTGCTTGTTTGTATGTATTTTTTGATAATATATTGAAAATGATTATATATTTTATATGCATGTCGATGCAAGCCAGTTCAAATTATAATATTATATGTTACTATAAATACTCTTTAATTATTTGTATTCAACATATCGACGATTATATACATGAAATGATATTTCATACAAAAATATTATTACAACATGGCTACTACTAAAAGTAAAAGTTTAAGAGTTGGCCTTTATAATTGGCTGGGTCGATCAGAAGCAAAAGCGATGAGTTTCAGGCAGCTCTGCTACGTGAATCTGCTGATATTACGGCGATAAACGAAACGTGGCTATGAGCTGTTGAAGATGCCTGTGCTCCGTTAGTTCCCGGCTATCGCTTCAGTCATATTCCCCGTTCTTGTAACCTATCTAGGACACGTGGTGGTGGTGTAGGTTTTTACATCAAACGAGGGATTATTGCTCGTTCTTATTCCCATAATATTATCTTTTATGAGGTGGAGCAGCAGTGGCTATCGCTAAGTTAAGCTTTTAATTGGAACGGCCTATCGATCACAATGGGTAAATGTAGAAAGGTTTTTTGATTCTCTTACAGACACTTTAACTTCAATATAAATATTTTGGATGAAAGTGACATCAAAACGCAACAGCTTAATCAATTTTTGCAATATACTAGGTTGGAAAGTGTATTTTTCAATTTACCCATTTTACACAAGAGAGTGCTACATTAATTGATTTGGTAATGACGGACGCCGGTGTGACTAATACTAGTGAAAATATACTCCTGAACTTGGTGGTCATGCTATCAAATTAGTTGATTTTAAGATTTAAAGACCTAAGGTAGCTCTAAGGCAGCAAATTATAAGACCTATGAAAAATATCAATCTGTCAGATTTTGAGTCGGAAGTTGAATCCATAAACAGAGATAGCATTACTAGGTACAATTGTGTGAATGATATGGTTTCTGTTTTCTCCAAACGCATTTTAGAGTTTTTTGATAATCATGCTTCAGAGAAACTAATAATTATGCATAAGAAACGACTGCCATGGTTCACGAGTAATGTTAAGTACATTATGCAGCTCCGGGATAGCGCGCACAATAAATATCGTCACACAAAAACTGAGAGAAATAAAATTCAATATAAGACCCTTAAAAGTCTGGTAAACAGTACTCTCTATACCGAGAAGAAGGCATATTTTGATTACCACATTAATCAACATTTACGTAACAAATGTTCTATGGAAAAATTTGAAGTCATTTGCGTTACCGTCATTTAAAAGTTCGAATGATTTACCAGAATATTTTATTGATCCTGACGAAATTAATCGTCACTTTTTGACTATACCGGGAACAAACATTACCTTTTCATCTAATGTAGTTAATTTGGAAAGTATAAACCGTATATCTGATATTTTTAAGCTAAGCTAAGTTTTTTTTAATTAAGGAATTAAGTCAAATGCTCAAGGCGTTGACCGCATTAATATGGATATGATAATTCTAACGCTTCCGATAACTTTAAATGTTATGACTTCAATAATTAATAAATCCATTACAGAATCTGTTTTCCCTTCTTCTTGGAAAACCACGCTTATTCGTCCAATACCAAAAAAAAGTAACCCAACAAATGTGGATGACCTAAGGCCCATTAGTATACTGCCTTACTTTTCGAAAATACTTGAGAAAGTTGTTTACTCACAAGTTTTGAATTTCTGTGAAAAATATCAAATAATACCCAACCTACAATCAGGTTTTAGAAAAAATTACGGAACAGCAACAGATCTTATTAATGTCGTGTATGATCGGTTATATTTTTCGGATTCTGGAGCAGGTACTATTTTCACTTTATTAGATTTTTCAAGGGCCTTTGACTCAATTGACACAAATTTGCTGATTTCTAAGCTTTCATATTGTGGCATTGATAAAGAAACACTCAAGTGTTTCAAAAGCTATTTAACTGACCGTCATCAACAAGTAGTTTTAGACGGGCACAACGGTAAATACTGTGTCTCGAAGCTTCTTCCTGTTGATAGAGGTGTTCCTCAAGGTTCCGTGTTAGGGCCTTTGCTTTTTATCATTTACAGCGCTGATATAATAAACTGTCTCCAAAACTGTAAATACCATCCATACGCTGATGACAATGATTGATTGACGATGCTGATGACAGGTATACTTACACATAGATCGAAAAAAATATTAATGCTTTAGTAAATAAGTTAAATCAGGATCTTCAACGTATTTGCGATTGGTCACAAAATAACTCTGTGGTAATTAATCCTTCAAAGTCGAAATTCCTTATCATTGGCACTAAAACGCAGGTACATGATATTGCTATAACTAAACCCGATATACGTGTTAATGGAGAGACAATTGCACAAGTTGATGATGAAGATCAAGTTGAAGATGCAACCAATTTGGTACAAAACTGCTTTTACAGGTTAAAAGTTCTGTACAAATTTAGACAATTCATTAAAGTTAATTTACGTGTAAAACTTTATGAAACTCTAGTTTTAGCTAAATTAAATTATTGTATAACTGTTTACGGACCTTGTTTGCTTAAGAAATTTCAAAAATTAATCCAGAGGGTACAGAATGCTTGTGCACTCTATTGTTTTTACATACCGAGACGATCTCATGTCACGTCATATCTTAATGCTTCGAATATGTTAAAAATGTAGGGGCCTCTCAACAGTGGCGTAGCTACCTTGGGTAAAATAAAAAGCAATAAATTTTATATGACAAAGGAAATGGATCATTTATTATTTATAATATTGAAGAAATAACAAAACACAATAATAACTAAGACAGAAAAGGAATTGGTATACAATTAAAATTTCTTCTTTCTAGCTTTGACAGCTGCAAAGTCAGCAATAACTTCATTGAAATTTATATTTTGTATTGCCTCGTGTTCGATGGCTAATATACCAAGATTGCTAAGCCGTGATTGGGTCATTGTTGCCAGTAAATAGTTTTTTATTAATTTTAATTAACTGAAACTCCTCCCACATGAAGCTACGGACACGAAAATAAGATTTGGAAGAGATTCTGTAAAATCCCATTCCACAATAAACTTTAAAAAATCTGGAGACACCCAATCAGTAACCGTAACATTAGCGGCTTTTAAGTGTCTTGGTATCTTCAAAAGTAATTCGGTTTCTGAGACCTCATCATAAAAATCAGTAAATTTAGATGTAGCTAATTTCAGTTCTTCTGTATTCGCCAAAAGCAAAGCATTCCTAATTCATAATTATTTATTTGCATAGAATGTAGGTAGATATTACAATAGTATTATTAAATCATGAAAGTTCCTATACATTCTGCCTTGTCGAGGCGTGCAAATTTTGACTAATTATATATAACAATTTTTTTCGATGAATTTAACTTATTTACAAATATCAAAATGTTCATATGTAAAAACAGTAAAATTAACTAACTAATAATTATTCTATAACTATCAAAGTCCAAAGCAAAAAAATTCAAGCATTTTTGGATACAGTTTTTAAATATGTAATTTGTTTTGATTTTTGTGATCAAGATACTCATTAACAGTATAGAAACAATTAAGTAAAAGCCATTCATGAAGTTGGTTTTTAACTTTGTCACTGGGAAATTTTTAAACTCGTCGGGTAATAATAATAATACTAAATCTGTTGGTTATGATTCTATTACTACACATATACTGAAATCATGTGTGAAGGAATTTGCACCAATTCTGACGTATTTAATAAATCTTTCTTTCATACATGGAAGATTTCTAGATAAATTAAAAACATCTATAGTCAAACCCTTATTTAAAAACGATGACCGTCATGAGATTCATAACTATAGGCCGATTACGTTGATACCCATTCTATCGAAAATATTTGAAAAAGCCATGCATAGTCGAATTATTAGTTTTGTAGCAAAATATAATATACTCAGAAACGAACAAAATGGCTTTCAAAAACATAAATCTACTACACTTGCTACCTTTTCACTGATATGTCGAATAACTGAATTTATTAATAATAGAGTACCAACAGTAGGCATCTTTTTTGATATGTCCAAACCTTTGACTGTGTAGAACACAGTAAGTTGTTGTACAAATGTGAAAAACTAGGAATCAGAGGACCGGCTTTGGAATGGATCGAAAGTTATTTGAAAAATCGGAAACAATGTGTTGAAGTATCACGTATTAATAATAAACTAGAGTTAACATATTACAGATCTCTAATCTTATCTACAAAATGACTATGGGGTACCTCAAGGGAGTGTGTTAGGCCCTTTATTGTTCATTCTATACATAAACGACTTACCGAGTATAACAAATCATCAGTCAATACTATTTGCTGATGACATATCAATTGTTATACCCCACACTAATAAGACAGATATGTGAACAAGAAATAAATTCTACTATAGAGTCAGTTATATCATGGCTAGAAGATAATAATTTACGAGTCAACACTAACAAAACTAAATATATTCAATTTGGAAATTATAAATTAAAACCACAAAAATTGGATTTAAGATATAAGGACGAAAGATTAGTAGAGGTAGTAGATACACATTTCCTAGGTCTTACTATTGACCGGTATGTAAATTGGAAATTACACGTACAAAAAGTATGCAAAAATGTCAATCAATTTGTTTATGCACTGCGTAAATTTCAAAATGTAGCAGGTCCACAAGCAGCACGTATTGCTTACTACGGGTACGTTGAATCGTCTTAAGATATGGACTACTCTTGTGGGGCAACTCAACTGACGCAAACAAAGCCTTCCTAAGTCAGAAGAAATGTATTCGTGCACTGTGTAATGTAGGCCCTCTTGAAAGCTGTTTACGGAAAACCCCGGAGACCCCTGTTCAAGGAAAAAAGAATTCTCACTTTAACTGGTTTATATATATTAGAAACCTGTGTTTTCATTAAAAATAATTCTAATCAATTTGTTACCGTGCAGGAAAATAATAACGCTCTAGCAAAAAGAGATCCGACACGTCTACTCATGCCATCTTGTAAAACTGCATTATACCAGAGGAATTGCCTCATAATGTGTATCAAAGTTTATAATAAAGTTCCTAAAAATATTCGTGAACAGCCATTAAGGCGAATGAAAAAAAGTTTAAAGCATTGGCTAATAAATACTGCCTTTTATAATATCAAAGAATTCTTTAACCATAAATTTTGATTTTATTTTTATTGATTTTGCTTAAATAAGTAAATTACTATACATAGATCCAGGATTTTGCGTGATATTTCTCAAATGAACAAAAATTAAATTTTTCTAATTTTGTTATGTTTTCCTAAAAACATAAATATCAATTGTTTATGAAAGAAAAAGAAAATTTATAAAAGTGATTATTTCTAATTTTTTTTTATTTTGTTTTTTAACATGTTGTTGCGTGAATAAGTCAACGTCATACACTAGCGCCATCTAGTGTCAGGAACGAGAGCGAGGGGAGCTTTACAGAAAATGACATCACAAATCTTTCAACCGACAGCGCCATCCGAAGAACTAAGTTTCTAGAAAATCTACACTCGAACACTCGTCGCTTTGCGCGCATTTACTTGAATATTCCGGATGCTTCATTGCTAATTTGTATATATAGGCGCTGCAAGATGCGATCGGGGCAGTATTGGATTTGGCGAGACAAGCGAAGCTTCGGAGCGGAATAAAGTGAAATAGTGTGCTTAATTATTAGTGTTTTAAGTTTTAATTTGTGTAAATAAAATTAAAGTGTTAATTTAGGTAATTCTATCGGCAGTTTTTATTGTCACGAACCTCAAGCTCGTAACAATATTTATTTTGAACAATTTTTACGCATGCCACAAAAGGCAAAACATGTGGAAACAAATATTGACTCTGTTTTGATTTGAAAGAGTTAAAGATTTTAATCGCCATTATATATGAATTTTTTTGGAAGAGCATCAATTTACATTTTCTAAAGTATATTCTGTTATTAGATTTTTCTCGTAAACTTCTATCTCTTAAAAAGTTATTACTTGGGAAGTATTCAGGGAATTGTTTGACAAAAATCGCCGCTTGTTTTATATACATACATGCGAGTGGCAGCACTTTTATTTCTTTAAATAATGGTTTGCACGATGTCATGGAATGTGCTCCATAGATTGCTCGAATGCATTTTTTTTTGGATTTTAAATACGCGTTCTATTTCAGAACAGTTGCCCCATATTAGAAGTCCGTACTGCAATATCGATGAAACATAGCCATGATAGGCGTTTAAGGCTGCTTTGGCAGATGCTATTTCTCGAAGTCGGCGAAGTGCAAATACAAATCTGTTTAATTTGTCACATATCGATTGAACATGCCTTTTCCAATTACAATTATTGTCAATAGTGATACCAAGAAATTTATAATAATCAACTTCTTGTAGCACTTTTTCATTGTACATTATATTTAAATTAATTTGCTTACTTCTAGTTGTATGAAATTGCATTATTTTAGTTTTATTTATATTTACAGTCATATTGTTACAATTTAACCAATCAATTATATGTTTTAGTGTACTATTGATATCAAGTTCAAAAATCTTTTTATTCGCGCATTTAAGAATGATTGTTGCATCATCAGCGAAAAGAATCGTTTTATGAGGAGTTATTGTTGGTAGCTCATTAATAGATATTAGGTAGAGTATAGGACCCAGAATACTTCCTTGTGGTACATCATATTTGTTCAACCGATATTCCGACCGAATGTGCACCTTTTTAAGGTATTTGAACATTGTTATTTCAGTGCATTGCTGTCTTTGACCGAGGTAACTTTTAAACCATTCATTTGCTTTCCCATGTATTCCGTATCTTTCGAGTTTATTGAGAAGTATGCCATGATGAACAAAGTCAAATGCTTTAAATGCATTAGTTTCTACGATCTCAAACAATGAAGCTACATCTTGAAGAGACTTCGATCTTGTTTGGAATTCGACTCTGATATCGGTCAAGACACTCCAACATATCTTTTTGAAGTTCCTCTTTCAGTGTGAGTCCTGCATCGCTGGCCATCTCACCAACCATCCGTTTTTTTACGCCGAAGTCGTTTTTCTGTTGGAATACCATAGTCTTCTGATTTTTTGTTGCAATGTCTATTGCCTCTTCCACAATGTAATTCCGTTTTTATTCGATATAAAAACGAAGTGCCTCTGTTTTTGTAGCAGTTTTGTCAACAGTCAAGCCGTTACTTTGCAATGCAATCTGTGCAGAATTTGTTTCCCGAAGAGCTTCATATCAGAATAACATAACATAAAAAAGTGTAATTGCACACAGCAGGCATGAGGTTTTGTGCAGCACCTCTGGTGTCTACATTTTCTCGTCCATCACACAACTCCTCAATTGCGTCTACAAGTCCTTCAAAATTCTCTGCTAGCGCTTTTACTGCACGGTAATGAGCACTCCAACGCGTTATTGAGAGTCTTTTAACAGATAATTTGCTGTGTTTCATAAGCACTTCTCAACGGCTAGTGGAGGCGGAAAAAAAATCGTCTCTACCGTTCCAAAAAATGTAACGTATGATACATTTTGGGCAAACGAATGTTGACCACACAAATTAATCGAATGATCAATACAACCAGTAAAAATTGCTTTATTGTTTTTTGTTTTAATAATGTACTGTACTCTTCCGTGCACACCGCTCATAACAGCAGCATTGTCATAGCCTTGGGAACGACACATCATAATATCTAAATCGTCTGTCTTAAGCTTGTCAGGAATTTCATCGCTTAGATCAGCAGCTTTTTTCCTTGCTAAGGAAAAATCCAAGGAATGCTTCTTTGACTTCTACTTTCCTCTTTTCTAGGTATTTTCACATAACGTATCACTTCAGACATTTGGTCAATATGTGAAATGTCAGGTGTGCTATCAAACATAATACCAAAATATTTCGATGATTTAATTTCGTTGACAAGCTTAGTTTTCACATGGTTTGATAGAACATTAATGAATTCATTCTGTATATCTGGCGACAAATATGATACTATTGAAGTTTTAACTTCCTCCAATTTCATCATGTGTTCTTTCAAAATTGATTGATTGATAGATTGAACACTACATCATACTTTGACAATAGTTTTACTAATTCCAAAAAATTGCCTTTATTTTTAGAGTCTTGTCCTTCATCATGTCCACGAAACGCCAAGTTTTGTTTAGCCAGAAATAAAGTTATATCCAGTAATCTAGTCAAAAGATGCTTCCACTTCTGTTTTTCTGTATCCATCAATTACAAAGCTGCATCATCTATTGTTTTATTCAATTTTAGTCTCATTTCTAAAGTTTTCCATTTCTCAAGATTTTGTATTTGTTGATGTTGTATGATGTAGAAGGTGAAAATCAGTTTCTTTTGATGAACTTGGGCTGTCATCAGTTTTTGTAACAAGCTTAAAAATCGATCCAGATGTACTCTGAGCTACATCCAATCTAGCCTGTTTGCCTTTTTTTTGCGGAAATCCACTTTTTCATTTTTTTGGATATATGCACTCCCCGGGGCATTTTCCACTTGATGTTTGTTTCTTACACTAAAACAAAAAGCCAATTATTATGGTCTATAATGTGAGATTATTTTCTCATAAACTAGTTAAGCACTATGAAACGAATTTACTAAAAACTTTATTAAAAATTTGAAATTAATTAATTATACTAATTAGTAAGTAGAATAAAATCAAATTTTGTAGAATGCCATTAGCAATTGCATTTTTAGCGAGTACATCAGCTGTTTCGTTACCATGGATACCACTGTGGCCCGGGATCCAGGCCACTGAAACATGGATTGCTTTAAGATGGCATCTGAATAGGGTATTTTTTATTTTAAGAATTAGTGGAAATTTATGTTTGTTATGGAATTGATTGGACAAAATAGCTAACAAACAACTTTTTGAATCTGTGAAAATAACTGTTTTATTAAGATTATGTAACTCTACATATAACAAAGTTTGACACTAGATGTCAAACTTTGCAATGATTGTGGCGCCGCGGCTAAGGGACTTCTTTCGTGAAACGGACTGTACTTTACACTTTGACTAGAGAAAAAAGAAAGGACATGACATAAAGATCGTTAGTTGTAGGAATATAACGGAATGTCAGCGTCTCTTTTTAGCCTATGAGCATATTCGTATGTAAAAAAAGGACAACAGTAGTTTTATCATTACCGTATATAGCAACAATTTTTTCGCTGCGGCCGGGCGCCATGTTTTGTCACAGTCAATGACAACTATATCAGTTGTCATTGCGACTTTAGTGAGGGAGTGTGTTATTTTTATGTTTCTCTCGTGGAATTCGATTATTACGAAATTTCTTATTCTATTCCTCGGGACCTCTAAATCTGGATAAAAAGTATCCTATATGTTAATTCAGGTAATAAATTATTTGCGTGCCAAATTGTTATATTCAAACTGGTCTGATTCTTTTGCGTCATTGAGGAATAAACAAACATTCAAACTTTTGCATTTATTATAATTTAATTATTGTGAGTATTATGGCTGAGTCTAATTTATTGTCTAACAAACAAACAAAAATTCTTTAATTAGTATTTCTTGTTTAGTAATTCCCGGAAAATTATTGTAACGTTAATAATAGATTAGAGTTACATTATAAAAAACGGCCAAGAGCATGTCGGGCCACGCTCAGTGTAGGGTTTCGTAGTTTTCCGTCCGTCACAATAAGTGTTCCCACTTATTAGTTTAAAGATGGGTATCCATTATGTTCGCGCTCCAGCAGCGCTCCGCGCTCCTGCAACTGCTCCCGGTAGTGGGTACTGTTGTTTCCATCCAAGTTCAAAATTATTTTCCTAGAAAGTCCTTATAAAGTTCTACTTTTCAGATTTTTTCATATTTTCTAAACTTATGGTTCAAAAGTTAGAGGGGGGGGGGGGACACATTGTTTTTTACTTTAGGAGCGATTATTTCCGAAATTATTGACATTATCAAAAAATGATTTTAGTAAACCCCTATTCATTTTTAAATACTTTACAACAATATATCACACGTTAGGATTGAAATTAAAAAAAAATCACTTCCCACTTTACATATAGCGAGGCTACCCTAATAAAACATTTTTTCCAATTTTTATTTTACCACTCTGTCAGCGTGATTGATACACATATTGGTACCAAATTTCAGCTTTCTAGTGCTAACGGTCACGGAGATTAAGCGAGGACGGACAGACGGACAGACAGTCATGGCGAAACTATAAGGGTTCATTTCTTGACTACGGAACCCTAAAAACGACTGCTTAAAGGTAATGAACTGAAAACATTGGTATAACTCGTATATACTTCAGTAATCTCCTTTTAATTTCCTTTATTTGGATACCCCTATCGATAGCTTGAGTAAAAAAAGTTAAGGACTTACAATTTGGCGACACAAATCCGTCATATTGATTAAAAAAAACTATCTAAGAACACACGGGTGTTTGAGACGAATCACACGAAAGAATCTTCCTCTAAATAAGTGCCACATTATCGATATTAGGTATAGTGCGCAGCACTACGTCAAGCCGCCATCTTTGTGCCAGACTCAGTTTAGATATACACGTTTTTTCGTAGGTATGTCATGTCCTTTCTTTTTTCTCTAGTCAAAGACTTTACATACCAAGACATGACGTTTATTTCTTGAAAGACAATGCTGACAAAATAAGCGTACTACATTAGTGCTGTAAATGTCTATCCTCGAATAATTTTAATCGTATAATGTTTATCGATATATTATTTTATATAATAAAAGGAGACAATCAATTTTTCTATGGAGAATGGGCCCACTACAAATTTTAAAGATTATCAATGAAATGCAAGTCGATTTATTCCTTATAATCCATAGATTACGATAAAATTATTAGTTTTACTGCATCTAAACGGAGTCCTAAGAAATTAACAAATAAAATATGAATCTAACAATAACCTAAAAACAAACTGAAAGCGATTTTCTAGTAGTATTCATCGGTATTATAAGTTAAAATAGTGCACACTTGAATAATAGTACATATAAAACTAAGCTGTAGGTATATTCAGCATCTATAAATATTTTAAAATCGATGTAAAACCTTTCACTAGTTCGGGCAAAACATAGTGCCTGTCTATGCACAAATGTCGTATCGATTCTAACTTTGACATGTATTGATTGGTTGTGAGTGTAATTCTAAATACCAAGATGGCTAAGGGATAATGTCTTGAATAATAGTACATATAAAACTAAGCTGTAGGTATATTCAGCATTTATAAATATTTTATAATCGATGTAAAACCTTTCACTAGTTCGGGCAAAACATAGTGCCTGTCTATGCACAAATGTCGTATGGATTCTAACTTTGACATGTATTGATTGGTTGTGAGTGTAATTCTAAATACCAAGATGGCTAAGGGATAATGTCTATTTATATTTATTTATTTTTATTTATTTAAAAAAAAAGGTCTACCTACAATTGTTACAATTTAACATACTAAATCTAAATGTATGATAAAGTCTTATACTAATTGCACAATTACTTACAGGTAAACACCGCTAAACCATAATTAAAGTGTTAATTTACATATTATGTTAAGAAAAAAAAAAAAAAAGAAAATTAATTAAAACATTTTAAAACAGAACATCAAAACAACCAGTGATTTAGATATTATGTGTAGTAAACATACAAAATAAAAATAACTTAATTTGAAATTGTGTCTAACAAGTACTTGCGAAACTTGTACGAGGAAACAAAATTTATATCTGTCCGGCTACTGACCCCATTATAAAGTTTACTTAACCTAGCTACAGGAGAGTTGTTACCAAGCACAGTCCTACGAAATGGTGGGGCAAGTGGAAGAATGGGAGCTCGCGGAAGTGTCCTGGGCACTCTAAATTTAATGTAGCTTAGAAGTTGGGGACAGTCTATTTGACTTCTTAAAATTTTGAAAATAAAAGTTAGGTCGATAATAGCTCTGCGTTTTTCAAGAGAGTCCATGTTAAAATGTTTTAGCCTGTGGGAGTAAGAGTAAGAGAAGCCCCTTCGTCCCATTCCAGAAGAGTACGCCAGGTGCCAAAGAAATCTCTTCTGTATCCTTTCTAGCCGCAAATAATGGGTAGCATAGTGCGGTCTCCATACTACGCTACAATACTCAAGAGTGCTACGAATAAAGGCATTATATAATATTTTTTTTGTTTGATAACTGCGAAAAATTTTACCGTTTCTAATAATAAATCCTAACATTTTCGATGCTTTCTTGACAATATGATCATAATGCGGAATAAATGTCAATTTATGATATTACCAACACACAGTAAGATACGTTTTAAACTGATTGTATTACAAAAAAGAAAATATAATGTAGGTAATTCTATTTATTATTGTAAATCATAATTTATTTAAGTATTCTATTAACAGTAGTAGGTACAGAAACAGAAACCTTTTATTCAATTTAGATTATAAATAATACTTATTGAAAGTCACTTTTTTAATTTACCACTGGTTCGGAAAAAAACCTCTGACTTGAAGAGAACCAGCAAAATACCCAGTGGGTCTTTTAAAAAAAAAAGCCAGTTTACAATCATGTATGTCATGATTAACAACACAGAACAAATTAGAAATAGCTTGGTAGCGATCACCTTACCCACGGGTTATTGTCAGCCATAAATTCCTTTATAATATAATAACCCCTTTTATACAAACTTAATTTAATACATTTTTTGAACTTTGATGATTGACTGACAGACAGACAGCAGCGGGGTCAAGACATTATTTTAAAATGTTTTGGTTGATTAGTAAGTAGTATACATCATAATACAATGACTAGGAATTAACATGCCTTATCTATGTTATTACACAATGATAAATAGTGAGGAAGTAAGATGTTTTAAACTGTTTGTGTAAGGATTACAAAAACACAGGCTTAATTTAAATGTATTTATTACTAGCGATGCGCCTCAGCTGTGCACTGGTGATTAATGGATCTCGACAACAGTGCCATCTACCGAGTCCAAATGTAAATATAAACCATCTAGGGATCCATCCAAACACACACAAACATTTTCATTTAAATTAGTTGGAAGGTTTCTTATGTTTTGTCTATAACGGGCATAGGTAGAAACATTTTAGTGTTAGATATATTTCTGAAGGTTTTTTGAAAATAACTTGATGGTAACATGTACATTTATGATATTGTAAGCAATCAGAAGGAATTTTCAATTATAAGATATATGATATAAGACTGTTGTCTTCAATATCCATACACTTTTTTTTTCTGCAAGCCTGCACGGCATACAGATTTGTTCTAAGCGATCCACCTGAAAAGAAGTTAATGACAATTGTAAAGGTGTCTTAACTAAATAATAATTCTTATCAATATATTATTTTTTTCTATATTATATAGGAATTAAAAGGACATTTTTAATAATAAGAGATATGAGATAAGACTATGCCTTCAATGTCAATAAACAGTATTTACATATTTCTGTGAGCATTTTCTTATATCTGCCTTTTCATATGTTAAATAATAAAGAAATTATTATAAATTATACAGCATTAATCAGCTCCAGCTGATCAAATACAGAAGCAGTAATTATTGATTAACATCAATGATATTCAACCACGTAAAAGTTGTCTCACATTTTATTTTTACCGGTTTCATGTACTTACATAGTAGACAAAGATATTATTGTTATATTAAGTATATCTGATTCTAGATGACAAAATAATATTCCTTTCTGCACAGTGAACAACGCAGCTGTCTAAGCATAATAGAAACAACCATTACACTTTTTTTATGCAAACTATTATTATTAAACTTTATATTTGCTTCTAGTACAAATAATTACTACATTTTTTACACATAAATATATGTAACATTTATATTGCCTATCTACTGTGGCTGGTATAAATCCAGGATCTGTGTCTGGCTTAACAAAAAAGCCATTTAGTATTAAGCAACTTGCTGAATACATAAGGTACCTATTTGTACACAAATGCAGTTATATGAATTGCTCTTCAAAACCCTCTTTAAGTCCCTCGGCCCAAAGATTCTAATTTTCTTTTAACATTATAATAACTTCTTTTGTGCATTTATTCTATTTATTATTTAATTTAGATTTTACTAATAAAATAAACTTAATACTTGGTCACTTATAACAAACTAATAAGGTTCTAAGACCTGTTTATTATTTGTATTTGTTTGAGGTAAAATATACAAACTTAATAATAGATTTTCACAACCTAGCTATTCTATTATATTGTAAATTAATAAACTCTTATATTCTATTTGCCAATTTTACCACAAAAACAAAAAAGAGAAAAACATACGTACTTGTGTCAATTAATATTTGGCTAACCTTTCTGATAATTGATAATATCCATATTTTCTTAAACATTAGTTTAATAATGCTTGTAAAATGTAAATAAAAAACTCCATTTTGTTCTTACCATAATGATGCGACTCCAACTATGTTTTATGTCACTCGAGTGAATCGAGTGAATTTGTCCAACTCGATAATCGATAGAAAATAAATTTTACCGAGTTACCGAGTTAACTCGGCGCAATGTATAGATTCAGAGGGTGCTATATAGATATTAATTTACTTGTATATATTATAAGTCGCTGCGGGTGACATCACAAGTTGCATCCAAATTCAAACTTGCATCTGGCATGTTGTAAACAAACCTGAACTTAGTTTTATTTATGATATTGATTTATAGTTTTAATTTCATGTTGCCACATATTACTTATTTATAAAGGTACATATTTAAAAATGGTTTAACTAAAGTAATCGCTGATCTCAACTCTAGTGATAAACTTTTCTGTAAATAGTTGATTTACTCAAAAACTAGTGTACAACTAGAATGACATACATACATACTCGTACATACTCGTAAATTAACCCGAGTGGCTCGAGTCACAAAACTCTACTCGAATCGCATCTTTATCTTACGGCCAATGCAGTGTTTGTCTACAATTTAGTGATGAAATCGACTTACTAATTCGAGCAATTTATTGATATATTATGTAATAAATAAATTGATATTAGGTAATATGTATATAATATTGTATCAATTTATGTTATATATGTTATATATGATATAAATTGATTATATATACTTTGGATAGTCAAATTATTAATAACATTAAAACTTACGTCATAACGTTAGAGTGATATTATTTTATGAACATGTCGATACGCATACCAAAAATAATTAAACCTATTAAGTGTAGTAATAATAATTGTGTTGTATGGAAGAACAATTATAAAAATAATTTGTGAAATATTGACACAGCTTCGTTCATCTAATTTGAATTGTTTAACTCGAGCTCAAAATCGAGCTCGATGAATTTCAACTCGAGTCGATTTTTTCCGAGTTATCACGGGACATCTCTAAGACAATAATTTTATAAATATTACATTACCTTAGCCAATGATCAGAACACGAATGTCAAAACAACTAATTTTTTTTCAGATTTCTTGTTTCCGTTTACATTTTCGAAAAATCTATAGACCATTTACTATTTTAATTTGGTGTCTTTTTTTTGGTGTAAATACCATTAAACGTCGTTAATATTTCTAGTGGGCCCAAAAATGATTGTCCCCTTTAGATCTATATACTGATTTATAACAAATAAAAGTTTTTAAGTAGGGGATTGAGTAAAAATGCTGAAGAGGATAACAAATCAATGTATTTAACACACACATATACACAGCAATTTGTAATTATATCTCTACAATCTAGGTACAATCTAGGTACAAAAATATGTATATAATAAACAGCACACAATTATAATAGTAATTTATTAGGTAAAAAATAAATGACGACGTTTGTTCCCACATTGAACAAGTATTTCTATGCTATAAAAGAAATAGTTTGCGTCTGGATGCTTAGTTTTAGCAGTTTTTTTAAAAGGGTAAAATATTGGTTTTCTTTAAAACTGATTGGATTAATTTGCTTTTAAGTGTAACAAATACTATGTACAAATCGCCATGCTTCTTCACAGAGATACTCGCAGAGATCGTTTACTAATAGTTGCTTTCAAAATTAGTGCTCATAATAGCTAATGTTTGTAGGTGAAACAAATCTTTAAAAAAACGTTAAATATTTATATTCAGATGATTACAAATAACTTTGAGTCTAGTCATATAATTGAATTTTTATCAAATGTGACTTTAGATATTATTTTTTTCTACATGTAAAGGAAATATAATTAACATCCACATAATTGTGGAAGCTTTAAGTCCACTGTTGGAATAACAGTTTATTTTATTTGGGTTTACATCCTCGGATTTGCAATGTTTGCGGTAAATATGTTTTAATATGTGAAGCTTTTTAATTGGTACATCTGCCAGGTCTACATTCCCATTAATTTTAACCATTGCTTACATCTAAAAAAATAACATGAATAAAATCATATTTTTATTGAACAAGTATAATGTAAGTAATCAAAATTGATAATAAAGTTCCTAAGTATTGCTCGTTTCGGATTGCTATCTCATCGAACTATCATAGTTAGGAAATAGATGTGTCTTTGTGTACACACAATCGTACACTATAAAAACCCATTCTACGAAGATGGCTAGTCTCCGGTGATACTGGCGTCCGTTATTGAAGTTAGGTTTGGAGGACATTACTACAAATAAAAGTCGCAAAAACGCATTCGAGTTATATATTATTTTACAATCAAAGTTGAAATCACCACATCATCTACGGTAAATATTATGAATAGACTTTTATTGTTATTAGTTTTTCGCTTCTTACACCTTTTAATGCAAGTTTTACAATACTTATTTGGTTTTTTAACAATTATATAAAAGGTTTATCAAACACCAACGCGAGCACCAATGCGAGCGTCAAAATGCGGGAAATTTAAACGTGATTGGGGATTTTTTGGGAATGGTATTATGCGCGAAAAATAAGAGGATTTTGAAAATTGATAGCCCGGGCCAAGTCAGAACCTTTTCTCAAGAAAACTAAATATTTATCTTGACATTTTTGTTAGATTACCTACTAATGAATATCGAATGACTCCCTTTTTTTAATTATACTCATTGCACCACGTTTAATTTTCGGATTTATTTCGGCAACTTTTGTGTATCATTTAATGCTGCATTTCTTTATTTTTTTTTAATTTTAAAATTAGAATGCAAAGTAAATGCAGATACTGTGATACTTTTTAATGTCAACAAGGGAAGGAATTAAAAATACACTATGGAATAAAATGCTTGTTACAAAAATATGGAAAGTGTGAAAAATATTTTCGATAAAAAGAAAAAATGGTAGTTAAAATAATTTTTATAAAATTAGTTAAAAATTGTTTCATATCTTAAAATAAAATTTTCTGGAATCTGTGGGTAAACTGTTGAAGTTTTGTCCCTAAATTGGAGAATTCGACATGGATTTTCGAGGAGTTTAACAAATTAGTGTCGACAACGCTACACATGTTGCACCGATTGGATGGATTAAATTTTGAAAGTCAATTAAAACAAAGTAAAAAATTATTCCTTTGGATAAATTAACTGTCGATCATAATTGCAATTGATTTTAACTATTAAAATATTCAGTACCATTTCATTTCTATTTTCTTGTACAAAATCAAAGACAACAATGAAATAGTGTTTATAATTGTGTAAGTGAGTACCCAATTAGGTACGTTTATCAATTTCAATATCATTTTTGTAATAACGAACTGCTTGTTGTGTAAGGATACATTTGATTGTTTAATTGTAATAAAAAATGACAACTATAGCTTCTAATTCCATATGAAGACTAGTCGTAGTCGTAGGAACAACTAAACTTATAAAATAAAAGTTGGAAATGTCGTAACGGTTTAATGAGCTGTAGAAATGATGAATGCTTACCGCAAGGACACATACTAAGCGGTAGGCATTTGTTTTGGAGGGATTGTATTTCTTGTTTTGTTTTAATAATGCCTAACGCGTGCGTGCTCGTGAATACGGCAACATATTAATTGGAGAAGCTCGCGACAGTGCTTCGCGTGCATTCCAAATTTACTGAGAGAAATTCCCGACCGCATGATAGCCAGCTGACTCTCGTCTGATAACAGCATCATTTCAGCTAGTGTTGGAATATCAGCCCATCGCTTCGGTAGCGGCAGAACGTGGAAGTCAAATGGCTGTTCACTCCGTGGGGCATTTTAGATGTCGTTCACTGGAATCTGAAACTAGGTACACGAAATAGCGATAAATTGTTAAGGTTGCGGGATGGATCAAAGTGTGTCATACTGGACAGTTCACAAGCTGTTAAAACGTAACCCAAAGCGCCCATACAAAGTGCAAGCTTTAGTTCCCGGCGAAAACGACCACCGGCAAGTTTTCTGACATTGTTGAGTTGGTTATTAGTCCAGTAACAACATGTACCTGGTTTTACTGAGCATCTGGATCAACGAGTTGACATTTACCAGAATCGGCCAGGGGAGCCGAAGAAATACACACGTATATTCCGAGGTTAACGCGCATACTAGGATCAGTGTTTCTACCACAACGACTTAACGTACAACGATACCTAAACTTCATATGGAAAGTTAGTTGAAATTTTAGACGACCTATCGTTGCCGTGTAGTGGCGGTTGAGAATATTCACTACCTCATATCTTCCCGTGGGTATCGTAAGAGGCGACAGAGGGAGACGGATAGGAGATGGGCAGCACAATCTTCCTTATAACAACAGTGATATAATAAAAAAATTGTGGTTGCCAACACGCTCGCCAAGCGTGACAACTACGGCAAATATTCCCCCATGAATAACGACGGAAACAAACGGCTCCCAGTCCCCGGCGGCCCCGCTATTCCTGGCTACGGCGGCGATCATGGTAACGGCGAGGCAGGGGGTGCTAAGAATATCCGGTGGAGGTTCGGTTGCCACCTACGACGACTCGACCTAGCAACATATAACACACGCACCCCGAGGACTGACGAGAAGATACTGGAGCTGGAAAAAGAGGTAGACAAGTTGCGCTGACATATTATTGGATTATCCGAGGTCCCAAGAGAGGGGGAGGACAAGGTAATCCTCGAGTCCGGCAACTTGTTGTATCACCGGGAGGGTGACCATCTGTCCCAAGGAGGTATCGGATTTATCGTCCACAAGTCTCTCGTCAATAACGTTGTAAAGATTGGAAGTGTATCGACGAGGATCGCGTACCTGATATTCAGAATCACCAAACGGTATTCGCTGAAGGACATACAGGTTTACTGATTTGATTTTTCTGATTTACCTCGGCACATCCAGATGAGGAGGTGGAGGAAATGTATGAGGATATTTCTAGAGCCATGCATTCCTCCAAAACCTACTACACGGTGTTGATGGGAGACTTCAACGCAAAACTAGGCACAAGAGAAAACGGTGAGCTGAAGTTAGGGAAATTTGGAGTGGGGCAACTGAACCCATGGGGCCAGCAGCTGGCCGACTCTATGGGGAAAGAGGGAATCTTTATGATGAACTCTTTCTTCCAGAAGCAGCCCCACAGGAAGTGCACCTGGTCGAGCCCCGGCGGTTCGACAAAAAATGAGATTGAATTCATTATGACGACCAGGCGCCAACTGTTCAGTTATGTCTCAGTGATTGCAAGGGTGAAAACTGGCGGCGATCACCGAATGGTTAGAGGCACACTGAACCTAAACGTTAAGTTGGAGAGGTCTCGTCTAATGAAGTCAACGCTCCGTCCGCCTCGTGCTCTAATCCAGAATCCCGAAATCTTTCAGCTCAAGTTACGTAACTGCTTTCAGTGCCTAGAAGATTGCAATGCAGTGGACGATATGAATGACAAGCTTGTGGAAACTGTCCATGCGGTCGATCTAAGTTCTGCAAATCTAAAATCTCGATTAGAATGGCTATCCAGCACCTTAAATACGGCAAGGCCCCGGGCGATGATGGAATTACAGCGGAGATTCTGAAAGCGGGTGGAACACCAGTACTTGAAGTCCTTCAGAATCTCTTCAATTCCGTCCTCCATGGTGGCACTACTCCGGAGGCGTGGAGCGGAAGCGCGGTGGTCTTGTTCTTTAAGAAAGGCGACAACGCTCTCTTGAAGAACTACAGACCGATTTCCCTTCTGAGACGCGTCTACTTGCTGTTTTCGAGAGTCATTACGAATCGTCTCGCACGCAGACTCGACGACTTCCAACCTCTTGAACAAGCCGGTTTCCGAAAAGGCTTCAGTACCATAGACCACATACATACCCTGCGGCAAATTGTACAGAAGACCGAAAAGTACAATCCGCCACTTTGCCTGGCGTATGTGGACTATGAGAAAGCCTTCGATTCCGTCGAAATTTGGGCGGTGCTACAGTCCCTTCAGCGGTGCCAAGTCGACTGTCGGTATATCGAAGTGCTGAAGTGTTTGTACAGTAGGGCTACGATGGCTATCCGAGTACAGAACCAGAGCTCGAAACCTATCCAACTGCAGAAAGGTGTAAGACAGGGTGACGTTATATCCCCGAAACTTTTCACCGCTGCGTTGGAAGACGTTTTCAAGCTACTGGACTGAAAAGGATACGGTATTAACATCAATGGCGAGTACATCACTCACCTTCGATTTGCCGACGATATAGTCCTTATGTCAGAATCGCTGGAGGACTTAAGCACAATGCTCAATGACCTCGATAGTGCCTCCCAACGGATAGGTCTTATGATGAACATGGACAAAACAAAGATCATGTTTAATGTCCATATCACTATCGACGGATTCAACCCGCCTGGGCAGCGTTCGGGAAATTACGACACATCTTCTCGTCAGATATACCTCAATCTCTGAAAACTAAAGTGTACAACCAGTGCGTGTTGCCAGTGATGACTTAATGATCTGAGACCTGTTCTTTGACTGCTGGCCGTATGAGGACGCTCAAGGTCGCTCAGCGAGCTATTGAGACGGCTATGCTCGGAGTTTCTCTGCGTGATAGACTCAGAAATTGGGATATCCGCAGTAAAACCAGAGTGACCAACAAAGCCCAACGGATTAGTAAGCTGAAGTGGCAATGGGCCGGCCATATAGCTCGAAGAACCGATAACCGATGGGGAAGAAAGGTTCTCGAGTGGCAGCCTCGTACCGGTAGGCGTAGTGTAAGGCGACCCCCCACTAGATGGAGTGATGACCTGGTAAGATATGCAGGAAGTCGATGGATGCAGGTGGTTCAGGACCGTGCTTTGTTGCATTACTTGGGGGAGGCCTATGTTCAACAGTGGATTTGTGAAGGGCTGTAATGATGATGATGAAGATGATCGTGGGCTTAATACGTTGTTCCAGCAAAATGGTGCACCTCCACATATCGTGAGGTTCGTCTGTGAGCGCCTCACCGAGCTATTCGATGATATCTGGATCGGCAGACTAGGATCATACTCTTGGTCACCTAGCTAACCAGTTCTGACTCCGTTAGACTACTTTCTTTGGGGGTATGTATGTAATATCGATGATCGATGATGAAATAAATGGGACACAATTTGAGCCGCATCTCGTAAGGTCATGGAGGATTTGGATCGGTAAGCTGTTTCATACCTAATTTTTTTTAATAACTTAGTACTGAATTGATCTGAGTAGGTACAAAATTGAATACATCAGAATAATAAACATACCTACACGATGGATAAAAAAACATGAATCTATCCTTGTTAAAATTTCATTTAAGTTGTCAGGCCTGTTGGTCTAGTGGTTAGTGACCCTGACTGCTATGCCGCAGGTCGTGGGTTCGATTCCCACCCAGGACAAATGTTTGTGTGATGAGCACGATCATTTTGTTCTGTGTCTGGGTGTAATTTATCTATAATATTTATGTATTTAGAAATATATAAGTATGTTTATCAGTTGTCTAGTACCCATAACACAAGCTCTGCTTATCTTGGGACTAGATGGCGTTGTGTGATAGTTGTGGAATATTATTATTATTATTATTATTATTTAAGTGAATTATTCATTAGCGGGGAATCCAACCAGGTATTTGGTTTATTTAACCTGTGAATTCGAATTTAAGTGGCGAGGTGGAGATTAGCAAGTGGAAAAATAGTAGGTTAAGTAGATAAGTTAGCTATTTAGACAAGTGTTTTAAATTATTAGGTATTGGATTGATCGCTAAATGCTGGCTGTACGAATTTGATGTACGCGCGAATATAGGCCCTATTGTCAGCTGATTTTATATTTCATGCTCCAATGCCGGATTTATGTTCAAGTATTATCACGATTTTTTAAATGAAATTATCATTTAATTTAGCTGTACTAAAATGATGGAGCGTGAATAAAGCTAATAAAACGTTGTGAAAAGATGTTTTCTTTCATCGGAATCGAATTTTTTTCCGATCCTTCATCATAGGTATTGTTAGTACTACCGTCTGTCTTCGTTTTCGGGAGCGTTTCACAAACACCGGTTATAAATAAACATTAAATCGATTAAATTATTCTAAGATAGATATTTATAGCTCTATTATAATTCCATTGGTAGGATACATAGAGCAAACACCTTTGACAAAGTATCGTAACATAGTCATAAGACGTTGCCACTCTCATATCATATCAGAATATTATATATTACACCAAATCAAACTTGACTGATTTTGGGCTTGCACTGACGAGATAAGAAATACTTTTTGATAGATAGCTGTCAAATTTATTTAACTATACTATATAAACCATCGCAGACAGGGAATACTATATCCACCTAACCTATATAACCAAAAATCTTTAGTGCTGCCAACTTTTGTATAAACTATTACTCACTATTATAGGGAATATTAATATTGTTGCGTGAATAAGTCAACGTCATACACTAGCGCCATCTAGTGTCAGGAACGAGAGCGAGGGGAGCTTTGCAGAAAATGACATCACAAATCTTTCAACCGACAGCGCCATCCGAAGAACTAAGTTTCTAGAAAATCTACACTCAAACACTCGTCGCTTTGCGCGCATTTACTTGAATATTCCGGATGCTTCATTGCTAATTTGTATATATAGGCGCTGCAAGATGCGATCGGGGCAGTATTGGATTTGGCGAGACAAGCGAAGCTTCGGAGCGGAATAAAGTGAATTAGTGTGTTTAATTACTAGTTTTAAGTTTTAATTTGTGTAAAGTAAATTCAAGTGTTAATTTAGGTAATTTTATCGGCAATTTTTATTGTCACGTACCTCAAGCTCGTAACAATTGATGTCAGAAGTGGGATAAAATCATGCCGATTTTACCTAAGGAGGAAACGGAGGGTGTCCGTACCCGCAGTCAACGCCAGCAGGAGACGGACCAAAGAAGATTTGGTGGTGCAACGCCGCTGACGTCGGAGGGCCAGCCAACAGCTGCAGGCCCGTCAGTAGGCCCTACATCTGTAGCACCTGACTTAGGTGCTCTGATGGTGGTACTGCAGGAACAGGCTCGCCGACAGGAGGAACAGGCTCGCCGACAGGAGGAACAGGCTCGCCAGCAGGCGGAACAGGAACGCCGATTGGAAGAGCAGCTGCGGGGCGGACAGGAGGAACAGGCCCGCCGACAGGAAGACCAGGTTCGTCGTTTGGAGGAGCAGCTGCGGGGCGGACAAGAGGAACAGGCCCGTCGGTTGGAAGAGCAGATGCTCCTCATGAAGGACCTTCACGCTACCTTCGGGAAGGAGATAAAGGAGGTGAAGGATAGGGTTGCTCAGCATGACAACCGCCTGTCGGAAGCTGAAACCCAAATCGCGAGAGCTTAAAACCGAATCGAGAAAGCTGAAACCCGAATCGACCAAGTAAACCATCGGGTTGACAACGTAATGGCTGACGTGAAGAAAACGCTGGACGACCTCAAACTTGGGGATGGAACAACAGCTCCCGTAGTAGCTACAACACCTTCGCTACGTGGATTCAAAGTGCCGCCTTTCGACGGGACTTCTTCCTGGTCGGCCTACGAAATCCAGTTCGAGGCCGTCATGGAGGCGAACGGCTGGGATAAAAGCCAAGCCATGACTGCACTCACCCTAGGCCTGCGCGACCAAGCCTTAACTGTGTTGGAAGCTCTCGGTAAGAAAGTGACCTACGAGCAGCTTCTTGAGGCCTTGGAGGTGAGATATGGTGACGCTCACCTGGAACACGTCTTTCGCGCGCAGCTTAAAGATCGCGTGCAGCGCAGCAACGAAAAACTGCAGCAGTGGGCCCTTGAGGTGAAGAAGATGGTTCGAAAAGCATACCAGTCCGTACCTGCGCTCATTGAAGGGAACCTGGTTCAGACATTCATCGACGGCATCCGCGACCTTGAAGTCAGAGCTGCTGTGAGACTCGGGCATCACGACACGCTTAAGGACGCCTTGGCCCATGCACTGGAGGTGGAAGCCGTGCGGCAGGATCATCGTTCTCATCGCATCAGGGAGGTTGCAGCAGCTACAGTACGCGACCGCAACAAAGGATACAGCCCTAGGTGCTATGGCTGTGGGGAAAAGGGCCATCTTCGATCCAGCTGCCCTAAGCGAACCCTAGAAAGGGAAGGTGAACGACCTCAGGAGGGTAGTGCGGCCAACAGCACCGCCCAGCAGCAGCAGGGAAACGAGTAAAAGCCAGAACTGCGGGGCGGGTGCTGGCTGATGTTAAAAGTGCCCCAAGGATCTCGATCTCACAAACCCATGATGGGAACAGTCTAATCATCAAGGGCGAGGTCAACGGAACGCCGTGTAAACTGACCATAGACACTGGAGCCTCTCGTACGGTTGTTAGTTCCCAACTTATATGTCAGTTCCTTGGGGACTCCGCATACAACCGAGAACGCATTAATTTGGTAACAGCCACCGGTCAGCGTATACCCGTCCGTGGAGAGAAGGAGATGGAGTTGAAGCTAGGCAACGTGATCGACCTGCATAATGTCATCGTGGCTGATATAACGGACGACTGCATCCTAGGCCTAGACTTTATGAGGAATAATTGTTGTGAGATCGACGTTAAGCAAGGTTGAAATAATACTCGTTTTTACGGAATTTATCGCGTATATTTAACTTTTTAATACCCGACGTTTCGAGAGCTTTACAGCACCCATGGTCACGGGAAGGACTGAGATGTTTAACGTCCAGATGTCATAGTTAACCGCAGTTACCATAGATTAAAATTTAACTTTTGTTCCGATCTACACAGTATGAACTTATGGTATCATGAAGCCTTGCAGTTGTATGCTTGGGTTGGGATTTAATTTTATTTATTATAGGATCCCAAGCAGATGGTAGCACCCAGCCATCTTCTCTATTGAAAGTAGGGTGTTTTTTGATTTCAATAGCCTCGCGAATCATCCTTGGAAGGAATCGGTGTTCTTTAGCGAGGATTTGTGGTCTATCAAATCTGATGTAGTGACGTGGGCGATCCTGTACATGTTCACAGACTGCAGACTTCCCGGAGCGTCGATTCTTCACATCAGCTATATGTTCTTTGACGCGGGTTTTTGGGTTGGGATTTAATTTTATTTATTATAGGATCCCAAGCAGATGGTAGCACCCAGCCATCTTCTCTATTGAAATTAGGGTGTTTTTTGATTTCAATAGCCTCGCGAATCATCCTTGGAAGGAATCGGTGTTCTTTAGCGAGGATTTGTGGTCTATCAAATCTGATGTAGTGACGTGGGCGATCCTGTACATGTTCACAGACTGCAGACTTCCCGGAGCGTCGATTCTTCACATCAGCTATATGTTCTTTGACGCGGGTTTTAATTGATCTTTTAGTTTGTCCTATGTAGGAGAGACCACATTCACAATCAAGCTTGTACACTCCTGCATCTTGCAGAGGGACGTTACAATTGACTGATGGTAAAAACTGACCAATCTTCTTCGGCGGCTTGAAGTATGTTTTGATGGAAGCGCGCTTCAAGATGTAGCCAATCTTGTCAGTGACTCCTCTAACATATGGCAGTACAGCAGGTACACGCTCGACTGTGGCCGGCTTCACTCGTTCTCTGTGACGTAGGCGCGGGACCCGAAGCTTGTTGTCATGCAAAACTTGCTTGACGTGTTGGAGCTCGGCAGCCAGGTGTTTACTGTCACAGATCCCTCGTGCTCTCTGAAACAAAGATTTACCAACCCAAGCATACAACTGCAAGGCTTCATGATACCATAAGTTCATACTGTGTAGATCGGAACAAAAGTTAAATTTTAATCTATGGTAACCGCGGTTAACTATGACATCTGGACGTTAAACATCTCAGTCCTTCCCGTGACCATGGGTGCTGTAAAGCTCTCGAAACGTCGGGTATTAAAAAGTTAAATATACGCGATAAATTCCGTAAAAACGAGTATTATTTCAATGTGTAGTGTTCGCGTAAATAGAAGAAATCGTTAAGCAAGGTGTTTTGAAATGTGGACAGGAGGAATTTTTTATGGAAGGTGCGTTACCAGGGAACGTGTACAGCATTAAGAAGATTGTTCTTCCGCCGAGATCGGAAACGATTGTTCCGGTTAGTCTTCCTCGAAACGCTGTGCAAGCTCACCGTTGTGTACTTGTGGAAAGGGTTCCATGGAAAGTAGCCCAAACCTTGGTTAGGACCACTGACATCTCAGGAGTACGTGTGCTGAACCTTTGCGACCGGGAACAGATTATAGAAAAAGGCACACTGATTGGTACTTGTAAGGAAGTGGATTGGTTACGTCGGTGCCAATATATATCAAGTGAGACCCCCAGCAAGGATGCAGAAACGAGAGTGACCACACTTTTGGAAGACTGTCGCAGTGTTCTCTCCCCGAACGAATTGGTCAAGGCGAAGAAGTTGTTACTCAAGTACGCCGATGTATTCTCATCAAACGATGCTGACATAGGAAAGACTGGCTTAGTTCAACACAAAATAAACACAGGAGAAGAATTGCCTATCCGTCAGCGGCCAAGAAGATTGCCGGTAGCACGTGAAAAGGAAGTGGAAACCATGATTGAAGGAATGGTGAAGGATGGTGTTATTGAACCTTCCTCTAGTCCATGGTGTTCACCAGTGGTGCTGGTGAAGAAGAAGGATGGCAGCATGCGGTTTTGTGTTGACTACCACCGTCTGAACGACGTTACGAAGAAGGACAGCTATCCCTTGCCAAGAATTGATGACACGCTGGACATGCTTACAGGAGTAAAGTGGTTTAGCACGCTGGATCTAAAAAGTGGCTACTGGCAAGTTGAAATTGACCCTAAGGACAAGGAGAAAACTGCGTTCTCGACGGGAAAGGGTCTGTGGCAATTTAAAGTAATGCCGTTTGGGTTGTGCAATGCTCCAGCAACGTTTGAAAGGCTGATGGAATTTGTACTTACCGGGCTAATTGGCGATGCCTGTCTGGTCTACTTGGATGAAATCATCATCGTAGGCCGTACGTTTGAGGAACACCTTCAAAACCTGGAACGCGTGCTCATGAAGATTCAGAGTGCCAACCTCAAGTTGAGCCCGAAGAAATGTTCACTATTCCAACGGCAAGTTAACTCTTTGGGGTTTGTAGTATCGGAAGAAGGTATCCGCACAGATCCAGAGAAAATCGCCGCTGTCAAGGATTGGCCGGTTCCAAAGGACAAGACGCAGGTTAGAGCATTTTTGGGTTTGTGCTCCTATTACCGGCGGTTTGTGAAGAACTTTGCAGATATAGCCAAACCTCTGCACAAGCTAACCGAGGAGAAGCGACATTTCTGCTGGGATGAAAGTTGCAATATCGCATTCCAGGAGCTCAAGGACCGTCTGTGCAAAACACCTATTTTGGGATACACTGATGCAAGCAAAGAATTTATAGTTGACACAGACGCAAGTGATATAGGACTTGGCGGTGTGTTGTCTCAACGGAATGGTGACCAAGAGGTCGTGATAGCGTACTTCAGCAAGTCGTTGTCAAAACCGGAAAGGAACTATTGTGTCACAAGACGCGAATTGCTCGCTGTGGTAAAGTCGTTGCAGCATTTTAGCAAATATCTTCTGGGACGAAAATTTCACTTACGAACTGACCATGCTGCACTAAAATGGCTATTGCAGTTTAAAAATCCAGAAGGACAAGTTGCGAGGTGGATTGAACTACTGCAGGAATACGACTTTGAGATCGAACATCGCAGCGGAAAATCTCACGGCAACGCAGATGCATTGTCAAGAAGACCTTGTCCTGAAGATTGCAACCATTGTACTAGGCAAGAGAGTAAGGAAGAGGTATCCGTGAGGATGCTCAGGACGGACTACCTCAGCAATGAATGGAAGGACAGCTTACAACATGCACAGCAGGAAGACCCGGACATCAAGCCGATTCTGGAATGAATAAAGGCCAGTGCTCCCAAGCCTAAGTGGAGCGACGTCTCAGCAATGAGTTCGACCACTAAAAGCTACTGGGCCCAGTGGGACAGCTTGCTGCTTCAGGATGGAGTTCTGTGCCGTAAATGGGAAAATGTTAGGAAGGACAGCTGTCATTTGCAAATGGTTGTCCCTAATGCTAAAGTACCGGATGTTCTACAGCTGTACCATAATGATTGTTCCGGAGGCCATCTGGGAGTTAAACGAACTCTACTGAAGATCCGAGAACGGTTTTATTGGGTCCACTGTCGAAACGATGTCGAGGACTGGTGTCGCAAATGTACAAGTTGTGCGGCTGTAAAGGGACCTCAGACTCGGAGCAGAGGTGCATTGAAGTTGTACAATGTTGGTGCACCATGGGAGAGAATAGCCATTGACGTGGCGGGGCCGTTTCCGGAGAGTGAAAGCGGTAACAAGTATTCCATGGTTGTGATGGATTACTTCACAAAGTGGCCAGAAGTTTTCGCCATTCCAAATCAAGAAGCTTCAACAGTTGCAGATAAACTAGTTCATGAAGTCTTCTGTCGTTTTGGAGTACCTTTAGAGATTCACAGCGATCAAGGAAGGAATTTTGAGTCTCAAATATTCCAGGAAACTTGCCGAGTTATGGGTACTCATAAAACAAGAACGACTTATACGACGAGGTACCTAGCAAAAGTTGTAGACAATCGGCAACGAGATTGGGACAAGCACATACAACCGTTTTTGTTGTCATATCGAAGTTCTGTTCACGAAAGTACAGCAGTGACACCAGCTTTCGCAAACTTTGGAAGAGAATTACGGCTGCCTGCAGACCCGATCACCGGGATACCACCTGATGCCCCACGCAGTATAACCGATTATGCAAATGACTTGCAGAACAAAATGAATGACATTTATGAGCACGTCAGACAATTGGGCCAGCAAATGTCTGAGAAAATGAAAACCCGGTACGACCGCAAAATGAACAATAAAGGGTTCAACGAAGGTTCATTAGTGTGGTTGCACAATCCAGTCCGCAGCAAAGGGAAATCTCCTAAGCTTCAAGCTAAATGGGACGGCCCGTACCGGATTGTAACCAGGATCAACGATGTGACCTACCGGATACAGAAAGGCGCAAGAGGGACTCCTAAGATCGTCCATGTGGATCGCTTGGCGCGTTATTATGGGATCGGTAATGCTCGGGACGAGCATGTCTTAGGAGGGGGCAGTGTTGCGTGAATAAGTCAACGTCATACACTAGCGCCATCTAGTGTCAGGAACGAGAGCGAGGGGAGCTTTGCAGAAAATGACATCACAAATCTTTCAACCGACAGCGCAATCCGAAGAACTAAGTTTCTAGAAAATCTACAGTCGAACACTCGTCGCTTTGCGCGCATTTACTTGAATATTCCGGATGCTTCATTGCTAATTTGTATATATATAGGCGCTGCAAGATGCGATCGGGGCAGTATTGGATTTGGCGAGACAAGCGAAGCTTCGGAGCGGAATAAAGTGAATTAGTGTGCTTAATTATTAGTGTTTTAAGTCTTAATTTGTGTAAATAAAATTAAAGTGTTAATTTAGGTAATTCTATCGGCAGTTTTTATTGTCACGAACCTCAAGCTCGTAACAATATGTATTCTGCAGTGTCTATTAATTAAATATCTGAAAGATTTATTGGCTTTTTGCAGTTTTCCTGAACGTGATAATTTACGTTGGAATTAGACGTACAGATTGGACCACCAAAACCGTTATCAAGAGTTTGGAGCAGACATATTAAGGGTAAAATGTTAATAAAAAAGAAGAAACTTTCTCTTCTATTATCTAATGCTATACCTATTCTGGTAAATATTCAGTTAATGATATATTAATTTGCGATCCAGGTTTTATAAGATTTTTATATATGTTTAGTTTTTTTTTACAATTTATTGTTTTTATTTAGTGTTTTTACAAATATTTTGTACAATTACCGGGTTAGTTGCAAACATTATTTTGTGCATTTTATTAGCAATAAATGACTGAGGCAGGTTTCTCTCAGACTCTGAATGCGATTCAAGTTTTAATAATCAACACTAAAAACTTGAATTTTCTGTAAAAAGCATCTTTCTACACCTATTTTGTATTAATTAATGTTTTAAAGATAATTAACTTTTTTTTAGGAAACAAAAGCCTTTATTCCATCATCTTCCTTCATCAGTTTACATGTAGAAACACTTACGGAAATTGAAAATAATTTAAGCATTCATGTAAGTAAACAATATTAAATTAAAATAATATTATTTTCCTACAACTTAATACAGTAATTTGCAACACGTGGTAGAGCCACGCTGCAGCAATTATGGTTGTAGCATTAATGGGTCGGCTCGACCGGGGAAGGACCGCGCTTTCACAGAATACCCGTGTAAAATATCAGTTTAGTGCTAATGTAATTCGTATGGTGAGCGTTAAGAACCATAGACCCGTTTTACTGGAATCGCGGCGTTCCATTTTAGTCCTCAAGGGTGACAACGCATCTGCATTTTGATTCTTAATTGTGGTTAAATGTGGCTGTCTATAGCCTCAGCATCCACTTAACATCAGGTGGACTATGTGTTCGTTTGTCACCCTTATCCTATAAAATAATCTATTCTACGGTATTGAAATAAATTACCTTCGTTATAATTTTGGTACATTATTTCATTATCAAGCCGTTTGATCAAGGGATGTTATGAAACCAGAAGTGTGGTAGATTTAACATACAAATCACTTGATTTCGGTTTGAGGAGTCGTCAACTAGTTGTCAAAAGCCAGTTGAAATAGTAAACCCTCCAATTTCTAAACAACCGTCAATAGTAAGTATTGTAACCAGAAAATATTGTCTGTAGTAATAAAGGTATGGTTACTAAACAGTTTTTCGGGTTTTGGGACAAGACTCCAGAGTACACTTCTCGAACGTTGCTAAAGAAATGGATACACTCGGAAAAACTATCATCCGAACGACTGAAAAAAATAAAGTCTTCGAGAAAAATGTAGGCGTCTATCAAAAAAGTAGGCGTTTATCGAAAAAAGTAGCTAATCTTGAAAATATTATTGCAGAACTTAAAATAGTCTTTGACATAGATTTGGAACTGAAAACAGTATTTGAAGAAGATGAGGATTTATTGGAATATGTTGACCCTGCCAATAGAGACTTCATGAAAAAAAATATTGAACCCCGCCTCCAGTGGTAAAAAATATTCACCATCTTTACGCAAATTAGCTCTTTCCTCGCAATTTGTAAGTGCTCGGGCTTACAAGTATGTACGACAACAATTTAATACTTGTCTGCCTCGTCCATTTATACAAACAATTACCAAGGCGCTGCTTTGGCTGGCGCTGATTTGGTCAGAGAGAGACGTATAGTTTTTGTTTAAATCAGTTCTAAAAGACAATTTCACCTCTAACAGTTTCAAGACTGTGAGTGCTTCGCCTTGTAAGATATTGTATCTATCACAAGTAAGTTGGTTTTCATGCATTAGATTTGTATTTCACTGATTGTTGGTTAAATGAACGTCTCGTTTTAATAGAACTGATATTAATAGTTTAAATAATCCATTCATGCAGATTTATTACATGTTTTTGTCTTAGATTTTGACCCCCTTCAATGAAAAATTTCAATCGGAAAAATTTGTGATCATTTTTTGCTATTTACTTTTACTAGTCGTTCACTTCAAGAATGCCGTTACCTCCCGCCGCGCCCCCTCATTCGCGCCTCAAGTGTCGCCCTTTTAGTACCGATAGCAACGTCGAAGTGTACTTACGTCCGTTTTTTATGCTGCCGTACGTTCTCTAGTTTGTTACTGTTTTTGCTGTTGTTTTTGTAACTGTTGATTTTTTGTTTTTGTTTCTGTTGATATTCGTTAATTTGTTCTGTTACAATGAGTAATTTTATTTTTTTCGAATATTTAAAAATGTATATGTGTAAAAATGAAAATTTTATTTTATCGAACACGTTATTATTTCATCATCATCATCATTCAAAAAATATTTTATTTCATCGAACACGTTATTACTTAACTTTATTGAAAATATGAATACTAAAAAACATAAACATGATGACTTTTTTCGTCTACGGTACCGTCAGCTGTGACGTCGTAACGGTCTACGACGGCAAACTCGAAATGAACGCGTAGTAGGTTGTACAATTTTTTCATTTCAAAATCTCCCTGACATACGACTTTTTATAGTTGGCGTACGATTACGTGTTTTTTACATCTGGCAGCCCTGCTAGCTAGCTTCATATATTTTACTAATCTGTGATCTGATTTGACGTGACGTGAATCGAAAACATTTCATAAAATCGCCCTGGTTAAATTATTGTTTTAATTTCTGGTGATGTAAAAATAATAAATTCTATAATTACTTTGGAAATATGTTGTGATAATGTAATGTGTTATATATTTTGTTCTTGAAATGGAGTCAACTACAAATAATAAAGGTCAGTTTGTAACTAGCCCGTAGAGACTAACTCTTATTTATGTATGAATAACTGTACCTTGCGACTTCGACATTATTTAGGCTGACGTATGGCACCTGCCTCAAAATGTTTTTCTCATTTTCTTATGAAACAACATTTAGCTTAAAAAAACGAATGTAAAAACGGATGCTCCCAAAAATATGTTTGATTTTGGTGCTGTATATTATCAAGATATTGACGTTGCAAAATCCCTGTAAACATAGATAAGCTTTCCATGAGTGTTGTTTAGTGTATGACTCATTTTCCTGGCATTGTGATGTCATGTGCATGTAAAAATTTTAAAAACAGAGCAGAGCAGAGAGACATAGTATTGAAGTAAGTTTGTGGGCTAAACTTTCCAATATGGACCATCGATTTCAAAGCCCATATTTTTTTTGTAGATAGTACTCACTAAAAGAAAGCGTTCTGCAAAGTTTTAGGTTGCGGAAACTTAAGGTTCATGAGATATATTTTTTTAAACTTTTCATACAAATTGGTAAATAACACGCAATTACTAAATAAATTTGATAAATGATTGATGTTAAACGTCAGTTAGTGCAGGGTTCCGAATATTTTGAAAGTATCGATACCTACTCGATACCAAGTATTGTATCAAAAATATCAATACTACTTGGTATCGAGTACATTTCGTTAATTTTGGAGACGAAAAATTATGACAAACCAATTAGATGCATAGGAAGAGCTGATAAGTGCAATTATAGATGTATTTATTATTATTATGTAATTATGATAGGCCTGTTGGTCTAGTGGTTAGTGACCCTGACTGCTATGCCGGAGGTCGTGGGTTCGATTCCCACCCAGGACAAATGTTTGTGTGATGAGCACGGTCATTTGTTCTGTGTCTGGGTGTAATTTATCTATAATATGTATGTATTTAGAAATATATAAGTATGTTTATCAGTTGTCTAGTACCCATAACACAAGCTCTGCTTAGCTTGGGACTAGATGGCGTTGTGTGATTGTTGTGGAATATTATTATTATTATTATTATTATTATTATATAAAGTAGAATAAAGTTTACTCTATTTAAGTTCCACCTTAGTACTTGTATTTCATTGTTTGCAACTTGTTTGTATATCTTAATTAGTACAGCTTTTGTACTTTTATTTTATTGTTTGCAACTTTCTGTATTATCTAATTCTTACTACAATAAAGTGTTTACTGACTTATTGACTTACTTATTTAATATTCAAAAAGTACCCAAAACCGAATCAGAGCACCCCACTATCCACGTGGTCTTGTCTGCCCTACCCCTAGAGTGTATATAAGAGCCCGGAGGCGCGGAGGGAGAGCAGTGCCCGCCCGCCGTAGGAAAGCGCAGGCACCGAGATGCCTGTGCATCCATGAGCCCAGGTGCCTGTGCTTCCCTACGCTAGGGCGGAGGCACTGCTCATCCCGCAGCGCCGGAGCTGCCACGGAGCGCCGGAGCACAACTTCCCGGCTTCTTACCCCCCCTAGTCTCCAAAATTAACGAAATGTACTCGATACCAAGTAGTAGTGATACTTTTGATACGATACTTGGTATCGAGTACGTATCGATACTTTCAAAATATTCGGAACCCTACACTAATTGACGTTTGACATCAATGATTTGTCAAATTCATTTTTTAATTGGTGTAATTGCGTGTTATTTCCCAATTTGTATGAAAAGTTTAAAAAAATATATCTCATGAACCGTAAGTTTCCGCAACCTAAAACTTTGCAAAACGCTTTCTTTTAGTGAGTACTATCTACAAAAAAAATATGGGCTTTGAAATCGATGGTCCATATTGGAAAGTTTAACCAGTTTGTGTTTCATTGAAACATTAAATTTTACCTCATACCATAAATTTACAGTTATTTTAAAATTTAATATATTTTAAGATTAACCACCATGAAAATTAATTGAAGCAGAAATAATGATTAAACTAAAATCTTTTTAAGATGATTAACTAAAGATATCAAACATTTAGGTAGTAGAATTTATATTGTGGCTCAACTGTACAATACATAAGAGAAATCTGTCCAAACTTACGATATAGAGATCTTATCCTTTTTAGTCTAAATATAAATTGCAAATTGATGCTATAAAATTATAATCAGATTCAATATTAGATTATTTATTATTATTATTTAATTTATATCAGTTTTTAACATCAATATAAAACATTGATACTTTACATACTACTCATCATCTTAGAAAATTATGTTTTAAATACACACATAAACAGCAATATAGATATTACATGCTGAACCGCAGTTATTATTAGCTATTTTTATTAGCAAATATGTGTTTCCAATTAATGCTAGGTATTTATTGTGTACATCTCACTATGTAAATGTTTGCTAGGAAAGATGATAAAGCTTAAAATCATATCAATAAACAGGGTGTCATCCCAAGCTTTCCATTTCAAACGGTGGCTGTGGTCTTTGCAGGTAAAAAGGAATGTGGATCTGTATTAGTAAAATGTTATTTGTAATTATTTACACAATCAAATTTCACTTCTGGAAGCTTATTGAATTGTCCAAGGATGCTAAAGAAATTAAAATTTTTTCATGTTAATTAAGAGCATATATTTAAATATGCGCAATTCAAAATCTCTGGAATGGTGTGATATTGATGCACACTACAATGTTCTCTCTCTGTGCGTGACTTAGCACAGAGAGAGGAGCAGGCGCAATGTTACTAGTGGTATCTAGCACAAATCATTTTGATACTATGGGAACTAAAAGAATAAAATAATTTCCACAAAAATGTTGGTGCTAAGACATAGTGTTTTAGCATCGAACACATAAGCTTAATACATTATTAAGCTATAAACATAGTTGATAACATATAAGAATTAACAGATATCTAATCTAGCTTTAACATTGGAAGCTAATGGGTATAAATTATATTCTCTTAGTAAATTGAAGTCGGCTTTTCTTTTTTACCCTATTGAGAAAGGAATGTCACAACATCAAGGTAACAACTTGAAAGGCGTATGTGATATATTATGTTTGAATTGAGACATATTTATTATATAAAATAGATATTGTTTGATATACATTTTTCTATTTTATAGTGTAAAGATAATTAATTTCATTTGTGTTGGCTGGGATCGAACCCAGGTTGTTATATTCAATTTTGCTGTTAAAATGATTGATGAAAATACAAACAAGAAGTTTAGTAAAAATTCGGACCTGATTTTCAGACATTTTTGATGTTTCACATAAATTGGGACACTTGGCAAAACTAGTTTATATTATCCTTGCAGTGTGAATTAAACAAACTCGAGCGGTGGTGGAAAAAAGTTATACGTCCTGTCACTGTCTTGGAAAGACCAAGAGGGTACTGAATTGGACGGCGTCTGTGTGTGATCATTTATAGTATTTTTAAAATAATCTTACAAAATAAAAGGAGCTAAAATCTTTTTTGGATATTAAACACTACCTGTATTTTGATAAAATAAAATAGATAAGTTTATATCCAAATACATGGAAAAAAATGACATTGAAGTTGACAGTTTTGGTGAATTTATAGTATTGTTTTTTTAATATTAAATCGACATATTTTCGTAATTTAGACTTTGGGTTTGCACTAACAGACTATGTATACTATTATAAATTATAATAACACTTAAAATAAAGTAATTTAGCTTATTATAATAGTTGAATTTGAGCTGAAAGATAACTCATGCATATTTTCGTAAAACACTATGGAGGGATTGTCTTCGATCTAAGAAACCATCATTGAAAACTATAATTTTCCATTGTTGTGCACTAAATAAAGATTTTATCTTTCTAAAGCTGTAATTTTCTGCAAATAATGTGCTCCATCGCTACAAAATTGCTAATATATGTTGCAATATCGCAAATCGCACATGCCCTCTTAATTTTATACCTTCCACACTTGTAAAATGAGATCTATCTATCTAATTTTACGTGTGAGGAAAGTATAAAATTTAATTCTTCTGCGCCTCATTTTCGCAGCATCTGGGAGACCATCATAAAATATGCAAAATTTCACTTTAAGTGAGTTGTGGGAAACTCAGTTTACTTTTGAATAGATTTCAACCATTGTCGTCTCCACTTTTCAACCAACGGCTCTTTATAATCCTGTGTAAAAGACTTACACATCCTACCTCATTTAGCCAACCCAAAACAGAAATTTCTTAGACATTTACTAAACACCTAATAATTAAACATTTTATTAAGTAATTGGTTAATTCACTAAAAAAAATAACACAATGTCCTATATAATATGACGTGTGACACAGCATGTCACATCATGTATATGCACAAAGGGGTTGGCCCCGCTAGAGATTTACTGAGTGGGTTGGTTGTGTCGATAAACAAATTTTGTTCATGTTATTTTAATGCAAATCCCCAAAATGTATCCTTTAAAATATATATCTAGAGGTTGGCTAAATTTGTGCCTCTTATCACACCTCTTTACAAAGATCAAAACTACAAAGTGGCATTTTTCATTTTGCTTTACCTATTACATCCTGCAGTGGACTTGTGAAGGGCTGTAACGATGATGATGTTGATAATCCTGGACTATCTACTTTACATATGACTGAAAGACTATCCACTGTGCTGATCTGAATGACCGTGGTGCAATTTAAAGTTATTAACATCACAACTGAATTATTTTGTTGGCATTAAATCTCATTAGGTTGGTTTCGACCTGTTTGATCACTGCCTGCAATTTTTGTTGACTTAGATTCTTTGCGGACATTTAGTGTGTGCCATATCGGCGTCGTTAAAAACCTGTGGTAATACAATGTGACGTCAGTCGGTTATACATCGTTATGGTTACAGACTATCAACAGTCCACTGCTGTACATAGGCCTCCCCCATAGGTTGCTTCATAATTCATATCAACAGCAGTTTCTTGTTGTTTTTAGACACTATCAGGAAGATCCTGTCGCCTATCTTCTGTTCCAGTTTCCCTGTCACCTCTTACAACATTCACGGGGTGATATAGGGTAGTGGATATTAGTGGATATGAGCCGCCATTACACTGCAAAGTATGAAGCTTTCTTCACACATATTTTTTTTACAGTATCCTGTATAGCCAACTATGCTTATGACGCCTCGGAGCCCGATGAGTTGACGATCAGGCCTGGGGACATATTGAGGGATGTAGAGCGCCTGCCAGGTGGTTGGTGGCGTGGAGAACTACGTGGTCGACGAGGAATGTTTCCCGACAATTTTGTTTCCGTACACACAGATCATGGGAGTACAAGGTAAGTATTTATGTATATTAATATTTATATATAAAATATTTCCATCCGTGTGTATGTGACTGAACTCCTAAACGGCTGTACCGATTTTGATAAAACTGTGTATGTGATTAAGTTAATTCGAGAATGGTTTAGATTGACAATGAGACCGATAGATGGCGCTGTTATCGAGACCCAGAAATCACCTGTGCGAAGTCTGTACGGATCGCTAGTATTTATAAATGTGCTAGCTGATACCCGCACGTTTTGCTGGGCGCACCATAATATTTTATTGTGGAACCTACAACAAAACAAATATAGAGGAAAACTTTTTTTAAATATATAATTAGGCTGACAAACGAGCACACAGTCCACCTGATGGTAAGTGGATCCTGTGGCCCATAGACATCTACATTTAAACTCGATTATGAATCAAAATCAGATGCGTTGTTGCCCCCTGAGGACTGATATGGAATGCCTCGTTTCCAGTAAAATGGGACTCCGGTTCTCTACACTCACCATACGAAACCCAGCAGCATCAAGCTGCTATTTTACGCTGTGTATTCTGAAAGAGCATGGTCCTTCCCCGGTAGAGCTGACCCTTTCATGCTACAACCATAATATAGATCTTGTGATGAGTCAGTCAATCAGTGGTATTTCGCTTACATGTACTGGATGACCTTTATTACCGTCTGGCAAAAATAGGGTGTAACATGTGAATGGAGTAGAAGCCTATGGCACTGATATTTTACAAAAATTATAAAATAAAAATTTTGAATTAAATAAATAAAGTAATTAAAATCTATTCAAAATTCAAATCATATCCACCCTACTTAACGAACGGCAATAAAACAATAAATATAGTAGGCATCTTTGACCTTGTCACTTCGCAAAGTAATCATTAAAAAATTTTTTTTCAAACATTTAATCCAATATTTTTGTTTTTATTTTATTGTAAAATACCAGTGCCATAGCCTTCTACTCTGGTCACATGTTACATCCTATTTTTTCCAGACGGTAAGAAAGGTCATCCAGTATAGATAGATAGATATTTCTGACATCATTTATTTGTTCATTACAGACTAACAAAAGTCCACTGCTGAACATAGGCATTTGCCATAGTTGTCACATTCGGCAAGGAGGCTGACAACCGCAGTTTCATGTTATTTTGAGTTGTATTATCAGGAAGATGCTGTTGAGCATCTACTGTCTTATTTTCCTCGTCGCCTCTTGGAACAGCCACTCGATGATTTGGGGTAAAGGATTCTCTTACACCACATGGCTATTCAAGGCGAATTCTTAACATCACTTTTATATATTTTAAAAATATTACCTAATATATGTACCTAATATATATTATTGGAAAAACCTATGTGCACTCACTCATCCTGACCTCTGTATATGTGACGTAATGTTAATGTGTGACATATTAACATGTATATAAAGTAGTATCATATTTTTTCTGTCTTCTATCTGAGCGGTATTGAATAGAAAGAAGATAGAAAAAAAAATTGGACGCGTTGTTAAAGACAGAAAGTAATAAATTAATATTTCCTGGTCATTAAGCCTCCGTTTGGATCGTACCCAGAAGCCGTTGAACAATATTTTGCATAATGAACTATTTGCAAACAATATTTAGTACGTCTCTTTCTATTTGTTATTAGGGCCGATTTTTCATTCCTCAAATTAAATTTATTAGTAAAATAAATAAATTGTAACATAAATAAATTCCAAATTACCATTGTATGAATAAAACAGTTTAGTTGTTTGACTTTTATTTACGTTTCACGTTATTTATTTATTACAAAACAGTAACAGCAACAGCACAAGACCAAGACAATGCTGTACAAAAACAAACAAAAAGTGATAACTACAACTAATGACATAAAAATATATACCACTATAATTAAGAAAACTTATAACTATTGAAAATAAATCTCTCAGACTCTGTGCGCCGCTTCTGTGAACTTTGCCAGGCTGCAGTGGTAAATGTCTGTTTCTTCGGAAATAATATTAATAATTTTAAAGCATGTAACATAGGCTCAAACCTGAGCAGATTTGTCCTCGCATACGTCATCTTAAAGGTGGGATGTGGGCGACGCCTAGCCACCACCTTATCGGGCACAAACAGCTGCAACGCCTCCAGTACCTCAGGATGGTGTAGCTGGCCAGGCAGGACTCGCCACACATACTTGCAGAGCGCGACACACTCACGCCTCACACCAAGCTGGCTGCACCCGACCATGCCGATCACGAACAAACTCGGGTATATCAGGGGGTAGAAAGGATAGACACCGTTCTCTTTCGAATAAAGAAACCGCGTGAATTGATTTTGGTTTTTTTCCACCATGTCGATATATTTATCTTCATGGGGATTCCATATAATTGCACCCGTTTCCAGCCGGCTGCGAAAAAGTTCATTATATAAAACTTTAATCATGCCTGTACTAAAGAAATTCCTGCAATTCCTCAGGATAAAACCTTAAAGTTATAATTTATTAGACGGATAACTTATTTAACGATTGAAAAATCATTCCGTAGTGTATCAGCGTGTGAGAAATTTTTACATAAAAATAATTTATAAAACTAATATAGGTCAAAATTTTCGGTTGATAAAGAGCTGTGTGTGTGACAACGTAATTTAGAACTTTTACAAGACCTCGAAGGTCTCCAAGATAAGATAACGAAATTACATCGTACGTATCCTGTATCGCTTTTCTTCTGATCTTAATAATTACTATTGTGGATAACACGATCAGGTGATAAGCCACATACTATGCTGTGACTTATGAATTTATGAAGTATGATACACGAATTGGAAATACATAGTTTATATAATCTTTACGGACTAGTATTACTCGTATTTGTGTACGTTGCCGAGAGTTTGTGGCAGGGGAGACGTAGGGTCTATGCTATGACTTCGTAATTCGACATTTTTGGTTTTACATTATACACATAATCATTTATTATTACTATTATATATCTTTCATAAAATTTCACTTTATTATAATTTAGATGTAAACATTGACTTACACATGTATTACTAGCGTAAGGACCGAGCCGACCGAACAACTAAAACGGACCAGTGCGCTGGCCCTAAAATTACAGTTTAGGGCCAACGCGAATCGGTCGACAGTGGTGCGCGCGTAGGACAGATTTGTCTGTCATAAATAATATGTCTAGTTGCGTGGTAAAAGAATGCAAAAATTACGATACAAAGATTTAAAAAAAAACATGGGATATCGTATCATCGGTAAATAACCTTATATTAATTTTGTTACAATTAAATTATTATATAAACGCATTTTTAAAGTTTTAGTTTAGGGTTAGTTTAGTTACGTTACCAAGATTAGGCCAGGGTTGGATTCAGACCCTCAAAAATATTGTACATGGTAAATAAAATTATACTATTTAAAAATTATATAACGTTTGACGTTTCATGTTTCTTTTTCCCATGTGCCGTCATTTTGGCGTCACTCGTCTAATTTATCTATACGTTTCGTTTTTTGACGGTTTTATTTTTATTTCTGTTTAATTTTTGTCTAAAGAACTTAGTGAAGTTAAATTTTGAATATTGGTACCTAATATATTTTATATTCAATAAGGGTAAAATGAAAAGAGTACAAAAGAAACCATATCTGCTTAATTGAATCTGAAAATCTGATTTATAAAATATTTTGAAATTCTGTTATCAAACCGATTGCTTCTGGAACATAGAGTTTTTATTGTGGTAGCCCCTCATTATAGTTGTATCAAGGATGCAACATAAATGCATGGATCGAGCATCGATTGACCAGAAAGGGAGCTAATTCCAATTTTATTAAAAATAAAGCGGTACTCATGTACAATACAGAAATTCTCGATATCGTAGGGTTAATATTAAAATGTAAAAGGACCCAATAACAAGTCGACCTTTAGGTACAATTATGGTATTTTCGCTTAGTATTATGACGATAATATGTGCTGCAAAACTATGAAATAATGGTACAATTAGGATAATTATACTACGAAATCCGACCCTGGTTTCGTCGTGTTTTGATATGACGTTTGTATTATGATAGATGCGCTACTTTTTCTTGTATGAAAAAGTTTTGAGTAAAATATTTAGATGGACCTATCCTTCCTTTTGCAATCATTGGATGTAAACCACTTATTATGTTATTAGCTAAATGGAAAAACATGTTCTGACAATAAGCAGTTTTAATTAATTATTAATTCAGTTTTAATTTAAATATTTTTATTATTTTAAATTTTATTGTTTTCAATACGTTAATATTTTTAATTTTTTTTCGACAGTTAATTCGAAATAAACAAAACAGGCGAAATTATTTTTTTAAACAATCATTCATACAGGCAACAGCTTTTGCGAGATAAATAAATAAATTGAAATAAATAGATCTCATAGACATGTAAATTCGTCGCACCTTATTTGTTAGAAATAAAATTAATAAATTTTTAATTTATTAGATAGATAGATATGTATACTGATGACGGCTCCGTGGCGCAGTGGCTTAGCAATGAGTGGCTGCGCTGAGGGTCGCGGGTTCGAATCCCCCACGGAACAAGTATTTGTATGGCCTACAAATAGTTGTTCCGGGTTTGGATGTTTGTCCTTGTGCAATTAATGTTTGTAAACTGCCCCCACGATACAGGAGAAAATCCTAGTGTGGGGGTAACTTTTTTAAAATAAAACAAAAACAAAACAAAAATACTATTGATGATAATTTACTCGTGTTTTATCTATATCTATACATATAATAAAACAGTGACGAAAGAAAAACTGTACATTGTGTATTTTCGAGAATAAATAAGTGGCTTGTAGTGTTATGCTTATACATACTTACATATCATTTTACACTATTTTAAATTTATTTTTCCATTCTGTTTTTGATGTTCTGCATTCGCCTCAAAACTTGATATTTTGCATCACCTTTATTTCCATAGGATCCTGTAATATTTTTAATTCATAAGAACACAATAACAAATCATTTTCACTTCGTATTTTTCATGCTATCAGCACTTTTTAAATCGGTGTCAATCGAACTCGAATACGAAGTGAAGATTAGATGTGTGGAACCAGCTAATACTGTTTTGCATGACACTACATTTGTATATATGTTTGTATATTTGTATATAAGTTTGTATATATGTATAAATATCAATTTCAGACACATCTCGTTAGTGATGTTGCTGATCTCTGGCTCTGAGCCCTACCGCTCTGGCCGTTCTTAATCTTTACTTAAGTCATAGCGACTAAAGCTTGCTTAAGATTAATTTCTTTAACTTTATCTTCACTCAGGAGCGGATGACAACTCCTTAAATAAGCCTGGATGTCCTTTCGAAATGTTTTTTTTTCCACGCAGGAGCGGATGACAACTCCTTAAATAAGCCTGAATGTCCTTTCGAAAACACACTTTTAGAGTGGTAGTCATTGAATGTGAACTCCACCCTTACCTGAATGCAGATGATGAATGTAAGAGATAGTATATCTGATTTTGCCTGGTGATGTCTGTTTCTGCAAAGCTGTGTTTTCACGGTTTATTTTAGCGCACTAGTAGGCGGAGGCGTAGGCGTGGCTAGGCGACGACTTAAGGAGCGGGCAGAGGCTTGCAGGATCCCGAGGCAGTGCAGAAAAGGCCTTTAGGAGATGCTTCAAGTATCAAAGCTCAAGTCAGACTCCCCATTCGCCGATTGAGTTCGGCTTATTTTTGCTTTTTGACGGATCTCACATAAGAACGTAATATTATTCTCATTAAATTTGAAATTATTTAAATTAAAAGCAAATTCTTGTAAATGGCCAAGAAGAAAGGAGTATTTTGAAGTAAAAACATCAGGCCGGTAACGATATTTGAATAAAAATTGCCATGACAACCTGATAAACAACGATGTCAAAACATGTCAAATTTTGGTTTTAGGCTCGTAATACAGAAACGGCAAGATTTAAGTGAAAAATGAGATATTATTTATATAGGAAAAAAAAGTAGCGCAACAGCGCGCACGAAACCCGAAATTGCAGAGTTACGGAGAACTAAATAAAAGACCGAAAAAGGTAGACTCCATTGACACCGATTTAAAAAGTGATTTAAATAGCATGAAAAATACGAAGTGAAAATGATTTGTTATTGTGTTCTTATGAATTAAAATATTACAGGATCCTATGGAAATAAAGGTGATGTAAAATATCAAGTTTTGAGGCGAATGCAGAACATCAAAAACAGAATGGAAAAATAAGTTTAAAATAGTGTAAAATGATATGTAAGTATGTATAAGCATAACACTACAGGCTTTCGTTAGAAAAAAAGTAACTGATGACAAAAAGTGACTTTTTAGAATTTTTGTCTGTTTGTCTGTGTGTATGGTACGGCTTCACGCCAAAACTACTGAATAGATTGAATTGAAATTCAGCAAAAATATTCTTTGTAAACCAAGGAAGGCTGTAGGCTACATTTTATCACGCCGTATGTTATAGGAGGTAAGCAATATTGATTTTAAAAGGTTTTTCTTCGTAATTGAATGCACAAAATAACTGAATGCACAAAATGACATGTTATTAGTTAAAATAAAAACAAAAATTTAACTTTGGGAACATAATAATCACGCTACTTTTATAAAGGAGCGGGGCAGTAATATTATAAATTTCAAGGGAACAGCTGTTTAACAATATGTCAACAGGGAATTTAGCGGTAAGGTCAGGCGACCGTTTACCGCATTAAATGGTGCGAGTTTAAATCCTATAATATTGTTTTGAAAAATCGTAATTTTTGTTTAATTTTTGCACTTTTTATGTGCATTAGGAAATCTGAGAGCTTTACATGTCCTATCTAATTGTATGGAGTTATCACACCAATACTACTAAACAGATTGATTGGTGGTACAACAAGTTACACTATCATGAAGTCAAGTCAAACTTTTGGTTCTAAGTTATATCTTAGCAAGCACATTTGTTGCAGGTAATTGATTTAAGTATGTAATTCTTAGTTTTGTTCCTTGCTGCTGTTACCATATTTAAAAAAAATGTTTTAAAAATAATGTACTTGTCTATTAAATTAACGACAATTTAGTTTTAATTCATAATTTAATTAATTTATTTGGTTAAATAATACGACGCGTTGGCGTCGAGTTAGATCGCGCTATGGTTTCGTTCCCAAAAAGTGATGTTATAGGTGCCGATAAGCCGCTCTCATCCTATAGAAATGGGGGTTACCTTTGTTGTCTGTGTTGGTTGATGTGTTTAATTTTCCTGCGAATAATTATTATTTTTCTACTTACTAGCAATTCTTACGTACCCTTCCGATTACTTTTCATTATTTTGAATATCGTTAGTGTCGGATTAAGAAGGAATTTTAGCTATGTCTTTTAGAAAAAGATCAAATCTGTCTCGAAACTTAAGGGTTTCTAAGATGCGCGGGTTAGTTAGTAGTAGCAGTAGTTTCTCTCGAACCGACGCAGAGCGTGAACAACGGCTATGTGCTAACCGTGAGCGTAATGCACTAAATTTGTCCGCAGAAACTAGCACGCAGCGCCAATTACGACTAGAATTTAAACAAGTCCGCACTACTGCTTCTCGATCTCAGGAAAGTGTGGAACAACGAGAAATACGTTTAGCTATCGACCGGGATCGTCATTCTTTGTCTCGCGCATCCGAAACGGTTACACAGAGGGATCAGAAGTTGAGTCTTCAGAATATCCGCTCTGAGACTACTCGATCACTTGAGAGCAGTCAGGAGAGTGAGATACGACTTGCGCGTTACCGAGAACGTGGGCAAAGATTTTTTTAAAATGATTTGCAATATTATTGTTAATTCAGTGTACCCTTGGGATGAAATATACGGGATGAAAAGTTTTTGTTGTATAGGTGTCAAGTCTAGGCAACATATAGGCTATAATTTATTTTGGAAAATGGAACACCTGATGCAGAACTGCAACAGACCAGCTAAAGTATAAGAGATATAAAAATGGTGCCATAGCAAAAAAATATTCCACGTGAAGATTATTTTCTGCTGTGAGAATAAATTTGAAGATCTGGAACACCTATTGTGGAACTCCAAAGCCCAGCGACATTATAACGTATATAGGAATGACGTCTTAGCAAAAGTTGTTTAGTCTGATGGGCATTTCCTGTTGACTTACAAAAATGAAAGATCTGGAACGTCTCGAATTGTCTCGCGCATCACACTGTTTTCCCGTCCCCGGGCTCTTAGAATTCGAAATCAGACGTTTCAGATCTTCGATTTTGACCACCCCGTTGTCGCTTGCATAAGCAACATCATCCGCGTACGAAGTCGCGGGCAGCAGCTAGTGAAAATTAAACGAAATGTCGACTTTAAGGCCATGTATTCCTGCAAAAGTAGGCATTTAGCGCTGTCCCGGCCGCGCACGAATTATTTCGCACTTAACTTAACTTGCATGACCCAACCAGCAACACAGTGTAAAAATAAGCAGTAGGATGACTTTTTTATTTGACTTTACAAATGCATTTTTTATGTTCAAACTTTTTTTTATTATAGCGATAAATTAGAGTTACATAATAAATAGAAAATTAACAACCAGTTCGCTTTTGATAGGTATGGAAACTGTATGAGTAGAGAACTGTTTTTAAGTTTCGTGTGAACACAAACAACGCTAGGGGGAGAAAGTCAAACTTACAGTGAAATTCATTATAACTATTAAAACCACAGGATTTATATTTATAGCACGCAATATTTAGTCTGTGACAACAAATATATGAACTCGTCAAGAACTGATTTATTGGTGCACGGAGAAAACTGACACGGGTCCGTCGTCCATAAGCGCCAGCGCGCGACTGGTCAGGCTTGCCGAGCCGCCGCGCTCGCGCTTTTAGGAGGTATCTAAATATAGTAATTAACACAATATTTTTATCATGTCAAATTCTGCGAATTTGTCTGTAAAAATTAAGTGGCTTTATTTGAGTACAAAATTTAAGTGTAAAATGTTAGAAGTTTAGTCTTAATATTGAAAAAACAATACAAAAAGGGGTCACTTCGGGATTTTTTTCTATCGAGTGAAGTTCTTTAGATTTTGTAACTGAATGCGATTTTGACTAGACTAGATCCTTAACTAATAGTATATATTTTTATCAGAATTTAAAACACTAATTTCTATGCCTCAGATGGTTTAAGAGAACTCAAAAGCGCGGTTTCTGCGAAATACCTAGCCTTAATTACAGTTTTTTCTTCTTCTTATAGGCGGTGTGTTTTTATACTTACAGCCTTTGTAGGGGTTCGTAATTATTGGGCATTTATTTCTGAAAGGGTTATCGATCAATTAGTCAGCGCTGCTTCCATGCGTGTCGGCGGACTTACCGTTTCCTAGAAATTTTATTTTTCAGGCATACATATTTCCTTAAAATGTTTTCCTTCACCGCCAAACACAACACCTAAAATTGTATTTGAGCCAGTACGCGAGCAAGTAACCCGGGTTCGATCCTTACCGTCACCAATGAAATTATTAATTGCAGTTTTAAGTTTTTATTTACTCGTACCACGTGCTCGGCGGTGAAGAAAAACATCGTAAAGGAACCTGCATGTTCGAAATATAAGGAAAAATATTATTACCAAGTGAAGTTCGCCAACACGTGAAGTTCGCCTACACGTGAAGTTCGCCTACACGCATTTTGGCAGCGCGGCGGAAATTTAATTGTCCTAAAACCCTCTCAGAAATGAGAGAAGGCCTGTGCCCAGCGGTGAGACGATTAAAGGCTGTAATTTTAACTTTAACTTTTAGCCCATTTTGTGTGTATCTATTTCAAACCAACAAAAATTATAGAACATTTAAAGTGAATCCGAAATGCTGCTCAACTTATTTATTTTAAGAACACATTCACGTCATAATATAATTTTACGTCTTAATCACGTCTTAATATACCTATTATATGTATTATATGTACCAAAAAACCGGTTGGTTCCAAATGATTTTAGGTGCTTCTATATTTAAATAAAAAAAATAAACAAAATACTTTTTCCAACACGGTCTCATAAACACCTTTGTCAACCTGTGTCCTGGCCAATTACGAGCGTGGCGAGAAATTTTAAACAATGTCAGAAGCTATGAGAGATTTACGTTGCAAGTTTAAGCTCTAACGATACTCGTAAAGATATTCAGTCGCCCTAACCTACTTTAGCTAATGAGATATGGTCGGAGGTATATCGAAGGTCTACGTTAGTACAAAACAAGTGTACAAATCCTATACTATTAAACGAGCAATTCTTGTATATATGTATATATATATATATAATCGGGATCTCGGAAACGGCTCCAACGATTTTCATAAAATTTAGTGTCCAGGGAGTTTCGGGGATAATAAATCGATCTAGCTAAGATTTATTTTTAGAAAATGTCTTTTTGTCCGTGTTTTTAGGCAATTAAAAACTGCTACAATATAGTTAGAATAAGAAGGTAAATTTTGACAGTTTGGTAATGATTATAAATAGCTTATTGGTATAATGGGCGGTCACAAAATCGTAAAACCCCGGTTCGAGCCCAGACCGACCGACCGACTTTTTTATTTTTTTTTTCAAGTTTCTTTCTTTTTTGAGAAAATATATTTTTTTCGAGCCCTTTTTTTAGTATTTTTTAAAAACACGAAAATTTAAATAAAAATAATTGCACTCATGATTTTTTATTCAAATAACCAGTTCAGTTTTTTCTGTTATGTCGCTAAGATCAAAAAATATTATTTGTAATTCATCAGTATGTAATTTGTATCTAAATATAATTTCCAAAACACACGAATTAAAAAAATCGAGCGAAAAATACCGAGCAAAGCTCGGTCAACCGGGTACTGTAATACAAAGCGCCATGTTTAGTGACGAATTCTGAAGCGTTACTGATAACGAAGTATTTCCATCTTACTACTCAGATGTGGTAGACTACGCAGTAGAACCACGCTAGCTATATGATGATTGTAGCATGAGTGGGTCGGCACGACCGAGGAAGGGCCACGCCCTCTCACAAAATAGCAGCTTAATGCTGCTGTGTTTCGTATGGTAAGTGGAGAGAACCCTTTTTACTGAAAACGAGACATTCCATCGTAGTCCACAGTACTGACAACGCATCTGTATTTTGATTCTTTATCGATGATAAATGTAGATGTCTATGAGTCACAGCAACCACTTACCATAAGTTGGACTTTGTGCTCGTTTGTCACCCCCATCTATTAAAAAACCTGTGTCTCGTTTCAATCATGAGGACCTGTTTAGATATCTATTTAAATTATAAGTATAACAGCTGTCTTTTGAATTGTGTGCACGTGCACGAATTGTCACTTGTCACAATCAAATAAAAATACACTACAATCCTGGGCCTTTGATTATATGTGGGCATAGGTTGTATGACATATAACAGGACTTTGTATTACAAATGTATACAATGTGTACAATATGTATTACAAATTAATCATAAACTACAACATTGACGATAAATTAAATGATTCACAATGCGTTGATTCTTTCTTTACTATTAATTTTTATACGTACTTTACCGAATATTAATATTTTTTATGATTAGTGGAATAATGATTATTGTAAGTAATCTAATCAGCGTAGATAAGTTCGTGATACGTTGCGAGTCTGCAGTAAGTTTCTATTGTTTAGTCTCTTGTGATAATGTGTATTTTGGGTCCTATTTTATTCTGTACATTATTAAAATTGGTAACATAGTTTCAAGGTACGGCAATGAAGCAAATATTTTTTAACTCATAATTAAAAAAAATAAGTGTTCGAACTTCGAAGTTTGATGTACGAAAATGTTTTTTTTTGTTTATTATAAATGTGTTATTATTTTAATAAAAAGTGTTTTGATGTGTGCTTTCGTTCGACAGCAGGTCTGTGGGGGTGCAGGGACGGTGTCGGGCGGTTTTCAGTTACCAACCCGCCAATCCCGACGAGCTTCCACTTTGCGTGGGCGACGTGCTGGAAGTTCTTGGAGAGGTGTGTTCATTTTTTTGAATAATTTAGAAACCTTTAATTTTATTTAGTCTATGTTTTTATTTATTTAATATTGCTGGTTGATAATTAAAGATCTTTTGATTTTTGGAGCTGTGTTACATTCGACACTGAGCAATAATAATATAAGTCGTGCAGTCGTTAAAAAGTAATATAAAGTTACACTGCTGGGCACAACCCTGCTCTTATTTCTGACAGGGGTATCAGAGCCATTTCTTCCTTCTGCTTCTTTTTTAAAAATCCCTGACACGTAAGTATCCTTCCGATGTTTTTCTTCACCCCCCAATTACTACCTACAACGTACATCGTCGCTTAAAATTGCAATTAACATTACAACGAGGATTGAAACCGAGTTGCTCGCGTGCTCATGTACTGTTCTCTATATTTTTTTGATGTACAACAGCTTTGTTAAATTTCACTAAACGGGGTCGGAAAATGTCGTAGTAAGATTTTATACGTGGAAAAGCCACGAAACAGATGTATTATGACTGCTGCATGAATTATTCGGCTTGACTGAAGAAGGACGATGCTGTCATTGTGACCAGTTTAAAAAATCATGACGCTGCTGTGTTTCGTGTGGTGTAAAGAAGCGGAGACCGGAGTTATATTTTTTACTGGTAACGAGGCATTCCGTCTTAGTCCTCAGTAGAAAATGCAATTAATACACAAGGAATGACTGGACCAAAGTGATGGAGAAAACAAAGAAAATTGTTATGGACGACTATGAAAGAGACATTCATTTTGTATGCATTACAGAAAATGGAATAATAAATTTATGTTAACAACGATTCCGTGGTACAACAAGCCGTCACTAAAGCTAAGCGCTCGCTCTATGTAAATTTAACATTACGTGAGCAACCCGGGTTCGATCCCAACCGGCACCTATAAAATTGTTAATTACAATTTTAAGTGCTGGTTTACCACGTGCTCGGCGATGAAGGAAAACATCTTTAGGAAACCGGCAAAAAATAAAATATACCCTCTCAGACATGTGAGTTGTAAGTGAACGTGATTAAATAAATTTGTTTTTAAACTAGTGCAGTCTTATTTTTTTATATAACTTTGTCTAGTAATTAGCATTAGCAGTAAGCAATAAATATTAAAAACTGATAAATTTTGTATTTGTGTTACCTGTTCCTAATTTATTCTGGTATATAATCTAGATAAAACAGTAAATGATTACTAACTTTAAATAATTGATATCGATATCTCTTAAGAATCGAATATTGTAGGTACAGATTTTTTAGCTGAAATGTCTAGTCCAATAAATATGATTGCTGTCAAAAAGTATTTCTTAGATTTATTGGAGTATAACCATAAATTTAATAATGTATTTTTGGGTACAAATATAGGCTTCGGTCGGGAATAGACACGCGGGTGTCCGCGGATGAGTGCATGTCTGCGCAATCATCCAAATAACATGATAACAGGCCAAGCAAAATATTTTATAAGTTATACGTTGACTGTCTTATAAAAATGCGTAATGCATGCAGACCACAGCCTTATCTTCGACTTTGTTGTTGCTTTCTATTTAGAGTGAGTCGAAATCCAACAAGTTAAAATAAAGCATGGCCATAATAATGGATATATATTTCACTTGAGCGCTGAGAACAGTTTATTCGTATTGCTGATCATTTAAGTCGTTTAAAATTGTGCTTGGTCACGTTCTAATGATATCGATCAATAAAACTGATCACTGGTAACTTTCTATCCATCTTCCAATATCCGTCGCTCAGCGCCTCATAACCGCACCAGTCGAGCGTAACGTCTCGGAGAACCCAACTCTACAGCAATGTAATTTATCCTCTACACACTTACCATTTCTTAAATTGCCGCTTGAAATATTTTTCGCACCTTCTTATGACGTGAACATGTCAAATATCACTGCAATCATTAAGTGCTATGATCAGATCAGATCGCAGAATCAAGTTTACTCTGTTGGAATAAAAAAAGCAGATGCTGGATATTTATATAGAATAAGGGTGACGAACGAGCACACACTCCACCTTATGGTAAGTGGATACTAATGGTGGTTAATATAGCGCATAGCGCCATATTATAGCGCGCTATCTCTTCATAACGCATAGGGCGTGCTATGTATGTAAGTAGTCGACATGGCGCTATGACGATATGACGCTTTGGCGCTATTCATATCAAGCGGCAATTAGTTCTAGCAGCAGCGCTGTTGGGAGTAGACGTGTGCCGCAAATTTAATCTAGCAGCACGCTATTCATCGCGCGCGAACTAATTTAGTGTTAGACGTTATTTAGTTAGTGTATACTGTATATTTATAAGTGATCGAAGGACACGGTTGTACTGCTACAAACGAAGCCTAACTAATGTTTTTAAATGTAAATAAAATATAGATATAAAAGTGTATATAATAGTGTTTGTAAATAGTTAATTTTTATAAATACAATCAATAAACTTTTAAATACACCTTTAATTGATTTATAATTTATATTAAGGTTAAAATAACGTTTATATCAATTATAATAAAAAATGATTAATTTTATTTTGTTTTAAAAAGTACACGCCTTAAAAATATTTTTAGGATTATAGAAAGTTAGAAAGTCGTAAGCCTGAAAAGTATGAAAGAGCATTCATTGATTTTTCTTTACCACTTTATTTTATTTTAATCTAAAATACCACTTATTACGAAACAATGTTCTTATATAGCATGCGGTCTATCCAATGAACAACATGTAGCGTGCTCCGAGATATAGCGTGCTGCAAAACTTAACGCGCTTGCCGGCCTCCTACACACTTTTTTATAAATAGCGCGCTATAACATAGCGTATTGAATAGCGCGCTAGAAATTTCTAGTTTATAGTCTGTAGCGTGCTATTGATTTATAGTCGTTTTGAACAACTATAGTGGATACTATGGCGTATAGATATTTACGAGTACATTAATCCTCAATTGACTGCCTCGTTGGTCTAGTGGTTGTAGTAGTGCGACTGCTGATAATGAGATCCCGGGTTCGAATCCCGGGTCGGGCCAACAAAATTAATTATTGAGTTTTTCCGTCAAGAAATCCTCAGTAGCTGCCCGGAGTCAGGAAATTGGCGGTGTCTCACCCCCGTGCCTCAGAAAGCACGTAAAGCCGTTGGTCCTGCACCTGATCTCTATCCGGTCGTGTCGGTTTACCGTCCCATCGGATTATGAGAGTGAGGGAATAGTGAGTGCACCTGTGCTTGCGCATACACTTGGGCAATATAATCCTGTCCTGCGCCGATGGCTAGCCTCCGTTGAGGCAGGCCGCCGTGATCGAAATTCGCTCTGGAGGATATTATTATTATTAATTCTCAATTGAAAATCAATTCAGATGCGTTGTCACCCTGAGGACTGATATGGAATGTCTCGTTTCTAGTAAAACGGCTCTCCGGTTCTATACACTCACCATACACCACACAGCAGCATTAAGACGACACATCGAAAGCGCTATCGCCGTACTGATCCGAGTGAATACATAATTTCTATAAAAACTTGAAGAAACGCCGTCATAAGGTCTAAAATTGCGTAACGCCCGCGACGATTAAAAGCGCTTAGAAATTGTCAGAATCTTAAAATATTTTTTAAAAAATTATTGATTTAAGTTATCAAAATAATGAGCAAGTAAATTATGAATATTGATGTTTGGGATATATTTGAGTGATTCCCAAGCATATAGATCAAATGATTTCGTTGTAATTTCAACTATAGTGATTTTTAGAGGTGTTTTCGCAAATAATTATGATCGAGTCAAAATTATACAATCGTGTTTTTTGAGCAATCAAATTCAAGACAAAGACATGAATTTACCTATATCAAAATCCCACTTTCGTTAGTGGTGTCATAGTCCTATACTATTCGATGAAAGGTGTATTTTTTCACGGTGTCGCCTTAAGCTGCTATTTTACGTCGGTATTCTGTGAGAGCATGGTTCTACCCTGGTTGAGCCGGCCCATTCGTGCTAAAACCAATACCAACCAGCGTGGCTCTACCACGTAAAAGTTTTATACCAGTATTCAATTTATTTGGATATTTTTATTTATTTATTCGTGTACACATAACAAGACAAAAATATATATAGTGCGTGCTACTACTACTACAGATGATCTACTTATTCCATAATATATGGAAGTATTTTCCTGTGAACTCACATCATTGCTTATAAATATTCTTTTTTTACGTGCTAGAGCCACGGTGCAGCTATATTATTATGGTTTTTGTAGCACGAATGGGTTGGTTCGACCGGGGAAGAACCATGCTCTCACAGAACACTGTGAGAACGTGGAATGGTAGCTCAACGCTGCTGTGTTTCGTATGGTGAGTGCAGAGAACCGGAGACCCATTTTACTGGAAACGAGGCATTCCATCTTAGTCCTCACGGATGACAACACATCTGCATTTTGATTCGTAATTGACGATAGATGTAGATGTCTATGGTTCACAGCAACCACTTAACACCAGGTGGACCAAGACTGTGTGCTCGTTTGTCAACCGTGTCCTATAAAAAAGGCGTAAAGCGATATTTTTTCACACTAATTGGAAATAGTTAACGAGTAAATAATCTTTTCTGACTGTATCTCGCGGGTCTATCATGTATATGTATTATTGTGTAGGTGGAGGAGGGTTGGTGGCAGGGCCGACGTCAGGGTCGAGTGGGCGTGTTTCCGTCCAACTTCGTGGTGATGCTGGAGCCGCCGCCGCCCGCGCCGCCCAGCGAGCCCGCGCCTGCTTTGCCCCCCAAACCTGGTATGAACATTACATTGCTATAGTTATTGATTTCTTATATTATTTATGCGAACACTACACATTGAATGAAACTTATTTTATGGGTTTTATCTCGTAATTTTAACTTTTAATGCACCCAACAATAATGGTCACGGAGTATTGAGGTGTTTGACGTCCCGATGTCATGACCCGGCTACCTACAGTTTTTGAATATTAATTTTTGGTCTGATCTAACGCTAAACGAGCCTACGATATCTTGAAGTGCAGTAGTATGATGGGCTTGGATTTAATTTTATTAATTATAGGATCCCAAGCAGATGGTAATACCTATCCATCTACTCTATTTAAATTACGATATTTTTAATGTCATCCCGTCTTCGTCCGAAGTTTAAATACAAGCCATGCGTTATTAAAAACAAAACAGAAATTGTTGAATTTCGGATCTGCTCTACGATTGTGTAACTCTTATGGGAATTGTTCACCGGTGGGAATCAACCCACAACTGCGTTATATAGAAAAATCAAACGGCGTTATGTTTGTTTTATTATGACATCTAAAATATAAAAGAAGAAATTCAGAAATAAAGAAAGACAACGAATCTAAACGTCAAAACGAAGCTAACGATGATGGGACTGGTGGAACCAGAGTAACATAATTGTACTGCTGGGATTTAGTTGAGATTACAGTAAACACTGCATCCTGATAAGTTTCCGATATGATTGCACAAGCGCTACATTTGTCATGGATAGGCTGGACGAGTGATTGATTACCTCTGTGTTTCCACATCTAGAATAATAAAATAATATGCATTACTAGCTGGTATTCGGCGCATTGCTGCCACAAAAGAAAAAATTGTGAAAATATTACTTCAAATTTGAAAGAGTTATATTGTTTAATTAGGAAGCATAATTCATTAATTGAAATTGAATGATATAACTTCAAATAAATTTGTAGGTACGATACGCGCGCCGCCTACTGTAAATTTATTTTATTATGCCTAATATAACCTTCGCACAAGTGCAGACAATAAGTTGACAATGTTTTACATCAATCCGATGAACGGTATGGCTGCGCATAAAATACGAAAAAACAAACAAGTTTTTATATATTGTATAACCTATGTAGTTATAAAGGTACGAAACTGGACACTGTTTCGTATTTACATAACTTTAGTGAAAAAGTACGATTATATAACTAGATTTTGAACTAGAGTGGTAAAATTAAAACCTTTGTACAATCCACTTCAATATAAATAAAATGATGACATCATCAATGTAGTCGAAGTCATTCAAATACGCATTACTAAGTATAATTCAAAAACTACTGGTTAGATCCTGATCAAATTTATATGGGACCACATGAGAAGCACCAGCTTTCAAATCATCGAAATCGGTTCATCTAGAAAAAAGTTCTGAGATAACATAAATAAAAAATACAGTCGAATTGGGATCCTGTCCTTTTTTGAAATCGTTTGGAAAAAACAATGAGTTTTAAGGTTTGCAAAGTGGGTAGTAAAAAAGACATTTAATGTAAAGATATTCCAGAATTAAAACGGCTGGATTACTTCTTACATCACCAGTTATTATAATGAACTATTTTAATAATAATAATTCGAGCATGAGGTCAATCGACGAATGCATTCGGGAAACTGCGACTAATAGTTTTTTCGATATTCCTCAGAAATTTCAGACGCTCCTGTAATCAGTGCCTGTTGTCAGTGATGACATATGTCACCAAAACGTGGCCCTTTACTTCTGTTCCTACGCTAAAATCGATGTCAGTCAATCAGCGGGCGGATAGAAAGGGCATAGCCTCGAAATTTCCAGGCTCGAAATTTCCGCAGAATAACAAGGGTGACTGACATAGATCAGGGGATCAGTAAGCTGGTGGCAATGGGTCAGCCATATAACTCGTAGGACTGGAAACACGGGAAGTACCTTTCCTTCCCTTTCTTTCCCTAGTGACGGCCCCGTACTCTCGAGCGCTGTGTTGGGCGATCCGCCTCCCTTACATGGAGTGATGACCTGATGAAGTGAGTTGGTTGAATGATGCAGATTTTTTTAATAGGTGTGACAAACGAGCACACAGTCCACCTGATGGTAAGTGACGCTATGGCCCAAGGACATATATATTTATCCTCGTTTAAAAATCAAAATGCAGGTGCGTTGTCACCCCTGAGGTTTAATATGGAATGCCTCGTTTCCAGTAAAAAGGGTCTCCGGTTCTCTACACTCATAATACGAAAAACGCTATTTCACGCCGGTATTCTGTGAGTGCGTGGTCCCATCCCGATCGAGTCGACACATTGGTGCTACAACCATAATATAGCTGCAGCGAGACTCTACCCACGAATGTTAGGTAGTTCAGGACTGTACTTATTAACAGTCTTTGGAGGTGGTGTATGTTTAGCAATAGTTTTATGTCTGTAGCAATAGTGTGATTATGTAGATTAATTGTGTCGTAACATTAAGAAACTTCTTTGTGAATCATCGTTAACAAATGCGACTCATTTCTCTGGGTATTAATTAAAAAAAAAAACTTTAATAAAAAATACAAAGAAACGCTATTTTGTTGTCGAGAATTCACGTCCGTAACATCGCCCTACAATACTTAAGTCGTCTTAAGAGGACTTACTGTTTCACTCGTAGGTTGTGAATGCTACAGTAACTGTAACACGAAGTAACACCAACTATTCTTTTGTTATATTCCACTGATAAACAAAACGTTTTTCTTTATCCATTAGAGTTAAACACAAAATTATACAATAACAAAGAGTTGGTGAATTTGTATGAACAATCGCGAATTAGTGCAATACAATTAAAAGGTATTTTCTGAACCAATGGTAAATTACAATATGACTTCCAATTAGTATTGTCTATAATCTATGTTGAAAAAAAAAGTGTGGGACAGGACTATCTCAAAATTTGCCAAACTATTTTTTTTTATAGAAGAGGGGGCAAACGAGCATACGGTTCACCTGATGTTAAGTGACTACTGCAGCCCACGACCAACCGCAACACTAGGGTAGTTGCAGGTGCGTTGCGGGCCCTTTAGAAAGGAGTAAGCTGTTTCCTTGAAGGTCCCCAGTTCGTATCGGTCCGGAAAAATCGCCGGTGGTAAACTATTCCACAGAGAGGTCGTACGCGGAAGAAAACTCTTAGTGAAACGTACAGTGGTGGACCGCCAAGCATCCAGATGGTGTGGATGGTATCGGGGGGTTTGCCGCGTTGTGCTACTATTATTACTACTACTACTAATTGCCTCGTTGGTCTAGTGGTTGTAGTAGTACGACTGCTGATCATGAGGTCCTTTTTTTACATGGGGAAATGCCTACGCATACCCGCCTCGCGGGGGCAAGGACGGGTTATGTCGGACTCGCACCGACTAAAACCCCATGGTGTTCCACCTTTGTCGCTTATTGGCAGGGCCACGGGAACGCTTTCGCACACATCCGCAGCCCCACCAGCGCCTGCCGCCCCATGGCAGCACCTCCTCGGGAGCGGAATATTCCTCCCAGTTCTCCTTCACAGGTAAGGCGCACCAGAACACATGGCGTGCCTTCCTTCTCGGCCTCTAATTACATCTGCGCAACGGACGCCCCCGCGTCCAATGCAAGAAGGCCATGGGGCCAGGAAAAACAAGCACTTAGAAGTACTAGCCTTCCCGACCCCAGCGGCGGATCTGGTCTATGGCTCCGCCGCCAACCAAGATTTGGCTGCGGAGGGTAGGGAGAGCGGCGCCTCGCAATACCGACAATCCTCTCCCTCCGCAGCCCCACCACCACCGCATCAACTGTGCGGCCCCGTTTGAGTCGCGGATGATGGGGCGAGTGGCGCATCGCCATACCAACACTCCTCTTCCTCCGCGACTCCACCTCGGCTGCAGCGGTAGGTGGGGAGGACACACCTCTCACCGCAGTCCACCAATACACATCCGAAGTGGGTTTCCCAAGCCCACTCGGAGTGGCCACCTCGGGCCGACCCTCCACCTCGGACCAGCCATATGGGTTCCTCTTTGTTTCGCCGTGGGTGACCAAGCCACGGCTTCTAAGCCCCCCCCCCCCCCGCCACGACAAGGCGGGAACCCGTTCGGGGGGATCATGAGGTCCTGGATTCGAATCCCGGGTCGAGCCAAAAAAAATCAATTATTGAGTTTTTCCGTCAAGAAATTTTCAGTAGGTGTCCGGAGTCGGGAAGTTGGCGGTGTTTCACCCCGCGTCGTGTCGTGTCGGTTTACCCCACCGGATTATGAGATTGAAGGAAAAGAAAGTGCTTGCGCAATCACTTGGGCACTATAATCCTGTCCTGCGCCTGAAATTCGGTCTGGAGGACATTATTATTATTATTACTACTACTACTACTAAGTTACATCTTTAGTAATGAATCTTTTTAGGCTCATGATAACAATGTTATTTTGTCGATTGGCTGAAATGTATATATTCAGCAGTGGACTTTTAAAGGGATGTTATGATATTGATGAAAAAGTACAAAAGCCATAAAAATATCTCGTAAATTTCATTAGATATATACATAAGGAACATAATACAGTGCAACCTTAATATAACGTACCTCAATATAACGACTTCCTCGGTTTAACTAATTTTCGTAATCCCCTTGAATTGTCCATAAGTAAATGTAAAATATACCTTTACATTGCGAACATTTCTTGCGAACAACCTCTTTATAACGAATTTTAACTATCAAGAAAACGTACCTCTAATATAATACCTCTAATTAACGAATTTTGTCAACCCAACACCTTTATATAAAGTTTATTAGTAGAAGTTGTGAATGAAATTATTTTTTTACCTTTTTATAACAAATTTTAGACCAAACCTAACCTCAACATAACAAACCTCAGTTGAATGAATGAATTACTTGATATAACGAATATTTACTTGTTCCCTTCCGATTTGTTATATCGAGGTTGCACTGTATTGGGTATGTATCTATAAAATAGCCGTTTTTCATAAAATAAGTTAACGTTATTTTTTTCTATATTTTTATTTATATTAATTAATCACCCATCTTTGCCAACGCATTGGCAGTTTATTGATGCCCTTCTTTAGTTATCGGCTGGACGGGAGTCAACAAATTCTTCAAAGGCATTTCATACTGCCTCACTTACACTTTTTTAAAAAGAATATTAACAATGCTATAAAAATTACTAATATACCCCTTAACTACTCGTGGTAAGCTTAAATTGCTTGGGTTACGAGTGGTTCACGCCAGTAGTCGAATGGCGGATTCGAACCCACGACCTTTTTGAGTTCGCGGTCCGCGCCCTGCCATTAGGCTACTGTCGCTTCAATACACTTACATATTTTTTCTTTTCCCACCAAAAAGTTGTCCATATTCTGGAAAAAGTAAAAGTCTCTGGACGCAAGGTCTTGTGAGTACGACGGATGACGGAGAGCTTCCAACCGCAGCTCTTGTCACTTGGAGAGCGTCTGTTGTGCATTATGAGATCGCGCGTTGTCGTGCAGGGGCAGCGGGGGCGAGCGATTGACCAAAACTGGTTGGAGATATGCGAACCTCTCCATCATTTTATTCGGTTCAGTTCTGTGTATAGTACACATCTGCAGTAATGCTTAGCCCGTTTGGTAAGTAGCTGTCACACCGCCGCTAGACTACCAAATAGTGACCATCACTTTTCTAGAGGTAAGTTTTCGTTAAGGACATTATTTAGATGCTGCACCAGGATCCATTTTTCGTCGCAGGTAACAATTCGGTTCATAATTCCTTCGTTTGTTTGCTTTTGCGCTGGCGATTATTGAGTTCGTGGGTCACCCAATTGTCAAGCTTATTTTTACTTTGCCAATATGACGCAAATGGACCAATATTGTTTTGATGCTAACGTCGAAAACTGCTGCCAATTTAGCCGTAGATTGATCATCAGCTTCCATAATCGCTTTTCTTCATTGTCGACCAAACTTTTCGGACGACCACGGCGTTCATTTTTGAGGTTGGAATTTCAAGAACGTAAACGCATAACAGGTGATGCGTTCGTTTGTGGTATTTGTTCCTAGATGTCGTCGAGGTTGCGTGCTACTTGTGCCGCGTTGCTGCCACGACCAGACGGTACTCATTTTCCATAATTAATCGAATTTTTCACGTATCCGATATGACTAAAAATAATCAAATGCGATGAGAACACAATGCTTATCAATAAACAAATAACCAATTTTGAAAAAAGAATACCATGATTTTAAAATAAAATTAATTTGACATTAGAATTCTTAGCTAAACGACAATTGTTTTGATTTAAAATGCCCAGTACTGCAGAATACTATAATACATACATAACAGAACGTGAAAGTGGGCGGAGCCCGTGTAGCCACTAACATGTCATTAACACGTCAATTCACACAAAAAATGGCAAATAGTGCAATAATTACGTATCGAAAATACAGCGGGAAATGGAATTCAAAGAAAGGAGACATATTCTACAACCAGTAAGTCGAAACTATTTATATTTTGTGAATATTAGAAACAAAAATAAAGAATCATCTATGTATCAAAAACATTAATCAAAAGTCTAAAATGTGTTTGTAGTAGTAATAACTGATAATATGATGTAATTGCTTGTGTGTGTGCTCCCGGCGACGCCAATCCTCTTACAAATTAAGGTTGACAGCCATTCTATTGTGTAATATAAGTATTCTATAGGTAAATAGAAAGACCTATTATGATTTTGTCATTAATTTGTCATTATACTCAGGAAGGTTAAGTAAAAGACGGGTAAAGCCATTTTGATAACTATATTGTGTCGTCTGCTTGGTTCGATAGACACCCTGATCTGTAACCTGTACCCGCTGAACAACATTTGGTGCACTGCTGTGTTACGATCAAAAGTGTATACAGAGCCAGAATAATAACAGGCTGTGAGACATTCCTTTTTTAATTGCAAGTGGCTGCATGCGCCCTATTTACGTTTGCCAGATCGGAAGAGCAAAATATCTCGACAAATTTTGAAAATGTCGGAATTTTGGAGTTGGTATCGGGAGAAATAAATATTAAAAATAAAAAGTTTATTTTTTGAGAGGAGGTTACAAAAAGTACTTTAAACACAACTAATTTAAGTACCTACATTTAACTTTTAGGTTGCCATATGTATTTGGAATTGGATACTTTACTAGAGTCCACCAATTTGGATGCTTTAGTTATATTCAGAAAATATTTAAAATTCAAAAAATTCACTTCTAAGTTCAGTCTGTTTGTCTGGAGATTTTGAGTTTTGTCGGGAGTCTAGAGATCATTTGAAATACCGGGAGAATCCAGACGAATATATATATATATATATATATATATATATATATATATATATATATATGTATATATATAAATGATAATATATATTGTAACAATCAGTTATCCTTTGTTTATTTGTATATAAAAGTTAGTGCATATACGCAGTGATATTAGTGAGAACAATTGGCTAAATGAGGGGCACAAGTCATCTTCGAATTAAGTGAATGATGCGATGCTATTTACCATTATGGTTGTTACTACCGTCAATTGAGATGTGAGTCGGAGGCTGAATCATCCTGTTACGAGATTAACCCTAATCAGTTTGATGGTGTCAATAAATCCAAGAGTTCCACTCACAATTGTGGTGAGTAATACAATTTAATGGGTACCGTTACTGGGACATTCGATAAGTGGGGAATAATTAGTGTAATGTGAAACCGTCAATATTAAATTTGTTTTTACGGTCAAGGCGCATAAAACCCTATATATTTTGATGTGTACAACTTTGATCTTTATTTATATGTACGTGACCGGTTTAGTGTTATACTTCGAAAATCAAACTTCTCTTGGATGTTATGGCTGACGGATCGCATGTTTTTCTACTGTGAAAATATTTCTAATGTGAACATTGATTCGGTGTTTGACATTTGTCTTTCCTCGACTCTATTCAATAATTCAAGGGTAGAGCTTATTATGTACATATTTTGTTATGGTCTCGAATCGATATTACATTTCGCTTTGAAAGCTATTTCACTGTTTGGATATGTTCTATGATTTACAAAAATATTTTGAACCGTATAACTACGAGGATGTCGTATCGAAAGCCGAGGTATCAATTTGGGTCATATCATGGCTAAATCATGACGTACTATGAGGATGTTCAGTACGGTAGCGATAATCGATCTGGCAGGAGTCAATTGGTACCAGTTGATTATTCTAATTTATACCATGCTGCAGCTATATTATTAGTATAGTTGTAGCAAGAATGGGTCGGCTCAATCGAGGAAGGACCGCGCTCTCACAGAATACCGGCGTAAAATAGTAGCTTAATGCTGCTGTGTTTCGTATGGTGAGTGTAGAGAACCTTTTTTACTGTGAAAGAGGCATTTTATATCAATCCTCACGATGACAACGCATATGCATTTTGATTCTTGATCGGGATTGATGTAGATGTCTATAGGCCGCAGCAAAACACTTACCATCAGGTGGATTGCTCGTTTGTCACCCTTATCCTATTTAAAAAAAAATCTAACTATGTAGGAGTTCATTGGTTCAAAATTCAGTATATTATATTCAATTACCTAACTGGTAGGAGTCAACTAGCTCCTGTTAATTACTCTAATCAATTATAAACGCATTTTAATTCACAAGGTTGTAGTTTGATCTTAGTTTGTACCTAAATCATACCTAGATCATAGTTTGACCCGTTATGCGCCGTAAATATTCATGTTGACATCAGTAAGCCGAACACCACAATCTCGCCAATACCATAGCCACAGATATTACATAGCTCTCGAAACGTCAGAAGCATAAAGGTAGATGAATAAATTAAACGGGTTAAAATTAGTTTTATTCGATGTGTTGTGTTAGTTACCATAACGGAATCATTAAACACAAAACCTAACATATCAAGCAGGAGTAAACATGGCCACGTTCCTTCCAGTATTGAATCATCTAGTTCTAATGTCGGGTGGTTTTTATGTTATTGCGTGTCAGGGAAAAGCACAGAAATATTTTATTAATATTTCTGTGCTTTTCAGCAGTCATAATCATAACGCAACTCGGTAAAGGTTAGCGTGTTCACATTTTTTTTTATCCCGTCTTCCTTTAGTTATAATCTGTCTAATTATTCTATCCGCCTCGGGTTTAAACTGGTTTAAAAATAGTCTTCCTAATTAAAGAACTTCCATAGCCCCATGCCACATTCTTCGCGAATCATATATTTGCTGTAAAATTCCATACTTTACATTTCAGTTTATTTTTATTTTATTTCGAAGACCAACATCTAACATAATTCGGCTAAATAATACTAATACTAACATACTTATGCCAAATGAGGGCTTACTTCGTCTATTTTCGAGATGTTTGCGCTGTTAGTCTATGCGACTCTTACAGCTTCATCTGACTCAGGGCTCCTCATTCATACGGCACATTAAACAAAAAATAATTATTAAGGTGATGTGAGCGCCAAAAGCAGATTTTTCACGCTTTAAAAGTGCAAGTTTTTGTCATTAAAAAACTACGTATTCACATTTTTTTTTAAATTCATTATTAAAGTTAAGGATTTTTCTTAGTGAATTATGGTGGCTAACAGCTCCTCTACACGATGGGCCAACGTTGGCCCAGTGCGATGGCCATGCGATGGCTGGAACGCAACTACACGTTGGCGACATTCAGTTGTGATCGAAACGTTTATCGAGATGGACGTGGAAGCATTAGCCGCTGCGGCAATTTATCTATACAACACGTACCGTTATTTTCTAAATGTGCACAAGAATAGAGTTATTAAAAAGAAATGACGTAGAAGAAGACCTAAAATAGTACCCCGAGTACCTAAAATAATTATTTTTTAAAGAATAAGAGTGACAAACGAGCCCACAGTCCACCTGATGGTAAGTGGATGTTGTAGCCCATAGATGTCTACATTTATCCTCAATAACGAACCAAAACGCAGATGCGTTGTCAGTAGTTACGTTGTACCAGTTCTGGCGCACTTGTAGAAAGGTTGTACCAGTTCTGGCGCACTGAGTCACAAGTACGACGTTCGTCGACTCACGATACTAAAAAAAAAAAAAAAGGTTTTGGCATGCTCTGATCACGAATCTGCGGTTCCGGAGATTTAACTCTTATCTAATTGATATCCGCTTCGAGCCTACACCGTCATTAGCGCTCCATTGTTCTTATCTACTTATCTATTGTTCATTCAATACCGTCATTATCTATTCTTCCTCAGCGTGGTGATATTGTTATATACTCCTTTGTTCCTATCTACACTAATCTGACTCATTAATAAAACACAATTACCCAATTTTGTTAAAATTTTTATTTATAAAATACAAAATCTTATTACTTATTATCTATAAAATAGGAGCGAAACATCTCATCCACTAAAATATCGTTGTACAATGTGTTCCCTGTAAATATACTCGTAAAACTATGCATTGAACATCCCTGAAACTTATATAGCAAATACATTAAGCAATATTCGCCACAAACTGAAGTCCACTCATTCTGAATCCTATCAACATTCCAGTTCCATCTTTTACAATTTCTTTTAAAAAACTCTAGATGATATCGTACAGGTGCCCGTCCGAATGAATCAAAATATTGACCGACGTCATTCGTATCGATATATAAAGCTACCCAATGTGACCCTGGTTTATCATCTGTATCCAAATTGCATATTATATACGTTGGTACGTGGGTGTACATGGGTAGTTTATTGGCAGCATAAACATTATTTTCTAGAGTGGGGTGAATCTTTTTCAGATGTTGTTGTACATCTAGTGTATCCATAATATTACTGCTATTAGTAGATTATTACAGTACCAATCTACTCAATGACTAATATAGGAATGATCAATTATAGTGATATCTAAATATTAAATTACATTCTTTGTGTTATACAAATCGTATTTGAGTCACCAATACACTGAACAAGACACGACAGGAAGGACGTAGGAATGTAGAGATAAGCAACAGAATGTAAGGTAAGCTTGTTGACGCATAAAGATACTATCAATTCTACTGCAGAACTTCTTTAGATTAGAATTATTACTCACTGGTACTATATAAGACCAAGCAACTGCAGTCATGGAGTTAGTGTATGGTCGTTTGACCGCAGTGGATCTATCAATACTACGTTTGTGTTACTTCAACGCATCAAAGGCCATGGATGTAAGTGTTTATTCTATTGACAAACTTACTTTTCTTTCTGTTATTTTCTTACGTGTGTATGATTTAGTGTTAACAAATTATATTTAAATATTATGTGTGTGTATATGGTTAAGCCGTGGTAGCTCAGATGGTTAGCGCAAAATGTAAAATTCACAGTACGCGACCCGGGTTCGATCCCCGCCGGCACCAATTAAATTGTTAATTACAATTTTAAGTGTTAATTTACCACGTGCTCAGCGGTGAAGGAAAACATCGTGAGGAATGCATGTCTGAGATAATTTCGAAGGCATGTGAAGTTTGCCAACACGCATTGAGGTATCGCAGCGAACATTTCCTAGCCCTAAAACCCTCTCAGAAATGAGAGGAGGCCTATGTTCAGCAGTGGACTTTAATAGGTTGTAACTTTAGCTTTTTTAACTTTTATGATTAAGTGTTACCAAATTGATATTAACATGATAACTGTGTTGTTGCAGAAATCATTGAGCTTCGATGAAAATACATATAAACAGTATTACTACTCGCCACTCTCCCCTCAAGAAGAGAGTGATGACATCGTCATTAATAATAACACATGCGATGGTGGAAAAAGAAAATCGCAATCGATTGATCATTTTTTTGAAGCTGAATCAAAAATAAAAAAGAGGAAGCTGTTATCATCAACCGTAGCACGAGCCGCTAGAGATGGTGTATCATACATTTCTACTAATTCTGACGATGGAGACCAAGCGACGCATCTCATCAAAATTGAAATGTACGATATGAAGAAGCTATCCAAGATTCCAACTACTGATCATTGGAAACATGCTTCCACGAGGATTAAATATTACGTAAAGACTAATAAGGATAGCATCTACGACAACACAAACGCCCTCGTATACAATATTACAAAGACAATAGCAGAAAGTGAAAAAGTTAAAAAATACTTTTTTAACAATGACAGTCATTAGCTGATCATTAGTGAATGTGATTCTGTTTACTTAAATTACTTCCGTGTACTCATTATATTCTATTTCTAATCCTTTGTTAGACTTAAATATCGGACATTATTTGAAATTTGGGTATCAGTTGGTCTACCAACACTGAACTGTTACTTACTCTGTTACCTAATTTCTTCTTTACTATAAGGATGGCAAACTTCAGTGAAGTGTGCACTAGTGCTTTCTTTTCCACAACCATGGAAGAGAATACGGAACTATTCAACAGCGAATTAAATCAGGAGTTGTCTAAAGTTTGTGATGAAATGGAGAAGGATCAACTGTTCGATTCATCGTATGATGATGATTTGTATAATCACTGTGCGATGGTTGAAACACAGTTTAAGTAAGTAAAATAAACATTCATTTCGATCATAATTTACACAATGTCTTGTACAGTTTTTAATAAATTTAAACATTTTAGTAGTCAACCACTACAACTTGGAAGAGGAACGAAGCGAACGAGCAGCAAAGAACCCAAGATCATCAAAAAACCAACAACGGAAGCAGAAGCGCCTACCTCTGCAGGGAACAGTATCAGTAACGATGATCAAGTGGAATGTCTAACGTGTCATATATTTATCAAGAAACGGTATTTAGCTAATCATTTTAAAAGTAATGTTCACAAAAATAATCTTTTAAATTCACATAATTCTTTATCAAACGTTAGTGTTATTGAATCTGCTTTTGGAAATAGGATTTTAACTTATAAAATCAAGAGTAGAGTAGATAGTTTTTTTTTTTTTTTTTTTATAGAAGAGGGGGCAAACGAGCATGCGGCTCACCTGATGTTAAGTGACTACCGCCGCCCATGATCAACCGCAACACCAGGAGAATTGCGGGTGCGTTGCCGGCCCTTTAGAAAGGAGTAAGCTCTTTTCTTGAAGGTCCCCAGGTCGTATCGGTCCGGAAAAATCGCCGATGATAAACTATTCCACAGAGAGGTTGTACGTGGAAGAAAACTCCTTGTGAAACGTACAGTGGTGGACCGCCAAGCATCCGGATGGTGTGGATGGTATTGGGACGTTTGCCGTGTCGTGCGTTCACGAAATTTGGCGGCTGGGATTAATCCGAACAATTCCTCAGAGCACTCCCCGTGATAGATGCGATAAAATACGCAAAGAGATGCAACATCTCTTCGCAACGCCAGTGAATCGAGCCGATCGGAAAGCACTCGGTCGTCGACGATTCGAGCCGCTCTGCGCTGGATGCGGTCAAGTGGAAGGAGCTGGTACTGGGGAGCCCCAGCCCAGAGATGGGAACAGTATTCCATGTGCGGCCGAACCTGCGCCTTGTAAAGTTGCAGGCGGTGTGCCGGCATGAAATACTGTCCCGCTCTGCTGAGCACGCCAAGCTTTTTAGAGGCCAATTTGGCCTTCCCTTCCAAGTGACCACGAAACTGCACGTCACTCGATATGTCGACGCCGAGGATTCCGATACTGGCTGAGGCAACAAGGGGAGTGCCTTGAAACTGAGGGGATACGACAAAGGGGTTCTTTTTAGCGGTTAACGCGCAAACTTGTGTCTTCTGGGGGTTAAACTGGACTAGATTTAGTCGTCCCCAATCCGAGACTCTGTTCAGCAAAGACTCGACTTCAGACACAAGTTTGTCCCGGCACTCGGAGACGTTTTCCCGAGAAATATTGGCTCGGCCGGTGTAAAGAGCATCACCAGTGCTGTCATCTGCATAGCAATGAATGTTACGGGTATGCAACATATCATTGATATGCAGAAGAAACAGCGTTGGCGATAGCACGCAGCCCTGTGGAACACCAGCATTAATAGGCTTGCAATCGGAGCTTGCACCGTCTACAACGACCTTGATGCTCCGATCTGCAAGAAAGCTGGTGATCCAATTGCACAATTTCTCGGGAAGCCCATAGGAAGGGAGCTTCGAAAGAAGCGCTTTGTGCCAAACCCGATCGAAGGCCTTCGCAATGTCCAAACTAACGGCCAATGCCTCCCCCTTGAACTCTACTGCCTCCGCCCATCTGTGAGTGAGGTAGACCAGAAGATCACCAGCTGACCGACCACGGCGAAAACCGTATTGGCGGTCACTAATCAGCTGGTGATCCTCAAGGTACCTCATAAGCTGGCAGTTTACAATGGACTCCATTGTTTTGGAGAACAAGGAGGTGATGGCGATTGGCCGGTAGTTGGACGGGTCTGAGCGGTCGCCTTTTTTAGGGATCGGGTGGACGAAAGCCGTCTTCCATGATTTTGGGACTACGCCTAGGGAGTAGGAGTACCGGAAAAGACGCGTTAAAACCGGTGCCAACTCTGGAGCACACGTCCTCAGCACAATTGGGGGGATTCCGTCAGGCCCACTCGACTTGTGGATGTCCAGGGAGAGGAGTGCTTTGCGAACCGAGCGCTGTGTGAACTGCACTTCCGGCATGGAGCACTCACACCGCGGGATGGTCGGCGGCGTACTCCCCCCGTCATCGAGAGTCGAGTTAGACGCAAAGAAGGAGCCTAGAAGATCGGCTTTCTCCTTTGCAGTATGGGCCAGTGAGTCGTCCTCCCTGTGCAGAGATGGAAGAGATGGCTGACAGAAATTCCCCTGGACAGCCTTGGCGAGAGACCAGAATGCACGGGTTCCAGAAGGAAGGCGAACTAGTTTCTCGCCAATTCTGCCTATGTGCTCTGACTTTGCCTTGGCAATGACTCTTTTGAAGGACCTAGAGGCGGAATTATACTTCTTTTTTAGAGCGCTGGTGTTTACATCCCGGGACGCTGATGCATCAACCCAGGCTTGGTAGCACTCCTGCTTATAGCATGATGCTATTTTACGGGAGCGACCAAACCATGGCTGAGATTTGCCTCCAATGGGCACCACAGAGGAAGGAATAAAAAGTTCCATACCCTGAAGTACCACATCAGTAACAGAATCCGCAACAACGTTGGGATCATCCGGCGAGAAGCAAACCCGCCCCCAAGGGTAGGATGCAAAGAAAGACCGCATCCCATCCCAATCGGCTGACCTATAGTGCCAAACACGGCGGCAGCCTGCAGAATGCAACCGCGATTTCAGCGTGAGTGGCACAACACTCCGGATCAGACAATGGTCCGAGGAGTCTAAAGGGGCGTCGACGGAAATCTGATATCCGTCCGGGTGAGAGGTCAGCAGAAGGTCCAACAGGGAAGGTGCATGATCCTCCACATCTGGAATCCGCGTAGGCGAAGTAACCAGTTGTGTCAGACCATATGCCAAGGCAAAATCATGAACAGATCTCCCCGCATGATCGGTTAAACGTGAACCGAGCCATTCGGCGTGATGGGCGTTAAAGTCGCCGAGGATCACGATCTCTGCGGAGGGGATCTGCTGTAGCAACGAATCTGCAGCCATTTGGACGTGGTCGAAGAGTCGGTCTGTTTCGGCATTACCGCTGTGGGACCTATAGAGGCACCCGTAGACGCGCGGATGGTCGTCGCTGTCTACGCGTAGCCAAAGGATGGACAGGTCCGAACCTTCAAGTCTGCCGAGGCGTCGAGAACAGATGTCCTCTCTGACGTAAACGCAAACTCCAGCCCGAGGCACAAAGGAGTGTTCCAGTTTGTACCCCGGGTAGGAGAGATACGAAACATCAGCCGGAGAGGACACCTGCGTCTCGGTCAGAAAGAGCAGAGCCGGCCTCGCCGTCTCGAGATGGTAGTGGACGGCGTTTAGGTTGGAGTGAAGTCCCCTGATATTGCAGAAATTCACGGACAGCGTGGCAGGGGTCGCCTTGGTCTTGTTGCTCCGTTTGCCCCGAGCAGTTGTAGTCTTGAGCGGAATTTCGCCCCCCCCAGAATACGCGGGGCAGCCTGAGCACCCACGCTCAGAAGTGGAGAAACATGGTCGTGGATGCTCAGCGAGGGATTCTCCAGGGGTGCTGGTACCCTCCTGGGGTAGTCTATCTTTATTTAATTCCGCTACCATGTTGATGGGGGGGGGGGGGGATTTGGGCCTCCGGCCACCTGCACTCACCAGACGAAACGCGGAAGCAGAACTTCCACTTCACGCCGGTATTCTGTGAGGTCGTGGTACCACCCCGGTTTGAGCCGGCCCATACGTGCAACAGCAAAGCTGCCGCATGGCTCTACCACTGTTAAAGTTCGACATTGGTAAATTTTGAAACTCCTGAACTATTTTTAAATTCTATTAAAGATGATATTTTATTTTTAATACAAGAGTGTATTCATCAACACATAATTTTTAAAGTAAACTTCATATTGCATGCTGATTTTGTTCAACAAACTAAAGATATTCATGATACGTTCGATTTTCAAACGATTAACTATATTATTTGTCAAGGAGATGACTTAAATATTTTTTTTTCATCTTTAAATGATACAATTACTACTAAAATTAGTGCATTTGAAAAAAAAAGATAGTGGATGGAGTCTAAAAAACATAAAATCTATAGACATGAATGTTAATAAATTTAACCCCCTACGCGGTACTTCATACATAGATCTTCCTCGTGACATAAAATTAAAAAAGGCTGTTATAAATGTAAAAAGCAAGGATTATTTTTGTTTTAAATGGGCGTTACTCTCGGCGTTATATCCCGTAAACAAAGACGCGGATCGTGTATCATCGTACGTTAAACATGCAAATAAACTTAAATTTGATGGTATTTCCTTTCCAGTTAAAATTTCTGACATAGCAAAAGTAGAGAAATTAAATGATATTAGTATTAATGTTTTTGGGTTAGAATATAATAAAGAAAAACGATGTAATTCTATAGTAGGTCCATTATTTTTAACAAAGTGTCGTAAAGATAGACATATCAATTTATTATTTTTTTCCAAGGATACAAAAAATCATTATTGTTACATAAAAAATTTATTGCGGTTAGTTAGTAAACAAATTTCAAAAGACGGTCACATCATGTACATTTGCGAAGCATGTCTACTTCACTTTCCATCTAAGGAAAGTTTAAATAACCATGAACAATACGATTGTGCCCACATTTGTACAGAATTACCAAACAGTGAAACTTTTAAAAAAAAGAATTGGTTTGGTCAACCTATTTCAAATGATAAAATTAAATTTGATAGTTATGAAAAAAAGTTGAAGATACCATTCGTAGTTTATGCTGATTTTGAAGAATTTTTAAAACCAATAGAATCATGTTCTAACGATCCTTCCAAACCTTTCACACACAATATTCAGAAACATGAAGTACATAGTTTTGGTTATTATATAAAATGTTCATATGATGATAAATTATCAAAATATGTAACGTATTGCGGACCCAACTGTGCACAAGTGTTTATGGAAAGTTTATCTAACAATCTCAAAGAAATAAATAGAATTCAAAAATATCCTCCACTTCCGCTAACAAATGAAGACAAAAACCAAATTTCAAATGCAACCATTTGTCATATTTGTGAAACAGAGTTAGCAGAACATTTTTATGATTTTGATTGGTACACCGGTAGTTTTATAGGTGTTGCTCACGGATCATGTAGCTCGAAGTTCAGAAAACCTCGTTATATACCAATATTTTTACACAACCTTAGTCGCTATGATGCTCATTTTATTGTTCACGCGTTAAACTTTTGTGATGGTGAAGTCGAAGTTATCCCTCAAAATAAAGAAAAATATATATCCTTTTCCAAAAAATTAAAAATGAATAACCACGAAATTATATTAAGATTCATAGATTCATTTAAGTATTTATCATGTAAATTAGAAGAATTGGCCAAAAATCTCAGTAATGATCAATTTCAAGAATTACGTAGAAATTATCCTAATGATGAAGATTTCTTTCGTTTAAAACGGAAAGGCGTTTATCCATATGAACTTATGACTAATTATGATAGTTTAAGCCTAACATCGCTCCCCGAACAAAAATTTTTTTATAGCTCGCTCACAGATTCCCATATTTCAAATGATGATTACAATCATGCTAAAGATGTTTGGGAACACTTTGGGTGTTGTAATATGCTAGATTATTCAAACCTGTATTTAAAAACAGACGTTTTACTTTTAACCGATGTATTTGAAAACTTTAGAAAGTTATGTATTAATACTTATGATTTAGACCCTGCCCATTATTACACAGCACCCGGTTTAAGTTGGGATGCAATGTTAAAATATACAAAAATAGAATTAGAACTTTTAACAGATTATGAGAAAATTGCATTTATTAGATCAGGTATCAGGGGTGGTGTATCTCAATGTAGTAATCGTTATGCTAGAGCTAATAACAAATATATGGGGGATTATGATGCAGGGAAACCAAATTCATATATCACATATTTTGATGCCAACAATTTATATGGTTGGGCTATGTCTCAATGTCTTCCTACTGGTGGATTCGAATGGGTAAATCCGAATACAGAATTTAATGTGTCTGAGACATCGAACTTCGGTTTTATTTTAGAAGTTGATTTGGAATATCCAGATGAACTTCATGATTTACATTCGGACTTTCCTTTATGCCCCGAAAACATTTGTGCAGGCAATATTAATGAAAATAAACTAGTCCCAAATTTAAATAATAAAGATAAATATGTAATTCATTACAGAAATTTAAAGCAGTGCATAGAAATGGGGGTTAAATTAACTAAAATTCATAGAGTTTTAAAATTTAAACAGTCTCGCTGGTTGAAGATGTACATAGATCTAAACACAAAATTAAGAACGTTAGCAAAATCAGATTTCGAAAAAGATTTTTATAAATTAATGAATAATTCAGTCTTCGGAAAGACTATGGAGAATATTGAAAAAAGGGTTAACATAAAATTAGTTACACACTGGGAGAACCAGGGCAAAGCTTTAGGTGCTCAAGATCTAATCGCTAAACCACAATTTCATAGTGTTTCAGTATTTTCGGAAAACCTAGTTGCGGTTCAGTTGCGAAAAACAAAGTTAATATATAACAAACCAATTTATTTAGGGTTTTGCATTTTAGATATTTCAAAAACATTAATGTATGATTTTCATTATAACTATATGGTTAAAAAGTTTAGTAAAATCAAATTATTGTATACAGATACGGATAGTTTAATATATCATATATTTACAGATGATTTTTACTCTGATATAAAGCCTGACCTTTCATCATACTTTGATACCTCAGCTTATGATGCAAATAATATTTTTGAATATCCAAAATTAAATAAAAAGAAATTAGGTTTTTTTAAAGATGAAAATAATGGTAAAATCATGAAAGAATTTGTGGGTTTACGATCCAAAATGTACGCTTTTAACTTAGAGAGTAAGACTATAGCCAAGGCAAAAGGGGTAAATAAATGTATCACTAAAAAGATGACCATGGATAATTATAAGTCTTCTCTATTTAATAAAAAAGTGCAATATTATAGTATGCTTAGATTTAAATCAATTAAACACACAATTTTTACACAAAAATTAAATAAGATTGGTTTATCATATAATGACACAAAGAGGCATATTTTAGATAATAATATTGAAACATTAGCTTGGGGTCATTATAAACTGCGTTAAGTGTTGATAGTTTTTAATTTTATGTCTGCATGTAAATAAAATTTGTATTGATTGTAAAATAATGATAATAGTATAATATGACGTAGAGTTTATTACATATTTAATCGTTGTTTTATTGTAAATAATTTAAGTTAATTGTTGTTTATATTTGCGTGTGTGTGTGCATTTATTTGAGGTTGAGTTGATTGTAAAATTATGATGTACTAATTGTGTTAGAAATAGTATACAGATCATTCTGTTTTATATAATGTTTGCAATATATATTAATTGTTAACACCAACACTTTCATTTTTCATTTCACCCCTTAGTACTTTAGACGTGTGTAATGTTTCACTTTATCCATCCGTTTACTGCTATTGTGGCGGGGCCAAGTGGATGTGGGAAGTCAAATTTTGTAACAAATTTCATAAAATCAGTTACAGAAATATGTAATTGTGATTTTAATCAGATCACATGGTGCTTTGATGAAATGCAACCTTTATATAATTTACCAAATGTTAACTACCATCAAGGAATTCCAAATGTTAATATGTTTGACGGTGAAAACCCACATCTTGTTATTATTGATGATCTAATGAGAGAGTCCGATGGAAGAATTGTGGATATATTTACAAAAGGTAGTCATCACAGGAATCTTAGTGTATTTTATTTAACACAAAATTTATTTCATCAGGGTAAAGGGCAAAGAGACATATCCTTAAACTCAAGTTATATAATATATTTTAAAAACCCTCGAGATAAAACTCAAATAAGATATGATTAAAACTACTTTTACGGATTTTATCGCGTTTATTTTTACTTTTTATTTTTAATTCCCGACGTTTCGGGCGCTTTCCAGCACCCATGGTCACGGGGGACTGAGATGACTGACGTCCCGATGTCATTGTTAAACCCGGAGTACCTTCAGCTTTTTTAATTATTGTTAGTAGCTGAAGGTACTCCGGGTTTAACAATGACATCGGGACGTCAGTCATCTCAGTCCCCCGTGACCATGGGTGCTGGAAAGCGCCCGAAACGTCGGGAATTAAAAATAAACGCGATAAAATCCGTAAAAGTAGTTTTCATCATGTGTAGTGTTCGCGTAAATATAAGAAATCATTATGTCAAATAAGATATTTAGCACGACAAGTGTCACCAGATAACCCAAAATTTATTGAAGATGCCTACAGGGATGCAACTCTAGAGGCGCATGGATATTTAATGGTAGATTTAAAACAGAATACCAATGATTTTTGTCGTATCAAGACAAATGTCTTCCCATTTAATGGTTTCTGCACAGTCTACGTTCCCACAAAAGAGTTTAAATACACCAAGAATCAAACATTTCAAATCATTGCTAAATGATGCATCGTCGACTCACAACGCATAAACATTTGCTAAACGCTTTGCATACGCTTAAACCAAAATATCAAAGAGCATTACTTAAAACGTGTGATGAAGAAGAAATTAACTGTATTTGTGAGTGTATTCATAACGTTTTACAAGGAAAAGTACCTCTTAAAGATCAAGATAAACAAAAATTGAATAAACACAAAAATATACTCCGTCAAATAGTGCGTAAGTGTAAACATAAACTAAGAAAAAATATAATTATACAAAAAGGAGGGGCTTTCTTACCAATAATATTAGGTGCAATATTGAGTGGATTAGTGAGTGGACTAGCCAGTTAACATGGAAAATGCAAAGAAAATGATACTTATCGAACCTGGATTGATTGAAAAATTAAAACAAGAAAATAAGGTTAATACGAGTAGTAGTTTATCTCGATTAGATATTGAAATGCAAAATATTATGAATAGTAAGACGGAAGACCGAAAGAAATGGATGTTATATTTACAAACACTGCAAAGATACCTTCATTTTACCGAAGAGGATCGTCAACCACTCAGATTACCAATTTATTCTGATACATCTAATGAAGATTCAAACGAGTCTAAAATTGGTTTTAAAAATAAAGATAGATATCTAAAAACTTCAGTTGATGCTGAATCTTTGTTGGAGGAGAATCGATCCATCAAAAGTAAAGAAAATGTTGAAAATCCACTTTACACACCAGCTCAAATACTCAGTTTAATACCAAAAACTTATAATAAAAAAGGACAGTTATTATTAAACTTAGTTGAAACAAGTAAAGGTAAAATACATTGGGATAATGAAGGTACAGTCATAATTGATAATGAAAAAATTCCTGGAAGTAATATTGTTGATTTAATAAATGATTCACTAAGACCCTTAAAAAGAAGTGATCCAGTAGGGTGGGATAGATTTGCTGAAGCATTAAAAGATATTAAAGTACCACTTACTTATATTGGAAATCCAAAGAGATGTGAGTTTATTAACCAACTTCAAGCAAAAGATCTGAACAAACCCTCTGAGATTGAATTTCAAGAGTTTTCTACACCGAGCAGTAGAGATAAAAAGTCTACAACTAAAATACGTAAAAGGCTTGAGTGGGAAAAATGGACCCCGTACTAGAAGAAATTAACAGGATTTATTATGATCCATCTAATCCCGCTGGTTTTGGTAGTATTGATAAATTATCAAAAGCCATGAAGGGTAAAATGAATAAAAAGCAAGTAAAGGAATGGTTAAAATCACAAGAAACATACACATTACATAAACCCATTCGAAAAAAATTCCCGCGTAATAGGTACATTCTATCAAATATTAATGAACTGTGGCAAGCTGATTTAAGTGATATGCGAACTTATTCTCAATATAATGATGGTTTCAAGTATATACTTTGTGTTATTGATGTATTTAGTAAATATGCTTTTGCAAGAACAATGAAAAAGAAAAACTCAGAAACAACTAAAGAATGTTTTGAAAGTATATTTACTGAAAGTAATTTAACACCTACTCACATACAATCTGATAAAGGTACAGAATTTGTTTCAAAAGATGTACAAAAATACTTTAAATCCAAAAAGATTAATTACTATACCACTAACAATCCTGACATTAAGGCCAGTATTGTTGAACGATTTCAAAGAACACTAAAAATGAAAATGTGGCGTTATTTCACTCATAATAATACTTATAGATATATAGATGTTTTACAAGATTTAATATACTCTTACAATCACAGCTTTCACTCTAGTAATAAGATGTGCCCATGTGATGTAAATTCCAACAATATTATGACAGTTTGGACTAATCTTTATGATAGACGGTCAAACAAACTTTCTTTAGAAAATCCTAAACCAAATTTCAATGTGGGTGATTATGTTCGAATAACTAAATATAAACATGCTTTCCAAAAAGGATATGAATCAAATTGTAGTGATGAAATATTTATTATGTCTTCAATAATTGATAGATCTCCATGGGTTGTTTATACAATAACAGATTTACAAAATGAACCAGTAGTTGGTACTTTTTATGAAAGAGAATTACAGAAAATCACTTACAACCCCACCTCACAATATAAAATAGATAAAATAATTGACACTCGTTACTCAGGTAACAGAAAAGAAGTATTAGTGAAGTGGAAAGGTTATCCAGATAAATTTAACAGTTGGATTTTAGCTTCTAGTTTAAAAGAAATATGAATAAAGAAAGTTTTTATTTAACTTTGCTCAGCAATAGTTCAATGGAATACTTTCCTGATAACAAGACCACAAATTTTTCAACGAAATTACCGAAAGCTATTAAATTAGAAGGTGAATGGTCGGTTGGAGTTGTCGAGTTTCAATATCCATGTACCATGTTTACTGTTCAAGATCATGAAAATGTTATATACATTACAAAATCTATGTTAATGCCTAATGAAGATAAACCATCCACAGTGTACTACAAAAAACATATTCCAGCTACCAACTATGATAACGTTGAGCATATTTTAAGAGTGTTAAATGGTATCGGAGAGAACTTGAAATTTCGCTATGATGAAATAACAAAATTTGTGTCTATTTCTGTTTTGGATAAAAATATAACATCCGTAACATTATCACCCAAATTAAGTTTACAACTAGGTTATGAACCAAATAAAAATCTCCTAGAGAGAAATTTTGGAAAGTGTCCTGCTAATTTACACTTAGGGTTACCATCTCAACTCTTTCTATATTGTGACATTATCGATCCTCAGATTGTGGGTGATGTTATGACTCCTTTACTAAGAGTCATTTCATTAGATCCTACAAAATACATTTATGGTGCAAATAAAATGCACGTTTTCTCTCAACCTCATTACTTACCTGTTATGCGAAGAGAGTTCGATACGCTGGAAATAGTTATAAGATCGAGCACAGGACAAAAAATACCATTCCAGTTTGGAACCGTGTGTATTAAACTACATTTCCGAAAATTATTATAATGAATTCTCTTCGTGATCATCATAAATGTCCATATGAAAATTATTATACACATCAAGCTGGGTCAGGAGTTGGAGTAATTTATAAGGGTGCACCATACCAACGCGGTCATGGTATTGGGAGCTTCTTAGGGGGGTTATTTAGATCAGTTTTACCTTTACTTTCAAGTGGTGCTCGAGTGATTGGTAAGGAGGCATTAAACGCTGGAGTAGGACTTTTATCGGATATGGTTCAAGCGCGTCCTATGGAAGCCTCAATAAAAGATCGTCTAAAGCAAGTTAGTACGAATTTAAAACGAAAGGCTGATGAGAAAATTGATCAATTTAACATGACAGGATCTGGGTATAAAACTAAAAGAAAACGATTGACCTCGTTCATTCCACCATCAACTGCTAAAGTGAAAGCTGCGAAAAAACTTGGTCTAAAACCAAAAAATAACAAAGATATATTTTCAAATTAAATATGTCTTTCCTTCATAATCATTCTTGCGAGTGCGTTAAGTCAGAATTGGATTTGTTTGCACTACCGTCTACACAAACTAGCATTGAAAATGGATTGTGGATTCATTATAAACCAATTTCATCTCTTGGTGATGATGTACCTATCGAGTTTCAAGTTCCTGGGACAGGCGATGACTACATAGATTTGTCTCATACATTACTCCACATAAAGGCAAAAGTATTAAATCAAGATTCAACTAACTTGATATCTACTACAATAGTAGCACCTGTAAATAATTGGCTGCATTCACTTTTTAGTCAACTTGATGTTTATTTAAACCAAAAACTTGTATCACCACCTAATAATACCTATGCATATCGAGCATTCATGGAAACCCTTTTAAACTATGCTCCTGCTGCTAAACAATCTCATCTTACTTGTAGTCTTTGGTATGATGATACAGCAGGAAAAATGGATTCTACGGATGGTAAAAACATGGGATTTGTTAAAAGACAGGAATTGATTAGTGAAAGTAAGGAAATAGAAATGATTGGTCATCTTCACGGTGACATTTTCAACCAAGATAAATTTTTAATTAATGGTGTTGAAATGAGTGTTAAATTGGTTCGATCGAGAGAGAGCTTTAATTTAATTGCTGGGTCAAACGATGTAAAGTTTAAAGTTTGCATTACGGACGCAACTCTTATTGTTCGACGAGCACGAATTAATCCAAGCGTATTACTCGCACATCAAAAAGTTTTAGCTTCTACCACTGCTAAATATCCTATTACTCGAGCTGAAGTAAAAGTTTTAACAATTCCATCGGGTGTTCAAGGAAAAACTCTTGATAATATATTTTTAGGGCAGGTACCCAAAAGATGTATAATTGGATTTGTGAACAATTCTGCATTTAATGGTTCCCTTACTAAAAATCCATTTAACTTTGAAAACTATGGTATTAATTCTTTCAGCTTATATATTGATGGTCAACAAATACCTTCAAAAGCTTTGCAACCATCTTTTAATAATAGCATATTTACATCAGCATATCATACTCTATTCTCGGGAACTGGTATTCACTTTCTTAATGAAGGAAATGGAATCTCTTGTGAACAGTATGCCAGAGGTTACTGACTATTAGCATTTGACTTAACTCCTGATTTATCAGCCAACTCATCAGCTCATTGGAATCTCATAAAGCATGGTAGTGTAAGATTAGAAGTACGATTTGAATCCTCACTAATACAAACAATTAACTGTATAGTTTATGCTGAGTTTGATAATATTATTGAGATAGATAAAAACAGAAATGTTACTGTAGACTATAGTAGTTAAGGTTATAATATGTGTTGTGTGTTAGATTTTATGAGTTATGTGTAATGCATTTTGTGTGTATGTAACTATGTGAAACATTATAAAATTAAATAAAACAAATTGTATGCAATATATTATTTTTTATTTCTTTATAAATATTCTATTTAATCTAATACAAAACTCTGTTCGAGTTTAAATTTTACATAAGCACACTGACTAAACCACTGAACATGCTGCTGCCAAGGATCATCATCATCTTCCCAATCTTTTAAGCCACCACCACAATGGAAACACTTGGTCCTGTCTGCATGGCCAGTATAAAAGAAACCGGCTTCTGCAAGATCTTCAGGTTTCTGTCGCATAACGAGAGGCCAGTTTTCGAAACTGAGCAACCGGCTAGATTTTGAACTGAAGAATGGATATTCAGCTCTTGAGTACTGCATATTCTTCTCGTTTTCATCTCCACTCAGTGTTGTAGTTTTGTTCTTCAATGATGTGTTCTGTACATGTATGCCACACTCATCTCTTTCTTCTGCTCTTGTCTTCCTGTAATTTAAGTAAACAGAATCACATTCACTAATGATCAGCTAATGACTGTCATTGTTAAAAAAGTATTTTTTAACTTTTTCACTTTCTGCTATTGTCTTTGTAATATTGTATACGAGGGCGTTTGTGTTGTCGTAGATGCTATCCTTATTAGTCTTTACGTAATATTTAATCCTCGTGGAAGCATGTTTCCAATGATCAGTAGTTGGAATCTTGGATAGCTTCTTCATATCGTACATTTCAATTTTGATGAGATGCGTCGCTTGGTCTCCATCGTCAGAATTAGTAGAAATGTATGATACACCATCTCTAGCGGCTCGTGCTACGGTTGATGATAACAGCTTCCTCTTTTTTATTTTTGATTCAGCTTCAAAAAAATGATCAATCGATTGCGATTTTCTTTTTCCACCATCGCATGTATTATTATTAATGACGATGTCATCACTCTCTTCTTGAGGGGAGAGTGGCGAGTAGTAATACTGTTTATATGTATTTTCATCGAAGCTCAATGATTTCTGCAACAACACAGTTATCATGTTAATATCAATTTGGTAACACTTAATCATAAAAGTTAAAAAAGCTAAAGTTACAACCTATTAAAGTCCGCTGCTGAACATAGGCCTCCTCTCATTTCTGAGAGGGTTTTAGGGCTAGGAAATGTTCGCTGCGATACCTCAATGCGTGTTGGCAAACTTCACATGCCTTCAAAATTATCTCAGACATGCATTCCTCACGATGTTTTCCTTCACCGCTGAGCACGTGGTAAATTAACACTTAAAATTGTAATTAACAATTTAATTGGTGCCGGCGGGGATCGAACCCGGGTCGCGTACTGTGAATTTTACATTTTGCGCTAACCATCTGAGCTACCACGGCTTAACCATATACACACACATAATATTTAAATATAATTTGTTAACACTAAATCATACACACGTAAGAAAATAACAGAAAGAAAAGTAAGTTTGTCAATAGAATAAACACTTACATCCATGGCCTTTGATGCGTTGAAGTAACACAAACGTAGTATTGATAGATCCACTGCGGTCAAACGACCATACACTAACTCCATGACTGCAGTTGCTTGGTCTTATATAGTACCAGTGAGTAATAATTCTAATCTAAAGAATTTCTGCAGTAGAATTGATAGTATCTTTATGCGTCAACAAGCTTACCTTACATTCTGTTGCTTATCTCTACATTCCTACGTCCTTCCTGTCGTGTCTTGTTCAGTGTATTGGTGACTCAAATACGATTTGTATAACACAAAGAATGTAATTTAATATTTAGATATCACTATAATTGATCATTCCTATATTAGTCATTGAGTAGATTGGTACTGTAATAATCTACTAATAGCAGTAATATTATGGATACACTAGATGTACAACAACATCTGAAAAAGATTCACCCCACTCTAGAAAATAATGTTTATGCTGCCAATAAACTACCCATGTACACCCACGTACCAACGTATATAATATGCAATTTGGATACAGATGATAAACCAGGGTCACATTGGGTAGCTTTATATATCGATACGAATGACGTCGGTCAATATTTTGATTCATTCGGACGGGCACCTGTACGATATCATCTAGAGTTTTTTAAAAGAAATTGTAAAAGATGGAACTGGAATGTTGATAGGATTCAGAATGAGTGGACTTCAGTTTGTGGCGAATATTGCTTAATGTATTTGCTATATAAGTTTCAGGGATGTTCAATGCATAGTTTTACGAGTATATTTACAGGGAACACATTGTACAACGATATTTTAGTGGATGAGATGTTTCGCTCCTATTTTATAGATAATAAGTAATAAGATTTTGTATTTTATAAATAAAAATTTTAACAAAATTGGGTAATTGTGTTTTATTAATGAGTCAGATTAGTGTAGATAGGAACAAAGGAGTATATAACAATATCACCACGCTGAGGAAGAATAGATAATGACGGTATTGAATGAACAATAGATAAGTAGATAAGAACAATGGAGCGCTAATGACGGTGGAGGCTCGAAGCGGATATCAATTAGATAAGAGTTAACGACGAACGTCGTACTTGTGACTCAGTGCGCCAGAACTGGTACAACCTTTCTACAAGTGCGCCAGAACTGGTACAACGTAACTACTGTTGTCACTCCTGAGGACTAGAGGACTAAGATGGAATGCCTTGTTTCCAGTAAAAAAGGGTCTCCAGATCTCTACACTCGCCATACGAAACACAGCAGTATTAAGCTGCTATTTGCTGGTATTCTGTGGGAGCGTGGTACTTCCCCGGTCGAGCCGACCCATTCGTGGTACAACCGTAGTATAGCTGCAGCGTGGCTTTACCAAGTATAAATAGTCTTTAAAATTGTACTTATCATCTGTGTTGGGTTTATAATTACTTAAAAATTGTGATTTTATTCATAACCCTATTAAATATATATAAACCCTATATATATATATATATATATATATATATATATATATATATATATATATATATATATATATATATATATATATATATATATATATAAAACTAAATCTTTCCTTATTTTTATCTTTGTGTTTTTTATGTGTTGGATTCCATATCACGCTTTCTCCCCGATATAATTAAAAAAAATTTATAACTTTTATGAGGCCATGTATTCGTCATTTTAATTAATTTTCGTTAATATATAAACAAAGCGCGAACGTCCACACTCAACAGTCGAGCACGCACAACTGTGGAATGGGCCACGTGTAGATGCGTACCGCCATCGTTGGCCCACTACCCTTTGATGTGCGGCGGAAAAATCGACACCGTCGCCAATCCCGAGACCATCGCATGCGCCATAAGCCATCCGACACAACTACGCCCTCCACACGTTGGCCCATCATAGTGGGCCATCGCGTTGGCCCAACGTGTAGAGGGGCTATAAAACACAATTGACACATTTGGCTCGATAGAAAAAGATCGCAAAATGTCTTCAAAATCTACAATTTTAGGTACGTCCCACTAAGTGAAAAAGCAGTTTCATTCGAATAGAAAGAAATCAATTTCAATTAAATTCAGGATATGTGTTCACCAGTAAATATGTGAGTGAATTATGGGTTTATTTTTCAAAAAGAGTATATATCATTTTAAAAAGAAATATCAAATAAAAATTGTGCGGTTAAATAGCGCGCGGGCCGACCAAACAGACCATATAAACTTACTTACTTACTTATCTTCACGCACAATCCCTAACGGGGTAGCCAGAGAGAACAGATCGCCAAGTGTCACGATCCTTACATACCTCTTTCGCTTCTTTCAGGTTCATTAACTTCTTCATACATGCACGTCTAGGTATCCGAGTACTCTTGACCCTCCCCTCTTCGAGCAATTTGCTCACATGGTCTTCGAAAGTTAGTCTCGGTCTACCTCGACACCTTTTAATATTTACTTTCGCTCTATATATTTTCTTCACCATTCGGTCTTCACTCATTCGTTCAACGTGCCCAAACCATTGGAGTACGCCCCTATCAATTTTTTAAATATAAAGCGTGAAAAATCTGCTTTTGACGCCCACTTCACGTTAAAATTTTTGTCTGTTTGTCTGTCGTTAGGTCTGTCTGTCTGTCTGTCTGTCAATCTATCAGTCTGTTGGTTTGCTTCGGTTAATCTCCGAAATGGCTAGACTGATTTTGACGGGGTTTTCACTGGCAAATAGCTGATGTTATAAAGAGAAACTTACCCTACTTTTGTTTTAGAAAAAGAAATAGGGTTCTGCGTAATAAAAAAAATAAAACCCTAAATTATAATACACGCGGACGAAGTTGCGGAATCAGCTATTGTTGTAATACAGGTTTATAAGAAAAATTATTATACAAATATAAAATACTAAAACGTTGGTCTTGATACCAATAACATATTTTCGCGGGACTTTTTCATGAAACTTTGTAATTAACTTAAATGTTTGACTGACTATAAACTTTTTGTACTAAGGCGGATTATGTGTAAATGAACAGTAATGAGACGTAATGTCCTCCAGTTAAGGAGCAATGTCGCGTGCTCTTTCCGTACACGGCGGTAAACGAGGACGAGCTGACGTTGGCAGAGGGCGACGTGGTTACTATTGTGTCCAAGGACGCTCCTGACCGGGGCTGGTGGCGAGGCGAGCTCCATGGCCGCGTTGGACTCTTCCCCGACAACTTCGTGCAGTTACTACCGCCCGGTAAGCTTATTACAGCTAACTTTAATTAAACTAATAAATTAATAACAAGCATTAATTTATCCTAATAAACATGTGTCACATAAAACATAACTTGCTTACCAGGTAAAGCATAGGAACATTATTTCTATAAAAAAAAAATCTTTGACAAAAGTAATGAACTTTTACATTCCATTAAATCATTTTGTTTGTATCATATTACATTAACAGTTCAAAATAATTGAATAACCTGGAGTTTAAAATTTAATTTGATATAAATTATTATTTCGTATAATATTAATTTGAACACATTTATTTTTGATTTGTTATGTTTATGTGAATACTCCACATCGAATCTGGGTTTTACAGATTTTATCGCGTTTATTAATTTATTTCATATTCCTTTCGAATACTTTACATCACCCATGGTTTCGAGAGGATTGAGGTGTTCGGCGTACCAGTGTCATAGTTAACCACGGCTACATCTAGTTTAAGAATTAAAATAAGTTAAGAAACGCAATAAACTCCGTAAAAACTAGTCTTATTTAATATTAATTACGTATTTGACCGTGCAGTGGCTGGTGGCGTTGTAAGAATATCCACTACCCCATGTAGTCCCGAGGGTGTCGTAAGAGGCGGCGTAGGAAACAAAACGGGAAATGAGCAGAAGCGTCTTTCTAATAATAACTAAATTAAAAAAAGTGCTTTCCAACTCGTCTGCCAAGCGAGGCAGTTTTGACAAATATTTCCCCTATGAGTAGAGGTACCATACGTTGGTATTTGTCCTGTCGGATTGCGGCCGTATTTAGGAAATATTACGCTTTTTCGCTTTTTAATAAAATACAGTAGGTTTTTGTGTGGGAGCGGTGGAATCTGCGACGTCGATTGCGGGTGCACGGTTTCGTGCGATAATAATTGTTTTTTTTTTGGTTGATAATTATGTTTGTAACAAAATGTCAGACTTTCTCTATGGAAATCAGGTTCTTTGTCAGGACTTTTCATTTTTCCATCTTGTAACCCTACCTATGAACCAATCTGTGGGGGTCGCCTGTGTTCAGCAGTGGACTTTTAATAGCCTGTAACAGTACCTACTTGTTGTATATTAGTAACTAACCGAATTTGCAGAGTTCTATTTTTCTATACCAGACTATAGCAAGAAATATGCCTTTTGATTTGTGGGGATATTTTTTTATAAGAGAGGGGGCAAATGAGCATACGGCTCTCCTGATGGTGAGTGATTACCGCCGCCCATGAACAACTGCAACGCCAGGAGAATTGCAGATGGCTTGCCGGCCTTTTAAAAAGACGATGTATAGGGATATATACATACATCATAGGGATTTTACTGTAATCACAACAGTCCCATCGCAATCGCAGTGCCATACGCCTCAAATTTTTGATCCTGAACTCCGTACAGAAGTACATACAACTTATGAAGAACAAAATATACCTAGAAACGACAATCAAAACCAAGCCGTCACATCATATAAATATACCTATATCTCCAACATAATACCAGATGTTGTTCCATGCGCAGTTAGAATGCCTTTACGATACACACTTCACGAGTCTTTCTCGACCGGATGCTTTATATGTCTTCATTGTCACCATTACAGCCCATCACATTTCCACAGCTGAAGTCCCACCCTAGGAAAGCCATAAAGCACGGCCCTGAGCCAACTGCATCTCTTACTAGGGGACACACGCGTCTAGTAGGCCTGCCCTACACGTGACTTACCGGTACAAATCTTACCCTCGAAAATCTTACACATAACGGTATAACGGTTTTTTTATAGGATAGGGTGACAAACGAGCACACAGTCCACCTGATGGTAAGTGGTTGCTGTGGCCAGTAGACATCTACGTCTATCTTCGATTACGAATTAAAATGCAAATGCGTTGTCACCCATGAGGACTAATGCCCATATTACACTACCCTGAATCAGGGTATTGATTGAAGGTTGGGTAAAACTTTGGGTTTGGTTGGGTGGTGGAAAACATCGAAGCTTATGTACGATATATCGATTTTTTCGATGTTGTTATCACCATTTAAATATATACAAACATACATAGGGAATAAATAATCATTTTGAACAGAAATGAAACAAAGAAGTATAATAATCAAACATTATATTTATGTTATTTTAGGAAGTTTTACACTGTTTCTTTTTACACGTTTAATTTTATCGAATAATTATCAGAAAACAAGAATTAATTAAATATTTTTTTACTTTTACGTTTATTTCCTTCGAATTAAAATTTAAAATAATAATTTTGACAACCTGAAGCCTAGTAAGCGTTTTCTCTCCTGGGTGATTGTAGATCCAGCCTCTGAAAATAACCGCTCACGGGATACCGAAGTTGCCATGATAGGCATATCTTATCTTAACTATGAAGGCCGGGAAATAATCCTTTCATGCTATCACCACCCTGATTTAGGCCGTAGGGACCCTGATTCTGGGTAGTGTAATAGGGGTATAAGATGGAATGCCTCGTTTCCAGTAAAAAGGATCTCCGGTTCTCAAAATTCTCCATACGAACACAGCAGCATTATCTACTATTTTACGCTGGTATTCTGTGAGAGCGTGGTTGCCCCGGTCGAGCCGACCCATTCGAGCTACAACTATACTACTAATATAACTGCAGCATGGCTCTACCACGTATAAAACGGTTGTCAGTTATTCGAGCTATATGGCCAATCTACAGTGACTTCAACTTTCTGATCCGTTATAACTAAGTAAATTTGGTTGCTATTTCCTTAATAAGCAAGTTGATGTTCCATGTGCGTAGTGTCTCAACATCAATAGTCCACCCACCCACATCACTTATAACCATTAAAACTTATATTTAGAGACTAATTTTCTATGAAGAAGTTGGGCGTTATAAAATCTATACCAAATTCTCTATCCTGTGATCCTGTGTAAACAAGTCAGGTTTTACTTCATTACAAAAAGATTTTATTGTATTTTGATAACAAAAAAAAAAAAACATACCAAAACAGCCAACAATATTGGCAGCGTGAAAATCACAATTATTTCAATATATATTACTCGAAATTATTTACGTAAAAAGATAAATTACATTCACACAAAAACTTTCATTACAATTTTATAAGAAAACACTATACTAAAACACTAATAAAATACTATAAAAATCCAAAAATCAACACAATAACATTCATGCGAAAATGGCGTATGAAATAAACGTAGACTATAAATAAATATCTATAGGATAACTAACTTTTTATTGCACTGGACGATAGAATATTTCATAATGATTCTATAATGCCAAACTTCTTCATAGGAAAATAGTCTCTATATATGTTTTATGGGTTAAAATGCTGTGGGTGTGTGCGGTCTCATGAGACCTCTAGGGGATTGAGAGGTGAAACCAAGAAAGCTGCAGACGCGTTGTCATCTCTGAGGATTTGGAATGCCTCAGAATCTGTAATGAGGGCAAATAATCTTACGCTCACCAGATGTCGCTAGCTTACACTGAGGTTTTTTGTTACACAATGTCATTGCATTGATAATTTAGTTTTAAGTAAAAGTTTATTAGTTTCTAGAGTGTTATATTAAACACAAAATAATGCCTCTGTGGTTTGTTCTTTAATTTTTTGCATATTTTAAACATTTTTTTAAATATTTTTATTATTATAAATATCTGTGGTTTAGTTTATATAAAATTTAACTAATGTTACAGAAAAAAAACATTAACCGTTACAATGTTCGAACAAATTGACTTACCCACTGTGAAATCAGTCAAATATTACACCTCATTTTAAGTGGCGCCGCCCTGGTGGCAGAAAAAGTTGTGGATGCACTCATTAAACTGGATCCCTATACCTATACCCTTCAGACATACACAGTAGTGCAGACATTGCTATATGGAGACAGAAATAGGCAAGAGTACCTACTGCCTAGGAGTCCGTCTAGTCTAGGTAGGCAGATTTCTACACAGTAAAGGATTTCTACCTTATTTATTCCACTCTAATTCTATTATGGATTTTATAAAACACGACATCTAATCTAAAATATTGTCGAAATGAACACCTGGCACTTGCACTTGTGCGTATTGTTATAGAATAGTAATTGATAAACAAAATGTTATGGTTGAACTATTTTAAATTGTGTTAAACAACACTCGCTAAAGTAAGTGGTAAAGTGCTCTGTTAAACAATATTTAAGTAAATATTATCAAAAACTTCTCAAAATCAAGGAGAGGTTATTAAATAAATGTCAAATAATGAATACGTAGTTATTTATCTTGCTTAAATTCTTTGTTATCCTAGTATTATAAGTTATCTTTGTTATTAATATTGTCTTAAGCATTATAAGTGATTGATTGTTAATTATTATTACAAATGACATTACGAATACTACTACATCATTTGATTATGGTTGCGATTGTAAGTAATTACTTCATTATTTTAATCTTTACGCGAGCGACCTAAATTTGTATTTAAAAACCTGTTTCCGGTTATTTATCCAAGACATTGTTTTTATTCAATATTAAAGTCTGTTGAATTAATTCATGCCGTGAATAAAGGCGGCGTATGAAATTCCCATATAACCGTCGGTGACGTAGGAGGAGGCGACAGAGGGAATCTGAAATACGAGATGGGCAGTAACATCTTCCTGAATACAACTCGATAATAGCAATTTTAATACGGCTACCAAATCACCTGACAAGTGTGGCATCTATGGCAAATTTCCCCTCTATTATCAAATCTATGCGGGAGGCCTATAATCAGCGATGTACTCTTGATGGGCTCTAATGAATGAATGAATGAATGAATAATGAATTTGTGGAAATGGTATTAGAGTTTCAATCATTCTATTCTATTTTTAAATAGAATAGGGGTGGCAAACGGCTACACGTTTCATATGATGGTAAGTGGATGCTGTGGCCCATAGCGACCTACATCTATCCTTGATAAAAAACCAAAATGCAGATGCGTAGTCATCCTCGAAGAATGTGTAATGCCTCTTTTTCGGTAAATAGCGCCTCTGATTCTCTACACACATTATACGAAACACTGCAGTATGGCTCTACCACGTATATATCGTAATGTAACTATTTCATTAATTATATGCATTCGGAAAAAGAACTACCATATGAAAAGACTAAGGACTGCAAGTCTCAGCTTTTCATATTCTTGCCTGTGAAGCCCTAACTTCGAATCGAAACTTCCAACTATTATGTTTTGCACAAAATAAGACTGGCCCTGACATTATTACTACATCCGACTATTTCTCTGATCATACCATATAGATGGTAGATAGGTAATTATTTTAATTCTTCACTAACTCGTGTAATAATTAACTACTGTACATCTCCCTCTCCTCTGTTTTTCGTCAAGCGAGTTAATAGTCCACCTGATGAGCTGTAGTTACTTGTTGGCAGAACAAGAGTCTTTCCTCCTAGTTGATACCGCCTACCTGCCAGCTCTCCCATCTTTGGTATTTTATAATTTGTACAACGGTAGATAATCGTGATAATTGCGATGTAAACTTATGTCCGGCGTACGTGATAGCTTCAACTATCGCGTTATCTTTTAAGTACTGCAACAATCCGCACAGAATGTATAATAAAATATACTTCTTACTTAATCACTGGCGATATAGTATATGTAATTCCCCTAAAAATGGGACCGGCTTTAATCACAGACTTACTTCCTCTACAAAAATTATAAAGCGTATGTTAGTCCTGATACGGCGGCGTCGCGTTCCGAATGATTTAATAAGCATTGATTTACTTAATATATTCGTCGAAGCAATTAACAACAATGCGTACTACGTTCCACGTCGTATTATGATGTATTGTATAATAGTATCCACCACTAATTGTGTTAGTAAACCGTCTGCCCACTCTTGTGAGTTTGATATTACTATTGACATTTCTTGTGAAGGCTGCGAATGGAGTCACGATTTTGCGTAACTTACCTCATCGTCGATCTTAGTAGAGATTTTGTAGTTGTGTGTTTTGTGACGGTCGTTTGTTGTGATAGTGACACTATTAAGAAATATTTGGTCGTGTTTCATCAAAATGGTAGTCGAAAGTGAGTTAATTGTTACAATTTCAACCCTAAATTCATAATTAAAGTTTGTTTAATAAAACGTATGTTAATGTTTGTTTACATCAGATGATTGTAAGAGTGATAAATACCATTTCTGTTTTTATCGATTGTGTCATGTTTGAATATTAATAACAAAAGTAAACCACCTTGGGTTATGTTGGTCGATTATATTTTAACTAATTTATTTCAAAATAGGCTTAAAAATAAAAACAGTGTTAAAATAGACATGTTTACTACTCAATTTTCATCGAGACTTATGTGATGAATTAATACTGTTAGAACAAGTTTTCATGTTGTGCTTAAGTTATCATTTAGTTTTTGTGCGATATCGATGATATCGAGAATAAGTTAATAGCACAAAGTGACAAATATAATTTTGTTGAAGCATGAGCAGGTATTGGCCCTTTTGAATGTGTACTCGTATTTAATTTTAACATTGTACTTATTTAGACGACGTGGTCGCAATTAAATATAAATAATAATTGTTCCGAGTCTGTACGTATGTCCACGTTCCTGGATATATGTCACATTTAAAATACATACATAAATCAAAATAAAATTTTTTATTCAAAGTAAAAAAAAATAATAACTAAAAATTCCAAACTAAAATTTCAAGAAGTGTCTAATTCGTTAATTACGCTTAGTATTTTTTGGAAAGTTTCGAACACTGACTATAACTTTTAGAAAATAATAATTGTAAAACCACATTTTTTTATAGGATAGGGTGACGAACGAGCACACAGTCCACCTGCTGGTAAGTGGCTGCTGTGGCCCATAGAAATCTACATCTATCCTCGATTACGAATTAAAATGCAGATGCGTCACCCGTGAGGACTAAGATGGAATGCCTCGTTTCCAGTAAAAAGGGTCTCCGGTTCTCTACACTTACTATACGAAACACAACAGCAAAGCTACTATTTGACGCTGGTATTCTGTGAGAGCGTGGTCCTTCCCCGGTCGAGTCGATTCATTCGTGCTACAACTATACTACTAATATAACTGCAGCATGGCTCTACCACATTATAACAATAATATAATATTATAATTTTTAGGTTTCCGTACCCTAAGGGTAAAACGTCCGTCAGTCTGTCTGTCCATCGGTCTGTTTGTCCGTTTGTATGTTATAGACCTGAAATTTGTATATTTGCTATAGAAAGTTAACTCGGAAGCCGAATATTGAATAAGAAATAGAAGTCCTTAGTCTGCCTACTCCCCTGGGTGACAGGCGTGAGTTTCTATTGGCGGTCTCATGTACGAAAAGCGAACCGTAAATTATTTTTCTTTCTCTAGAATTTGGGGTGTCATTGAGCAAAATACAATAGTGAGTAGTTTTCAATAAAGTGAGTAGTTTTCAATCTCAAGAATTAATCTAGTTAGAAATTAGAAACGTCTGTATATTATGGAACCATATTTTGTATTTTTAAACAACAAATACCGAAAACATCGATTCGTATTGATGAAGTTTCTACTGGCCGGAATTATTTAACTTTAACTGTCGTATATTTTATAACAATAAAAATAATAAACACATTAAGTGTCATATTTCTGAATAAAGCCATCAGCGTGTCCCGTACCTAAATCAAGTAATATTGTTTAAAAATTGTATTACTCGTAAAAAACAAAAACAAGATTTAATGAAATTTAAACAATTATCTAATAGGATATTACACTCATTTCAATGAATCCTCTAGTGATATTGAACCACTATAATTTTATGTAAATTTTTTAATAGCCAAATGGTGCCATAAAAATTTCTTTTAATCTATCGTTTTAAATTTTCGCTTAAAAACGCTGGCCGCCATGCTGTACTACTCGTGACGTCACTGTCTTCGAATTTTGGCCGATTTTGCAAAGGAATAAGATACTTTTAATGTTTAATAATGAGTTGTAATCTAAATCATTGTTGTGTTGTGCCTGAATGCAAAAATACGAGCATAAGAACGCCAGAAAAGTTATGGATTCACGTGCCAACTGATTTAAATATAAGAAATACTTGGTTAAAACTGGCAAGAAGATACCCGAATACATTGTCTACAAAAACTAGAGTATTCTTCTGTGAAGATCATTTTGATGTAAGAATAACTTATACTTAACTATCGTTTCTATACAAAACAAACATCATGAGTGAAGGGTATCGCAAGTTAAATTTTATAATAAAATACGTTAACTTAGAAATTTTATCGAATGATTGCTAATAATGTTTATAGATAAACTAAACTATGATAGCTACTAAACTAGGTTTTATCAAAATACACTCTGACTTGGTATTGTGTTTTTGTATAAACAAAAGTTGGTAATGGGTACTTACATTGATGTTTTAACATTCCTCAACTCAGCAGAACAAAAATTAGGATTGCATGCAAAAAATTTTGCCACCATCAACTTATTTATCCTTGGTAGATTAGTACTTTCTGCTTTTAAGAATTCATCTTCCATGATGCCTTTTCAATAAAATTCGGTATAAAACTCAATAATCAACTTAGCTGGTTCTCTCAATCAGTGACACGAAACACTATAATAAAAAAGGCGAGATTAGTGACGTCTCAACGGTCTCTAATATGGCGGACAGCGTTTTGCAGATTTGAGGGACAGACAAAAATATCTATTCTTAAAATTGAAATATAAAATTTGTAATGCAATTTTATAAATAGAAATAAAATATTTCTCTTTTACGTTTTACAAAATCTATCATAAATATATATTTTTTGATTTTTTTACATGGTGTAAAATACCCTATTGTTAGTTCGCACAGTACCTAGGTATTCAAATTTGATATATTTAATTTTTATAAATTAAGGTTGACAAATGAGCACACAGTCCACCCGACGGCACGTGGATGCTGTGGCCCACAGACTCATCAATATGCATATGCGTTGTCACCCCTGAGGAGTGAGATGAAATTCCTCATGTTCTGTAAAGCGGGTCTCCGATTCTCTACACTCACCATACGAAATACAGCAGGATTAAGCTGCAATTTACGCTGGTATTCTGTAAGACCGTGGTCCTACTGCAGTCGAGCCGACCCATTCGTGCCACAACCACAATGTAGCCGCAACGTGACTACTTTGTACGTATAACAATAATAATAATAATATTTATTGTTTCTCACATAACTTATACAAAAAATCATATTGAAGCTCTGTAGCCCGTGGTAGTTGAAAACTGTGTTACAGGCTACAGCATCTTTCACATTTCAGTGACACATAGTTTGAATGTGACAAACTATTATAGCAAACGATATTAAATTAATTAGAATGTAAATAACACTTATTTCTTATTTGCAGTAACACAGGAGATAGAGGAGAAAAAACCCGACAGGCCTCCGAGCAAGACAGCTAACGCCATCTACCCCGCACTCAACAAGTACTCGGAGAAAACAGCTTCGGTAAAGGAGCTCACTACTTCTAAAATAAGGTAGGTCAAAGATGATATGTAACGAGTTTTAGAACTTGAATTGTAATTTTACTTTCATAACGGATTTTATACAAAAAAAAATTGACATGCATTTTGAAATATGGAGTTTTTAGCTGTGATATTATTTAATCTCTACCAGGGCAAAGCTAAATGAAGATTTACACCTTCTAGTAGTGTTCGTATCAATCGCAAAGTATCGATAATTGCGTCGTTATTTGATATTAGTAAAAATTATGATGATCTATTTTTAATAACTTACTATTATTTAACAGAGTACCAAGTACCGTGTACCTTGTACCGAGTGGTGGCAGTGTTAGAATTTCCCCTACCCCATATCATCCCGTGTCGTAAGAGGCCAGAGGGAAACAAATCTGGAGATGCGGAGCAGCTTCTTTCTAATAACGATTAAAAATAATAAACTGCGGTTACCAACCCACTTGCCACTACTCGTGGCAACTGTGGTAAATATCCCTCTATGTGGCAATCTATGGGGGAGGCCTATGTTCATCAGTGGACTTTCATAGGCTGTAACAGAGAGTACCATGTTGACCCGAATTAAATGCCACCCACAACCAATACTTGTACCAAAAAAAAAAAACTTTGTATTTCTTGTTTTAACTTCAACTTGTTGTTAAGTGAAAGACATTTGTAAAGTTCAGTCAGTTCGCTTTACCATCTTAGGCTACAACCACTTACCATCAGGTAGGATAGCAGTGTGACCATTAGTGAAATTTATGTAAATTTAATTTTTACTATGAGTTATTTTTAGCTAACGTTCGCATATTAAGAGTGAAAGTTTAGCTTTTTGAACTTATGATGTTGATGATACGTAGATATTTTTCAAAGAGTAGCCAAATTTTAAACCTAAGTTTAAATATATAAATAAAAATACACCGTTATAGCACTTTTTGAAAATACGAGTGAATAAGGCTTCTACTTTTATTTGAAATTATCCCGAGTTGAATGTGATTTACGGGCAACAACATTTTTGCCTACCGATCGACCCTTACGAATGTATGCGTGCACAGTATAATCAGTTAAAATAATGCATTACAATGCATTTTGAATTCAAAAGATAAAAACACAGAATGTTTGAGATTTTTTTAAATTAATTTGTCTTCACCATTTGCTTATATTAATTATTCTGAACCTTCTCTGCAAATTTGGCCGGTTATTGCAGAATAAGCCTCTTTAGCAAGAATTATTTATAACGATATGAAGTGCGAGTTGAGGGGAGCGGGAGCTATATTACAATAACAGTTTTTTTTTATTTTTGTATGCTTTTTTACCAAATTTTAATTAGCATTTTTATCGCATCTATCACGGGGAGTGCTCTGAGGAATTGTTCGGATTAATCCCAGCCGCCAAATTTCGTGAACGCACGACACGGCAAACGTCCCGATACCATCCACACCATCTGGATGCTTGGCGGTCCACCACTGTACGTTTCACAAGGAGCTTTCTTCCACGTACAACCTCTCTGTGGAATAGTTTATCACCGGCGATTTTTCCGGACCGATACGACCTGGGGACCTTCAAGAAAAGAGCTTACCCCTTTCTAAAGGGCCGGCAACGCACCCGCAATTCTCCTGGTGTTGCGGTTGATCATGGGCGGCGGTAGTCACTTAACATCAGGTGAGCCGCATGCTCGTTTGCCCCCTCTTCTATAAAAAAAAAAAAAAAAAAAAAAAAAGCATTCCATAATTAAGAAATGTTAATAATAATTAAACAATATTAATAAATAATTAATTAAGTTGTCAATATTACAGTCACCATAAGGAAAATACAGTAAACAAAGAAAGCGGTACACAGAGTACAGTCACGCACGCGAACAAGAGTGAATCAGAGAAGCTTATCCACAACGAAAGTACTGCTGATGGAATACTAGACGGCCAAGTAAGTTTGTTGTTTACAAGCGAAGATTTGTTACAAAAATTTGTGATAAGTAATGTATTCATTTCGGACACCGCGTGGCCCACTATTTTGAGTATTTGGCCACTAAAGGGTGGTCCTTGATTCGAATCCCAGCCAGAGCCAACGTATTGTGGCGTGTAGGTTATTAAAAGTGAGTGCCTTCACTGACTTTAAAAACGATAGAAGTCTTTATTGCAATATTTATTAAAATAAGATAAATCAATATCTTTAAAAAACGTCTAAAAACTATTTATTATATTTTTTATCTTTATGTCCCTACTCACAGCACGCTAAGTTATAGCCAAATCACAGCATAGAGAGGAAATGACGAAATATTTTTAATCTAGATACTCTCAGAATTTCCATAAAAATATATCATTAGTCATTTCCGTTTTTGTAGGTATCTTTATGACAAGCTTACAATTACAATTTCCTGCGTTCATCATTGTTTAGGGGAATCCCAGTTATTGCCTAGATTCATTGACCCGTAATTCTATAATATTGTTAGAACATTTTAATTTGCGCATATTGTATAATTTTTGAATACATCAAGCTTGAGATCATTTTGGCATAACTTAAATTGTACATTTTAAAACCCCCGAAACAAAAAGAGGTATTCATCTTCAAACGGCTGAAAAGATTTTCTTGCTAAGAACACTCGATAAAATCAACCTTCAAACAAAACAAAACAAAATGTAATTGGTTAAACCGTTTATGAGCTACACATACACACGTCAAACATATAACATCCCTCAGTTTGCGTCGGGGTTTAAAAATAAAGACACTAAACGGTTATAAACCATTCCCGATAAAAATCTATTTAATCCTAATCTGTAAATACATGGCAGTTTGATTTTTTTCTTGACGATAATTAAGTCGGTACTATCGATATTATATCACTTGAGATAACAAATGTAATTTTGTAATCGATATTGTCGTTTGATGATTTCGAGTGTCTAGTTGATGATTATTATGTTCTTTAAGGTGAAGAAGCCTCCGGTGCCGTTAAAAAAGAGTCCCACGCCCACTTCGGGCGTCGGAGGGCTCTTTAGCGGCCTCAAGAATAAAATGCTGTCTTCGTCGGACAAGTAAGTGAATTTATGTGTAATTTTAGGGTACCGCTATCAAGAATAACTCTAAATTTGGTTATTTATGTCTGTCCAAATTTATCACAGCATATACTAGATTTCTTTTATCAAATAAGAACAAAATATAGGAAAATAATCATTCGACAGATTTTTATTTGGTTGTAAGTGAATATGTATATTTATTTAAGTTCATAGCAATGACGTACGGAAAACAATGTTCGGACCTAAATTTTCTTAATGAAGTTTCGGAACCAATCTGCTATATAAACCATAGAATACTATAATACATACATACCAGCCACTAACACGTCAATTCACGCGTATAAATGGGTCAATCAACTATTTTTGTCCTATCAGAATTATTTAAAAAAATGTTTATTGTTTTACTTTTAGTTTTTAACTTTATTGAAAGGTAGATAATTTATCAGATTTTTAAATTTCACACCCAGCAACGCACTTTTTAAGACTAAAATTGGATTTTTAACAAAAAAACCTGATGACTAGCCAATAAAACAGTCACTTGGACAACCATAGGTTTTAATTTTTAACAGCTAAAATAAAGGCTTAAGTTTAAATTAAACAGTCTAGTTGTGTAGTTCTACGTTAAATATTATCCTAAAGCACTGAATTATCAGTACTGCAGTGACTGTTCTCAAATTATTTCTAGTTAAAATGTCTCTTGGACAACTACTGTCTAAATAAAACATAGAAGTTTTAATAAAAGCATTAAATTATACGTATAATATAATAAACATAACTGACGATATTTCTTAACACTATTAAGAATATTTTATAATAAGTATTAAGTTTTTTCCGTTTATGTCTAAAACATGAAAGTTTTGTTAATCCTGATTCTGGGGACAAGACAGTTGTCTAAGAGACATAAATAATTGTCCAAGAGACATTTTTATGGTTATATGACCGAATACTTTACATTTATAGAAAAAGAAAAGGATAACTAAAGATATTGATGGTAATTAAAAGTAGTATTTGAGATTTACTACTCAAAACAAGTAGTTTTGCCTTGTATGTTGCATTAGCATGTATCTTGCACAGACACATTTCTCTGCCATCGACGGTGGGTTTCACTACAAAATATAATACTTAATATATTTTGTAAAAAAATATAATTATATACAAGTATGAACATTTAACTTCCGGTTTTTCCAATTTAAATTACCAGTAAATGTTGATCATCGAATCCAGCTTGCAAATGAGCTTTTTTAGTACCTCTACTAATAGTTTCATTTTTACCTGCGGTATTTCTAGACACATCATCTCTATTGAAAAAATCTTTAATTTTTTAATCAAACTATTATCCTAATATTATCCTTTTGGTAGTCTTGTACGAATCCCTATATTGCCTTCTAATCCCAATGACTCTTTTACGATCGTCTTCCTTCTGTTTCCTAGTTCTCGAAATATATTTTTGAGAAACGTCTTTTCTTTGTTATTGTGAACTCTTTGATATCGTTCTTTGATCGCATTACATAATATTGTGTGTTTATTTTGTCCATCAGATGTGCAATTTGTTTTTATCGCTGGTTCTTTGTTTGTCTGTTTAGATTTTGTTTTATTTCTTTGAACTCTTTTTTTATATTTTTCGTATTTTTTCCTCAAATTTTCTTATTTAATCGCTTATTCTCTCTATATAGTTTTGTTCTGTCTCGGCGTACCTTCTTCCTGCCTCTAGTCATACTTTTTGCAGGGCTGAAAAAGGCTGATTAATTGTTTACTGGAGAAGTATGGACGGTGAACTTGGAGGTGTATTGTTCAACAATTCCTGTATTGCTTTTGTACGTTTTCTTTGTTCTTGCTTTCTCAGTTTCCAAATGATCCTGCAGTTGACTTCTTCTTGTGGCGTAAGATCTGATAATAGTTTTTCGTTTTTATGGTAACTCTCTCGATTTTTTTCTTTTCCTTTCATCATATTTTTCCGGGTTTTGTTTTACTCTCTCTTTATAACCTTTGGATTTTTCTTTTGATGTCATTCCTATTCTGTAACGTTCTAAAATAAAAATATTTTATATTAATTCAAATGTTTAAATTTATATTTACTTATAAAAATAAAATTAATTTATTTAATGCAAGTATTGTTACTTAATTCTTAATAAATCGGAAATCATTTGAAATGAATCCCCTGGACAACCAAAAATGTCTCTTGGACAACCATTTCAGTTGTCTAAGTGACGGTTGTCCAAGAGACACATTTTAAGTTTAGGGACTTTAATTGGAAAATTATTGAATTATTATCCTGATTCTTAAGTTTACCATTGAACTAATAATATGAACTAACTTTTTTATAAAATATGTAATGAAATATCTAGATACTTACAGTTTTGGCGCGGTGGTTCAGCGGACTCACAATTAACACACGCAACTTGTATTATTGTTTGCGGCCGACTGACTCGAACATACTTCCAATAAACAAAATTACGGTTGTATTGCCGCGCTTTTATTATCGATTACTTTATTGATTGCGGACTTATAACACACTCTCTCTTTCATATTAGAAGTTCTTAGTGGTTGTCCGATTGACATACGATTTTGAAGTAACATTGGGGACAACGTAATAATTCAGAAATTAGGCGATAGATGGATGGTTGAATATTTTCGAGAAACTAGTTTTAATATGACATAGTTTCACTATTCTTATTTTTATAGATGAGTAGTGCCTGAGGACATATAATTGTACAAAGAAAAGAACTTTGCGTCTTTTGGACAACCACAAATATTTCAGTTAATTTTGTTTTAATTTACCAAGTTTTAATCCTTGTGTATTAAACATAATACTAATGATAAGGCAAATACTTAATTTTCCGATTCGCAACCATTCTTTTTGAGAAAAAAATATTTGAATGTCTGGGACAGGGGTAGGACATAAAATAGTTGATCGACCCAAATATCAACACGAGATGTGTTTTGACGTTACAACTTACCAAATTTCGCATGTAAATTATTTAGAAAATACCAAATTGCACCCTATTTACAAATAAATATGTATTAAAATTTAATGATGGTCATGAACATTAATGAAGTCTAAAATGTATAAATTTACTCAGTCTGTCAACACAGCGAATCGGGTTAGGCGACGCCGACCCTCGTATAAAATAAAATTGACAGCCATTCTATTGTGTATTATAGTATTCTATGATATAAACAAAACAGCTTCTGTACTTACTATATTATGGTGTAATGGCTGCTTTCTGGGCTATTGGGCTATTACTTCGAAGTGAACCATGAAACATGACCCTGATATCTGACCGTTTAGTGGCGGTGTAAGAATATCCAGTACCCCACGTCCTCCCGTGGGCGTCGTTAGAGGCGACAGAGGGAAATAATTTAGGATATGGGCAGCAGCGTCTTCCTAATAACAGCTAGTCTCAAAAAAACTGCTATTGCTAACCCTTCTGAACAGCGTGGCAACCCTGGCGCACATTCCCCTTTGAGGCAATTTTTGAGGAGGCCTATCATGTTTAGCAATGAACTCTGATGAGACTGTAATGAGTGACTGAATGTAAAAGGAATCGTAAACGAGCTCCTGATGGCGTCCTGTTTATTAAAAATAAATAGAACAAAATAATTATTCTAGTAATAACCTGTACTAATATAGAGTAATCCAATACCTTTAAACGGGCAATATATAAATAATATATAATAGATTCCGATTATATATATATATATATATATATATATATATATATATATATATATATATAATCAGAATCTCGGAAACGGCTCCAACGATTTTCATTAAAATGTAGTGTCCGGGGGGTTTCGGGGGCAATAAATTGATCTAGCTAGGATTCATTTTTAGAAAATGTCGTTTTATCCGTGTTTTCAGGCAATGAAAAACTGCTACAATATTAGAATAAGAAGGTAAATTTTGACAATGTATTGATTATAATAGCTCAGATGGGATATCGGGCGGTTCGGATCGTAGTATTATAGTTCGGGTCCTGTCTTCGGTCCGACATTTTTTCCTTTTTTTTCAAGTTACCTTCTTTTGTAAGAAAGTCTATTATGTCGAGCCCTTTTTTAGTATTGTTTATAAAAACACGAACATTTAAATTAAACTAATTGCACTCATAATTTTTTATTCAAATAACCAGTTCAGTTTTTTCTATTATGTCGGTAAGATCAAAAAATATTATTCATATTTCCTCGGTATCATAATTTGTATCTAAATATAATTTCCAAAACACACGATTTTCAAAAAAAATACGGGGCAAAGCTCGATCATCCAGGTACTATACTTAATTTTTTATGTATACAAATGATTTCAGAGAAAAGTCTTCAACAGTATCCAGCGGTAGCAGCAGTGGGGGAGAATGGGATCGACCCGACGGTGGCGTGTCCAGCAAAACGGCCGCGAGTGCAGCCAACACTGCGTCAACCACCACCAACGTCAACACATTCGACCATGTCGAAAGAAATTCCATATTGAACGACCCTCGAGCTGGCAGGTTGGTCATACCTACCATTGTTTTATAACATATTTAGAAATGGGCTGAATATAGATTTCACTGAATACGTATATTCGGCCGAAAGTTCGGTAAAACTTTTACCGAACCAAATATTTAGCCGAATGTTATTCGGCAGATTCGCTTCGGTACCTAACCAATTTACGTCGAAACTTGTTACCGTAAAGCGCGCGGGATTAGCGCCGGACCCTGCCCCTCGCTCGCCTGCCACACCTGACATGTTATTATATCATCTAGTACTGAGCAAATTACGGGCACATGCTTAAGTTTTGACTATTTTGGTGAGAAAAAGAAATATTTCGTCTACTATTTGGACTTATTTTAAAGAAATTGACCGAAGAAAAGTGAAATATACTTATGTATTGTTTCTTTGTTTAATATTCGGTAAAGCTGCCGAATATGCCGAATACCAAATATGATATGAATATTCGGGCCATCTCTAATATTTTGGTAATTGTGTGTTTTAATATAATGGTATAGCTTTTACTTCAGGCTTTGTTCAAACTGATATTAGTAACAACTTACAACTTCTAAACTAAATTAGTTATTAAAGTAAGTTTCCGATATATATATATATATATATATATATATATATATATATATATATATATATATATATATATATATATATATATATATATATATATGTCCTACAGCTGGGCACTGACCTATTAATTGTTCTTTTCATTGTGTATAAAAAAGGATCACAGAGGTGATTAAATTAATCATGATTTGTAAAACGTGTAAAAACTTGAATCCACTAGAATTTACAATTTTTACCAACTTAAAATAGGAGGAGGTATTCAATTCAACTGTATGTTTATTTTTTTTAATCAGAAAGCTGTTGCTTCTCGTGTGGTCCCATACTGACCAGTAGCTTTTGAGTTATCTTCAATCATGCGTATTTAATTGACTTCGAATGCTTTGATGATGTTCACATTTTAATTATATTGAAGTCGGTTGTACACAATTTTTAATTCGTTAAACCACTTAGATACATTTTCTCTTTTTAAAATAGTTTTTAGGTGTCTAATAATCTCTTTCTTGTTGAATATAAGTAACGGATCTTGCTTAAATTGTGTTGTCAATAAAAGAAAAGCACCAACATCTTATTAATAAATTAAAATAATAATGATATTTCAGAGTAAAAGCTCCACGGCGTCGTCCACCGAGTCAAGTACTACGTGATGATACACCTCAACAGATCGGGCTCAGCAATGGACACGAAGGTTTTCAAGGATTTTTAGTAAAGATATCTTACTACGAGGCTTATCAAGAATCTCATAACTCAACATATTATCAATAACCACATATTGCTTTTTTAGTTCTCATTTCTTATTTTACTACCATTGTTTAGTTTTTTTTGACATAATGACAAAGTATTATTTTTCACAATAGTGCCAACGGAGAAACCAGAGAAATTAGAAGAAATAAGGCCGCGAACGCGCGAGTGGGAGAAACATAGAGCGCCGTGGATGGAGGAACTGAAGCTGAACCAAGCTAAAAAAACTAGCTTTGGTGAAACTAAGTCACGATCGGTTTCTTCATCCTCTGACACTGGGGTTGCCAGCAAGGCCGGAAGTGGAAGCACTGACAGGTAACAAATATTTTTCTGATAATAAAAGTACAAATAAATAATTTCTAGAATTGGACCGCCGACTAATCGGCTTATTTGTAGTCACCGATTAGTCAGCGATTAATCGGCTAAAATCGCCGATTAATCGGCTTTTTATTTTATTAATTTCAGCAAATGTTTTTCATTATTTTATGCGTGATAAGTGCTGCTACATTGATATGAGTAAAGCTTTAAATTTAAGAAAAGAATAGTTTCTCTGCCATGCGTAAAAACACGTCTGATTTATTTGTAGGTAAATCAAATAAATAATAAAATAAGTAGGTTCATACATAACTTTTATTGAAAAATCGGTCTCACATGTTTTATTGTTAATTATTCTGGACATAGGAACTTTGGTAAATAAAAGAATCTGAGGTAGCTATTTAAATTTAAAACTAAACAAAAACATAGTATTTTAATTCTACATTTTAACTTTTAAACTTTCCGCTAAGAAAGTTGTAAATTTTCAAAATAGGGAAGTTTTTCGACAATCGAGTTTTCATCAGGTCTCGACGTTTTGAGATCCCAGGAAGCTACTCTGACTAATTTCACGCGGCCGTCCGTACGGATGTTTGTACGTATGTGTATAAGTATATAAACCTTTCATAAATTTTGAACGTCTTGATCAATTGAGATGCAGTTTTAAAGATCTCAATGTGAAATAAATTTGGTGATGATATGAACTGATTCGGACGAGTAGATTTTGAAAAATCTCAAAAATAAAAATTATGAAAAACTGTTTTTTTGGAATAACTTTTAAACGGCTTTACCCATCGATTTCAAAAAAAAAATCAGCTCTTAACCTCAAAAAACGCCGCCGAAACAGTGATCGGCTGGGCCGATTAATCGGCCGATTAACCAGCCATTTCTTAACCGATTAATCGGCTGATCTGCCAATCGGCCAAAGTACTAATCGGCCCAACTCTAATAATTTCGTGAATATAACATAGTTTCCCATAAGGTAAACCTATTAACTATGCCCTACCCTATTACTTTTTGTAAGTAATTATAGAGTTAGTCTTTTAGAGACACAAGTTAGTGATTAGTTTCTCGACTCCACTGAGACAGTAATTAATGGGGCAATGTATACGTTATTGAAACAAATTCCCAGAAAACTAAAGGTCTCTGTATTACCAAATTTAAATATTTTATTAAACAAAACTGTATAAAAAGAGTTATTACAATATAAATGAATACATGGTTGATAATAACCGCTGGGAATGAGGTGGTCGCTTTCAAGCTGTTTCTAAAATAAAGATGTATGCCTTTCCATACATTGAATGTTTTACGGGTCGCGTCTATCTACAACTACTGTTGCATAAAATCAATTATTTTTTATAATAACGTGATAACTTATCACCTTTTCATTTAGAGGCAAGGGGAAAATGCTGTAAAGTAAATAGGTTTTTAGGTTATAACCTGTCAACTGTACACTATGGTATACTATGGTGTGGGAAGAAAAATAACTTACCACTCCATAGCATAAAAGCACAAGAATCATATCTAATCATAAAATAATAAGATAAGTAATAAAATACAATTGGTTATTTTGAACATTCATAAACCACATGACGAATTAATAAGATTTTCAGTGTCTTTGAAACGAAACGTGCAAAACACGTTTTTTTTAAATATATTTTGGCATGGCTTCTTGGCCTTTAAGCCATTTTAAAAGGCGGTCCGTCTCCAAAAGTCTATTGAGAATGATAAACATAGTAATATTACGTTTTTCCTGGATTTGTTGGAAAATTCAATTATGCGATACTAAATAAGGAGAATAAAGGCAAATTTTTAAGATATTTTACATCACTAGACGCGTTAGAAAAATGTCAGGTCAAGATTGGACATGATTCTTTTATAAATACTTTGTAATCCTTCATATTGTAAAATTTATTTTAAAAACAATAGTTCGCTGGATTTCTTGATTGTTTTTGCCAGGACGGAGGTTTTCTTCCGAACCAGTAGTCAAGTAAAAAAGACTCAATAAGAATTACATGTGATCTATATTTAAAAAAAAGAGTTGTTAGCCCATTTTTTATTGTGTTATTCATTCATATTTATGTGGTAGTTTGTTAATTATAATTTTCATTTTCGTGGTAAAATGAACTATGTCTTAACAACTCACTTATAGTTAGGTTCCTGTTAATAAGGAAAATTTTCGTAAGAATTATTCGTTTTTAATTACTGATAACTGACAATTTCTCCCAAATCTATCAGAAGTAAGTTTCTACTTGTGTTCTGCTAACCAGTCAGAACTTGAATGATAACATAAGATTTTGACCTTAAACCTTAAAATTAAAAACTATATATATTATGAATATTTTAAGAATAAAGCTAAAGATTTGTACGCAAAATATTCACTGGTTAAGGCCACACTCGGGGAAGTATTAAATATTAAATGGACCAATATTAAAGTTAAGTGAGTTTATAAATTTTGCGGTTCTAATCATGAAATAATTACGTCTAAAGTTCGTATGAGTTCTGTTTATGTAAAAAAGTTTGCGATTACTTATATTATATTATAGGATTATTGATTTTTTCAATTATTACTTACATACAGTGAAATAAATTTTTATTACATGACAATTGATACAATTATTATTAAATGGCTAGACAGAAACAATTTAAAAATTAATCTTAATAAATCAACAATTTAATAAATCAAAACACACAAAATACAATTTTAATCTTAATATCGACAAATTAAACGAAGTAACACAAACTAAATCAAGATCTAAGCATCAAGATTTAAGCTGGAGAGGTCACATACATCAACTATGCAGTAGAATTAACCAATTTGTTTATGCACTTAATAAAGTAAAAAATATTACAGACAAAAAATAGCTGTTCTAACGTATCTCGCTTACGTAGAATCTTTACTACGTTATGGTGTTGTAATATGGGGCAATGGTACAGATAAACAGAGATTATTTACTGCACAAAAGAAATGCATTAGAACTATTGCTGGAATCGCACCGGATAAATCCTGCAAACCAATATTTAGGAGCCTAGGTTTTTTGCCACTACCATCTCTGTATATCTACGAAGTTTGTAATTTCGTACATAAACATAATAATCTGTTTACAAAGGCATGTGATATGAATATAAGACTAAAAAGAAATGCAAATAGACGTGTATTAGATGATGTACCGCGATCAAACAAATATAGTAAAAGCTGTTTAACCATGTGTCTTCGAATCTATAATAAAATACCAAATGAAATCAAATCGAATAATAATAATTTATTTAAAAAAAATATTGACTTATCTCAATGAAAATCAATGTTATGACATCAGAGACCTATTTGTTAAATGTAAATGATATATATTTTTTTAATGAATTGATAATCTTTGTTTATTTACGATTTTATATGTTTTAGTCTAATTGTTTTGTATTATGATTAGAAAATTTCATTTGTATATGTGCTATTTATGTAAATTTGCATGCTATCACAATCACATAGCAAACATGTTGTGCTTTAAGAATTGTACCATCCTTATCTGTCCATGTTTTATGCAAATATATGAAATAAATAAATAATATTTTATTCATTTTAGAATTCTGGACTGCGGGTTAGAAGAGAGGAAATCGTCGACACATTCGATGGAAATGTCGAAGAGCACATCTTCCATAAGTAATAGGATATCTGTGTTGGAAAGCTTCGAAGAGGTTAGATTGAGTTTTAATCTGTTTTAAGGGGAAATATAATCTCAAATGGCTTAGCAAGTTATGCCGAAAATATTGCAGCATTAATTTTGAAATAAATATATGGTAAAGTTGAGGATTAATGTTAAGGATTATGTTAGACGAAAACACGATTTCGTAAAATTTTCTCGATAGAAAAAAAATCCAAAGTTACCTCCAAAATAAACAATAAACCGCTGTTATTCATAAAATACTTTAAATAAGATCATGAAACTTTGCATACTAACTGAACTAACTATAAAGCGGTGCTTATGTTATTTACTTTTTTTAAAATACCATTATTTTCACTGTAAAAAGAAATTACCTAAACTATCGGCCTTTTGAAGCGTGATTCCTGCAGCACGATCACTTCGCCTCGGCCTTTGAACGGGGAGGTTGTGTCGCTTACGATCAGAATATACATTACGCAACAGTACGACGTAAAATTAAAATGGGAAATAACCGTGATAAAAATAAGAAGCGGCTGGCTTGGCGTTAAGAAACAGGCATAAATATGATAAACCTAATGAAATAAGTGTCTAACGACCTATCTACTTACAGTATTAGTGATTACAAACATGTCGGTACATAGCATACGACGCGCGGGCAAGTGGGGACGAAATTAGAATTTGAGCTGACTTACTCTATCCTCTTAAGTAGTACACATAAATTTAAAAGCATAAAAAGTAAGAAAATACTATAAACAATAGGTAATTCATTTGATATATGTAAGTTTTCACAGCAACAAAATTGTATTAAAATAATCAACCTAAGTGGTCTCTTGATTGTCTTCGTGCTTTAAAATATTTGTATATTGCAATTATGAATTTGAATATGGATATGATATTATTTCAGATATACAACTGATTCCGATATGTGTTCTGTTACTTATACTTATAATTTTGTTGCTTGTGGAAAATTTATAAAATAAATGTATAATGTTAAAGTCTATACGTATTATATACGTAATCTCTCTCGATCTCGTGCTATAATTCAATATTATGTCCAGCGCCGTTGATAATTTTCGACTGTATATTATAATCCACAAGAAAGCTTTCACCATAGCCGAAATTGATTTGGAACGTATGATTATCATTATCAAATCAGTGACACACCATGAAATAAATTATACATTTGTATTTTTACAGACCAAGGTTCGACACTGTCAGGAGTTGAAGAAGGATTTGACCACGAGTCCGCGAGAAGTCGAACCTGCCACAAACAAATCTGTACCCACCGTGCCCTCACCCACCGCCGCTGGTATGTTTGAGTATTTTCAAATTAATAAAATAAATGTTTTCTAATATATATCCTTAAATTAAAGAAATAAATGATTTTATAATATATCCTTAAATTAATGAACTAAATGTTTTCTGATATATCCTTAAATTATTGTTTTAATAAATTCATATTTGTTATGAAAACATTTGGTTTCGAATTTGGACTTCACTATAACACTACAATTGTAGTTTGTCTGGAGTGCTTTTATTTTGATTAGCATATATTGTCCTCTATTTTTTCATTTTTTTTCTCTTTTTTATGAATAGTATTCATTCAAACAAAGGTATTTTCATTTTTAAATGATTATGTAAAATTTTTAATAATTCTCCATTTATTACTTGATTTTATAGGACGAACTTTAACGGCGATGCTTGAAGAATTGAAGAAACCACTTACCCCTACGCCTCCAGCAGCATCAGTACGCACATGCAATGAACCCGCCACCGATAAATCACCAAACACAAAATACGAGAGAGTAGTCACAAGCTCGGAGAAACAAAGCGAAGTGAGCTCCGTAAGCAAGCCAGAGAAATCTACAGTTTTAGAGAAGTCGGAAAAAGTTGAAGAGAAAGTTTCAGAGAAACCGTCTAGTTTATTAAGTGATAAAGTCAATTCAAGTACCTTAGAGAGGCGAGTTCATTCCGCTGTGAAAACAGAGAATAAGATTGAAGGCACTGACGCGTTGATCGCTCAGCTCAATAGCAGGGTAAGTAGTGTCACATTAAAATTGTGTTTTGTTAAATAAATAGATAGTTATGTTTATGCATTATTCATTTAGTTTGAGTTGTAACTGTAACAATGTTTTAATCATGAAGATCAAATATTCTTAATTTGCTATATCATATACACATTTATTGTATGGGAGTAGTTACATAAAAATAAATGGGGGTAGTTGACACCATCATTAATAATTTGCTATAGTGCCCGCGTTATCAACTGAGTCATGGAGCAATAAATCACTGTAATCAGTCTGTCTCGCTTGCACTCGTTCGGCTTAGGAGCGTCATAATGAAGTGTGTAACGTAAGATTTAGAGAATGGATTTTTTAAGGTTTCAAATTATAAAATTATAAAATAACACAATAAAATATAATCTACATTTATAAATATTTTATTATATTACAAATTATCTTCTTCATCCGAGTGATATGTGTGACTATTATATTCCTGTAGATTTATAATCAAAAGCAGGCCTCTATCACTCTTGCTACCTACGTGAAATAATTACCTAAAATCGCGACGCGCCCGGGCGAAATGACGCAGTCAGGGCTAGCTCGTTGGAGGCGATTGAATATTAAAGTTTTTTAACACTGTTTATGTACATAACTTTTTGTAAATATTGTTGAAATAGTTTTTGTTTAGTGTTAAGTATATTCAATTATAGGATAAAATAGTTCAAAGGTTTTAATGTAATTTAAGAACTATATATTATGTATATTACCCATTATTTATAAATTTTAATATGGCAAAACGTCGTTCCTACCCATTATTTAATAAATTTTAATATGGAAAAACGTCGTTCCTACTATAATAAATCTCTCACAGCACACGTCATAAGCACCATTTTAATTATAGGTACCTACATTAAATTTACAATAATAAGAGCAAACACGCGTTAACCCTGGAAGTCGTGTCCCGAGTTACAAATACAATTGACATAGGTAACTCGGGCTCGTCCTTCCCGCGTCTCGCCCCGCACACCTCGCACGATTGCCCTGTCTAGGCGTCCTCGTCGGACTACTGTATGAATTTATATACTGTGGTAGTACTATTATTTATTCTGTGTCAAAAGGTTCAACTTGATCTCTCAAAAAAGAATTAGAGAATAAATTTATATACAAGGACAAATACAATGAGGCTAGATTTGTCCGCCGCGATAAGGCGGACTCAAGTAACGAGTAAGTAACAGTACAGTTGATAACGCGGACAATGTACACGGATAACTTTATCTATGTATATTATTTGCTGCCTTGTCGGTCTAGTGTTGTAATAGTGCGACTGTTGTTCATGAGGTCCCGGGTACGAATCTCGGGTCGGGCCAAAAAAATCCGTCCTAGAGTTTTTCCATTAATAAAGTCCCAGTAGCTGCCCGGAGTCAGGAAGTTGGAGGTGTCCCACCCCGTGCCATGGAAAGCACGTAAAGCCGTTGGTCCTGCGCCTGATCTCTCTCCGGTCGTGTCGGTTTACCGTCCCATCGGATTATGAGGGTGAGGGAATACAGAGTGCACCTCTGCTTGCGCATACACTTGGGCACTATAATCCTGTCCTGCGCCGATGGCTAGTCTCCGTAGAGACCGAAAATGCTGTCTGGAGGACATTGTATTTGCTACATCATGTTTGAATTTGCTGCTGCTAGTAGTGTCTCAAAACGGGTTGTGTTTTGTATTATATAATATTTTCATTATTTCCACTACAGACTATCAAAAGTCCTGTGCTGAACGTAGGGCTACCCCATAGATTTCTTCATAGGGAACGATATGTACTCATTAAAAATCGTGGTATATTGATAGACTTGTGTTTAAAGAGTCCGTCACGAATGAAGTTACTTAGCCTCAACACCGTTTTCTACGCCAAATGTTACATTTATTGTCAAATTACATACATTAATATTTAGTTGGCATATTTTTCACGGGATTTGTATGATGAAACAAACTAGATTACACCTTTGAATAATTATTATAAACTACTTTTTGTACTAAGAAGATGAAAGTTTCCATCAAAATTCAAATTTTCAGCAAAATATTTCGTAAAGCTATTATAACGGTGAGTTTCTTGTCTCAAAGATTCTCATCTCCCATTTTCCAGCGCATTCTAAGTCTAAATACATCTGTATAGACAATCTACAAGTACTTAGGACTTGAAAATTGGAGAATGGAGAAGATAACAAGGTTACAATATTAAACTTTTAAGTACGTAGGTAAAATGTCTAGACCAAACACATAATTCTAGTTTTTATTTCACATCGATCGGTGCACTATTACCGAAGTTATAGGCGTGGAAAGTTTACGTACATTTTTAAAATCTCGCCCGTGCCTGCGAGTAGCGCGTGACGTCATAGATTCAATGCGGCCGCGCCGCCATACCGTTCCAGCGCGCCGATCATACGCTTGTAGTCATTGAGTTTAATATATAAATCAATGTTTGTAGTAATATTTCGCGGGTTCTTTTGGGGGAGTTCTTTGCCCTCGTGCGCTCTGATGTTTTTAAGTATTTAATGATGGAAGAAGGGTTTCAAAAGGTCAATCTGACAATCTTCCAATAGTCCGTGACATGATGGTGGCGGAATATTTCCAACAAAGATTTTGTCGCGGCTGAAATACGCATAAGAATAAGATAATATTTTATAACCTAGGTACCCATTATTACATTAATACTTCTGGGTTTCATTTGCTAATGATAAGAATGAGTATAACAAAAATACGTAAACATTCCTTACCTACCTACTTACTATCTGCCTCTAACTAGTTTTGTTTTCTTATTCTTCATAAGTGTACCCTGACCTCTTTGTGGTTTTTATGGTTAAAAAATTCCTGTTGTATATAAAGAAATTTACTACAAATATACCTTCGGTGTATAAAAATATGATTTTATCTAAAAATCAGATGTTTTCAATATTATTAGAAAAAGGGTCGCATTATTATTATGATTAAAAGCGTAGTTATATATTCTTCAGGCAGGGGATCAATGTCAATATTATCATCTAGAGTAGTAACAGGATCGAGAACATATATCTATGCTGAATTTCTTGTGAAGTAGTGGCAATCGCATGTGTAACTGTTTCTGACCTAGATTTGGCATTTAGTTTTGATAGTAAAAATCTTTGGGGTTTTTCTGTATACCGATTTTGACAAGCAAACTAGTGAGGCAAAACATCTTTTTTAAGTTTGAGGGGACCACAAACTAGTTAGTACTTCACGTAGTTTTCCATATCGTTTTCGACCTAGAACAAAATACAAACTTATTTAAAGTCTATAAAAAAATAAGGAACCTCGTAATTTGTATTCCATCAATATTTAAAATATGTACCAACTATGTAATACATAAAAATAGGACTACACGATAAAAAATTTAAGTGCTCCACTTCATAATCAAACTTCTTTCATTATTTGCGGCCCGCAAAGTATGCAGGTTGAACAGCTCTGCGATGTATTTAGTTTTTGCTCGAAATATCGTAAAAATATAAAAACGTTTGTTAACATATTCCATATTTTAACCTTTATATGCGTTATAAACATTTTAAAATTTGCTGCAAACATAGGTAGGTATCTAAACTTACGAACTCACGACAGGTCATTGACTTATCTACATTACATAGGTAAGTACTTTACCCAAGTTTGGATGTTTATTTACACTGAAGTAGTTTTAGTTAAATATGTAGGTATTAGGTATTGTTTCTTCTTGAAATTATAATGATCATTAAGCGTGGAAAGGTTCAATGAATCGTTAGTTACTTAAACACTGCGACTCGAGTAGGTACCAACATGCCTAATAGAAAGCATTTACTACCAATTACCAAGAGCTATCATGTGAAGATTATTATTATTTGAATACTTACATCGAAATGATCCTTACAACAATATGCTACCGTGTTTGGTCTTAAAGGATGTGCTCTTCTCATAGCATTTGTCCATTTATTTCTGATGGTAGGGTTTCTAGGCACATTAAAACAACTTTTCAGGTGTTTTTGTGGCCGTATTTTTACATTGAGACACACAGCACAATATTTAATAGATGGTGTCATGTTCGATAATGTTTCTTGTTAAAAATATATAGCAAGTAAATCCGCGCGCGACGGGCGCATTCGAGTAAATGTTTTGATTTTCTAAGTGCGCGTCGGGTCTCTTGCACGAAGATGCAAATCGTGACGTCATCAACGATGTCGCTCTCGGCCCGCGGCTTAGACCGAAAATGTTAACTTTGCGTCTTTATATCTCGGTCAGTTTTGAAGATAGAAAAAAATTAAAAACACGGTTATTATCGTAATTTTTTGTAAATTTTTTGGCATATAAAACAAAAAATGGTTATCTTCTCCATTCCTTATTGTCAGTCATGTCGGAGGTCTTAAGTCGAAAATGACCGCGTCAACCTCTACTGGGACAGGACTAGTAATGACTTCCTTAATATCTAGTATTCGTTTAAATATATGAAATCATTATGCGTCGTTATTTTGATGACTAAATACAACATCTTCAAATAAAAAGTTTTTCGAGGCTTTGCCTGGGACACCTTTGAAGGTTTGAGATTATGCTTGTGTTGAGTTGGTAATACACTGTATGTATGTTGTCACAACATAACAAGTATCGTTTGATACACGTTTCATAATATATTGTATTTACTTACAGATAACAAACTTGGAAAAGTTACTAGAAGTACAAAATGCTAAATTTAATGCTGCCATTGAAGAACTGACCACTAAACTATCAATGGAAACTGAAAAGAGGCAAGCGTTACAGGCTGAACTTGAAAAGTTGGCACAGTGCGTCACTCAAGTTTAGCCATTATTGTAGTCAATGTCTATAGTCGACCTGAACTGTTTTGTATATTATTTTAAATTGCGATGCGAATTTTTGAAGTGAATGAGTGTTAAACTGTTGTGTAGGACAAGAAGCAAGACCTGAATCGAACATTGATCTTTACCTGCCGATTGGTATGTAATCGGCGATTTTGTACTGCTTTTAATAGTTTAATGCGTAAACCCTTATCTAACGATGTTTATTTGCTCCCAAAATTTATAGTCTTATAAAAAGAATATTTTATTTTTATAACACAGTTTTAATGCTTATGAGGTGTATTACCGTAATATTATAGTGGAGATGACATGTTAAAATTAATGATTTTATTAGTTTTTAAGACATCATTATATCGTAGCAAAGTCGTGTACTTAAAATATACAAGTCTTTTTAGAGCATTGACGATTTAAAGCTAGTAACACTATATTAATAATAGCACAAGATAAAGTTAAATCAATCAAGTAACGTGTCTTCTATTGTTGCTAAGCATAGTATGTATTGGTATTGACTTGTTATTTTATCTGCAGTTCTAATTGTTACTTTCGTTTGTAAGTATAAAGCTCATTCTATGTATTAGTCGCAGTTAATTTCAATATTTGTAAAATTATGTATCTGCTACCGTGTACTGTTTAAACAAACGCTTTCATATTTATACATATATATGTATATTGTAATTATATTAGCTTAACGCAAATGAATTGCTGCCTAAACTTATATTTGTAAAAATTAATTGTAATTTATATAATAATTCTCAACACGTAAATTATGATTACAAAATTTGTGCCATTTTGTTTGAACGCTGCGTAAAATGGGGTAAAAGGTCTGGTTTTGTAAATTCATATACAAGTTTATATTATTAAATAATAATTTACGTCATTCCTATTTGTGATTAACACATTCCATAACACATTAATAATATGTTTAATCAATAATCATTCATTGGTCATAGAGATATTTTAACCAAAGCTTAATTTTTTCAACCATATATATAATGTTATACATAATATACACCAAGAGCCATATTTTAACTGTAGTTAATATATTTTTGTATGTGTACAAAGATTGATTATAATGATTTTACGCTTTAACGCATGTACCTTTTTGTAAAACATATCTGTCGTGTTTAAATGAATGAAGGTAAACAAGGGGGCTGACAATTCGCACACTAAATAAATCATCCCGGTAAAACATTAAACTACGTACATATTAATAGAAGAAAAGCTGGCAGCCTCGAACTAATAACATGTGTAAAACATTGTTAAAACTTTTTACTTTACTGAATATTATATTCTTAACAAAAGAAATACCTAGACTCTGTGTGGTTGCAATATTACTACCTAAACTATTAATATTATAAAACAATTACAAAATATAATAATATGCTTCTACAAAGCTGGCGTTTAAATATATTTTAATTTATATATTTTCACAAATAGTGAAACTTACTTTTTGTAAGTACCTACCACCGTGCCAGGTAACTTTTACAAAACTAAAATTTTGGAAAAATATACCTTGAAATTAACTTGAGGTAGTTGCATGTGCTCCATACCGTGTGTTTGCACTGACGCGATATTCACAAAAAAACATGTTTTAAACACTGTTTTCTGTTAATGTATCGAAAAGCGTTTACATAGTTAAAGAACATGTTGCAGTGAAATATGTTTGACAGTTTATTGTATTTTACATATTTTAACTAAATTATATCTTTATTACTACAGAAACAAAATTTTTGAAAACAAATTTATAGAAATATTGTCGTATTGAAAGATAAGTTTGAATAGCTGTTGAAAATTTTACACATTTTTGTGAGTGCGAACGCCACCATCAAAAAACATGTGTGATTTATTTCAAAACATTACGTGTTGGATGTTTCTCAGTGTAAACGTACTGTTAGATCAATGTATTATTGTTCACTATATTTCATTCATCCATTACAGCCTATAAAAGTCCACTGCCGAACGTAGTTCATCATATATTGTCTCATGGGGATATTTTGCCATAGTTGCCACGCTTGGCAAGCGGGTTGGCAATCGCAATTTTCTTGTGTCATTTTCCCCTCTGTGGCCTTTTATAACACCTTCGGGAGGGTATAGTGTAGTGCATGTTCTTACACCGCCACTATATGCTTCACTATATTGATTCTTATTAAATTGTTATAAAATTAAGTCCACACTAAGTTTTGTATATCATACAATCTCTCTAAGTGGCTGACAGCTCTTAAATTAAAAGAAAACTAAAATTAGAGTAAAACAATACATTCTTAGAAAAAAAAACATATTGTAATGAGTACTTATGTAAAAAATTTTTTTTAATATTTTGCTTAATCAGTAAAGATACGTCTAGTTTAATAAGTCTTGCCGGGGTTGCCAGTAAATTGAATGACTTACCAGAATGCCTTGTGTGACAATTGTTAGTCCTCTAATTTGTATTCAAGATGTTTGTTTTATTTGTTTAAATGTTTTGTGTTTATTACTCGATGTATATGAAGTCCACCTCTGTCATTATAAGTATTAAATAAAAAACCTATCTGTGAAACGTTATAGGTTATAATAAGGTTGTGTTTCCCATCCAATGTTTTACATGTTTTGTAACATTTATTCAAGATTTTATATCACTCTTGTCCGCGGTGTATTGACCAAAGACCAAAATATAAAATAAATTCAACACAAGAAAATACTAATATATGAATATAATTGTGTATTTTAATTTATGAGGCCTGTTCATCTAATCGTTAAGGGACCATCTATGAAATACGTCATAAATTGTATCCCCACTGCATATTCGTAATTAAATTTTTTTTGTACGTAAACGTGACGTTACTTTTTTAGATACCCTCCCTCGACCTTGCGTACGTATTTCATGGTCGGGACTTTATAGTTTATGAGGAATACACGAAAAGCGATTAAATATCGTTCGTAATGTTGATAGTCAGCTATAATTGGTAATAATGTTGAAATTTATAGAGTAATACTAGAGAACATAGCTTATAGGTTATATTGTGATAGACATTGCCTAACTTATCGTACATGCTAGTTATTGAAATGTTGAATGGCTTTAATCGTGCACAAATAAGGTCACATACGCTTACTGCGTTAAAATTATGTCTAGCATTGAAATGTGAATTAGAAAAAATAATTTAATAAATATCGTTATAAAGACGTTTTAAGCGGTTCCCGGAATAAAAATTATTGTTATAGTTATGTATGGGTTCATGTATTTTTACCGTAAATATTTGTTTACAATAGATAATTTATAAGAAATCGAGGTAACGATTTCGTGAGCAGTAACATTTAACGTGTAAATGATATTTAATGATAGCGTTTTTGGTTACTCATTAGAAGTACAAAAATAATTAAGTTTTGTTATTCATTGTAATTTAGCATTAAAACCGCAAATTATACTAACGCTATCTGTTGACTATAACTTTAGGGCATAGTCGCGTGTAGTTTGCAGCTAACTGAATGAGCGTAATTATTAATTCTTATACAGAGTTTTGACTACCGCATCTCTAGTGCTTAATTTGTAAACCGCCGGTACGTCAGATGAGATCACACCCTTGCATTTATACTATAGTGTTGCCAGCTACGTTATACGGATTGTTCTTTAATTAAATTCCAATTAAAATTGCACTGTTTCAAGAGTAGTTCGTTGTTGATGACGAGTTGACAGGAGAATGTCTTACTATCTTATTCCGTATTAAAAGCTGTGTGAGGAAATAAACAAATAATCAACAAGAAAATAATTATACTCATAGCTCTAAAATGAGGATAGTTTTTCCTATCCGTCTTCAAAACGTAGTAATTATGTAACTAATGTATTACATTTCATCAGTACCTCATCTATAGTCTGTGACAGGTTAAAACAATATTGAAGTTTTTTATTATAAGCCGATACTTATAATAAGTAAAAAATAATAAAATATATTTGTTCATTACAAGCTTTCCAGTAAATGATTTCGGGGAAAAATGTAGCTTGTGTCGCTGTTCTCAGGTAATTAAAAGCTTTGGACATAGGTCTCCTTTAAATTGAGACGCTTTTTTTTACCAATCAGCACTACTAATATGCTGATTGGATATTCCATAATCTGACTTAAAATGAGATGAATTCACTTAAGGAAAGCATACCTACGCATATGCGCGGGATTTGTATTTTTGAAAGTGGTATAGGTAAATACATTCAGCTTTATTAGACTTAATGTAAATTCCGTTCTAATGTTTACGGATAAATTAGAGACATCGAACACCACACGTTGTGCCAAATTATGCATGACACGTTCCTTCATTATTTTCCTTCTAGCCTTCTAAGGTGATTCATATGTTCCATGTTTTGTAGTTATTGAAATTCTATCAGTAATGCTGTAACGAAATTCAATGAATATATTACGCAATTTTAGTAAAAATTAAGTGTTGTAAAAATCCGGTCATAAGATAATTTTTTCATGTAAGGCTCGTTCGTACCTGAGGTATCGTATTAATGAATAGTGATTTAATTTTAAATGTAGCTGTGGTTAAAATACGGATATTTATCTGATATAATTGTAGCTCAACGAATTCAATTTGTTAATTCTGAAACGACAAGGGTGTTTAAATTAATGAAGTATTTTTAATTTAATAAGAGCTGGCCTGATAAACACGTTCTATATTTAAAAGGTTTTGTCTTCATAATAATTAATAACTGACCTTATGCAATTTAAGGCAAACGCACACTTATCCGAGCCGAACGCATCGATCGAATTGAAGTCAAGAAGGCCTCGCACATATCCGCAACGAAAGAGTCTGTCGCGCCGAAAAAATCGTTTCCATTTCCTTTACACCTGTCGCACTTGTGAATTGTGATAGATTTTGACGAGGTTTTTATTGTCAATGCTTTATTAATGGAAGATGAGGAAGGTAATAATTCAATTAAATTAGAATTTTTAAATTAGCATTTAAAAAATGAAGATTTGGTACGCGCACGTTGCTCTGTCGCCCGCAACTGGTATATACTTATACGTGGTAGAGCCACGCTGTAGCTGTATTATGATTGAAGCACGAATGGGTCGGCTCGACCGCGGAAGGACCACGCTCTCACAGAATACCAGCGTAAAATAGCAGCTTAATGCTGCAGATGTTTCGTATGGTGAATGTAGAGAACTGGAGACCCGTTTTACTGGAATCAAGGCATTCCATCTTAGTCCTCAGGAGTGACAACGTATCTGAATTTTGATTCTTAATCGAGGTTAAATGTAATGTCTATGGGCCACGGCATCCACTCACTATCAGGTGGACTGTATGCTCGTTTTTCACCCTTATTCTATATAAAAAAAAACTGTAGAGTGCGAGCGCATTGGTCGACTCGATTCGACCGATTCACCCGCGCCGAATCTGATAACGTTATCCCAATTTGTCTTTGCTTTCTGAGGTTCTTCCAGATCAGGACGATTCGATGCGGGCAGTTCTGCGAGGTTTCATATGATTTCATATAAATAATTTAAAAATTCGTTTCGTTTGATGCGTTCAACTCGTATAGTGTGCATTCACCTTTAGAGTGACTTCATAAAATTTGTGTCCAGCAGTTGGACTTATATAGGCTGTAACTTTAATTATTGTAAATAAAATTTAAGGGTTTTAGTACTTAGAACAATGTCACGTAATAAAACCTATTCATATATTCTTCATTTAATAGGCAAAAGCATATCATGTATGGCTGAATTGACTGATAAAAAGAGGAAAATTATGAGACACTGAGTTTTTCTAGGCCGGTTTCAGTAACACACACACAACAACAATATGGCGTAACATACGTACACGGACTTGTAAAGCCAATAGATGCATTTATTTTTATCTCGATGTACATAAATAAAGGCGTAGATATTAAAATGTATATAAAAACAATGCTTGGTGGAATGTACACATCGAGTTGAGAATATGTGGTTTATATAATAAACCGGAATAATAATTTGTATATTATTAAATCAATTTTTGATGTAATTTTTAGTACTTAATTTATTTTTATGTACGCTGTTCTCAATACATGCATTCCCGAGGTCTAAAAGGTTCAGTATATTCATCTTATGAATAACAAAGTAAATTTATGTAATGTGTACTCTTTTATTAAACTACTCCCCTATCAGAGCCTTTGCGTGTATTTGCTAATACACTCATATCATGTCTAGTTGTGGGAATATGTGTGTGACACTAAAAGTTTTAAAGGACCAAAGTAAGATGTTGCTAATACCTTTTTTCTCGAAGTTGTTTCCATTTTTAAGACGTCTCTTCCACAGTCTTTTGGAAAGTTATGTATTGAAATTTCTACGAAACCACTGATAATAGACGGGAACAGGGATTCCATTTTTAAGACGTCTCTTCCACAGTCTTTTGGAAAGTTATGTATTGAAATTTCTACGAAACCACTGATAATAGACGGGAACAGGGATTCCATTTTTAAGACATCTCTTCCACAGTCTTTTGGAAAGTTATGTATTGAAATTTCTACGAAACCACTGGTAATAGACGGGAACAGGGATTCCATTTTTAAGACGTCTCTTCCACAGTCTTTTGGAAAGTTATGTATTGAAATTTCTACGAAACCACTGATAATAGACGGGAACAGGGATTCCATTTTTAAGACGTCTCTTCCACAGTCTTTTGGAAAGTTATGTATTGAAATTTCTACGAAACCATTGATAATAGACGGGAACAGGGATTCCATTTTTAAGACGTCTCTTCCACAGTCTTTTGGAAAGTTATGTATTGAAATTTCTACGAAACCACTGATAATAGACGGGAACAGGGATTCCATTTTCAAGACGTCTCTTCCACAGTCTTTTGGAAAGTTATGTATTGAAATTTCTACGAAACCACTGATAATGGACGGGAACAGGGATTCCATTTTTAAGACGTCTCTTCCACAGTCTTTTGGAAAGTTATGTATTGAAATTTCTACGAAACCACTGATAATAGACGGGAACGGGGATTCCATTTTTAAGACGTCTCTTCCACAGTCTTTTGGAAAGTTATGTATTGAAATTTCTACGAAACCACTGGTAATAGACGGGAACAGGGATTCCATTTTTAAGACGTCTCTTCCACAGTCTTTTGGAAAGTTATGTATTGAAATTTCTACGAAACCACTGGTAATAGACGGGAACAGGGATTCCATTTTTAAGACGTCTCTTCCACAGTCTTTTGGAAAGTTATGTATTGAAATTTCTACGAAACCACTGGTAATAGACGGGAACAGGGATTCCATTTTTAAGACGTCTCTTCCACAGTCTTTTGGAAAGTTATGTATTGAAATTTCTACGAAACCACTGATAATAGACGGGAACAGGGATTCCATTTTTAAGACGTCTCTTCCACAGTCTTTTGGAAAGTTATGTATTGAAATTTCTACGAAACCACTGATAATAGACGGGAACAGGGATTCCATTTTTACGACGTCTCTTCCACAGTCTTTTGGAAAGTTATGTATTGAAATTTCTACGAAACCACTGATAATAGACGGGAACAGGGATTCCATTTTTAAGACGTCTCTTCCACAGTCTTTTGGAAAGTTATGTATTGAAATTTCTACGAAACCACTGATAATAGACGGGAACAGGGATTCCATTTTTAAGACGTCTCTTCCACAGTCTTTTGGAAAGTTATGTATTGAAATTACTACGAAACCACTGATAATAGACGGGAACAGGGATTCCATTTTTAAGACGTCTCTTCCACAGTCTTTTGGAAAGTTATGTATTGAAATTACTACGAAACCACTGATAATAGACGGGAACAGGGATTCCATTTTTAAGACGTCTCTTCCACAGTCTTTTGGAAAGTTATGTATTGAAATTTCTACGAAACCACTGGTAATAGACGGGAACAGGGATTCCATTTTTAAGACGTCTCTTCCACAGTCTTTTGGAAAGTTATGTATTGAAATTTCTACGAAACCACTGATAATAGACGGGAACAGGGATTCCATTTTTAAGACGTCTCTTCCACAGTCTTTTGGAAAGTTATGTATTGAAATTACTACGAAACCATTGATAATAGACGGGAACAGGGATTCCATTTTTAAGACGTCTCTTCCACAGTCTTTTGGAAAGTTATGTATTGAAATTTCTACGAAACCATTGATAATAGACGGAAACAGGGATTCCATTTTTAAGACGTCTCTTCCACAGTCTTTTGGAAAGTTATGTATTGAAATTTCTACGAAACCACTGATAATAGACGGGAACAGGGATTCCATTTTTAAGACGTCTCTTCCACAGTCTTTTGGAAAGTTATGTATTGAACTTTCTACGAAACCACTGATAATAGACGGGAACGGGGATTCCATTTTTAAGACGTCTCTTCCACAGTCTTTTGGAAAGTTATGTATTGAAATTACTACGAAACCATTGATAATAGACGGGAACAGGGATTCCATTTTTAAGACGTCTCTTCCACAGTCTTTTGGAAAGTTATGTATTGAAATTTCTACGAAACCATTGATAATAGACGGAAACAGGGATTCCATTTTTAAGACGTCTCTTCCACAGTCTTTTGGAAAGTTATGTATTGAAATTACTACGAAACCACTGATAATAGACGGGAACAGGGATTCCATTTTTAAGACGTCTCTTCCACAGTCTTTTGGAAAGTTATGTATTGAAATTTCTACGAAACCACTGGTAATAGACGGGAACAGGGATTCCATTTTTAAGACGTCTCTTCCACAGTCTTTTGGAAAGTTATGTATTGAAATTTCTACGAAACCACTGATAATGGACGGGAACAGGGATTCCATTTTTAAGACGTCTCTTCCACAGTCTTTTGGAAAGTTATGTATTGAAATTTCTACGAAACCACTGATAATAGACGGGAACAGGGATTCCATTTTTAAGACGTCTCTTCCACAGTCTTTTGGAAAGTTATGTATTGAAATTTCTACGAAACCACTGATAATAGACGGGAACAGGGATTCCATTTTTAAGACGTCTCTTCCACAGTCTTTTGGAAAGTTATGTATTGAAATTTCTACGAAACCATTGATAATAGACGGGAACAGGGATTCCATTTTTAAGACGTCTCTTCCACAGTCTTTTGGAAAGTTATGTATTGAAATTTCTACGAAACCACTGATAATAGACGGGAACGGGGATTCCATTTTTAAGACGTCTCTTCCACAGTCTTTTGGAAAGTTATGTATTGAAATTTCTACGAAACCACTGGTAATAGACGGGAACAGGGATTCCATTTTTAAGACATCTCTTCCACAGTCTTTTGGAAAGTTATGTATTGAAATTTCTACGAAACCACTGGTAATAGACGGGAACAGGGATTCCATTTTTAAGACGTCTCTTCCACAGTCTTTTGGAAAGTTATGTATTGAAATTTCTACGAAACCACTGGTAATAGACGGGAACAGGGATTCCAATTTTAAGACGTCTCTTCCACAGTCTTTTGGAAAGTTATGTATTGAAATTTCTACGAAACCACTGATAATAGACGGGAACAGGGATTCCATTTTTAAGACGTCTCTTCCACAGTCTTTTGGAAAGTTATGTATTGAAATTTCTACGAAACCACTGGTAATAGACGGGAACAGGGATTCCATTTTTAAGACGTCTCTTCCACAGTCTTTTGGAAAGTTATGTATTGAAATTTCTACGAAACCACTGATAATAGACGGGAACAGGGATTCCATTTTTAAGACGTCTCTTCCACAGTCTTTTGGAAAGTTATGTATTGAAATTTCTACGAAACCACTGATAATAGACGGGAACAGGGATTCCATTTTTAAGACGTCTCTTCCACAGTCTTTTGGAAAGTTATGTATTGAAATTTCTACGAAACCACTGATAATAGACGGGAACAGGGATTCCATTTTTAAGACGTCTCTTCCACAGTCTTTTGGAAAGTTATGTATTGAAATTACTACGAAACCACTGATAATAGACGGGAACAGGGATTCCATTTTTAAGACGTCTCTTCCACAGTCTTTTGGAAAGTTATGTATTGAAATTTCTACGAAACCACTGATAATAGACGGGAACAGGGATTCCATTTTTAAGACGTCTCTTCCACAGTCTTTTGGAAAGTTATGTATTGAAATTTCTACGAAACCACTGATAATAGACGGGAACAGGGATTCCATTTTTAAGACGTCTCTTCCACAGTCTTTTGGAAAGTTATGTATTGAAATTACTACGAAACCACTGATAATAGACGGGAACAGGGATTCCATTTTTAAGACGTCTCTTCCACAGTCTTTTGGAAAGTTATGTATTGAAATTTCTACGAAACCACTGGTAATAGACGGGAACAGGGATTCCATTTTTAAGACGTCTCTTCCACAGTCTTTTGGAAAGTTATGTATTGAAATTTCTACGAAACCACTGATAATAGACGGGAACAGGGATTCCATTTTTAAGACGTCTCTTCCACAGTCTTTTTGAAAGTTATGTATTGAACTTTCTACGAAACCACTGATAATAGACGGGAACGGGGATTCCATTTTTAAGACGTCTCTTCCACAGTCTTTTGGAAAGTTATGTATTGAAATTACTACGAAACCATTGATAATAGACGGGAACAGGGATTCCATTTTTAAGACGTCTCTTCCACAGTCTTTTGGAAAGTTATGTATTGAAATTTCTACGAAACCATTGATAATAGACGGAAACAGGGATTCCATTTTTAAGACGTCTCTTCCACAGTCTTTTGGAAAGTTATGTATTGAAATTACTACGAAACCACTGATAATAGACGGGAACAGGGATTCCATTTTTAAGACGTCTCTTCCACAGTCTTTTGGAAAGTTATGTATTGAAATTTCTACGAAACCACTGGTAATAGACGGGAACAGGGATTCCATTTTTAAGACGTCTCTTCCACAGTCTTTTGGAAAGTTATGTATTGAAATTTCTACGAAACCACTGATAATAGACGGGAACAGGGATTCCATTTTTAAGACGTCTCTTCCACAGTCTTTTGGAAAGTTATGTATTGAAATTACTACGAAACCACTGATAATAGACGGGAACAGGGATTCCATTTTTAAGACGTCTCTTCCACAAACTTTTGGAAAGTTATGTATTGAAATTTCTACGAAACCACTGATAATAGACGGGAACAGGGATTCCATTTTTAAGATGTCTCTCCCACAGTCTTTTGGAAAGTTATGTATTGAAATTTCTACGAAACCATTGATAATAGACGGGAACAGGGATTCCATTTTTAAGACGTCTCTTCCACAGTGTTTTGGAAAGTTATGTATTGAAATTTCTACGAAACCACTGGTAATAGACGGGAACAGGGATTCCATTTTTAAGACGTCTCTTCCACAGTCTTTTGGAAAGTTATGTATTGAAATTTCTACGAAAACATTGATAATAGACGGGAACAGGGATTCCATTTTTAAGACGTCTCTTCCACAGTCTTTTGGAAAGTTACGTATTGAAATTTCTACGAAACCACTGATAATAGACGGGAACAGGGATTCCATTTTTAAGACGTCTCTTCCACAGTCTTTTGGAAAGTTATGTATTGAAATTTCTACGAAACCACTGATAATAGACGGGAACAGGGATTCCATTTTTAAGACGTCTCTTCCATAGTCTTTTGGAAAGTTATGTATTGAAATTACTACGAAACCACTGATAATGGACGGGAACAGGGATTCCATTTTTAAGACGTCTCTTCTACAGTCTTTTGGAAAGTTATGTATTGAAATTACTACGAAACCACTGATAATGGACGGGAACAGGGATTCCATTTTTAAGACGTCTCTTCCACAGTCTTTTGGAAAGTTATGTATTGAAATTTCTACGAAACCACTGATAATAGACGGGAACAGGGATTCCATTTTTAAGACGTCTCTTCCACAGTGTTTTGGAAAGTTATGTATTGAAATTTCTACGAAACCACTGATAATGGACGGGAACAGGGATTCCTTTTTTAAGACGTCTCTTCCACAGTCTTTTGGAAAGTTATGTATTGAAATTTCTACGAAACCACTGATAATAGACGGGAACAGGGATTCCATTTTTAAGACGTCTCTTCCACAGTCTTTTGGAAAGTTATGTATTGAAATTTCTACGAAACCACTGATAATAGACGGGAACAGGGATTCCATTTTTAAGACGTCTCTTCCACAGTGTTTTGGAAAGTTATGTATTGAAATTTCTACGAAACCACTGATAATGGACGGGAACAGGGATTCCTTTTTTAAGACGTCTCTTCCACAGTCTTTTGGAAAGTTATGTATTGAAATTTCTACGAAACCACTGATAATAGACGGGAACAGGGATTCCATTTTTAAGACGTCTCTTCCACAGTCTTTTGGAAAGTTATGTATTGAAATTTTTGCCACAATGTTGACCCTTTAGTTTTAGGAAAGAAGTACCTGGTTGACCGAGCTTTGCTCGGTATTTTTCGCTCGATTTTTTTTAATTCGTGTGTTTTCGAAATTATATTTAGATACAAATTACATGCTGATGAAATATAAATAATATTTTTTGATCTTAGCTACATAACAGAAAAAACGGAACAGATTATTTGAATAAAAAATCATGGGTGCAATTATTATTATTTAAATTTTCGTGTTTTTAAAAAATACTAGAAAAAGGGCTCGAAAAAATAGATTTTCTCAAAAAAGAAAGGAACTTGAAAAAAAAATTAAAAAAAGTCGGTCGGTCGGTCTGGGCTCGAACCGGGGTTTTACGATTCTGTGACCGCCCATTATACCAATTCAGTTATTTATAATCATTAACAATCTGTCAAAATTTACCTTCTTATTCTAACGATATTGTAGCAGTTTTTAATTGCCTAAAAACACGGACAAAAGGACATTTTCTAAAAATAAATCCTAGCTAGATCGATTTATTATCCCCGAAACTCCCTGGACACTAAATTTTATGAAAATCGTTGGAGCCGTTTCTCCGTATATATATATATATATATATATATATATATATATATATATATATATATATATATATATATATATATTATATATATATATATATATATATATATATTATATATATTATATATATATATATATATATTATATATATATATATATATATATATTATATATATTATATATATATATATATATATATATATATATATATATATATATATATGTATATATATATATATATATATATATATATATATATATATATATATATATATGTATATATACAAGAATTGCTCGTTTAATAGTATCGGATAGAAATCGCAAGGTGTGACAACTGTACAACGGATGACTTTGTGTCTACAGCTGCTTAAAACCTTATCGATACATATAATGAATGTGAGGAAAAATTGTGTTTCACGATTCACACAAAAACTACGGGACGGAATCCCATGGAATTTGGTGTGTAGGCAGGTAGGAAGCAAATATGCGTTTATAACGAAAGGGCAGAATAATGTCTGTCTAGCCCGCTAATATTCGAATATTTTTCTGGCGGAAAACAGTACACTGTTATTTTGTGTTAAAGGAGGGTAATACGTGGTAGAGCCACGCTGCAGCTATATTAATGGGTCGGCTCGTCCGGGGAGGGACCACGCTCTCACAGTAATACCAGCGTAAAATAGTAGCTCAATGCTGCTATGTTTCCTATAGTGAGTGTAGAGAACTGGATACCCTTTTACTGGTAACGAGGCATTTCATCTTAGTCCTCAGGGGTGGCAACGCATCTGTATTCTGATTGGAGTTTTGGCGGGAACTTGGCCGTAGACGGATTGTCGCTCCTGTTTTGTTGCTTAAATAATGGTTTGAAATGGTTTTGATACGTAAAAGTGATGCGATTTTGTGAATTAAGTGTCCGCGCGTGTGATCTATTAGAGAAAACGACGAAACAAGTGCTTTGGTGTCGATATAAACCTCAAGTTATTTTGATCGCTTGGGCGCCTCATGAACTTAAGTGGCTGTCGTCATCAACTGGGTTGAGCTGTCGTCAAAATCTCCCAAGGTCTTCACAATGTGACGCATCAGCATACTGTGAAGAAAAAGTCGGTTAAAGTCATCAGTTGAACTGATGTCAGTTCAAACGGATTTAAGCCAAAGAATCACACGTCCACACACACGATCAGTTCAACTGATCATTCCAGTTGATCGGTTCGAACTAGGGTTGATAATATTTTTTAGAATGTCTGATTTACGATATATCGATAATTATAAATATATCAATATCGGAGTTTTATATATTGAAAGAAATAGTATCTTTATTTAAAAAAAAAAAAACAATCTAATAATGACTATAATGTATGACTTATTATGTATGTAAACTACGATACACGAGAAAATCCCAGTGTGCTAAAACCGTAATATAGCTGCAGCTTAGGTCTACTACGTACCTATCTACAGGTGTCAGAGAAATCAACGTCAAGTCGGAAATAACTAAGGCTTTGAGTATTAAACCAATTGTTGGTTTAATACTCAAAGGTAATAATAGGCCAAGTCGTGACACTTGACGATGTACTTTTCAAATTATAAGGATTCAAAACTTCAAAATCTCAAAAACTGACATACTTTCAAGTCCTGTGACTACAAAAATTAGCTTTTAGCGCAAGCGCGTGTGTGTGAATATGTGTATGTAAGTATGTACACCTTTCATAACTTTTGAACGGATTGGAAACGGATGTGGAATAGATTTGGCGAACATATGAACTGATTCGGACGAGCAGATTTTGAGAAATCTCAAAAATAAAATTTTGAAAAACTGTTTTTTGGAATAACTTTTAAACGGCTTTACCGATCGATTTCAAAATCAGCTTTTAACCTCAAAAAATGACGTCGAATGCCGTTTGGAAAATAAAAATCGGTTCATTCGTTCGTGAGATATCGAAGGAGAAATAATTTAAAAAAAAAAAAAAACTTTCTCTCCTACGTTCTATAAAAAATAGAAGGCTACGTGAAACTGGCAAATTGCAACACAGGGAACAAGGAGTACGTGGAAGACCACTTGATGTTGCTGTGGATGAGCGTATCTTGGCGGCTTTTGACGATGATCCTGACGATGAGCATTAGAAAAGTAGCGACTGAACTCGGCTTTTCTGTATGGAAAGTGTGGTCGGTTCTCCGCAACGAATGCAAGCACCCATTTCATGTCACCCCAGTGCAAGGTACTTATTATTTCTTCTTTTTATAAAATTACTGTTTATCTTATCTATTATTAATTATTTCGTACATTTTAAAGTGAGTAAAGTATACTACTTACTTATTATACTTATACTATTTTTTTTTGTGCTTGTGCTTCAGAGACAGTCAAATCACGACTAAATTTAATAACAACAGAAGCAGGTAGCTGATCCGCGCGTCGTAACTTCGCCTGTACCACCAGAAAGAGACAACATCTGCACAAGCTGGCTCGCACACGCAGTAATGAAACCATAAAAATATTCACACGGGTAAAACCAGTTTAGGGTGCCCTGGCAATTTTTACGAAACTTGTAATTTTTTAATTACCCCGTCCTCACATTTGATTATCAACAATTTTGTTGATAATCTAAAGTTTTATGTAACATGTGATATACCGATAGAAAGATGATGAAATAGAAAATTTTTGATGGCCATTCGAAATTACTCATTTTTTTTTTTTAAGTGGCTGGAAACTTAAGGGCTTACAATTTTTTTCTCGTTTGTTCACTTTTAATGTGTCGTAAGTATTTTTTCTTATGCCTTTTGGGCTTTAAATCTTTCTTTTAATTAAAAAAATCATATTTCTTAGCAAAAATAAAAAAAATGGTAGAAAACTAGATATAGTAGAAGTTATTGAACCAAAATACTAGAAAATTGGG